>CM067357.1:5492062-5842062 GCA_034190875.2 Urechis unicinctus
AGTCAGGTGTAACTCAGACACGAATTATGTTCGTCTGTCTCTGACGTCATACAGCTCCTATTGGTCGCGACCTGTCCCCACCCCCACCCCAGTCTGATGCAAGCTTTATCGTAGATTCCTGCCGCCACGACACCCAGTTTTCCCATCTACATGCCGCGTTCAAGATTCCTATTGTCCCGTTTCAATCCCCCAGCCCACACATGCACTACGTAGCACACCATCCCAGCCCCGCCACACGGCTCCCTGCCTGCTCGTTCTGATGCCTTCAGTTAAGCATTCCATGGCCTTTATCACGCCATCCAACATGCCAGGCCCCACATCGAGGCTATATAATATAACCTGACACTGTCATTTACCCATTCAGCTCAAGGTGTGACGGGTGAGACGCATCTAACAGCACTGTAGTATAATCCAGAAAACACTTGTTGATTATAGAGGTAAGTCATGTGTTCCAGCTTATAAGTAATTGCTTACATTACAAGTAGTTTGTAACTCGCTCATACCAAATCAATTAATTATTATGTCTCTTGAAACTGACGTTATTCCCGGTAATTTGAGTTAAAATCATGTCAGTTCATACCTATGACCTAGAGACCTATCACCATGGGAATATATTTGAGATGACAGGTGAAGGATAAAGCAATAAACAGATGCTGTATCATTTTCATTTTCGGATCGTTCCAGATTCACAGTATCATATTAACTCAAATGCTATTGATACTTAAACATGAGCCTACGTTAAAGGTCACATTGCTAACCCTTATTGTTATGAAATCTATTTATCCATTTTCGAAACAAAAAGGCGATGGAATAGCCAAGCTATGTGTATTTTTGTTGAAAACAGAGTAACTAATTGTTTTGATATGATAATTGATGCCGCAGTTGTTAACAGGCGATGCTAATTGCTTTGGACAAATGTAACGATTGTTTATATCAATCAAATACACGGCCGAATGCATGAAATTGCATACCTTTTTTATCTGTGAAAAGTTTGATAAAAGTGTTTTCTTCCGTAGAAAAAAGATAACTGGAGGACGCACATGGGGCGTTCTGAAATTGATTTAATTTATTTAGGAGATAAATTTAAAACATCACCAACAAATCTGCATCCATAATAAGTACTACTTACTTTCTTCGCAAACGATGCCTAATGGCCGCACCATTTGTTGAGATGCATATACATACATACATACAATTATATACATATGTATATATATATATATATGTATGTATGTATATATATATGTATATATACATATATATATATAAAATATATATATATATATATATATATATATATATATATATATATATATATATATATATATATATATATATATATATATATATATATATATATATATATATATATATATATATATATATATATATACATAGTGAATGAGCTAATTGTCTTTTTCGAGGCAAAGTGAGAACGCCCGTTGAATATCTCACCTGTGGTTGATTAAAAATGAAGAGAAGCAACATGGGGCCAGTCAGTTATGGCGACGATTGGCCAATTGTGGCCAAGAGGGGTATTCTCTGTACGAATATAGTTTTCACAATCAATAAGCAAATCTCAGCAGCGGGAAGACTTCACGCTGCGAACGTGGGACCATTCAGGTGACAGATGGCATAGTGACATGTAGTCGTTTCCTAGTGGCGCTTTTTAACAAGCGTTGTCCTTGAATCGACTGATGAATAAAGCTAGCCTCGGCATCATTTAAGGAGGACATAGTTATTTGCTGCAGTTAACTTTCCAATGAGGCTTTATTCTAGTAACACGTATGTGTCCACTTAACACCCAATGAAAATATATGTAAGCAAGTACCTTGATGTTGCTTTAATCACTAATGTCATTGTCGCTGTGCTTAATCTATGTTCGGAGGTTTGCAAAAGTGTATGTAAGATGGAGGTACCAGTAAACCTAACAGAACCTTACAATTTGCGCTGCTAAACATCCTCATATTACTGTCGCAATAAGGGTCATTATTGTGTATATTTCACTTTGCTTCAGGGAGACTGGGCGTAACCATGGCGTCAACGTATGTATCACTCCTCGTTGTGACAACTCTAGGACTGATGGCGTGTTCGGAATCAAACAGACGAGGTCAGTTGTGTCTATTTTAAAATATATCACAAATAGTTCAATCGGAGGTCAATCGGTGTGCAAGTTAAGCTCTCATCTTTGGACTTAATCTAAAACACCACAAAGAAACATCCGGGGCTCTGCTCACATCAAACAGATCGACCCGATGACGGGTAAAGACTGGATAAGTTATTCCATTATTTCGAGGGTTAACATGGCCATAAACAGACTAATGAATGTGCATTAGCATTCATCGCTACATATCCCTTTTGAAGCTTACTTGAAACCAACCATTGGTCTTTCGGTTAAGTATCATTGCTCTTGACTTATCATTTATCACACTCATGTGATCAAATACTGATCAATTGCTGAATTATCATTGCTCTTTACTTACCATTTATCTCACTCATGGGATCAAATAATGATCAATCGTTGAATTAACATTACTATTCACTTATCATGCGTGGTATTGTCCCTGCTATTTGACCCGGTTTACTGTAGGATGTGGCGTCAAGTAGATATCACAATATATAAGGGCTTGTTGGTAGCTTTGTAATTCTGCTCGCCTATCCTTCAAACAGACCCTCACCTACCGCTAACTTTACAACATAACTACATCATTGTTTCGTTTCATGCACCTTTCAACGTAGCGATGCTGTCATTTAACTGTCACATATATACATGGAAGTCGTGTGGGCGATACAATCCGACACGGGTTACTGCAGAGTAACGAGGTAATGCAGAGTAACGGGTTACTGCAGAGTTACGACTCACAGCAGAGTAACGAGGTACTGCAGAGTAACGACGCTACTGCAGAGTTACGACTCACTGCAGAGAAGCGGGATACTTCAGAGTAACGGGTTAATGCAGAGTTACGGGATACTGCAATGTAAAAGGTTATTGCAGAGTAACGACTCACTGCAGAGTAACTGGAAATTCCAGAGTAACGGGTAGCTGCAGAGTAACGGGTTACTGCAGAGTTACGGGATACTACAGAGTAACGGGTTAATGCAGAGTAACGAGTTACTTCAGAGTAACGGGTTACTGCAGAGTTAGGGGTTACTACAGAGTAAAGGTTACTGCAGAGTTCCCCTGTTGCGTATCCATGGTAACTGGTTACTAAAGAGTTGTACTGCTGTATGCCCATAGTCAGGGTTACCCTGCTGTGTGTCCATAGTAACGGGTAACTATTGAGCTGACCTGCTGCGTGCCCATGGTAACGGATCATATTAAAGCTGTCCTGGGGCGTGCCCATAGTTTCACGGCCAGAAGAATCGAGATCATGAGCAGATAACATGCGACTGTGTCACAAGAATTAATTCTTAGATGGAACTTAAAACTCAAATAACGACATTTTAAAGGTGGTCAATTCCAATATACTGTCCAAATGGCCGGACATCACCAGCCCTTTGAGTAATGACAGCCTTTCGTGTCACCTGTATTATCAATCAAGCCACCTGCATTATTTCTATCAGGACCCAGCGTCATTCTGTCTAACTGGGAGGGAACATTCGGCGTGGAGTCGCAGGCGGTCTGTGCGACACGACACACGTAAGGCGCGTTTTGGGGCCTATACAACACGCTCGGTTATAACAGCAGGCGCGGCTGTGTACTTATCTTTGAAGTCGTGTGCTGGTTCCGAACTTATGATGGTAGCTTTTTGTTATGAGAGTATATATACTACTAATGTGCGTCATTATCCTTTTTTATTTCCTGACAGCCCTTGTTGAATGCTGCAACTCACATGAGTTTGGCTTTGAGTTTTCGCTTTCGTAGGTTGTCTCGTCGCTAAATGTCTTAGTGGTAATCTCTTGTTTCGGTAGTCGGCGACATGAAAAACAAAACAGAGTGTTATTTAACCAAAAAAACCCGGCATGAGTTGCAAACAGGCCGAGTAACTACGCATGCGCGACTTCATCATGTACTGGTGTGCCGCTCGACTCGTCCGTTTTCAGCATCAGATATCTATGGCTTCCGAGGAGACAAACTACACATAAATGATGAAAATCAAAGGGTCACCGACAGACTTCTAGTTTACAGATTTAAGTTTAAATGTATCGATTTTAAAGTAGAATTCTTAGGGTGCTTGAAGAAATGTACCTTCAATTACTTTATTGAAAAATCTTATGATATTATATTGGGTTCGATTTGTGGCTTTCATCATTAATACGTTTTATTGCCATTCGCCTGACGAAGAAGAGTGTTCACTACAGTGGGGATTTAGTTTTTGAGACTCTCCTAAATACTATTGGCTTCAACAACGAGAGTGATTTGAAGTATTACGTTAGAGAGTGGTTGCGTTCGGCTCTTTTCTCTTAACGAAAATAATATATGGCGTCTTGAATCACTGAAGTGCCCTTTTGATCGCAAAATTGATTCGCCGTCAAGCAGGATGAATCTGACAAGCGCAGTGTTATTGATTCGTCATTGATGACTGTCAAGCAGGATGAATCTGACAAGCGCAGTGTTATTGATTCGTCATTGATGACTGTCAAGCAGGATGAATCTGACAAGCGCAGTGTTATTGATTCGTCATTGATGACTGTCAAGCAGGATGAATCTGACAAGCGCAGTTTGCTGATCTGTTCTGCAGCTCTGATGCGTTCTTATATTTACCTAATGTAGGATACATACATACACAAAGCGACAAGCAACATTTCCGACATATCACAAAATTGTGTAATACATTTTTCTTTCAACTGGATAATTCCTAGGCCTATGTAACCATACGTCATTGCTGCCATAGGGAAGCTATCAAAATAGTATATGATTGCTGCAGTAGAATCGCATGGCACAGCTCCAGTCACACAACACTTATATATTTCCATATCCAATGAATACAAAGAGAACACTCAAGTCACTTCGTGGGACTTTTCATAGTTCTTGAATCAAAATATCCCGGCACGTGAGGGCTTTTGTCCGTAACTGATCAAGAATAAAGTTTGCTCGAGTTCAGTAAATGGTAACAAATGGCGTGTTCGTGTGTTTTGGCAGGTCGCAGCCTTTAAACCTTGTGGTGTATTCATGTGGTTTGGTCGATAACATGCTCCAACCTTGTTGAGTAGTCGTATGATATAATTGAAAACAGGGACAAACCTTGAGGTGCATTCGTGTGCTGTGGTTGGTCACATGCCCTAATGTGGATTATATTTGTCTGTTATGGCTGGTACCAAGCTCTTACCTTGTGGTGTAGTCGTGTGTTTTAGGTGAATCATCAACCAGCGCCTCACATGAATATTTCTGCCAGCTAGCCGTCCAACTACACTCACCCTCATTTAGCCTGAACGCCTTCTCAGTCAGATTGTATTCCCGCCCCGAGTCAAACGGTGCAAATGTGTACAGCCTTGTTGTTTTTGCTTCAGTCACGAGGAGCCTGAGTGACCTGGACAAGCGACTCTTCCGTTACGGCCGGAACGACAACATCTTCCGCTACGGAAAGAGGGCGGACGAGGATGCGGAAGCTGGATTGCTTCTTGACAATGATGAGGATGCTGATGATCACCAACTGGCCAAACGATTGTTTCGCTGGGGTAAGCGAGCTTCGTTCTTTGATGTCGACCCGCTGGAGTCTGGGCCAGTGTGGCAAGGAGCAGACTCATCACTTGTGGATGGCGTCGTCACGCCCTTGTTTCGTCACGCTCGAGCTGGAGGAAAGATAAGCACCCGTACTCCCAAACAACCCCATGTTCCTTTCCGATTTGGTGACAAATAAAGCAGAGATAACAAATATGCGTCAAAGCATTTTTCGCTCTACCCATCACCAATAAGGCATGATCGATTTTGCCATTACATTGTGATGGAAAAATGTATGAGTACCTTACGCGTTAAATCTGTTCCAGCTACCCCCGAAAATGATGATTTGTTGTTATGTTAATAAATCCTCCTTTTACATTTATGGGAAATCTATAATATATTTATTTTACATTCTGCAATAAAATGGGACGAAACGGTGTCCTGTTTGGTTAATATAGACAAACAAAGAGCGATACTGAACGCGAGTTCTTGGTTTGTCTAACGTGAATAATCGGTGTTGCATACCACACTGTCATTAACCAGAGGCTGCTAACTGCGGATAAAGCAGCATTTATAGATCTAGAGAAGGGTTGGTAAATCATTTTCTGGCAACATTCATAAGATGAACGTGCGGTTATAGATGTTACGAACGGAATGCATTCAACAACAGTCTTAAAGGCTAAATAAGAGAATAAAGCTTCACAAAATTATGTTGACTTATATTTTTCGGAAACGGTTGATAATCGAAATCAATCAATTACCTCTACAATAAACCAATGCGTCGGATATTAATGGATGCATCGCTGCAAATCTTCCCCCCCATCACAGCCCAGAGGACGGGGCTCTAGGAGACACTCATACTCGTAGTTGCATAGGCGGTTTGTCGCTGAGGCATTTGCTTAGCATGGGCAGTTTGTCTGATAGATTGTTAGTTCCACAGATGGGTCTTCTCATATATGACATCAAACGTTTGATAATGATTAAGTTATTGATTTGCGTATGCGTGTTATGCTATTACATCTTGCGTCTAATTCCAATGCATCAATTACTTTCTATTTCTAATACCAAATGTGTTCTATAAAGAGAGCAATTAAGAAGAAGAAAACAGTGTAAACAAGGTGTTAGTTAGAGAAGTAGAGTTTTAACACTAGAAACAACGAAACCATACAGAATATATCACAAATCTTTTTTCACACTATTAAGTTTACACAACAACACGTTAATCATAGTTACAAATATAACACATTTACGTCAGGTGTAATCCATCATATTGGCTGTATTGCGCTGACAACATCGCCTGCGCTAATCTTTGACACCTTTCGAATAGTCCTAGTGGCGACCATTGTGATCAGGTTTGACTTTTATGTACGATTATCTTCAAACTGATGATCATCAAGGGAAAGTCATCCGGATTGATGTTATTGATGTCATTCTGGGCAATTGTGGCCGAATCAATGCTTGTTTTGAGTTTTTGTCCAAAATTACATCGATATGTCACAGAATTGTTGGGGTCTAGAGCAAATGAGCTGTGTGTCAGATGAAAAGATTGGTTGATATGAGGCAGAACATTGTGTATTATGTAATTAGTAGTTTTTGAAATAGCACCAATAGCATTATAGCGGTTGAACCTAGGCAGTCAGAATGTCTCAGGACAGTATTTCTAACCATCCTCACTTTGTGTTAGGGCGATCTGCGGTATGTGAGACAGATTGACACTGAATGAAAAATGAATGTACCATACATGCGCATGTACAAGACAGTGAATTTTGCTTCCAACACAACCGAAACATCATTGCAGCATTAATCATTCAATATAATTCTTGTTCTGGGACAATACCACTATTATTCAGCAGTTCTGGAACTATACCGTTTCTGTCATGGCTACCACAATTCAATAGCATTAGCCCTACTAGCACAGGTACATTCAACGTTGAATGCTTTATTTAACGTTGAATGTTTAATTCAAAGTTGAATATTTAATTCAAAGTTGAATTTTTAATTTAACGCTGAATGTCTAACTTAACGCCGAATGTTTATTTTAACGCTGAATCTTTACTTTAACGCTGGCCAGACACTATTCGAGAGCTTGTAGGGCTGCTCGTAGTCTCGGGTATTGGTTTCTTGCCCGTTTCTGCTAGAACATCGCTACGCATGTCATTGTATAACCTAACTACATGGGCAGTTCTGTTATACGCTTATGTGACTGTGTCTCTAATTGGTAGTTCTGTTATACACTAATGTGACTGTGTCTCTAACTAACTGTTTTATTATATACAACTAGCCCTGGCGAGCCCTAACCGTTAAGAGTTCGGCCATAACGCTTGAGAATGTCCGCCTGCTGGGATTCACGCCACACATTTAGGACAAAGGTCGGAATCGTAATACCCTTCCAAATACGCGCCCGACGTACCCTACACTGCTCTAAGGCGCAAGGTTTTAGCTGCCTTTATGCATAATGTGATCAAGTAATGTGATCAGCGCTAGGAATTCCCCAGCCCGCCCTATAACCATACATTCCTGGTTGTACCACAGAGCTACAGCCGCGACCCCTACCCTGCACTTATGCTGTGGATTTTTTTCAGTGAGATCGAGGGCCGAGGTTTGCTGGCCCATTTTGCATTCTGCATTTTGGATGGTCCATTCCGTTGCTTACTGATACGATAACATTATTGTCTTTTTAACAACCTCGTGATTACAGGTGAAGCACATCGCTATTCATCGTACCTCCCCTAATGTCCAGTATTAGGCTAATCCCCCGGGGATTTTCGATAGACTTTTTAGGAAGTACAAAGGCGGTTCATTCACCCATTTGGCAGCCATTTGGCAGTTATCCATGGATGATCTACCTCTTGACAAGATTACTCCATTAATTTCCAGCACTGGCGAGAACCACAGCACTGGATGTTATTTACAAACCGTTCAACCTCTCCTCTATTTAATAATACAATATATATTGATGATGTCAACAAGACCCATAGCATTCTCGACACAATAGAGCCTTTCATAATCTCCGTCCTAAAGCAGCATATCACATCTTTCCGTAAACAATGGCTTACAGCAAAACCCTGAATATCCCCCTACACTTCCTTGGATGGTTCACTCTACACACCCTCTAAAGCGAGAAGCTCAGGAGAAAGCAGCTTCTTAGGGTATGGTACAGGGTCTCCAACCCGTATTGGCATACTCAGCATTTGATATGTTGATATCACCCTGATGCGCCCCTATTTTTAGCAGCTCATACTTGTGTAAAGCTAGCGTCCACTAGCGGCCACTCTCCCATCTTTCTACCACCGGTGGATATTACCCTAAACAAACATACATGCTGATGTATTTCCCTACCTTACCAAAAGCTAACTGAGCCGACGTTTAAGTCGCCACACTGTGCTCATATGTAAATGATGTGTTCCAATTGATCCCAAACAGCTCATTGGGTTTTGAATGTTTGGTCGCTAAGACGAGATTGTCCTTCTTGCCATCTGCCTTTCTGCTACTTTTGCGAGGATATGTTCGACTGTCAGTTGATGCAATTCTTTCAAGGGACACGAATCGCTATCCCGGACTGAAATATAGATTGACTCGTCCTCTGCTCTTCTATGTACCTCACCTACCGTTTGCTCCATAACTAAACTTGTTTGGCTCTCATGGGTACCTTTATAACTACGATCTTGTCCCAGGTTCAACCCTTGCTTCATCCATCGCAGTGTCATCCTGAGCCTCCTTACCACCTTCATCCACTTCCTCCATGCACAATTTAATCAGTACTTCGTAACATTTATTCCTCATACCCCTAAAGGTACTTTCCTGACCTGCTGCGGTGCTGAACTTGAATATTATGACTTGTTTGGTACCCATCCATCGAGGATACTTAATAAGCCAAGCAAACTTGAGGTGCTCTCCACACCCTGATTCGTTACGCTGTTATTATCACCCAGGGTGCGGTCTCAAATTTCCAGTTGATAGTAGGTCTGTCAGGTAGGGTTTGGATCTGTCCGTTTTTAGTTCTAAGTTAATAGTTTACAAATCGTTAAATAAGGGTATAAGGTTATTGTTTACAAACCGTAACATTAGGGTAGAAGGAGGGTAGTCAGCTCGGCCTCCTTCCTGTTTATTTCTGTTTCTTGTGTGAATACCTAGTCCACAATGCTTTCTGTTAGTACAATGACATTTCTGTGGGATTCACAGAACAAAGTGTTTTGGATCCCTTTCAGCCCACCCCTAGGTTGAGTTATTCATTCCTTACAATATACAACTTGAAACACAACATCTATATATCCCCAGTGTGTCACAATGCTTGCTCCGTTAACTCTCTTGGTGTCTTGAAATTACAATTGAAAATAACACTTGGCTTCATCTTCGATATATTCTTATGATCACAGCTTGTGTAATATACTGCTATGAATTAACGCAATGAACTTATTATCATTTCGTTATGCTATTATGTATTAAATTCTGATTCTATTCTGATAGCATATATCACAGGAATCTATATTTCCAGAAATACGCACCAGGTGTTTTCCTTTGCGTCTCAGCGCACAATAGAAGATATATTCATTAGTTAACGACACTATGAGTGGCAATATAATAGACAGTCAAATACTTAACACATCTCATGAATATTCAGAAGGATCCAAAATACCTCTCATTTGATTGTACGCAATGCAGAGTAGGGCATAATGTTTGCCCAATATTATATACATTGAATGCATTGTAGTGATATATTTGGATGCGCTTGAAAGGAATGATAACGTTTGAATGAGCAGGTTGTTAATATTAAGTTATCATGTACTTAATCACCGGAGAATCAGTTGTATAATCAACTTTAATGTCATTCATACATATGTGAGTAAATCGAAAGTTGTTATGATAAGTATTCGTTAACGCTAGATCTTTGACCCAAAAAGGTGATACTGGATGGTTTTCATATACATGTATTTAAATTGTCTCGTTCCACATCACCATTATTGCAATCATTCAGCTGTAATGGGTAGTTTATATGGTGATAAATTTATACGTGTCACTTTCAGCTGGACTCTAGATACTGTAATAATACACTTGGATTACACGTACACGTCATTGAGTGCATTGATATATTTCCACATTAATCTCAATAGATTACTTCTAGATTGTGTTAAGTATTGCCATTCTATGATAAAATAATACAGCTGTTGATAGTGAATGGATGCTAGGGATATATTAAGCCCCAGTGACTAAAAGTCTTGAGGTCTGATCTTCATCTCGGTGAATTTTAAGGAGTATCGATATCCTCGCCATGTTTTCCAATTGACATAATCCGCATGTACCGACATGTTGTGGCTGCCCGTCTGAGCGTACAACCCGTTCAGGTTGGAGTGATGACATGAACCATACCACCATGCACCAAAGCAGCTTCTAGCTCAGCTCGCCCCTCCATGGTTATCATTGTCTTGGTCCTTGGTCGAGAACATCTGATTGTTATGGTATGCCAAGCTATCGCCTGAAAATATTATACGAAGTTAAACAAAAATAAACTATATCACTAAAAAATAAAAGCTGCAATGAATTGACAGACTCAAGAGTTTAGTAGAAATAAACGTGACGCTGATGCAGGTAGCGCAACAATATCTGGAGAGTGAACACCTACACAATCGAAACAAGACTTCCTGATCCATTATTTAAGGTAAATTGTCTTCCACTGCCATGGCGAAACAAATTTGGATTCAGTAACTATATCCTATCTTGGAAGCAAGATTCTTTTGGTATGATCCTGAACCCAATACCATTTCATCAGATACGCCCATTGCTCTTCGCGCTCGTTTGGTTGAATACGAATGCGTTATCGCTGTGAAAATGGCGCATTCACAGTGTTGCTGCTTGTGCAAACCCGGAAATCTCGGGTTGCTTACCTGCGGTTCCTGAATACCCGCTGATATTCAACGCAAACTTTGTGGTCTGATCATACATGGCATAGACAGTGTGCCCCTCGTGGTCGTGTAGGTCTACTCTCAGCTGCTGAGGTTTCTGGTCGGTCAGCAGGTGGAGCAACTCCTGACAATAACATTGTAGAACACATAGTTCATGCTTTGACACACGGCCAATATTTACGTCAATATTCACATATATCTTTCGTCTCTATCTATAACACAACTGTTCAAAATCAATATTAATAAGTAAATAATAAATTTAATAACCAATCAGACATAATTTGCACTTTTCGATGTCTGCGTTGGCTTGATTCATAACAACAGCAGAATACAAACCAAGCCAAAACTCTCCAGTGATGTTGCGAAAGCCTCCAGTATAACTTGTCCATCTTCTGTAGAAATCGACAGAACCATCTTGTCTCCTTTGAAACACCTGAAACAAGCATTAATCATATATCCAAGCGGTATGCATTGAGGGTCATTATGCAATATACTGTTGAATAATTAACAGCAAACAGCTGTCATAGTGATGTGATTCAGGTGTAAACGCTACGTCAAGAATATAGGTACAAACTACACCATGGATCCATGTACATGATTCACTTGCAGCTGTAAATAGAACATATTAAGGGTTTAGTGAAGTGATTGACTTACCAACCACCCTTCTCGATCTGTCTCCATGTCAAACGCAAAGAACTGTTAACGCTCAAAATGAGGTAATATATCACAATATTTGTGGTTGGTGTGGTGGCGTGGTGGGGGAAGCCGCTAAAAAATAACAAGGTTAGGTTTGGACCCCGGAGATTGTGTATGGGACCACACGTGTAAGTGCAGAAACACTACTCTGAGCCATGACGCCATGACCCCTTGTCACAATGGTACAGTTATGGGCATTTATCCAAGAGTATAGCGCTTGCTATCAGATGTGCGCAGCGCGGAAATATAGGGGCCATGTCGAAACATCACAATGATTCGCATCTATCGCAGACTCAATGCTGCCTTGCTGTTGACGGAGACGTAAAAAAAATGGGCACATTAACTAGGGCGGCGCATGGCATTGAATAAAGAGCATCATTTTTCCTGAAATTTCATTGGCACATATGATGAATGTGGTTGACGGAGACGTAAAAAAAAATAGCTCTTTTAACAAGGGCGGTGCAGGCCATTGAATTGCGTTTTTTCCTGAAACTTCATTCGCATATATGATGAATGTGTTTTTGTATCACGAGCCACTCCCTGTTTTATCTTTAGACGCAAAATATGCCAATATACAGATACAAATTTTGCAAACGGAATCACATAGACCCATTAATACTCAGTGATATACTTTGCTTCGGTATAGGTACAGACTTAAATATACTCTGCTCCAACTACATCTACTACAGTATGATATGTTACCGTTATGATGCGCGCGTTCATTATTAACTTATAGAATATGCATCCCAACCTAAATCCAAGGCATCTCATTATAATATATTGCAATCCCGTCTATATAAGTCATGGTACATCAGTTTCCGTTATGGAAAAAGCCGTCACGACTTGTTGAAAAATCAATGTAAATATCACACCTTTGATACGCTTTTATCAGGTGGCAGCAGACATGTAGTCGTCATGATGGCAAAGATATTTAAAGGGAGCCTTATGAATCGCTAACATCCGTATACATTGGTGGATATCTATTCAGGTAACTGCATCTGTTTAGGTAAGTGTCAAGTAGAGTTTCTGACAAAACTCAAGCAGATTAAATCCCACTCGAACACCGAGAAGTAGTATACGTTATTTGCATTTTGAGCTCGAACAATAAAACAATGTAAGGGAAATATCATCGCCAGGGAATTCCAAACAGAATTCGCATGTGTTATATGACATATAAACCAACCCTCGCCACGCAAATCACCCTCAGGTAATGAATGTCAGTGTGTGTAACAATACTTGATTTGGTGGTGCGAGCATATGCATCAACATGATCCAGAAATATTTACTATTCTGTGGAGAATGTAAGTGTTTCTCTTATGACAAATTACTTAATCGACCAAAGGCAATGCATAGCAAATATGTAAGTCTGATATGATACCATGATAAGAATGATAAAATTCAGTAAATAGAGAACCTGAATACAGCTGTCTGATACCAGTATTCACCAACAACGAATAGGACTCTTAACGAATTCTTCTACGTAATCCACTTTAGCTAGGTATTTTGATATAAGGTATCGGTGCTTTGTTTCATTTACGTACAGATAATTGAGCTCCATATGAGATAACCAGTGGTAAATAAACACAAGGTTTTTTTTAGATTGCGTTTCTGGTATAAGCATTACGCTATGAGTTAGCTTCGTCGTCATAATGTTCATACGCAAAGATCTGCTGCGAGGCATAAAACTATACAAACGATCGCGCATGGCCCCGATCGTCTGCTGGATACAATAATAAGCACAAAAGTGCGGTTTACGGAAATCAAGTAGAGTAGAACAGTTGTAGGGTGTTTTATATGGGTTATAGTTTTATAGATCCCTTAATTGCTACCTTTAGGCGTTGATCTAATATACAAGGAAATCGTGGCGGAACTCTCAGGGGATGCTAACTCTCATCATCAGCAATATGATCATACATTTGATTTCTTCTTACGACTCGCCCTCATCAACGAAAGCATGGGTGCCAGCATATGAAAACACAAGCGTCTTTTGACTCTCTTCAGTTTCCATACGCATTGTGCATCAGATCTCTGTTAGCGAGAGTGAGTCACTAAAGGGTTTAACGGCACACCAACACGTATGTGTTTTATGGCGCCTAATCTCTGTTAGGATTCTCCTGTAGCAGAGAATACACAGGTGGCGTGATTGCATGGGTACGAACAGCATCCCCTGCTCCGGGGAATGCTCCGTTACGTTTCTGATATATGGCGAAGATGTGCGGCTTGGTATCCTTCTGGGTAGAGACGCTGCTTGTATCTGAGATGACGAATTTGGCAAACCGTGACAAGAAAAAAATAATATGGCTGCTACATATAGATGATTGCAAGAATGAAAAAAAAGTATATTTCCTATAGGATCTTGTTTTGAATGGGTGACCTGGTCGCAAATATAGGGAATTATCTCAAAACCATGTATGAATCATTGTCGGTGATGTTTTGATACATACCCTAGCAGAGATGCCGATAATCTACATGGAGCCTTAAGAAAGTTCACCTGCCAAGCCTCGCGTTAAAGACATCGACCTCTCTAATCCCATATGCCAGACCGAACTACTGAAAGAGACGTTCTCGGATTGGATTAGCCATTAGTAATATTGCACGGAAAGAATGTAGTGCGGATAGTAAATAGATATAAACTGTTTGAGAAAAAACAGAAAAGTGGGGATAGTTTGTGCATGAATAGCACTTATAACCTGCAAGCATTTGAACAATACTTGTTCTTCAGCTCTTATTATTAATTAAAAAAATTAAATATTCAGGTCAAAGGTCAGAGGATTGTGCGTGCCCCACAGAATGAAAATCCCGCTCATTTCAAAAACAGCAGTCGTTTGGATCGGACGTAATGGAGAAGCACTTGTGGAAAACAAAAAACCATCCTTGGGCCGTTTGTGTGAGTCTTATTGCATCATTTCCATAATTGCTGTGTCATTTGTTTTCCTGCATTGATATATTTACATAATCACACCAAATTAACTGGACTTTCGTCGGTTTTTCTTTTACTGCGATTTGAGAGATGTGAATATTTTCACCCATCAAGAAAAATATTCTTGCTGAATGGATATTTCGATAGACCTATATATATGTTTTGTATACGAACTTACCTCTTTTCGAACAACCTTTCATGAATACCAAGCATCGAACATTATTTCATGCTAACTTGCCCGTTTTTGCGCAATACACATTAACATTTTGGCCACTTTCAACGCACACAATTCAAAATACACTCTTCTTTCCATATGAATTTCCCGTAGTGCATAGATATTGGTTTTTCTGAATTGCAAGCAGTATTCTAGGAGCCTCTAGATTGTAGGAATATTTTTCTAAATTGGCGCGCAATACACAACCATACATCTCGTTCATTTTGAATTTGCTTTTTGTCTGACCGTTTCTCCTCTAGTGCGTCTAAATTGATTTCATAAATTGGTAGCTCTTATATTTCTAATTTTGATTTATTTTTTTTCTTTTTACCGATTTCCGAAACATTTAAGTCTTCATCGCAAAATAAACATTGATATTTTGTTCCGTACGATTGTTTTGAATCGATTACCCAGTTTACACAATCGAAATGAATATTAGCAGTAAGAATAGTATTGTTTCCTTCCATTTGCATGCTCTACTTACATTTGGATTTCTACGTTTGTGCACAGAAGTATTTTTTAGGACTTAAGTGATTTTATCCAGTGCAGCGTCGAGGCACTTTGGCGCTGGTAGCGCAATACACATCCACATTTAGTCACGGACAAATACACACCAGCAATTTGAATTCACTTTGAAATTAAGGAATACGTTTTAGCATACGCCTTCATGCTCTTTTTGCCACGAACCTATTAACGCTGGTTGTATAAATTTACATTGAACTTCAGCTTGGCACCATCTTTGGACTTGGTTTTGGTAGAGCAATACACATCCACATTACAGCACTTCGAACATGAGATATAAATTTGCTCCCATAAGTAAGTCAAGCGTTTTTTTCTTTCGTTTGTTTGAAATGTCAACATAATGCTTACGCAGGTAAATCATTTTGGTCCAGGAATTGTATTGATCTTTGTTAACGGACATGATGGTGAAACACACATCCAAATATTTGCCCTCTTGCTATATAGTAAACAAATAGTTTGGTTATTTCTTTAATTAAATTTTCGTCTAGGCATTTCGTCACGTAATTGTGATCGCTGTTTCTGTCCAAACCTTAAAGATGTGACTGCGTTAGGTAATCAAATGAGACTTTGTTGTCAACATTTCTAGGCTTTAAATGCTCTTTTCTTTTCCCTGCTGCTTTCAGATCATCCACACCAGTCTCCAATCTTTGAGCTGCAGCCGCATTATTCTGGAAAAGTTATTATAAAGGAGGGCTTAAGTTTGAAATGGACATGACAATTCTTAATGGACTGATATAACTGTGCTAATGGGCGACTTTAAATGTCACATCTCGCTTGCTTTATTTTTGTTTACCACCAGAAGCGCCTGAATAAAATACAATCAGGCTCATTGACAAACAAATAAATGTCTTTGATTGACATAAAACAGAATTTTGCATTTTGAATGTACGTATATTGTTATAATTATGGAAATGTCCTTTTGTGGACGTTCGACCATTTCGGCCACCCCGGACAACAAAACGTACCTGTCTCCGATGCAGTTCTTCGACTTCTCTACTTCCGCTCGTGACAACACGCGACATTCTCTGATGCAGTTCTTCGATCTCTACTTACGCTCGTGACATCACGTGACAGCCTGATGCAGTTCTTTGACTTCTCTACCTCCGCTCATGAGAACACGTGACAGTCACTGGTGCAGTTCTTTGAACTCTACTTCCGCCCGTGACAACATGTGATAGTCTGATACAATTCTTCGACTTCTCTACTTCCAGTCGTAAGAACACGTGACAGTTTGATGCAGTTCTTCGATCTCTACTTCCGCTCGTGAAGACACTTGACAGTCACTGTCGCAGTTCTTCGATCTCTACTTCCGCTCGTGAGAACACGTGTCAGTCACTGGTGCAGTTCTTCGATCTCTACTTCCGCCCGTGACAACACGTGATAGTCTGATGTAGTTCTTCGACTTCTCTACTTCCGCTCGTGAGAACACGTGACAGTCACTGGTGCAGTTCTTCGCTCTCTACTTCCGATCGTGACAACACTTGACAGTCTCTGATGCAGTTCTGAGAACTCTACTTCCGCTCGTGACAACACATTGCAGTCTCTGATGCAGTTGTTCGACTTAACTACTTCCGCTCGTGACACTCTGATGCATACCTTCGACTCAGCTACTTCCGCTCGCGACAACACGTGATATCTTATTCCTCAGCCGACATCACAGACAGACAGTATTCTGTTCCCGGTCATTGGTTACACTACTTCCCCTCGCGACAACAAATGCATATTTTAATGTTTTTATAACATTGCATGTCGATAACTGTTGATTACATTAAAAACATTGGTGTTCGCTTTGTTTATTGGCTTAACCAACTCTCTGCCCTCAATCTCCCTCTCTCCACTGCACTTCTCTCCCTGCCTTCCTCTCTCCTTTCTAAGACTCTCAATCGCCCTGCCTCCCCACAATCTCTCATTCCCACCCCAACACCTACCTCTCAATCTCTTAAACTCTCGCTCTATAAGCTTCCTCTTACCTCCCACCCTCTCCCTCCGCCCCATCTCAATTTCCATCTGATCTCTATACTCTTTCACAACCTCCCGACCCCTAACCCAGCCTTCCACTTCTCTCTCCATCCCTCGACCCTCCCTATCTCCTTGTTCTCCCGAAATCCCTCTCTCCTTATCTTTTCTCTCCTACATCTATCCCCTCTCTCCTTCCCTCTGCTCGTCCTTTTCTCTCAATCTCCTTCCATCTTTGCAATCGCCTCACCTTTCCACCGTTCCCTCTTCTCTATTTTTCTCTATCCCAATCTAGTTCCTTCACTCTCTCCATCTCCTCTCCTTCCCTCCACCCCTCTTCCTTCCATCTCCCATCTCTTCTCTCTCCCTCTTTCACCCCCTGTCACACTCCTTCCCCTTGCACAATCTCTCCTCTCCTTCCCGCTTCTTCATCTCCTCTCAACTTTCCTACTTCCCCCATCTCGCCTCCTTCTCTCCCCCATCCTTCCCTTTTTTTCTCCCTCTTTTTCTCCACTTTCTCTCTCTATCCACATGACTTTCACTCTCTCAATTTTCCTTCCTCCCCCATTTCTGTCTTTTTCCCTCTTTCACCACTTTTTTTCTCACAATTTTCTTTCTCTCTGCCTTTTATTTTTTTCACTTTCTCCACTCTCTCAGCACTCATCTCCCTCCACTTTTCCTCTCCCTCCCCCTTTTCCTCTCTCCCTCCCACTTTTCCTCTCTCCCATCCCCTTTTCCTCTCTCCCCCCCTTTTCCTCTCTCCCATCCTCTCCCCTTTTCCTTTCTCCCATCTCCCCTTTTCCCTTTTCCTCTCTCTCCCCTTTTCCTCCCCTCCCCTCCTCTCCCCATCTCCCCCAATGCCTCCTCCCCCATTTGCTCTCTCCCCATTGCTCTCTCCCCTTGCTCTCTCCCCTTGCTCTCTCCCCTTGCTCTCTCCCCTGCAATCTGCACTCTCCCCTTGCACTCTCCCCTTGCACTCTCTCTCTTGCCCCTCCTGCTGCTCTCTCCCTTGCTCTCTCTCTCCTTGCACTCTCTCTCCTTGCACTCTCTCTCCTTGCTCTCTCTCTCCTTGCTCTCTCTCTCCTTGCTCTCTCTCTCTCTTTGCTCTCTCTCTCCTTGCTCTCTCTCTCCTTGCTCTCTCTCTCTCCTTGCTCTCTCTCTCCTTGCACTCTCTCTCCTTGCTCTCTCTCTCCTGCACTCTCTCTCTCTTGCTCTCTCTCCTTGCTCTCTCTCTCTTGCTCTCTCTCTCTTGCTCTCTCTCCTTGCACTCTCTCTCCTTGCACTTTCTCTCTCTCCTTTCTCTCTCTCTGCCTTGCTCTCTTCCTTTCTCTCTCTCTCCTTTTCTCTCTCCTCGCTCCTTCTCGTCTCTCTCTCTCTCTCCCTCTCTTTTCTCTCTCTTCCCTTTCTCTCTCTTTCTATCCTTTTTCCTATCCCTCTCTCTCTTTCTCTCTTCCTTTTTCTTCTCCCTCTCTTTTCTCTCCTTCCCCCTCCTCTCTCCCTTTTTTTTCTCTCTATTCCCTCTCTCTCCCCTTTTTCTCTATTCCCAATCTCTCCCTCTTTTCGATATTCCTTTCTCTCCTCTTTTTCGATATTCTCTCCCCCTTTTTCGATATTCCCAATCTCTCCCCTTTTTCGATATTCCCAATCTCTCCCCTTTTTTCGATATTCCCTCTTCTCTCCCCTTTTTCGATCTCTCCCCTTTTTCGATATTCCCAATCTCTCCCCTTTTTCGATATTCCCAATCTCTCCCCTTTTTCGATATTCCCAATCTCTCCCCTTTTTCGATATTCCCAATCTCTCCCCTTTTTCGATATTCCCAATCTCTCCCCTTTTTCGATATTCCCAATCTCTCCCCTTTTTCGATATTCCCAATCTCTCCCCTTTTTCGATATTTTGCCCAATCTCTCTCCCCTTTTTCGATATCCCCAATTCTTCAATCTCTCTCCCCCTTTTTCGATATCCCCAATCTCTCCCCTTTTTCGATATCCCCATCTCTCCCCTTTTTCGATATCCCCCTTTTTCGATATCCCCATCTCTCCCCTTTTTCTCGATATCCCCAATCTCTCCCCTTTTTCGATATCCCCTTTTTTCTATATCCCCTATCTCTCCCCTTTTTCGATATCCCCTATCTCTCCCCTTTTTCGATATCCCCTATCTCTCCCCTTTTTCGATATCCCCTATCTCTCCCCTTTTTCGATATCCCCTATCTCTCCCCTTTTTTCGATATCCCCTATCTCTCCCCTTTTTCGATATCCCCTATCTCTCCCCTTTTTCGATATCCCCTATCTCTCCCCTTTTTCGATATCCCCTATCTCTCCCCTTTTTCGATATCCCCTATCTCTCCCCTTTTTCGATATCCCCTCTCTCTCCCCTTTTTTTCGATATCCCCAATCTCTCCCCTTTTTCGATATCCCCTCTCCCTCCCCTTTTTCGATATCTCCCAATCTCCCCCTTTTCGATATTCCCAATCTCTCCCCTTTTTCGATATTCCCAATCTCTCCCCTTTTTCGATATTCCCAATCTCTCCCCTTTTTCGATATTCCCAATCTCTCCCCTTTTTCGATATTCCCAATCTCGCCCCTTTTTCGATATTCCCAATCTCGCCCCTTTTTCGATATTCCCAATCTCGCCCCTTTTTCGATATTCCCAATCTCGCCCCTTTTTCGATATTCCCAATCTCGCCCCTTTTCGATATTCCCAATCTCGCCCCTTTTTTCTCGCCCCTTTTTCTCCCCTTTCGCCTCCCCCCCTTGTTCTCTCGCCCCTTTATTTCTCCCCTTGTTCTCTCGCCCCTTTATTTCTCCCCTTGTTCTCTCGCCCCTTTATTTCTCCCCTTTTTCTCTCGCCCCTTTATTTCTCCCCTTGTTCTCTCTCCCCCTTATTTCTCCCCTTGTTCTCTCGCCCCTTTATTTCTCCCCTTGTTCTCTCGCCCCTTTTCTCTTTCTCCCCTTGTTCTCTCTCTCCCCTTTTCTCGCCCCTTTTCTCTCTCTCCCCTTTTTATTTCTCCCCTTGTTCTCTCGCCCCTTTATTTATCCCCTTTCTCCCCTTCTCTCTCTGCCCCTTTATCTCTCCCCTTTTTCTCTCGCCCCTTTATTTCTCCCCTTTTTCTCTCGCCCCTTTATTTCTCCCCTTTTTCTCTCGCCCCTTTATCTCTTTCGCCCTCTACCCTTTATCTCTTTCGCCCTCTACCCTTTATCTCTTTCGCCCTCTACCCTTTATCTCTTTCGCCCTCTCACCTTTCTCTCTTTCGCCCTCTCTTTCTCTCTCTCTATACCCTTTTTCTCTCTTTCGCCCTCTCTCCTTTCCTTTATCTCTTTCGCCTCTCCCTACCCTTTCTCTTTTTTTCTCTCTTTCGCCCTCTACCCTTTCTCTCTTTCGCCCTCTACCCTTTCTCTCTTTTCTCTCTTTCGCCCTCTACCCTTTCTCTCTTTCGCCCTCTACCCTTTCTCTCTTTCGCCCTCTACCCTTTCTCTCTTTCGCCCTCTACCCTTTCTCTCTTTCGCCCTCTACCCTTTCTCTCTTTTCGACCCTCTAAACCTATTCCTCCCTCTACTCTTTCTCTTTTCGCTTTCTCCCTCTACTTCTCTCTTTCGCTTTCCTTTCTACCCTTTCTCTTCTCTCTTTCGCCCTCTCTACTTTTTTCTCTCCTCTTTCGCCCTCCTTTCTCTACTTTCTCCTTCCTTTCTCTCTTTTTTCGTCCTCTCTACCCTTCTTTTCTCTTCTTCGCTTTCTCCCCTCTACCCTCTCTCTCTACCTTTCTCTTCTCTACCCTTTCTCTCTTTTTCGCCCTCTACCTCTCTCCCTTTTTCTCTTTCGTTCTTTTTTCTACCCTTTCTACCTTTCTCTACCCTCTACCCTTTCTCCCTTTCGCCCTCTACCCTTTCTCCCTTTCGCCCTCTACCCTTTCTCCCTTTCGCCCTCTACCCTCCTCTTTCTACCCTTTCTCTCCTTTTTTCGCCCTCTACCCTCTTTTTTCTCCCTCTCCTTTTTCTCATTTGCCCTCTCCATCTTTCTCCCCTCTTTCGCGCCCTCCTCCCTTTCTGCTTTTCCTCTCTCTCTCATCTCCTCCCTTTCTCTCCCATCCTCTCCCTTTCGCCTCCCCTCTCCTTTTCGCCCTCCTCCCCCTTTCTTTCGCCCTCCTCCCTTTCGCCCTCCTCCCTTTCGCCCTCCTCCCCCTTCTCGCCCTTTCTCCCATTCTCCCCCCTCCCTTTCGTCTCCTCCTCCCCTTTCTCCTCTCTCTCCCTTCTCGCCCTCTATCTTTCTCCTCTCCCCTTTCTCCCTTTTTCTCCTCTCTCCTCTCTCTTTCTCCCCCTTTCCTCTCTCCTCCTTCTCCCATTTCTCTCTCCCCTTTCTTTTTCCTCTTCGCTCTCTTTTGCTCTCTCTCCTCCCTTTCGCCCCTTCCCTTTCGCCCCCTTTCTCTCCCTTTTGCCTCTCTTTCGCCCTCTCTCCCCTTTTTCTCTTTCGCCCTCTCCCCTATCTCTCCCTTCTTTTCCTCTCTTCTTTTCCTTTCTCTTCTTTTCCTCTTCCTTCTTTTCCTCTCGCTCTTTCTCATGGTGTGATTTATGATCGGCGTATCACGTGATTCATATGTTGTGTGATTGTGATGTATGATTGGCGTGTTAGGTGATTCACATTGGTTATTGGTGTGATTCATGATTGGCATGTAACGTGATTGAAATGATGTGTTATTGGTGTGATGTATGATTGACGAATGTTTGGGCAGTATGGTGTTTCTATTGGAGTGTTTTTGCAGTTGGTCTTTCAAGCACAAAAATTTGTAAAAGCTCAAAATGGAATAATATATCAGAACATTTGTGATGGGTGTGGTGGCGTGGTGGGTGAAGCCGTTAAAAAATAGCGAGGTTAGGTTTTGACCCCGGAGATTGTGTATGTGACCACACGGGTAAGTGGAGAAACACAAGGTCAAGGATGTTAATGAATATTTTGCGCGTGTCATGACGCCATGTTTCATGGTACCGTTATGGGCATTGGTCCAAGAGGATGGCGCATGCTATTAGTGTGTAGAGCGAGGATATAAAAGGGTGATGTCCAAACATCATAATGATTCACATCTATCACAGGCTCAATGCTGCATTGTTGTTGACGGAGACGTAAAAGAATTGGACCACTAACACTGTTTTATCTTTGGACGCAAAATATGCCAATATACAGATACAAATTCTGCAAGCGGAATCACATTGACCCATTTATACTCAGTAATATACTCATACTTTGCTTTGGTACAGAAACAGACTCGAATATACTCTGCTCCAACTACATCTACAACATTATGATATGTTGCCGTTATGATGTGAGCGTTCATGCAGTCTGTGTAACCTACGATTTGTCAATGTAACACAATGCGTAATTGGCATGGTGCGTGATTGGCATGGTGCGTGGTTGGCATGGTGCGTGGTTGGCATGTAAGGTGATCAGTGATTGCGTAAATGACATGGCATGCAACTGGCGTATTTTATTTACCGCATGTGGTATGATCGGAACATTGCATCATTAGCATGCAGTGTGGCTGGTCAGTCCGAGTGCTTCTGCTTGACCAAATATACATAGTTTGCACGTATGTATGCTACTGTCCAACCGAGTGTGACGAGTTATTAGTTTGCTGTATGTTTGTTTCGATTACCAAACAGCGCAGTAATACCATTGTCAACATATCCACACTATCTCCTACCGTTCACCAGATCATCTGACCAATGACACAACTCGCAAACCAATCATACGGCAACGAGCATTAGATTTTTGCGCTCATTACATTTTGCGAGCATGGTGACGCCAGTCACATGACCTAGCAGTGATGTGTCAATAAATTAGGACCATAACGGATACTTTACTATGCCAGCAATATATTTGCATGGTCGTACCTTGTTTAATGTTATTTATATTATTGATATAAATTCATTAAAATATTCGATTATATTATTTTTGGGGTCGATTCATATTCTGGGCCATCCTGCTGTATGCTTAATGCATGTCAATTTCCAGTTGGCGGATATATCACTTTTACCTCTGACAGCGTAAAATGCATAAATTTTCTATCGATACAAGATTTACGTTAGAAAGGGAGAATTATACAATACCAATTAATTTTCCTCAATTATTTAACTTACCACGCTGCGTTATTCCGCTCTTGTAGTGTAAGTTGCTACGATAACTTGTGCATCAGATGGTAGGATTACTACAGTAACGTACTCACGGTAAAATTGAGTTCCAACAGTACTCATCCAACCCCAATGGTGTATCTAAGTATATTTTACCAAGACACACATCGCAACATAGCAACATTTTAGGTTAAAACAAAGGCTCTATATCTAAGTGTCTAAAATGAACGTTGAATAAACCACAAGGTAATTTTGCTCATGGAGTTATTGCATTACGTCGATGCATGAATTTATTCGGTTAAAAATTGTCAGCTTTCTATGAATAGATAATTAAACAGGTAATAATAAGTATCTTCTCGCAAACTACGCTGTAGCCTTGATGTCAGGGCGATGTATCTTCAGGAAGTAATCGAACAGATGCACCCTACTTATCTGGGAACGTTGCTGACCCCAAAACCCATTTGATTACACATACTTACTTCAAATATGGGATAATGAGCAATGCATTTCACGAATTCACAATTTCTTTAGTGTCAAAATGATTTAACTAACTTTATTATGTCACATTCGTCGACTTGAAATTGGTTGTTTTCACACCGACATATGGCAATACGCACGGTGGTATATTTACACTAGAATAATATTTACATAATTCTGTATGTGTCTTCCCTCCAAAGCATATAAATAATCGTACCGCTGTGAATTGCAGCAAATAGGAGAGGGAGAATCTCGACAGCGTCTGTATCAGATACACAAGTATCGCGTGGTTGTGTAGAACTATTTTATCAATGTTGGCCAAATAGAATATCAATGTGCCTCAATTTGTTAGGCCAATTTTGTCAAATGGTTGCTAAAGAGATGACGAGCTAACCGTGGTTCCGCTTCATACTGAATGATTGACCATATTTGCCAGTCTGCTCTGCGTAGGCTCCTATTAATAGCACTTATCTCAGCAAGCATTATGTAATGACTGGAGCATACATTAACTGACTCCGTTGTGTGGAGACGAATTAAAAATAGGGAAGGATGTAGATTTTCAGTTACTTGTTTACAGTACATGACTCCCCTGTCAGGCCCAGGCCATGACCAGAAGTCTTGGATGACAGAGATGAGACAATCAGGTGTTTAATTTCACTTCTTCCCACTTAAATATAGCGCATTATGTTGCATATCAGGAGTTGGTTAACAAAATATTATTTCTAGGACTCGATAAGCGCATGTGATGAATGCGTCTATGGTATATGAGCCTCTCTCCAAGTTAGACCCCGGTATGTCAACATGCTAAGGTGGGGTCATGTGGGTGTGTTAGGGTTGTCGAATGATTTGTCATTTTTGCCACTGGTCTTGGTCCTATGCAAGAGATAGGATATGTGGCTAGTCCCACTCTCTCTGCCATGGCTAGATAAAGCTCGACCTAAGTGAGAAGTGTTTTTATGATGCTTGATTGTTGCTTCGATTGGTGCGTTGCCAATACACTTAACAATCTGCATCTTGCCAAGTTTTATTTCTATGGATCAATTCACATGTTTCAACAATCTGATTTATCTTCGCATTTTATAATTCCCAGAACAATGAGTAAATACGCCAATGCATCGTAAGAATTCAAACAGTAGACCTAAACGTTCATTATGTTTTATGGCCCAGAGGTCTGCAAGCCTTAGCGACTCAATTGTGACGTCAATGAGAGAGTTACATAAAACGTATATGAAGATGGTTGTTAAACTCGTATAATCGATCAACTTTAAGTATAGCACAGAACCGTATGCAAAAATCCGATATGTGTTGCCACCGATGATCATGTGACAATTGGCGGTTAAATGATAAAGCCGTCATTTATTGCTTCAAATAGCATAAAGGGTGAGACTATACTACACAACAAGGGAGAAAAACATCCAATTGTGTGGTAAAAAATCCGTCCACAAAAACATCACAAAGGGCATATTTGAAACCATACTAAGATAATTGAATACCCCACAGAGCGACTGTGCTCATGTCTGCAAAAATATGAATGCAGAGAAAAGCTAAAGGCATTTATATGCATGGTACATACAAGTGCATACAAAACTACTAGAAATCTTGGGGTCTTATCTTCATCTCTGTGAATTTCAGAGAGTATCTATGTCCCCGCCACTGTTTCCAATTCACATACTTACCATGCTCCGACATATTGTGACTGCCTGTCTGCGCATACAGCCCGTTCAGGTTGGCGTCATGACACGCAGTATACCACCAGGCACCATTATAGGCGGCAGCACAGCTCCCCCCAGTGGCATCATTGTCTTGGTCCTTGGTCGAGAACTTGTGGTTGTTGTGCCCTGCCATGGCGTTACCTTAAGACAATAAATGACATTACTCCAAAATATACTCCGTCACTGATACTAGCTCAAATAATGACAAGCGTCACAATCGCGAAGACAAGTTCTACATAGAGGAAGAGAGAGAATATTGGTGCAAGTTGTGTAGCAGTGTATGTTGATCAATCATCAAACAAATATCCCCAATCACTGCCCGAATAAGCGCTTATTGTTCTACTTACTGGCTTCAATAGTCAGTCAAAATAATGGGAACGATTGAAGGCAGAGACTTGTAGTTCAGATTAAATCGCACTCTCAGACTTTTCTATTTAGCAATCACTGTGTAACTTGGCATCAAGTCTTTTTAGGTATTATGCCTGTACAAACTACACTCAACTTGATAACTGCATATTTATTAAATGATATTTACATCGCTTCCATCCCTAACACACGTAGAGGAGAGCTGGTGCGTCCTTTTGTAAATATCACACAAGAAATAGACACCTGTAATGCGAGTCTTATGTCATATTCCTGGAAAGCATCTATATCTTATGAATGAAAGGGAAAATATGTATGCAAAAAAACACATCGCATCTTTCAAAAACATCTACTTTTGTGCGAGAATACAAACATAAGCGTAATGATAGTAGATTTCTAACCACTCGCATTGACCCTGAGACTCCACTATATATGTACGTGGAGAAACTGTCTGTCAGCTTACCTGCTGTTCCTGAATAGCCACTGATGTTCAACGCAAACTTCGACATTTGTGGACCAACATAAAAGTGGCTATACTTGGCGAAAGTTGTGTGTCCCTCATGGTCGTGTAGGTCTACTCTTAGCTGCTGAGGTTTTTGGTCAGTCAGCAGGTGGAGTAACCCATTACCTGGTAATTACATAGTGAATTCACCGAGGTCATGACTTTTTATGACTAGCCTCAATTACAGGTATATATGTCATTTTGTTCTATACCCGATACGAATAGAACAGAAACCAATAAAATGCACGACTTCTTTGAATCAGAATAAACTGAAATCCATAATACAAACCAAGCCAAAACTCATGAGTCATGTTGCCAAAGCCATCGGTATAACCTGTCCATCCCCGGTAGAAATCGACTGTGCCATCTTGCCTTCGTTGAAACACCTATAATGAGTATTATAATGTGGGTGGCGTGCACCGAGGTGATAACGTAATAATCGGTTGACTGTGTCCTTCATATGCAATAGATGATAGAGTAGATTGCTGACCCGTCAAAATTTTACTTACTAGCCAACCTCCACCATCGGTCTCCATGTCGCAGAAGACGGCAATCGGGATCGCTTGTCCAGCAAATGGAATATATACCTTGTACACACCGGAATCTGTGTAGCCAGCTTGATACAGCTGGCTGCAGTCTTTTCCTAAAATTGAGCTTCCGGATTTGCAACCTACAATATCAATTAATAATTGTGGTGACAGTGGCTTAGAACACGTATTTAAACTGCTCAAATCAGTTGGCAGCATGCGTTTTAAGGCATTTGAATCGCTATTTAATAGTGCTTGGTCAAAACAAAATAAGCTGGTGCAACTCACCGATATCTGTATAATGTGAACCTTCATGAGACGCCATGCTGGCCAGGTCGTCTCGTAGCTGTTGTAGAGGTTCAAGTGCATCGTGGATCTGTTTTAGCGGTAGAAGTAGGGTGTTGCGCAGTGCTGTACTCATGGTGTCAGCAGCTGAAGACGAAGCTGACCCCGCGACCTGCGCCTGGATAATTTATTGCTACTCTGGATCGATGTTCACTTTTGATAATCACTAGTTTTTCGTGTCCATTTGTCATACGATGCATCGTATCGTAGTTCCATGTAGGCGTATGATACGGCTTTAATCCATCTAGCATGATAATGTATCATTTTCAACATGCGCTACTTATCTAAACCTACAAATGTATGAACAAACTTACAGCTACAAGTGGCAGCAGCAATAAAGAGAGGGGGATTCCTAGCAGCATCTGCATCAGACACACGAGTACCATGCGATTGTGTAGAAAGGATTATTAATATTGACATTATGTGCCTCAACTGAGATGCCAAAGTTGTATAGATCGTGATTTAGGAAACAAAGAGACTTACGGTAGTTTAACTGAAGTAGGTCTTCGTGAGGATATCTGCTGGCCTGGTTTGAGGAAGATCCCGTGACCAGCACCTCTCACAGCCTGGGTTATATAGTCGCTTAAACATCAGACGCATTTACCCAGGGGAGCGGAGGCGCATCATAACAAGTACAGGATGTTTATCTTAAGTAACTTTTTACAGTCGTTCACTCACCCGTTAGGGCAGACTTTGACCCAATGTCATTCAGCCACTGCTGCTTGTTTGATTATCGGCTTCTGAAAATCCTAAAATTGTGAAATGGGCCAGAATTACTTCTCGTTCTCGGAAACTTTGTTTGTCATCGGACTATGCACGTGCCTGAGTTCTGCTGTAAAATTATCCTGCCGGCCTTAAACCATAATGCTGGCTTGAATTGCTAGTATGAGGCTTACGTGCTTCTGCATAATTGATATGTAGTAATAGACGAGAGGAGGTTCTAAACTGCATGGTGTTTTACGTGGGATGTATTTATTATGTTGGGCCTTTGAGAAACGAAAGCTCGTTAGCGTTTACAGTGTTAGATATTCATCATTGAGAGCAGCATAAATAGGAAATGTCAATATTGTAACATAAGAGTACATATCAGTGGAGCAGATCATGAAAAGGAATGTTAGGGTAAATACAGAATCCCAAAACAAAACAAATATTGACGGATATTTAAATACTTACATATTGCTAGTCGTGACAACATATCCCACGTCGTCATAGACATATGTCTAATAGGTGAGCAGTTGCTGATCGATGCTTGTAGCGAGTATGTGCTAAATGGGCCACAAAGGGGCGCTATATATGCATCAGAATCAATCTCAATCGCCAATTTTACAATATTACTTTGCTGCTTAAAACGATTTGATAAGCAAGCATTTTGCTTTGATTTTCAGACCACGACCACCACCCCCTCCACAAAACAAAACTAAAATAATTTGTTCAAGAGGTGGGAGTAGCGATTCGAAATGGATTACGAATTGAGTGGGAGGTGCTGTGCAATATCACAATCACCCTAATCTAGCAATATCCCTTCATTGTTTACCTTGACCTCATTAAGACTGGACTTCGACATTGGTCTTATCTTGGAAGGCAAAATGTGGGCCAAATGTGCTACAAGCTATATGAAGAATCATAGACAACGGATCCAAACTCAGTTATTTGACAATACACATGTTGGCCACTGTATGTCTAAAGTATTATTAAGTAAGGCTTCCATAACGATATTTAAATTGTCTATTCGTCGTTTAGTTGTAGCGAGATTCTAATGTTATTCAGGTCATTAACATTTGTATGGCTGGGTCTTAACTAGGCTAAGTTTCCGCAACAACTCCAGTAAAACCACCATGTTGTTATGGATAATGGATAATTCAGCATAATTGGTAAATAGAAAGGAGTTATATACGATATTGGTAGGGTGGATGCTTGTGGGGCCCCATACTGAATAAAGTTAAGATATGCCACCGTATGGCCGTAAAATTCCAAGAGAATGAAACTTATCATGCTTTCCATCGACCGGACCAAGTCACTGACCGTGGAGCACCAGCTGATCAACTAATTGCAAAATATTGTGATAGATTGTGAAATGCAATGTCTTCGGCGCCATGAAAAAGAATAACAAGACACATAGTATTGTCTTGGTCTTTGGTCGACAACTTGTTGTGCCGCGCCATGGCATTACCTGAATCCATTAATTGAAATCACCACAAAAATAGTTTCTCACACTAGCTTTAAAAAGAGCATGCGTCGCAATAAGGAAAAAGGAACTCCCCAGACAGGGGAGGATGGATAATTCCAGTTATTACGTGTAATGCATACATAGAATCAGAAAAAGAAATTGCTGCTTTGCTAATGCAGACGGTCCCAACATGTGACGAGAGTACAGTGTGTTGGCATTGTCATTTTATGTGGCTATTTACCAGGGTAAAGAAACACCGAAATAGTGTACAAACATGTAAACTGTGTCAATTAGCCATAATTGCATGTTGATGACGCATGACACAACATACACCGCGCCGCCATTATGGCAGCTTTAGAGGAGCAATATTTGTCTGGCATTTGCATTTCAGTTATGATTGAAACTTTCACATATAGTTAGCCCGATTTTGATCTGGAGTACCTCAAGTAGCGTAAGTTGAACGTTGCACCTCCCCCTGCGTTGGCCCAATCCACTCTCTGTGTCACATAATTGGAACTATAGCTGGCACTTGGCCTAATGTGTCGTGGCTGTGTATCAAAAAATATATATTGATGTCCTTCAGCAGTGAATACTAGCCACAGGAATCGCATAAAACAATATTGTCCGGGTTATTTTTATTGTCATGTTAGAACAATTATGCTATTTGATCATGTAATTCATATTCATGATATAATCAAGACCCATAGCAACCTCAGTAAAGTAGAGCCTTACCTACTCTCCTTCCAAAAGCATCATGTCTGGTCGCCGGTGGTCCACTCTCTTTGTGGTAGTCAGACAGAGGCTCAAACCGTTCTTTAACAAGTGGTTAACAATAAAGCCCGGAATATCCACCCAAACTTCCTTTGATGGTTCACACACTTACCCAGTCTCACTGAATCACTCTAAATACATTATTATGCTTCTGCTGCAACAGCGAGAGGCTCTGGGGAAGGCAGCATCCTAGGATATGATCCAGGGTATGCAGCACTTTTTAAGTATACCCAGCATATGATACAACCCTGATTCACCCATATATTCTTACTGTTCATCTTTGTTTGAGCTAAGTCGTCCTGAGTAGCCAGTCGAATCGAAGCCATTCATTAATCTGACTTTCTGAGCGCTTTCGTGGATGGACATTCCTCCGGGATAGGGATTGGTTCTTTGCAATTCTACTTCTTTCTTGCTTGTTACGGTAGTGTCGTTTGATCGGAACTCTTCAGACATATGTTCTCAAATACATCACGGGCCCCTGGACTCAATGGGTCTAGGCTTGGTCCCCCATTAAGTAAAAGATATCCTGCTCGTTCCGAGGAACAAGGACCAGTTATCAGACATGATAACTGTGATTTCCAACATGGCTAGCTATGTGAGATTTGACGCGCCTGTTACAAGTACATAATGATCTGCTACTTTGTTGGGGGTATTCAGTACTCGGCTTTGACTTGTGTATCCCAAGGACGACTGCTCTAAACTCTTACGACCTAGCTTAGCAATAATGTATTTTTGTTCATACCTATGCACATATCGATAGCTTTTAATACACAGACTACACCTGGATTAAGCGCTGGAGCGTAGATCGGATATGCATGAATCCTCATGTCATTCAGAATTAAGGCATGATTGATCCAGTGACCCTTGGTATTTATAGCCGTGCAGTTTATTGATATGGCTTATAAATGAACCGCTCTGCCAATCCAAGATTTCTCCACGCTTTCAGCAACTACGCATGTGCGCCTTAATATCATGCGTCATACCACATGATTATAAATCATTTCCCCAGTTGAATGTTTCTATATGGCACTTCCACAACATACGTTGGTTGAATCGAAGAACCTTCTTGACGTTTGTCAAGAATTCATACATGGTGTTCGGGCAAGCAATCGGACTATCTATTGCCTCACGCGACAATTAAATCTTTTTCTTGACTTGTCATACCTACTACTGGTAAGTCACCTGACAGAAAACCTATGGCAATGACTTTCACGGCATTGTAAGCCCTTTGGTTCTGTGTGTAGTCCAGATCTTTAGCTCTTGCTTTTTCTAGTAAACTTCCCCATTCCTCGTGCTTGAGTACCTTCAGCGGAGAACCAACATTGTCATTCTGTACCTTCGGCCACTCCCTGATTTCTCCTACCTTGGCTCTACAGCCTCTTCCCGATAGTCATCTATATTTCCCAAGAACTCTTCAACTAGAATTATCTATGACTCATTATTTTTGAATCAGTAGCTATAATTCGGCTTGCATCCTTGTGTTTAACGCGCAATCGATCATTCATCTTCGAAGTGAGCTCATCTCGAAGTCGCTTCAGTTTAAGGGAAGAACTACCCCTCCGCATATCTGCTTTAACGCTAAGGATCACTAAGCTCTTTCGTTCTTTTTGTATGCACAATGAGTGCTTGTTTCCTTTTGTTGGCTGAGCGGGGGACTTTGTGCCTTTGCCTGATGTATCCCATTAGCTTACTAAAAGCTAATTGAGCTGACGTTTAAATGGCCACACTGAGCTCATATGTAAATGATGTGCCCCAATTGGTCCCAAACAGCTCATTGACATTTGATTGATTGGTCCCAAAGATATGATTGTCCTTCTTGCCATCGGCCTTTCTGCTACTTTTGGAAGGCTATGTTTGACTGCCAGATGATACAATTTCTTCAAGGAACATGAGTCGCTATCCAGGACTGAAATATAGATTGACTCTTCCTCTTCTCTTCTAAGTACCTCACCTACCGTTTGCATATAACTTAACTCTCTTATGGGAACATCTACAACCCGCTATCTTGTCTGAGGTTCAACCCTTGCTTCGCCTGTCACAGAGTCACCATGAGCCTCCCTACTGCCTTCCTCCACTTCCTCCACGCACCATTTAATCAGTACCTCATTACAATTATTCCTCATACCCCTACAGGTACTTCCCTGGCCTGTGGCGGGACTGACCTCAAAAGCTATGACCGGTTTGCTATCCATCCGTCGTGGATACTTAATTTGCCAAGCCAATTTCAGGTGCTCGCCAGGGTGCCGCGACAGAGTTCCAGTTGATGGTAGGCCTGTCTGGTCAGGCTTGGATCTGTCCGTTTTACACTCTTAGTTAATTGTTTACCAACCGTTCCGTTAGGGTAGAAGGAGGGTAGTCAGCTCAGCCTACTACCCGTTTATTTCTGTTTTGTGCGTGACGACATAGTCCACCAGGCTTTTTGCTCGCACAATAACATTTCTGTGGGATTCATACTGGAGGAACTTTTGCTCCAGTTGCTAGACTGGCTGCCGGGTACTCCTACTGTATTTGTTCACTGGGTGAAGGTACTTGCTCCATTTTGGACAGCTTTGATCCTTGCGTGTGATTTTTACGAGTGATTGAATTACCCGCACGATGCACAATTGAAGCAGTCACCACAACGCGCATCCTGATTGGCTCAAAAATTACAACACTGACTTTGAAATGCTTTTGCTAAAATTATATAGTATTTTGATGCTATTCACCTCGTTTATCAAATATTCATGTTAATGTTCTCTTGATTTTGCTAATATGCACATACGCGCACCCTAATTGACTCTCGCTTAAGCCTACGTTATTGTCGGAGGGTCGGAGGGTGGACGTGTTAGTTCAGAACAACCAGCCACCACTCCCTAGTTCCCCTCCTCTACCCAAATGCCAAACGAATGTATTTACAGTCTTATCGGCATACCTTCGCTATGTTTAAGAAACAGAGTGTTTTGGATCCCTTTCAGCCTATTCCTGTGTTGTCTAATTTATTACATAGAATCTAAAACTTCAAACACAGCATTTGTCTCTCCGCAGTGTGTCAAAACATTTGCCTTGTAAACTCTCATGGTGTCTTGAAATTAGAACTGAAACTAACACTTGGCAGCATCTGCAATATTTTCTCATGACCACAGCTTGTGTAATGTACTGCTATGCATTAACGCAATGAACTTATTATCATTTTGTTGTGCTATTATGTATTTAATTACGATTGTAATCTGATAGCATATATCAAAGGAATATATATTTCAAGAAGTACGCCAGGTATGCACTGTATCGTTTACAGTATGAGTGGCAATATATATGACATATATCATGATACACATATCATGAATATTTAGACGGATCAAAATACCTCTAAGTTGACTCGTATGCAATGCAGTGTAGCGTATGATGTTTACCCAATATTACATACATTTAATGCATTAAAGTGATTATTTTGATGCGCTTGAAAAGAAATGTTAAGGTTTGAATAAGCAGATTGTTAATTTAGAAGTATCATGTACTTATTCTTAACAGAAGCAGAACACCCGCGTTCATGTTTGTTTAACTTTAATGTTGTTCATACATATATGTGAATAATTCGAAAGTTTTTATGACAAGTATTCTTTAACGCTTGATCTTTTACCCAAAAATGTGATACTGGATGGTTCTCAAATACATGTATTTAAAATTGCCTCCTCCCACGTTGCTGTTATTTCAATGACCAAGTTGTAATAGTCTATAAAGTGATAAATTTTTACGTGTCACTTTCAGCTGGACTCGAGATACACTTGGATTACACGTACGCGTCATTCAGTGCATCAATAAATGTTCATATTAATCTCAATAGATGAATTCTCGATTGTGTTAAGTGTTGCCATTCTTTGATAAAATAATACATATGTAGGTAGGTAATGGATTCTAAGGACATATTAATCCCTAGTGACTGAAAGTTTTGAGGTCTGATCTTCATCACTGTGCGATATCCTCGCCAAGTTTTCCAATTTGCATAATCCGCAGATACTGTCATGTTATGGCTGCCCGTCTGCGCATACAGCCCGTTCTAGTTGGATTGATGGCATGCGCCGTACCACCAGACACCAAAGTGGCTTCTAGCACAACTACACCCTGCGAGATGATTGTCTTGGTCCTTGGTCGAGAACATCTGATTGTTGTGGTGTGCCATGCTATTACCTGAACATATTACATGAAGTTGAACACACATATGCTATACCACTAAACAAAAGCTGCAATGAATTGATAGACACCAGACGATAAGTAGGGATAACCAAACCGCTACCGCAGGTAATGCTACAATATCTGGAGAGTAAACACCTACACAATCTCAACAAGACTGATCCATCATTTAAAGTAAATGGACTACTACTTCCATTGAGAATGGCGAAGCTAATTTGGCATCAGTTACTACATCCTTTCTTGGAAGTAAGATTATTTTGGGAATTATCCTGAACCCAATACCATTTCATCAGCTAGGCCCATCGCTCTTCCCGCACGATCGGTTGAGTATGATTGCGTTATCGCTGCGAAATTGGCGCATTCACAGTATTGCTGCTTGAGCGAACCCTGAAATCTTGGGTTGCTTACCTGTGGTTCCTGAATACCCGCTGATATTCAACGCAAACTTTGAAGTCTGCGGGCCGATGTAGAAGTGATCATACATGGCATAGGCAGTGTGTTCCACGTGGTCCTGTAGGTCTACTCTCAGCTGCTGAGGTTTCTGGTCGGTCAGCAGATGGAGCAACTCATTACCTGGCAATAACATTTATAGAACACATAATTCATGCTGGGCTTTGACACACGACCAACATTGACGTCAATATTCATACTTATCTTTCGTCTCTATCTATAACACAACTGATCGAAATCAATATTAATAAGTATATAATAAATTTAAAAACCAATCATACTTGATTTGCACATTTCGATGTCTGCGTTGGCTCGATTCATAACAACAGCAGAATACAAACCACGCCAAAACTCTCCAGTGATGTTGCGAAAGCCTTCGGTATAACTTGTCCATCCTCTGTAGAAATCGACAGAACCGTCTTGTCTCTTTTGAAACACCTGGAGGAAGCGTTAATCATATGACATAAGCGGTATGCTTGAGGGCCATTATGCAATATACTGTTGAATAATTGACAGTAAAACACCTGTCGTAGTGATGTGATTCAGGTGTAAACGCTACGTCAAGAATATAGGTACAAACCACACCATGGATCCAAGTACATGATTCACTTGCAGCTGTGAATAGAACATATTAAGGGTTTCGTGAAGTGATTGACTTACCAACCAACCTCCACGATCTGTCTCCATGTCGCAGAAGACGGAGATTGGGATTGCCTGGCAGGCATTACTAATACATACCTTGTACACTCCAGATTCTGTGTAGCGAGCTTCATACAGCTGGCTGCAGTCCTTTACTAAAACTGTGCCTCCCATCGGACAATCTTAAATAGCAATGTATAATACAATTGGTATGGTGACAGGACACCTCTTTAAACTACTCTTTGATTGACAACATGTTACGTGTTTACTTGCGTGACTCCCCTGTCAGAGATGGACTTTGACCTTAGGTTATTCAGTCGCTGGCGCATACTTCGACCTCCAACTTCTGAAAATACTGCAATTGTGGAATGGCCCAGATACTTCTCATTCTGGGAAACGTGACTGTAAAACAGTCGAGGCCCGTGCCTGAGTTGTGCTGGAAATTTACCATCCTGTCCTTATAGCATTCTGCCGAGCGAGGATGCTGGCATATGGGGAAGGTACGTTATGCTGAAGCTTTGCACTTGGTTTTTCGAGGAAGAGCAATATACTGATGGCTGTAGTGGTAAATATCTAGCATGGTCAAAAGTATCAAAACACAAGGGGGTGTGTCATATCACGAGGACAGGTATATATACAGGATATCACGCATAGAACTGTGAGGGTTTATGCAGAAACGCAAGGAAGAGAATTATTCTGCGTCATCAAGGCATCGTCTGTTGTCGCACTAGTATCATGCTGACAATCTGACCAAAAGGATGCTCGCTCATCGATGGGGCGACGGGTATGATCGAAGTGGGAAATCAATGGCCGCTATTTAGTTATTTTTATTGTCTCTTGTGTCATTGCTGCTATGACCAGCTATACTAGATTTTAAATTAAATGGATTCATGAAGTAGTTAGTCGTATTGCAGGGCTGGACATTTTTGCTTGTGTTTTATTCCCTTATTATGAGACAATGGTGAGAATAGCCACGAGGTTCAACCATTTATTGTACTAAATTCGCATGAGTAGTTAATTGCAGTTTTATATGATTGATTAATTATGGTGGAGCTGGTTAACCTTGTCTAACGTGGTTTACTTAATTGAGCTGTACACATATGATCCTGACTGATAAATTAGGGTTGAGCTGGTTAACTAGTCTATTACTGAATTGAGTTGTACACAAACGCTCCCAAATTGATGTAAGCAGAAAGTTTTCTTTTTAGCGTTTCGTTGCGCCCGGGTATTTGTAAAAGAATTCATTACCAACAATAAATTGAGGCCTTAACTCGACACCCAGCAGTTTGCACTTGGTCTGTGTTGTAGTTTGACCACAAGCAAATGGACGGTGCTAGTGTTGATCCTATTCTGTGTCAAACAATTAGAACCGGAATTTACACATTACTGCATCAGAACTATATTCATTAGGTCATATCGTGTTAGATGTATATGCACGTATTTATACAGCAACACTCATATTTACTTGCCAGTATTATATAACGTGTATGCACCAAAGATATGTTAACCCATTTCATGTCGACGAACATATTCGTTCAATCATTTAGCATTTCTGTAGCAGTAATGAATGATATGCCACCATTCGTGGCATGCCCTACATATGCTACTCTTCCAATAGGATCGAGAGGGATGCAACCTATTCATGAGACGAACTATAACTTCAACAAACGAAACATTATTACATGGGAATGTTATCATAAATGGTTAGAGCAATGTGGCGTTAATTTCCGCCATGCGCAGAGCGTTTGAATGAACAGGAACCTATTGAGGATTGAAAACAGCTGGTCAAAACACGATTACTGAAACTTATTTATATTGTTGGGTACACAAACCAATGAAAACATTTTTTGACAGCAAGGCTAACTTAATTTTTCCTGAAAGTATACATTTTTATAGTAAGTTTTATGGTTTTCTTGTCCAATTTATTTGGTAAAACATACCATGGAAATTTGAACACATCGCTTTGTGATTTTAGCATTTCTGCAAAGATTTAAATACCAAACAATCGCATTGATAGTCCTTTTGGTTCAATGACTGGTTGACACTTAGTTTCTTAAAAATGTTGTGGTCTCACCTTCATTTCTGCAAAATAAAAAGAAGTATTTCGGTCCCAACCATTGATACCGCTGCCCATGTGTGACACTCGTTGGTCCTATACCCTTGCTGCAACCGACGGTGTTGGATTGTGCAAAAGAATGTGAGTTAGTGGAGGAAGTAAGGTCAGAGGCAATTGGGACCATAGCACTCACTGACAGTGATGGGACTGTTCACGTTATGGAAGACTTTGTGGGGTGCTGGAGCAGAGAGATGCTCATTTGGCAGATGGTTAAATGGGCCTGTATTGAGAAAGCAGGGGATCTCCCGAGTAGAAGTTTGGCTAACAAATCATACAATACCCCGTGAGTTGACTATGCAGGACAGTGTGCTGCGACGAACGTATGTATCTGAAGATGCTACTCGGTCATGGCAACAGGTTCTCCTCGAAAGTGGCGAATAGCGGTGTTACAGCAAATGCATGATTCGCCTTCAGGGGGTCATTTCGGTAAGCAGAAGTCACTAGCAGACTATTGGTATCTCACTTTAATGCAGGGTGTGAAACAGACCCCATACTTCTTGCAATGACGGGTTGAAACAGGCTTGGACGTGTAGACTGAAGCAGGATGGTATTAACGATTCATTATTGAGCTAACAACCCGTGGAGCAAACCACTAGAGATATTTTTGATAATATGATCGATCTATGTTGAACACTGAGCAGAATCCCATACAGGAATAAACCTGACTCAGAGACATGTTTCTACTGGTGATCATGTGACACATTATAATCCTAATGATTAAGTGTAATTCTTCTTGAACTTATCGAAATAGAAACATACCATATGCAAGTAATTTACATTGTGATGGATACAAAATACTATTGTGAGCCTGTATAAATGCAATACAATGACGCGCGAACATATAATACAATATGTTGGTTGTTGCTACTGCGAGAACGTTATAATAGTCATCTGGATATTTACCAGTTGTAAGTCATATTGTCACCAGTTAAACTAGATAATTAACCGTATTGAATAAAGGAAATAATTGAAATATATAATCAGGATCCAAACTCAACAGTGAAAATACGTTTCACTTACAGATGTCCCCTGACTTTCGGAATAATATAAGTAGGATCAAGGCCAATCGGTTACATTTGTCATTTATATTCATAACGTCCTGTTGATGACATTTGACGGGATATAAAGGTAGACTTAAGAAGACCCTTGGTAGACATTAATGCATCAAAATCAGCGGACTTACGATTTTTTGTGACAATGCAGTCTAGTAATGAAATTTTCACTAATAATTACAATAGGCTACTTGTAGGCATTTTTTTGTAAACATGACGATTTCTATTATTTGAGCTACCAATACCAAGAATGTGCTTACATTTAGTCGCCATAGCAACTAGGCCAAGTCAGTAGTATGATAAAACAACACAACATCCCTATTTAATGCAAAATGTTGGTTGTTTCTATTTCGAAAAATAAAAGATATATGTTAAAATGATCATGTTCTGTGCACTTGTTTTAATTCATATTGTCACCAATGAAACTAGTTAATAACCGTATTGAACATTGGACTGAATTGAAACATATACACAGGATCCAAATTCTGCAGTGAAAATATGTTTCACGGACAGCTGTCCCTCACTTTCGGAATAATTTCAATAGGGTCAAGGCCATTCGGTTACATTTGTCATTTGTATAATATTTATAACGTCCTATTGTTGATTTTTGAAGGGATATCAAGGTAGACTTAAGATGACCCTTGGTTGACATTAATGCATCCATTGATTGACAATGCAATTTAGTACTGAATTGCGCAATAATGATTAGAAAAGGTTACTTTTTGGCATGTTTTTGTAAACATGCATATTTCAATTATTTGAGATACCAATACAACGAATGTGCTAAAATGTGGTAATTTAAGCAGCTAGATCAAATCAGTAGTAAGATAAAACAACACAACAGTCTTACACTTGAATATTTATTTCAATGAATATTTTGTCAGTGATTGTGTCCGGCTTCACGCGGTACACTATTTCCCGCTAACAACATTCTATAAGAACTGACAGGTCTATAGGATAGCATCTTGTCTCATGACACCTAATAGAGTCGAAGTCACATTTCGCAATATATAAAAATTCATTTCAAACTATTTATTGACAGATATTTAAATACATCACTAGCCGATCTTGGTTTTTTTATACACAATAAAGCCGATGGAAATGAGACAGATGGTATGGATCGTATTTTACCTTGCTTTCAATGATCTTCAGGTCTGATCTTCATTTCTGTAAATTTTAGGGAGTATGTGTGTCCCCGCCAGTAATACCAATTCACATATTCACCATATTCCGTCTTGTTGTGGCTGCCCGTCTGTGCGTACAGCCCATTCAGGTTCGAATGATGACATGAATTATACCACCAGGCACCTTTATAGAGGGTCGCACAGCTATCCCCATTGTTATCATTGTCTTGATCTTTGGTGGAGAACTGACGATTGTTATGGGTTGCCATGCCATCACCTGAAGACATAATAAAATTTAATGGTAAAATGCGAAATGTCACTGTCAATATGATTCAATTTTAAGCAGTATAATATATATAATAGCAGTATTTAATATTTAACCTATTTAGTGCATAAAACGTGCGACCGGGGGCATTGAGCACTGATTTAATCGCATTTCTGTCTGTCCGTCAACCCATGATGTTTGCGCTATCATTTCGTTATCAGTTGCTACATTTACGTATTGAACCTTTATCTTATACCATACATCCATCCTCCACATTCAGCACATGCAGAACAGCTGGGCGGATGCCACACCAGCCATTGACATTTATCAAAAGCTTGATTACTATCTTACTGAACAGTTTTACGACTATATTTGTCTTCGACTTCAAAAATGTCCATTTTAATGATTTAACTATGAATTTGTGAAACTCAAAACGTCGAGAGCCTAGGAAGCTTACACGTACAACCAAAGCCGGTTAAACAATGGGGCAGGTGGGGCAAGTGGGTCAATTGCCAAAGGCCAGCACACACACGGCCCCCCATATATATCAACTTGACGAACTTCATTTGTCCTCTCATAGAAAAGGCCCCCACATCGTTGTTTTCACCAGCCCCCCCCCCCCCCCCCATCCCTCCCAACCCGTTTGCTTAATCCGGCGCTGCGTTCAACCTGTGTTAAATAACAGTCACGCACATGGATCCTGAGGATTTAGTGTTTAATATGGTGAATGATATGTCAATCTTATTCTTTACCTGCTGTTCCTGAGTAGCTACTGACAGTTAACACAAACTTTGACTTCTCTGGACCAACATCGAAGTGTTCGTATTTTGCAAACGATGTGTGTCCCTCGTGATCATGAAGGTCCACTCTCAGCTGTTGAGGTTTCCTGCTGGCCAGCAGGTGGAGCAACTCATTACCTATCAATGACATGGTAAAGATAATGAGATCATAGTTAGCTTTGATAATCAGTCAAACACGACATAATGATGTGATGCACACTTGTCTTGGGAATAGTTAGGCATGCAACTGCATCACATTTTCTTTTTCCAACCCTCACAAAAAAATTCTCAATTAAAATGTATAATTTGGGACAATAAATCCGAAGACTTAACGGACATAAAGTCAGGTTTCGATGAATGCATTAATTTAATTCAGACCTTGCAACAAAGACCGAATACAAACCAAGCCAAAACTCCCCGGTGATGTTGCCAAAGCCTTCAATATAACGCACCCATCCTCGATAGAAGTCCACAGAGCCATCTTGTCTCCTTTGAAAGACCTATCACAAGCATTGGTGATATTATATCATTAGAAAAGGTTAAAGTGATCATGAAACAAACGGATAACAAGGTGAAAGCAAAGATAATTTATCACGCCCTTAGGACCCTTTGTATAATAGGGTTGTTTTGGTGTTCATACAACGACAAAGAAAGATCATGTATGTAGGTGGCTCGCTGCACCAAAAGGAATATTACAGATAAAGCAATGACAAATGTGATGTAAAGGCTCGCAAGACGTAATGACTTACAAGCCATCCTCCACCATCTGTCTCCATGTCACAGAAGACGGAGATCGGGATCATGTGGCCTGCATTGAGAATATAAATCGTGTACACGCCGGATTCTATGTTGCCAGCCTTGTACAACTCGCTGCAGTCCTTGGCTAAAATCGTGCCTACTGCCGTGCAGTCTGCAACAGTGAAGAATAATTGGATTAATTTGGTGATGTTTGCCAAGAGCATACATTATATGTGGCTCGTTTACGTTAGGAGCATAATTTTGAACAGGAGGTTAGAAGTATTTTCTCACAACATATGTAAATAACAATGTACCAGAGATTCAGAAGGGTCGGTACCTCTAGTCAACACTTATCTAATCATATAGGAGTGCTTCACCTATATCTGTAAGATGCGAACCATCGTGAGAGCCCTGTGACACCATACTTGCCAAGTCATCGCAAATCTGTTGAAGTGGTAGGAGCACCGTGTTGCGTAAGGCTGTATTCGTGGTGTCAGCTGGTGAAGACGAAGCTGACCCCAAGGCCTGCGACTTGACAACACATTAACACACCTAGTTCAGCCGTTTATCGGCAACGCATTTCATTATCACTAGATCACACATATATAATTCGATATGTTTCGTGGTGAGGCATAAGATCATTGAATTTCACATTTAGCAAATAGCGCTGGTTTACTCCCACTTGCATGCTATGAAATAGACAAAGTTACCACCATGAAGAGCAGCAGCAATAAAGAGATGGATATTCTTAGCAGCATCTGTATAAGACACACACGAGAAACATGTGCTAGAGTAGGATAGGTTAATCAATATAAACATCAGGTGACGTCAATAAAGCTCGATTTGGGTGTCATGAATAAATTACTTTGCAACGAAATCAAACTTACCGTTGGTTCACTGCAGTCTGTATTTGTGAGGATATTTTCTGGCCAAGTTTGCAGAGGATGCTTTGAATAGCACATAGCATGGCCAGTATTATATAGCATAAGACAAATGACGCAGTTGTCCTTGGAAATGACGACGAAACATAACAAGAGTAGGATGTGAATCTTCAATTACATGCATACAATACGTGATTCCTGGGTAAGAGTCAGACAATGAAATGGAGCCATTCAATCATCAGGCATACTTGGTAATCCGACTCCTGCAACTGCGGAAAATGTGAAAGGGCCTATATATGATTCACTTTCTGGGAAACTGTACTCTTCAACATACATAGCACGTGCCGGATAACAGCTGAAAAATCCCCATACTGACCTCACACCATGATGCGAACTCAGGATGTTGATATGAGGCCGTCGGGCCAGGTTATAATGACACCCATTAGAATAAAAGGCATGACTATGTTCTGGCCTGCGTTGTTCTTCCTGTGAGAGTCATTTAAGCATCAAGAACTGTAAAAGCTCAAACTGAAGTAAGATATCAGAACAATTGTGGAGAGTGTGGGGGGCGGGGGTGCTATAAAATATCGAGGGTAGGCTCTGGTACTGGAGATTGTATCTGGGACCACAAGGGTAAGTGGAGAAATACAAGGTCAAGGATATAAATGAATATTTGGCACGTGTCACTACTCTGAGCCATGACGCCATGACCCCTCGTTTCAATGCTACCGTTATGGGTATTTGTCCAACAGGATGGTGTAGGATATCAGATGTGCGCAGTGTGGAAATATAGGGGCGCTCTCAAAACATCGCAATGATTCGCATCTATCACAGGCCCAATGTCGCCTTGTGGTTGACGGAGATGTAGAAAAAAATCGCTATATTAACCAGGGCAGTGCGGGTCATTGAATAATAAAGAACATCGTTTTCGCAATATAGGACCATTCTTCATCAGCGCATATGATGAATGTGTTTTTGTATCATGAGCCACTCACTGGTTTGACTTTAGAAGCAAAATATGCCAATGTACAGACAGATAATCTGCAAACGGAATGACATTGACCCATTAATACTCGGTAATAAGTTGATACTTTGCGTTGGCACAGATGGATATATAAATATACTCTACTCAACAACACTAACTACTAATGATAAGCTGCCGTTATGATGTGAGCGTTGATGCAGTTTTTGTAACTTACGATTGGTCAATGTAACCCAAGATGGGCACGATGAAACCCACGGGTGACAATTGTTATCAACTTCTGAATTCCTCATTATACTATTCATCATCATGTAGAACTTATACCCACCATTATTGTTTTCCTGTTTTCCATCCTTTGCTGAATGCTTAGAATAATCTGCTTTACCAATATCAAATGCTTAAACTGCTATCGTCACTGATAGTACTGGTTACTGAGGGTGTCTCACACTGGCCTTGTTGGTCTATCTATATCAAACGTCCTTTAATCAATACCCTATGAATAAACCGGTACTGTTTGGACTGGCATATCGAGCCATAAGTTGCATGATCGGATGCTGCGTGGTTGACGTGTTGTATCACGGGTGAAAGGCGTGAGGAGAATGTTGTTTGATTGACGAGTTTTATGATTGGTGTATGTTTTATAATAGGAGCATATGTTTTATGTGTATGTTTTATTATTGGAGACTTGCGTTATTTGTATTTTGTATGATCGGCGTATAGCTTATTTTGTATGTTGTAATCTCGGCGTTTGGTACGATTTGTGTGCTTTTTAATCGGCATATGGCGTGTTTTCTATGTTTTGTATTCACAGTATTGAGTGAGTGGCGTAGTGTGTGATTGGTTTGTGGTATGACCAGTCAATATCGGCATTCAACGCACCCAAGCATATGAGAGACGCTGTTTTATGTGATTGATAAAACAGCACATACCAGGTAACAAATTACCCATTCTGCATCAGAGTTCGACAAGCCAAATTGAAGATGTAATAGCCAAGACGGATGAGATGCATAAACAAAAGAGAAAAGCTGATGATCACAACAACCAGGAGGGCGATATTGTGTCAGTTCAGCAAGATAAAAAGCATAAGCTGACAAAACAGTACGACACAGAACAATACAAAGTGGAGGAAGTGAAGGGATCAATGATCACAGCAACGACGAGGAAACGAATCAATAGCTAGAAACAGTTATGGGTTCAAATTTGTACAAGCTCAGAAAATAGCAGGGGAAGCGATGCTAGACTTTGACAAAGAAGACGATCAGGATTTCCAAAGGAGACAATGGAAAATTCCACAGGAAGCATCTAAAGCTGAAGTCCAGGAGTAAGTTACAGCTGAACAGCATAGACAACTGCAACCAGCAGATTACGTGTGGCCGTGTATAAAAGCCATACAGCAGATACAAGGATTATGTGATGAAATAGTAAGTGGTAGACCAGTGAAAGAATGGATCAGAATTAAATTATGGAAGGAAACCCACCTTCTGTATATTGTTAGAACTACGGAATCAGGGACAAATTACATGTTTGATAGATATGTATCTCAGCATGCAAAACAAAATCGCATAACACATACGTTTCAGAGGCATTTGAACAACTTTGTAGTATTATCTCGTCTCAAGAAAAAATTGAATAAATTGTTCTTGTATATTGGTATCTCAAAAGGGTCAACCCTAAATTAATCATGCAGGTGTAACTCACCTGTATGTTGTGAACCATCATGAGAGCCCTGTGACACTTTGAGCATCGTCGATCTGTCTCGTGGTGTAAGCAGCTCGAGGCAAACCTGGTCCCAAGACCTGCGCCTGGATAACATATAATTACAATTTTGACCCAATGCCATTCAGCCACTGTTACATAATTATCTCACTTGAAATTCTAAAATTGTGGAATTGATCAGAAACTTCGCTTGTCACCCTGCACCTCCCATGTGTTCTTTTAAAAAATTACCATACAGACTTCATACCATAGTGCTGGCTGAAGAAGCTGGTATGAGGCTTACTTGCCACGCCATAATGGAGATTTATTGACAAAATGGACAGGAGGAGGCTTTTGTATGGAAGTATACATTCGGTTGGACCTTCGAGTAAGGAAAGCTCAGTTGCGTTTAAAGCGTATGGTGTATATCCTTGAGGGCTGTATAAATACCAAAGGGGCAGTATCGGAACACAAGGGTACGTATAAGTACTACAGATCAAGTCAGGGTTTGTGAGGGTAAGTGTAGCAACACACGGTCAAGAATATAGATTGATATTTGAATATATTTCTAGCCATGACGTCACAACCCATATTCTCAATCGTGTCGTGAAAGTCCTAAATGTGGACACTTGCTTCCCGATGTAGGCCATTGGTTTGTGCCAAGTGGGCAATACAGGCGCGCATTCTAAGCATCAGAATCATATTCATCCTTCTACTCTGCAATATGACCTTGTTGTTGGAAGCAACATGATAGTCGTTTCATATTTTCCCGAACTATGACCTCATAAAATAGGGCATCACTTTTTCAAAATGGTTCCCACTCTAAAAGGCCCAATTTGAGTCAAATGGGCTACAATGTACATGGCTGGTGGCCATCACGTGTTGGAGTTTGGTTATAAATGACCAATTATGACTGTATTACAAGGATCATGCATCAATAGTAATTACCTTACAAACGGCGGTAGGAAGTGCATTCCTAAAAAATTGGCGGCAATATTAAACTCTCAAACACCGTAAGACGATATATTTGGAGACAGTTTTCGGATAAGTTGCGAATTGGCTCCTTACAGCAGCGAATTGCAATAAGTCTAGATTATATAAATGCATGGACAAGGTCAAAAGTACATTATAAAAGTACCTTGTCCATCATCATAAAATGCCCCTATTAGTCTAGGCAAAGAGACTACTCTCTGACAGCGCCGCGCTATTTACTGTATTTGATCTCTCACATCTGCACTCTAGAGGTGAAGAGCCGCCAGCGAAATTTCTCTAAGGTTCCGAAGTCAAAATTACATGAAATGAAAGATTATAACACAAAATGACACGAGGACTGTTTCTATTACTACAGTTTTGTATAATTGTTCTGTTTGAGCACAAAAATACGGCACATCAAGAAACTTTGCTCAAAAACTCAACATGGCCGACTCCCACAATGCAACATAATTTAGTAAATTCGCTATGATATTGGTCAAGTAGCCTTGCCTACTATTAGTCATGCCCACGTGTGACCTTCGTGGCACCTGCCAGCCGCATCCCCTCTCCTCATACATATCTTATATCTAATAGCCACACCCATCCTCTGACCACGCTACTGCACGTCCCATGCAAATTGGGATAGCATGCCTGAGTCGTTGAGAGAATCACGTTCACCTTTAAAAAAATAGTTTTACCCTGGCTTCCGAGCTCGACGCTTCACTCTCCATCTATTAGGCAAAGCTCCATCTTAAATTCTAAGATCTTAGTGATCAGTTAAGCTTAAGTTTCTTTAAACCCTACACCTGAAGTTCGTGTTCCTTCATAAACATCCTCAACACCACAAAGTGCGATACGACAAATTTCAGTTTTTGATTCGTTAAGGTACTGTAAACTGTGAGTCCATCAGAAAACCGAGGTATTAATAATGCATTATAAAGTTCTACACCGTAAGATAGGGTGATGCAGTGAATATCTATTTACCCGTCAATGCTACGAAATTGCATAATCATAGTAAATCGTCACTTTGTAGTTTCCCTTCTGCGCGTGCACTCTACCAGGCACCGTCAAATGGCAGCACAGTCCCACTAGTCGGTATCATTGTTTCAGTCCTTGGTCAAGAACTTTTGACGGTTATTACCAAATAAATATATATTAAGTAAATGAAAATATGTCCAATACGTTGATAGTAACCGAAATAGAAAAGAGAGGATACTGCTGCTAGGTTTGATCATTTAAGCAATCGACAATTCAAGATCACATTCTGTTAAATATAATGTGTACAGGCAGAGCTAAACGGAAAGCTAGCATCATAATTCAAGTCGCCATCCGATCTTTTACAGGGATCAAGTAGTTTCAATCATAACGGAATCGTACAATTTATTTGTATCCGCTGATAATTAATGGTAAATTTGAAATGCATTATCTGACGTTGAAGTGGGTGTTATGATAGTTGATTGTGAAGATGTGGAAATAGTGAAGAATCAATAGCCTGTATTTGCTTATCATTACACAAGTTGGTATTAGAGTCACCTTATCACTGCTGATATGTGTTAGCAGTTTTTCCATTGTTCTTGACCCCGTTTATCATCAATACTGTTAGTTTAAATACGCAATGAATCTGTTTGTTCTGTTGTGACCTTATTAACAGACTGCCACGGTGTGGCGGTTTTCATGATGAAATGCTGGATTTCTATGTTAATTGATTGGTGCATAGTGTGATTGATATGATATGTGATGCCTTAGCCTGAGTAATCTGGCTAGGAGGTACGAAAAAGCATATGCATGTTTCATTTTAAATATGTAGGTTTGCAGCAAACCAAATGAGATGTGTATTTGTTATGTTTTGATGCATGGGTGTTGTTTCGATATTCAGCAAGAGCTTCGCCAATGCTCTTAATAATCCTCATCTGGCCAGTATCAACGGATCTACTGAAATGTTTTAATAGTTAACTGTATCTCCGCTTATGCTCTTTCCTAGATAAATGAGTCATCACTCCATCGCATCTGAGTCTTCAAACAAAAGACACAAACGTTCATCATGTTCTGTGGCCTGCAGGTCTGCGAGCCATAGTGACCATAATCGTAATGTCAATGACAGGTCGATGTATGTTTTTTTTGCGAAATAAGTGATGGTAATTAAACGCGTGTAATCGATAAACTTTGAACATAGAGCAGAGCCCCATATAGGTATATGACCTGATTCAGAGTGACAAGTGATGGTTGAATGATAAAGTGGTCATTTATTGAGTTTTTATAAAAATGGATACAACATTCTGCTAAGCCAATGAACAAAGGATGTCAAGATACTACAAAGCATGTGTAGCGAACATTTTAATTACTACAGTCACTCCATAATAATACAAATGAATTTCAGGGAGTAATCATATCCTCGCCACGTTTTTAAATTGACATAATCACCACCTTCCGTAATGTTGTGGCTGCCCGTCTGTCCGTTCAGGTTGGAATGATGACATGAATCACGCCACCAGGCACCTAAGTGGTGTCTAGCACAGTTCCCCCCGTTTATATCATTGTCGTGGTCCTTGGTGGTGAACATACGATTGTTGTGGTAGCTCAAGCTATTACCTAAAGCCAATATATGCAATGAAACTGACAACAGTTGATTGACAAACGCCAGGGTCAAGATATAAATCTAATATAGTAATTCGGCAACATTTAGAAATCATACAAAGCAATCAGCAGACATATGATCAAACATTATTTGCCATCTACAATCAGATTAAATTGAAATAAGAATCAAAGAACTGATTAAACAGCATCATTTATTGTCACTACCATTACATAGCTAAACTATTTGCAATGACAATTTTAATATGTAAGCTACCAAGAATGCAACAGAGCCATACAAAAGTGTCCACATTAGCGTATTGTGAAAAAAGTGCTGTGAAAAAAGTATAGCTACTTATGCGGACCTGAAAACTCAGAGCTAAACTAAGGCATGTTGCACGTTATTCGGATTGTTTACCTGCGGTTCCTCAATACCAACTAATATTCAACGCAAAACTTTGCGGTCTGTGGACCGACGTGGAAGTGATTATACATGGCATAGGCTGTGTTTCCCTCATGGTCATGGAGGTCTACTCTTAGCTGCTGAGGTTTCTGGTCGGTCAGCAGATGGAGAAAAGCATTACCTAGTATTGACATTATAAAACGCACCGTTTATGCTGAACACACGGCCAACATTGGCGTCAATATTATGTATGGTCTAAGTCCTTGCGGGGAATATGAATATTCACGTAATTCTTTTCTCGATATGGCTAACACAACTGTTCCACATCAATATCAATTAGTGTAATTGAAACACCTTGGGCATTATTCAAATGATTTAAGGAGCGTTGAATAAATGTCAGAAAAATAACTGTCACAGTTATGTGATCTCAATTCTGCACGTAGAATAAAGGTACAAACTGTATCATTGGTCTAGGAACATTATTCACTTGTGAATGGAATATGTTGCGTTTAGCGAAGCAATAGACTTACCGACCAACCTCCACTATCTGTCTCCATGTCACAGAAGACAGATATTGGGATTGCCTGGCCGGCATAACGAATATATACCATGTATACGCCAGATGCAGTGTAGCCTGCTCCGTACAGCTGGCTGCAGTCCTTTGCTAATACGATATCTCCGGTCGGACAGCCTTTATTACCAATATATAATGCAATTGGCATGGTAACAGTCGCTAGATACCTACATAGGCTGCACTTTGATTGGTAACATCGGTCAGATATCTCCTCACAAATAGTTGGTTTAGTTTCTTCCATTATGGCCGTATCTCCTTAAGCTAAAGCCTGTAATGATCATTAAGGTACTGACCTGTTCCTGTCAGATGTGAACCATCGTGAGAGTCACGTGACGCCAGACTGGCTAAGTCATCTCGCATCTGCTATAATGGTTCTAGCGCATCGTTGATCTGTTTCAGCGGGAGAAGCAATGTGTTGCGCAGGGCTGTACTCGTTGTGTCAGAAGCTGACGACGAAGCTGACCCCGAGACCTTAGCCTTGATAACAGTATATATCACATAGAAGAATTGGACAATGTTTTATGATTTCATTATATTCCCTAATATTTGGTAGTATGGTACTGTGTTAGTCAAGACAACATGGAAAGGTTTCGTTATCAACAAAGAGACACATATCTGTGCTTACACATGTATGGACAAACTAACTGCTGTTAACGACAGCAGCAATAAAGTGAGGGGGATTCTTAGCAGCATCTGTATCAGACATACGTGCACAAAGTGGTTGTGTGGAACTGTTGATATTATGGAATATCATTTAGGCTCAATTGAGATGACTAAGTGGCTGATGTAGTAGTTTAGGAAAAGAAAAGAGACTCACCGTGGTTTAACTACATTCTGTATTCGTGATGCTACCCGCAAACCGGGATTGGGAAGTTATCTGTGACACGCACCTCCTACAGTCGGCGTTATATAGTCACTTAAGCATCAGTTAAATGTCGCAGTTGCTCTGGGATACGGAGAAGAATCATAACAAGAACAAGATGAGGATCTTAACTTACGTGTTTACTTGCATTACTCTCCTGTCAGAGTTGGACATTTACCATAAGTCGCTGTCACATACTTCGGCCTCCAACTTCTGAAAGTCCCAGATACTTCCCATTCTGGGAAACTTTGCCTAAAAACAGTCGAGGCCCGTGTCTGAGTTGTGCTGGAAAATTACCCTCCTGTCCTCATAGCATTCTGCCGAGCGAAGATGTTGGCATGAGGGGAATGTGCGTTATGCTGAAGCTTCGTTTTCACTCGAGCAAGAGCAAACTACTGATGGCTGTAGTGGTAAATTTGTAGCATGGTCGAAAGTATCAAAACACAAAGGGATATGTCATATCACGAGGGCAGGTATGTATCAATGAACTCACGTGAGGGTTTATGCAGAAACGCAAGGAAGAGAATTTCATTAATATTTTGCATAACTAATTATTCTTCGTCGTCAAGGCATCGTCTATTGTCGCGCTGATATCAAGCTGACAATCTGTCCAAGAGGATGTCAACTAATTGATCTGGACGACGGTTATGCTCAGAGTGGGAAATCGATGACCGCTATACAGTGATGTTTCTTGTCTCTTTTGTCATTGCTGTAATGACCACATATACTAGATGTTGAATCATATGAATTCATGAAGTTGTTTGTCATATTGCCGGCCTGAACATCTGTCCTTGATTTGTATTACCTTATTTGGTGACACAATGGTGGGAATAGGCACGAGGTTCGCCCATTTATTTTGCCAAATTTACATGATTAATAAAAGATGGTGGAGCTGGTTTACGTGGTTCACGTTATTGAGCTGTACACATGATCCTGATTGATAAATTGGAGTCGAACTGGTTAACTAGTGTATTACTAGATTGAGTTGTACACAAACGCTCCTAAATCTATGAAAGCGGCAAGTTGGCTTTGTAAGATAATCTTACAGCATTAACATTAAGTGCACAAGGGCATTTGTAAAAGAATTCTGCATAACATCACCAGCCATAAATTGTGCCCTTTATCCGACACCCAGCTGTCCGTGTTGTAGCATGGTCCGTGTTAAAGTATGGCCTATGTTGAAGTATTATCACAAGCAAATATGAAGGGAGTCAGCAGTAATGACATGAACTTTATTGTGCTCACTTCAATTATCGAACTGTCTATGTTACTTAGCCTAAATCTAAGAGAGAGATGTGTTGAGCTCGGAGAGAACTGATTTTGAAATGTTAAGTGCTTCCCTCAACGACTAAGGTCCACCATCCCAATTCTCATGGGACATGCCTTAGCCAGAAGCAAACTGCCACATACCATATGTATGTAATTTATATTGCGAGGATACAAAATAATTGGAGCCTGTATAATTGCAATACAATAAAGCCCCCACATTCAAATCCAAGTGTGGTTGTTTCTATTGCGAGAAGAAGAAATATGTAACGTTAAATTGGTCATGTTTCTATTCACCAGCTATAATTAATATTGTCACCAATGAAACGAGTTAATTAAATGTATTGATTATATGACTGAACTGAATATATATATATATATATTTATATATATATATATATATATATATATATATATATATATATATATATATATATATATATATATATATATCATAATACAGCATCAATTTCATTCAAAACCATTTATTATTTAATTATATCACTAACCGATCATTTTTTATTTATACACAATAAGGCCGATGGTAGTGAGATACGAGTTTGCATAATTTTCAATGATCTTCAGGTCTGATCTTCATTTCTGTAAATTTTAGGGAGTATGTGTGTCCCCGCCAGTAATACCAATTCACATAATCACCATATTCTGTCATGTTGTGGCTGCCTGTCGTCGCGTATAGCCCATTCAGGTTCGATTTATGACATGAATTATACCACCAGGCACCTTTATGACTGGTTGCACAGTTTCCCCCGGTGTTATCATTGTCTTGATCTTTGGTTGAGAACTGTTGATGGTTTTGGAATGCCATGCCATCGCCTAAAAACAGAAAGATTGTTAAAAAAGCGTAATGCCACTCTCAATATAATTAAATTTTAAGCAGTTCATATTGAACTTCGAGCATAAAACGTGCAATCAAGGCCATAGAGCGCTGATTTAATCGCATTTATGTCGACTAAAACGTAGTGACCACTTCAAACCATGATGCATGCGCAAACATTTCTTTGTCAGTATCAGTAACGTATTGAACCTATATCTAACACCTTACACCCATCCTCCACCTCCAGTACATGCAGAGCAGCTGGGCGGATGCCACACCAGCCATTGGCACTTATTAATAGCCATTAGATTACTATATTACAGAATAGTTCTACGACTATTTTTGTCTTCGACTTCTGAATAATGAAAATGTCAATGTTAATTATTGGAATCAACAACTATGAATTTGTGAAACGCAATACGTCGAAAACCTAAGAGGTTTACACATGCAACCAAACCGGATACAACAATGGGGCAGGTAGGGTAAATGGGGCAGGTATGGCAAATGGGGCAAGTGGCACAAGTGCCTAAGACTCCCCCCCCCTCACAACCTCCCACACAAGGCCCCAAACAAATATTAACTTGACGAACTTCATTTGTCCTCTGAAAAGGCCCAGAACAATGTTGTTTGCACCAATCCCCCCCCCCCCCCCCCCCCCCCCCCCCCCCCCCCCCACCAATTTGTTTAATCCGGCGCTGCGGACAACAAATGAATTTGTGAAACGCAATACGTCGAAAACCTAAGAGGTTTACACATGCAACCAAACCGGATACAACAATGGGGCAGGTAGGGCAAATGGGGCAGGTATGGCAAATGGGGCAAGTGGTACAAGTGCCTAAGACTCCCCCCCTCCTCACAACCTCCCATACAAGGCCCCAAACAAATATTAACTTGACGAACTTCATTTGTCCTCTGAAAAGGCCCAGAACAATGTTGTTTGCACCAATCCCCCCTACCCCCCCCCCCCCCCCATTTGTTTAATCCGGCGCTGCAGACAACAAATGTTTTCATTGTCCACTTAAATAGCATTCACGCACACGGATCCTGAGGTTCTGATGTTTTATATGGTGAATCATATGCCAATCCCATTCTTTACCTGCTGTTCCTGAGTAGCCATTGACGGTCAACACAAACTTCGACTTCTCTCCGCCAACATCGAAGTGTTCGTATTTGGCAAATGATGTATGTCCCTCGTGATCACGAAGGTCCACTCGGAGCTGTTGATGTTTTCGCCCGGCCAGCAAGTGGAGCAACTCATTACCTATCAAGGGCATGGTAAAGATAATGTTAGCTTTGATAATCAATCAAACATGACATAAGGATGTGATCCGCACGTGTCTTAAGAGTAGTTAAGCATGCAACCGTGTCACATTCCCTTATCCAATCCTCACAACAATTTATCAATATAAATGTATAATTTCGTACAATTAATCCGGAGACTTAACGGACATAAAATCAGGCTACGATGAATGCGATAATTTAATTCAAACCTTGCAAAAAGACCCGAATACAAACCAAGCCAAAACTCCCCGGTGATGTTGCCAAAGCCTTCAATATAACGCACCCATCCTCGATAGAAGTCCACAGAGCCATCTTGTCTCCTTTGAAAGACCTAAAACAACCATTAGTGATATAATATCATTAGTTAAGGTCAAATTGATCATGTATCAAACTGGTAACCAAACTGAAAATTGATCAAGCCGGTAGGACCTTTTGCATAACAGGGTTGTTTTGGTGTTCATACAGCGACAAAGAAAGATCATGTATGTAGGTGGCTCGCTGCACCAAAGGAATCATACAGATAAAGCAATGACAAATGTGGTGTAAAGGCTCGCAAGACGTAATGACTTACAAGCCATCCTCCACCATCTGTCTCCATGTCACAGAAGACGGAGATCGGGATCATGTGGCCTGCATTAAGAATATAAATCGTGTACACGCCGGATTCTATGTTGCCAGCTTTGTACAACTCGCTGCAGTCCTTGGCTAAAATCGTGCCTCCTGCCGTGCAGCCTGCAACAGTGAAGAATAATTGGATTAATGTGGTGATGTTTGCCAAGAGCATACATTATATGTGGCTCGTTTACGTTAGGAGCATAATTTTGAACAGGAGGTTAGAAGTATTTTCTCACAACATATGTAAATAACAATGTACCAGAGATTCAGAAGGGTTGGTATCTCTAGTCAACACTTATCTAATCATATAGGAGTGTGTCACCTATATCTGTAAGATGCGAACCATCGTGAGAGCCCTGTGACACCATACTTGCCAAGTCATCGCAAATCTGTTGAAGTGGTAGGAGCACCGTGTTGCGTAAGGCTGTATTCGTGGTGTCAGCTGGTGAAGACGAAGCTGACCCCAAGGCCTGCGACTTGACAACACATTAACACACCTAGTTCAGCCGTTTATCGGCAACGCATTTCATTATCACTAGATCACACATATATAATTCGATATGTTTCGCGCTGAGGCATAAGATAATTGTATTTCACATTTAGCATATAGCGCTGGTTTACTCCCACTTGCATGCTAGTGTTTAGTGTTATCTGAGTGACCAATATCCATCCTTTCTATAAAATAGACAAAATTACCACTATGAACAGCAGCAGCAATAAGGAGATGGATATTCTTAGCAGCATCTGTATAAGACACACACGAGAAACATGTGCTGGATTAGGATAGGTTAATCAATATAAACATCAGGTGACGTCAATAAAGCTCGATTTGGGTGTCATGAATAAATTACGAAATCAAACTTACCGTTGGTTCAGTGCAGTCTGTATTTGTGAGGATATTTTCTGGCCAAGCTGCAGAGGATGCTTTGAATAGCACCTTGCATTGCCAGTATTATATAGCATAAGACAAATGACGCAGTTTTCGTGGGAAATGACGACGAAACATAACAAGAGTAGGATGTGAATCTTCAATTACATGCATAAAATACGTGATTCCTGGGTAAGAGTCAGACAATGAAATGGAGCCATTCAATCATCAGGCATACTTGGTAATCCGACTCCTGCAACTGCGGAAAATGTGAAAGGGCCCATATACGATTCACTTTCTTGGAAACTGTACTCTTCAACATACATAGCACGTGCCGGATAACAGCTGAAAAATCCCCATACTGACCTCACACCATGATGCGAACTCAGGATGTTGATATGAGGCCGTCGGGCCAGGTTATAATGACAACCCATTGGAATAAAAGGGATGACTTTGTTCTGACCTGCGTTGTTCTTCCTGTGAGAGTCATTTAAGCATCAAGAACTGTAAAAGCTCAAACTGAATTAAGATATCAGAACAATTGTGGAGAGTGTGGGGGACGGGGTGCTATAAAATATCGGGGGTAGGCTCTGGTGCTGGAGATTGTATCTGGGACCACAAGGGTAAGTGGAGATATACAAGGTCAAGGATATAAATGAATATTTGGCACGTGTCACTACTCTGAGCCATGACGCCATGACCCTCGTTTCAATGCTACCGTTATGGGCATTTGTCCAACAGGATGGTGTAGGATATCAGATGTGTGCAGTGTGGAAATATAGGGGCGCTCTCAAAACATCGCAATGATTCGCATCTATCACAGGCCTAATGCTACCTTGTGGCTAACGGAGATGTAGAAAACGATCGCTATATTAACCAGGGCGGTGCGGGTCATTGAATAATAAAGAGCATCGTTTTCGCTATTTAGAACCATTCCCTGAAACTTCATCAGCGCATATGATGAATGTGTTTTTGTATCATGAGCCACTCACTGGTTTGACTTTAGAAGCAAAATACGCCAATGTAGAGACAGATAATCTGCAAACGGAATGATTTTGACCCATTAATACTCGGTAATATGCTGATACTTTGCATTGGTACAGATGGATATATAAATATACTCTACTCAACAGCACTAACTACTTAATGATAAGCTGCCGTTATGATGTGAGGGTTGATGCAGTCTCTGTGACCTACGATTGGTCAATGTAACCCAAGATGGGCACGATGAAACCCACGGGTGACAATTGTTATCAACTCCTGAATTCCTCATTATACTATTCATCATCATGTAGAACTTATACCCACCTTTATTGTTTTCCTGTTTTCCATCCTTTGCTGAACGCTTAAGTAATCAGCTTTACCAATATCAAATGCTTAAACTGCTTTCGTCCCTGATAGTACTGGTTACCAATACGCCATGAATAAACCGATGCTGTTTGACTGGCATATCGAGCTCACAGTCTGATAAATAGACTGCCATGATGTGTAAATTGGCATGATCGGATGATGCTTGGTTGACATGTTGTATCACGGGTGAAAGGCGTGAGGGGAATGTTGTTTGATTGACGTGTTTTATGATCGGTGAATGTTTTATATTAGGAGCATGTGTTTTATATGTTTTTGTATGTTTTATTATAGGAGTATTGTGTTATTTGTATCGGCGCATAGCTTATTTTGTATGTTGTAATCTCGGCGTATGGTGCGATTTGTGTGCTGTATAATCGGCATATGGCGTGATTTCTATGTTTTGTAGTCAGAGTATTGCGTGATTGGCGTAGTGTGTGTTTAGCTTGTGGCATGACCAGTCAATATCGGCATTCATCGCACCCAAGCACACGAGAGACGCTGTTTTATGTGATGAAACAGCACATACCAGGTAACAAAATACCCATTCTGCATCAGAGTTCAACAAGCCAAATTGAAGATGTAATAGCCAAGACGGATGAGATGCATAAACAAAAGAGAAAAGCTGATGATCACAACAGAACCGTACGGAGTGGATTAATGATCATAGCAACGAAGAGGAAACGAATCAATAGCTAGGAACAGTTATGGGTTAAAATTTATACAAGCTCAGAAAATAGCAGGGGAAGCGATGCTTGACTACGACGAAGATGAGGAGTTCTAAAGGAGACAACGGAAACTTCCACAGGCAGCATCTAAAGCTTAAGTCTAAAGTTGAAAACTGCAACCAGCAAATTCAGAAGATTACGTGTGGTCGTGTATAAAAGCCATACAACAGATACAAGGATTATGTGATGAAATAGTAAGTGAAAGACCAGTGAAAGAATGGGTCAGAATTAAACCCAAAGTATATCCAAAGGAAGGAAACCCACCTGCTCTATATTATTAGAACTACGGAATTAGGGACAAATTACATGTTTGATAGATATGTATCTCAGCATGCAAAACCAAAGTGCATAACACATACGTTTCATAGGCATTTGAACAACTTTGTAGCATTATCTCGTCACAAGCAAAATTGAATAAATTGTTCTTGTATATTGGTATCTCAAAAGGGTCAACCCTAAATTAATCATGCAGGTGTAACTCACCTGTAAGTTGTGAACCGTCACGAGAGCCATCTGACGCCTTGAGCATCGTCGATCTGTTTCGTGGTGTAAGCAGCTCGAGACGAACCTGGTCCCAAGACCTGCGCCTGGATAACATATAATTACAATTTTGACCCAATGCCATTCAACCACTGTTACATAATTATCTCACTTGAAATTCTAAAATTGTGGAATTGATCAGAAACTTCGCTTGTCACCCGACTCCTGTGTTTTTTTCGAAAATTACCATACAGACTACATACCATAGTGCTGGCTGAAGAAGCTGGTATGAGGCTTACTTGACACGGGATAATGGAGATTTATTGACAAAATGGACGGGAGGAGGATTTTGCGTGGAAGTATACATTCGGTTGGACCTTCGAGTAAGGAAAGCTCAGTTGCGTTTATGGCGTATTGTGTATATCCTTGAGGGCTGTATAAATACCAAAGGGGCAGTATCGGAACACAAGGGTACGTATAAGTACTACAGATCAAGTCAGGGAATGTGAGGGTAAGTGTAGCAACACACGGGCAAGAATATAGATTGATATTTGAATATATTTCTAGCCATGACGTCACAACCCATATTCTCAATCGTGTCGTGAAAGGCCTATAGGTGGACATTTGCTTCCCGATGTGGGCCATTGGTTTGTGCCAAGTGGGCAATACAGGTGTGCATTCTAAGCATCAGAATCATATTTATCCTTCTACTCTGCAATATGACCTTGTTGTTGGAAGCATCGTGATAGTCGTTTCATATTTTCCCGAACTATGACCTCATAAAATAGGGCATCACTTTTTCAAAATGGTTCCCACTCTATAAGGCACAATTTGAGCCAAATGGGCTACAATATACCTGGCATTCACGTGTTTTGGTTATAAATGATCAATTATGACAGCATTACAAGGATCATGCATCAATAGTAATTACCTTACAAACGGCGGTAGGAAGTGCATTCCTAAAAAATTGGGCGGCAATATTAAACTCTCTAACACCGTATGACGATATATTTGGAGATTTGGAGACAGTTTTGGGATCAGTTACGAATTGGCTCCTTACAGCAGCAAATTGCAATAATCAAGTCAAGATTATATAAATGCATGGACAAGGATTTGTTGAGTGTCAAAAGTACATTATGCCACAACCTTGTCCATCATCATAAAATGCCCCTATTAGTCTAGGCAAAGAGACTCCGTCTCTGACAGCGCCGCGCTATTTACTACCTTCGATCTCTCACATCTGCACTCTTAGGTTCCGAAGTCAAAATTGCAGATGAACTCGCTAAAAAACTTACAATAGCCCTTAATGCCAAATGATTTTTGACAAAATGAAAGATTATTTCACAAAATGACACGAGGACTGTTTCTATTACTACAGTTTTGTTTAATTGTTCTGTTTGAGCACAAAAATACGGCACATCAAGAAACTTCCACAATGCAACATAATTTAGTTAATTCGCTTTGATATTGGTCACGTTTTCGATTCGCACGGTAGCCATGTTGGACAACAATTCTTAAAATTGTGTTCGACTTCGTTGGTTCTCTTTATTAAGGAGTACGATTGTTGTTGCACTCTAGGAAAGATTGATGATGAGACATTTATAGATATGTAAATGCATATTATTTAAAACGGTCCCTTGTCTGCATTGCGAGAGGGAGCAGATTCTGCCATACGGACCCTCGCCTTTAAGGTGGCATCAGATCATCAAAACCCCAGGGGCGAGTGCCTTGCCTACTATTAGTCATGCCCACGAGTGACCTTCGTGTCACCTGCCAGCCGCAACCCCTCTCCTCAAACATACCCTATATCTAATAGCCACGCCCATCCTCTGACCACGCTACTGCGCCGCTAACCGAAATAGAGAAGAGAGGATAATGCTGCTAGGTTTGATCATTTAAGCAATCGACTATTCAAGATCACATTCTGTTAAATATAATGTGTACGGGCAGAGCTAAATGAAAAGCTAGCATCATAATTCAAGTCGCCATATGCCCAACACGTTGATAGTGACCAAAATAGAAACGAGAGAATACTGCTGGTCATATAAGCAATCGACAATTCAAGATCGATGTAAATTCAAGTTCACGTTCTGTTAAACATAATGTGTACCAGCAGAGCTAACTGATAAGCTAGCATCATAATTCAAGTCGCCATCCGATCTTTTACAGGGATCAAGTAGTTTAAATCATAACGGAAGTGGGCATTATGATAGTTGATTGTTATGAAGTGGGTATGGTGAAGAATTAATAGACTGTATTTGCTTATCATTACACAAGTTGGTAGAGGCCCCTTATCACTGCTGATATGTGTTATCAGTTTTTCCATTGTTCTTGACGCCGTTTATCATCAATACTGTTAGTTTAAATTCGCAATGAATCTGTTGGTTCTGTTGTGACCTTATTAACAGACTGCCATGGTGTGGCAGTTTTCATGATGGAATGCTGTATTTCTATGTTATTTGATTGGTGCAGAGTGTGATTGATAAGATATGTGATGCCTTAGCCGGAGTAATCTGGCTAGAAGGAACGAAGAAGCATATGCATGTTTCATTTTAAATATGTAGGTTTGCGGCAAACCAAATTAGATGTGCATGTGTTATGTTTTGATGCATGGGTGTTGCCTCGATATTCAGCAAGAGCTTCGCCATTGCAATAATCCGCATCTGGCCAGGTCGGTTTCCAACGGATCTACTGTAATGTTTTTATAGTAAACTGTGTCTTCGCTTATGCTCTTTCCTAGATTAAATGAGTCATCACACCATCGCATCTGAGTCTTCAAACAGAAGACACAAGCGTTAATCATGTTCTGTGGCCTGCAGGTCTGCGAGCCATAGTGACCATAATTATAGTGTCAATGACAGGTCGAGTTATGTTTTATTGCGAAATGCGAGATGGTAGTTAAACGCGTGTAATCGATACACTTTGAACATACAGCAGAGGTCCATATAGTTAAATGACCTGATTCAGATACTTGTTGTTACCAGTGACAAGTGACAAGTGATGGATGAATGATAAAGTGGTCATTTATTGAGTTTTAATAAAAATGGATACAACATTCTGCTAAGCCAATGAACAAAGGATGTCAAGTTATTACAAAGCAAGCGTAGCGAAAAAGTTTAATTGCTACAGTCACTCCCTATCCAGATGTACATTGGTATTCATCAGCAGTATTAAAATTGAGTGTATTAAGACTCTTTGTTAATTCCATCAACATATTGTTATACAGATGATACTGGAAAATAGATAGTTGTGCTGAGCGATTCAGTTAATGTTTGCGATTATGTCATATGAATACATAATAATGTTCTTGGGGTGAAACAGATGACTCAGATAGTTTGATGTATAACTACTAAAACTCTTGAGGTCTGATCTTCATCTCTGTCAATTTCAGGGAGTAATCATATCCTCGCCACGTTGACATAATCACCACCTTCCGTAATGTTGTGGTTGCCCGTCTGCGCGTACTGTCCGTTCAGGTTGAAATGATGACATGAACCATGCCACCAGGAACCGAAGTGGTGTCGTGGTTCTTGGTGGTGAACATACGACTGTTGTGGTATCTCAAGCTATTATTACCTAAAAACAATATATGCAATGAAACAAAATAAAATAAATAAATAATGTCACTGACAATAGTTAATTGACAAACGCCAGGGTCAAGATATAAATCTAATATAGTAATTCGGCAACTTTTAGCAATCATAAAAAAGCAATCAGCAGAAATATAATCAAACATTATTTGCCTTCTACAAGATTAAATTGAAATAAGAATCAAAGAACTGATTAAACTAAGGCATTTTGTATGTTATCCGGACTGTTTGCCTGTGGTTCCTGAATACCCACTGATATTCAACGCAAACTTTGCGGTCTGCGGACCGACGTAAAAAAGATCATACATGGCATAGGTAGTGTGTTATTCGTTGTCGTGCAGGTTTATTCTTAGCTGCAGAGGTTTCTGGTCGGTCAGCATGTGGATGAGCTCATTAACTGGCAATAACATACAAACACACACACACCTCATGTTAAGCTTCGAAACATGGACGTACGTCAATGTACGTTTTGGCTTACTTTTATGCTTGGGAATATGCATATTTCCATTAACAGCACCACTTTCGCTCTAAATCTCACACAACTGTTTAACTTCATCACTTACAAATATACATTTGATTAAGAAATCATTGAGACATGGTAAAAATATTGTGATGACGGCATTGGTGTGATTCAGAGAGAATGGAGAATACAAACCAAGCCAACACTCTCCTGTGATGTTGCCAAAGCCTCCAGTATAACTTGTCCATCCTCTGTAGAAATTGACAGAACCATGTCATGACTGACTCATGGGCAGCGTGGTGTTTTCTATAGGAGTATTTTTGCAGATGGTCTTGTCAGTAGCAATAGGTTAAGATGTTGATATTGAGGTTAGATATCACACTGTTTGTGTATATGGGGGGCGGGCGAGGGGTCATCATTAAACAAGGGTAGGTATCGGTCCTATATGGGGAATCATAAGATCAAGAATATACGTATATATAATTCATTCAAGGAGCCCATTCGGCAGACTGGTTTCGCCTGACATACACAAGTCATTGTAGCTCAGGGTATGTTGTGTGATTGATGTGATGTATGATCGGCGTTTTGCGTTATTTGCATGTTGTGGTTATAGTATGCTGTATGATCAGTGTGTCGCGTGATTGCCATTCTGTGTGATTAGCGTGGTATTTCATAGGCATAATGCTAATTTGTTTGTTGTGTTATTGGTGTGATGTATGATCTGCTTATTGCGTGAATGGTATGTTTTGTTATTGGTGTGACGTTTGGTCGGCGTATTGCCGGATTGATATGTTGTGTTATATGTGTGAAGTATGATCGGCGTGTTGCGTGATTGGCATGTTGCGTGATTTTCGTGATGTATGATCAGCGTGTTGCGTGATTGGTATGCAGTATTAATTGTCAGAAGGACGAGTATTTGTTTTCTGTATGGTTGTTAGGGGAGTTGTGGTACTCAATTGCATAGCAGTTGAGTGACTCAAAGTGCAAAAATTATCTCAGAGTAGAGCCTTGATAAATTACTAAAAAAAACAGAACTATAAAAGCAATTATGAAATTGGAAATAATATCACAAACATATAAGGCATCGTGGTGTGAGGTTATACCATTATTGAAAGGAATTATTGGGTTTGAATGGACAAGATTCCATTAACAATAAAATACTGAGTTATCAACTATTAAAGCAATGAGGTCAATATGGAGTAACTGTTGTTTATTTACACAAAAATGGTAGCAATTTATGATTGGACAATTCTAAGTTAATTGTTTACAAACCTTTTCATTAGGGTAGAAGGAGGGTAGTCAGCTCAGCTTACTTCCTGTTAATTGCTGTTTCTAGCGTGACTACATAGCTCACAAGGGTTTCTGCTTGTACAATGACATTTCTGTGGGATTCACAGAATAAAGTGTTTTTGATCACTTTCAAGCTACTCCTGGGTTGACTTATTCATTCCTTACAATCTTCAACTTCAAACACAGCATCTATATATCCTCAGTGTGTCAAAATGTTTGCTCCGTATACTCTCTTGGTGTCTTGAAATTAGAATTGAAAATAACACTAGGCTTCATCTTCGACATATACTTATGACCACAGCTTGTGTAATATACTGCTATGAATTAACGAAATGACCTTATTATCATTTCGTTATGCTATTATGTATTTAATTCTGATTCTATTCTGAAAGCATATATCGCAGGAATCTGTATTTCCAGAAATGCACCAGGTGTGCACTGTATTGTGTTATGTTTTCCTTTCGTCTCAGCGCACAATAAAAGAAATTTGCATTAGTTAACGACGCTATGAGTGGCAATATATAAGACAGTAAAATACTTAACACATCTCATGAATATTTAGAAGGATCCACAATACCACTTACTTGATTGTACGCAATGCAGTGTAGCGCATAATGTTTGCCCAATATTATATACATTGAATGTATTGTTGTGATGCATTTCGATGCGCTCAAAAGGAATGATAGCGTTTAAATAAGCAGATTGTTATTATGGAGTTATAATGTACTTAATCACAAGAGAATCAGTTGTATAACCAACTTTAATGTCATTCATACATATGCAAGTAAATTGAAAGTTGTTATGATAGGTATTCTTTAACGCTATATCTTTGACCAAAAGAGGTGATGCTGGATGGTTCTCAAATACATGTATTTAAATCGCCTCCACATCCCCGTTGCTATCATTCAGCAGTAATGGGTAGTTTATAATGTGATAAATTCATACGTGTCACTTTCAGCTGGACACTGTAATAGTACACTTGGATTACACGTACACATCATTGAGTGCATTGATATATATTTATATCCACATTAATCTAATTAAGTAGCTTCTCGATTGTGTTGAATTTTGCCATTCTATGATAAAATAATAGAGCTGTCGATAGTGAATGGATGCTAGGGATATATTAAGCCCCAGTGACTAAAAGTCTTGAGGTCGGATCTTCATCTCTGTGAACAGCAAGGAGTACCCAAATCCTCGCCAAGTTTTCCAGTTAACATAATCAGCAGGTATCGTCATGTTGTGGCTGCCCGTCTGAGCGTACAGCCCGTTCAGGTTGGAGTGATGACATGAACCATACCACCATGCACCAAAGCAGCTTCTAGCACAGCTCACCCCTCCCCCATGGTTATCATTGTCTTGGTCCTTGGTCGAGAACATCTGATTGTTATGGTATGCCAAGCTATCGCCTGAAAATATTATACGAAGTTAAACAAAAATAAACTATATCACTAAAAAATAAAAGCTGCAATGAATTGACAGACTCAAGAGTTAAGAAGACGGATAAGTAGGGATAAACAAGACGCTGCTGCAGGTAGTGCAACAATATTTTGAGAGTGAACACCTACACAATCGCATCAAGACTTCCTGATCCATCATTTAAGGTTAACTGCCTTCAACTGCCATGGCGAAGCTAATTTGGATTCAGTAACTATATCCTATCTTGGAAGCAAGATTCTTTTGGTATGATCCTGAACCCAATACCATTTCATCAGATACGCCCATTGCTCTTCGCACTCATTTGGTTGAATACGAATGCGTTATCGCTGCGAAAATGGCGCATTCACAGTATTGCTTGTGCGAACCTGGAAATCTCGGGTTGCTTACCTGCGGTTCCTGAATACCCGCTGATATTCAACGCAAACTTTGTGGTCTGAGGACCGACGTAGAAGTGATCATACATGGCATAGACAGTATGCCCCTCGTGGTCGTGTAGGTCTACTCTTAGCTGCTGAGGTTTCTGGTCAGTCAGCAGGTGGAGCAACTCATTACCTGACAATAACATTGTAGAACACATAGTTTATGCTTTGCCACACGGCCAATATTTAAGTCAATATTCACATATATCTTTCGTCTCTATCTATAACACAACTGTTCGAAATCAATATTAATAAGTAAATAATAAATTTAATAACCAATCAGACATAATTGGCACTTTTCGATGTCTGCGTTGGCTATATTCATAACAACAGCAGAATACAAACCAAGCCCAAACTCTCCCGTGATGTTGCCAAAGCCTCCAGTATAACTTGTTCATCTTCTGTAGAAATCGACAGAACCATCTTGTCTCCTTTGAAACACCTGAAGTAAGCATTAATCACATGATACAAGCGGTATGCATTGAGGGTCATTATGCAATATACTGTGGAATAATTAACAGCAAACAGCTGGCATAATGATGTGATTCCAGTGTAAACGCTACGTCAAGAATATAGGTACAAACTACACCATGGATCCAAGTACATGATTCACTTGCAGCTGTGAATAGAACATATTAAGGGTTTAGTGAAGTGATTGACTTACCAACCAACCTCCACGATCTGTCTCCATGTCGCAGAAGACGGAGATTGGGATTGCCTGGCCGACATTACTAATATATACCTTGTATACACCAGATTCTGTGTAGCCTGCTTCATACAGCTGGCTGCAGTCCTTTGCTAAAACTGCGCCTCCCATCGGACAATCTTAAATAGCAATGTATAATGCGATTGGTATGGTGACAGGACGCCTCTTTAAACCACTCTTTGATTGACAACATACCTTGAATCTTTGAAAAGTGTTTAAAAGTATTCTCTCACAAACTAAATAGTAACATTTCTTCCAATAGTTCCATATCAACTTAAGCTCCATCCTGAACTTATCAATGAGTTGCAGCTCACCAATTCCTGTAAGATGTCAACCATCAAGAGAGCCACGTGACGCCAGATTGGACAAGTCATCTCTCATCTGCTGTAATGGTTCCAGCGCATCAAGGATCTGTTTTAGCGGTAGAAGCAACGTGTTGCGCAGGGCTGTACTCGTGGTGTCAGAGGCTGACGACGAAGCTGACCCCGAGATCTGAGCCTTGATAACAGATTATAACACACAGAAGAATTGGACAATGTTTTATGATTTCCACTTCCCTAATATTTGGTAGTATGGCTCTATGTTAGTCAAGATAACATAGAAATGTTTCGTTATGAGTAAAGATACACTTCTCATCGCTTACACATGTATGGTTAAACTTACCGCTGTAAACGGCAGCAGCAATAAAGAGATTGGGATTCTTAGCAGCATCTGCATCAGACATACGCGTACAAAGCGGTTGTGTAGAACTGTTGATATTATAGAATGTCATTTAGATTCAATTGAGATGACAAAGTGGCTGATGTGGTAGCATAGGAAAAGAAAAGAGACTCACCGTGGTTTAGCGGCTGTCTGTATTCGTGATGCTACCCGCAAACCGGGATTGGGAAGTAATCTGTGACGAGCGCCTCTTACAGCCTGCGTTATATAGTCACTTAAGCATCAGTTAAATGACGCAGTTGCTCTGGAAAACGGAGACAAATCATTAGAAGAACAAGATGTGAATCTTAAGTTACGTGTTTACTTGCGTGACTCCCCTGTCAGAGTTGGACATTGACCTTAATTATTCAGTCGCTGGCGCACACTTCGACCTCCAACTTCTGAAAATACTGCAATTGTGGAATGGGCCAGATACTTCTCATTCTGGGAAACGTGACTGTAAAACAGTCGAGGCCTGTGCCTGAGTTGTGCTGGAAAATTACCATCCTGTCCTTATAGCATAATGCCTAGCGAGGATGTTGGCATGAGGACATTTTGCGTTATGCTGAAGCTTTCTTTTTACTTGGTTTTTCGAGCAAGAGCAACATACTGATGGCTGTAGTGGTAAATGTCTAGCATGGATGAAAGTGTCAAAACATAAAGGGGATGTGTCATATCACGAGGACAGGTATATATCCAGGAGATCACGCATAGAACTGTGCGGGTTTATGCAGAAACGCAAGGAAGAGAATTTTCATCAATATTTTGCTTATCTAATTATTCTGCGTCATCAAGGCATCGTCTGTTGTCGCACTGGTCTCATGCTGACAATCTGTCCAAGAGGATGCTGGCTAATCGATGTGGACGACGGGTATGCTCGAAGCAGGAAATCAATGGCCGTTATTTAGTGACGTTTATTGTCTCTTGTGTCATTGCTGCAATGACCACCTATACTAGATTTTAAATCAAATAGATTCATGAAGTAGTTAGTCATATTACAGGGCTGGACATCTTTCCTTTGGTTTTATTCCCAAATTATGAGAAAATGGTGAGAATAGCCGCGAGGTTTAACTATTTATTGTACCAAATTCACATAAGTAGTTAATCACAGTTTGACATGATTGATTAATTATGGTGGAGCTGGTTAACTTTTCTAAAGTGGTTCACGTAATTGAGCTGTACACAAATGATCCTGACTGATAAATTAGGGTTGAGCTGGTTAACTAGTCTGTTACTAAATTGAGTACACAAACGCTCCTAAATTGATGTAAATTATCTTTTCAGCGATTCAGTGTGCCAGGGTATTTGCAAAAGAATTCTAGATAACATTACCAACAACAAATTGTCCCCTCAACTCGACACCCAGCAGTTTGCACTTTGTCTGTGTTGTAGTATGACCACGAGCAAATATGAAGGAAGTCAGCAGTAATGTTTTAATGAACGGTGCTAGTGTTGATCCTATTCTGTGTCAAAAATTAGAACCGCAAATGACACATTACTGCATCAGAACTATATTTATTAGGTCATATAGTGTTAGATTTATATGTACGTATTTATACAGCAACAGTCATATTTACTTGCCAGTATTATATAAAGTGTATTCAAATCATTTTGAAAGTAAATGTCCCAAAGGTATGTTAACCCATTTCGTGTCGACGAACATATTCATTCAATCATTTAGCATTTCAGTAGCAGTAATTAATGATATGCCCCCATTCGTGGCATGACCTATATATGCTATTCTTCCCATAGGATTGAGAGGGATGCAAAATACTCATAAGACAAACTACAGCTGCATTAAACGAAACAGTATGACATGAGAATGATATCATAAATGAGTTGAGTAATGTGGCGTTAATTTCTGCCGTACACAAAGCGTTTGAATGAACAGGTACCTATTGAGGATTAAAAACAGCGGGCCAAAACACTGAAATTCATTTTGTTATATTGATGGAACACAAACCAATGAAAGCAATTTGTGACAGCAAACACTGGCCAATTGTTACAATTGGTATCTCACACCAATGGAGGGTGTGATACAAACCCTATTCTACTTGCAATGACTGCTCGGCCGGGTAGAAATATCTTACTTTTTTCATGATTAATTAATAAGGAACATATACATATACACAATAGATTTTGCAATGGCAAAGCGAATCACATACACCTAATAACATCGACTGTGATGGTCCGAATATGTTACCATTACTCATATCAAATCTGGAGCATTATGATCTGTTATCGTCGTTTATTATTCTCCCAATGTTAACACCCACTAGCCCGATCGGGCCAGTGGTCTCCAGTATCCTGAAATATCTTCTAGCCCGAATGACTATCCTACTAGCTCCAGGTTATCTGACGGCGGTTGGTGCAAAACCCTGGGTGTAGAAGTTGACGCATCGCAAATGTGGGTTTCAGTAATTTCTTCGATAATTTAATGGCGTTATCACCTATATATTTCAGCATAATCGTTTGCCAACTAGTATTTCTTGTCAATAAGGTACACCATATCCTCTCTCATTTTCCCTATTATTCCCCTGATAGCCTTACCAATGATCGATCTATGTTAAACACTGAGCAGAACCCCTTGCAAGAATATAACCTGACACAGACAGATGTTTCTACTATTGATCATGTGACACATTATGATCCTAATGATTAAGTGTAATACATCCTGAACTTATCGAAATAGAAACAAACTGCCAAATACCATAGGAAAGTAATTTATATTGTGAGGACTACAGATGCTACTGTGAGCCTGTATAAGTTAAATGCAATGGTGCACGCACATTCGATGCAAAATGTTGGTTGTTTCTATTGCGAGAAAAAAGAGATATGTAACGTTAAAATCGTCATGTGGACAATACCTGTTGGAATAATATAAGAAGGGTCAAGTCCAATCGGTAAAATTTCTCTTTTGTATAATATTTATTAAGTTATGCTGTTGATTTTTGACGGGATATCAAGGAAGACTTGTATGCCAAATCAGCAGTATCATAAAACAACACAACACCATGCTTGAATGTTTATTTGAATGAATATTTCATCAGTGCTTGCGTTACATCATTTCCCACGAATTATATTCTTGCAGAACTGACAAGTCTATAATTTGTCATCTTGTCTCATGATACCCGAATGGTAATATCGTGAGAAGTTGTAGTCATACATCGCAATATATCAAAGTTAGGTGTGATCACGCTGCAAGGCCTCATATAATGGCATCAATTTCATTCAGAACTATTTATTAATAGAAATGAAAATACATCACTAATCCTTCTAGGTTTATTTATACACAATAAAGCCGACGGATGTGAGATAGATGGTATGGATCGGATTTACATGGTTTTCAATGATCTTCAGGTCTGATCTTCATTTCTGTGACTCTTAGAGAGTAATTGTGCCTCTTCCATTGATACCAAACCACATATTTAGTAGCGTCCGTCATTGTGTGGCTACCCGTCTGCGCGTACAGCCCGTTCAGGTTCGAAAGATGACATGCATTATACCACCAGGCACCTTTATATTGGGTAGCACAGTTCCTCTCCTCTTTGTTATCATTGTCTTGATCTTTGGTGGAGAACTGTTGATTGTTTTGAATTGCCATGCTATCACCTGAAGGCATAATTTTGTCTACTGCAAAGAAGTGACTACGTCCAACCATGATGCTTTTGCCATCATTCCGTTATCAGTTGCTCAAGCTACGAATTAAACCTATATTTTACGCCTTACACCTACTCCACCTTCAGCACATGCAGAACAGCTGGGCGGATGCCACACCGGCTATTGGCACTTATAAAAAGCCAATAGATTACAATATTGCTGAATAGTACTACGACTAAATTTGTCTTCGATTTCTGAAGACTGAAAATGTTAATGTTAACTATATACCCAACAACTATGAATATTTGAAACGCAAAAAGCCGAGAATCTTTGATGCATACACGTCCAACCAAAGATAGGTAAGCAACGGCGCAGTGGGGACAAGTTCCAATGACTCCCCCCCCCCTCCCACACAAGCCCCCCCAACAAATTTGATCTTGACGAAATTCATTTGTCCTCTGACAGAAACGCCCCCCCCCCTCACAGTGTAGTCTGCACCCGACCCCCCCCCCCCACCAATTTGCTTAATCTGGCGCTGTGTACCACCAATGTTGTTATTGTACAATTGAATAACACTCATATGGACCCTGAGGATAAAGTGGTTTATATGGTGAATGATATGTCAATCGTAGTTTTTACCCGCTGTTCCTGAGTAGCCACTGACAGTCAACGCAAACTTTGACGTCTCTGGACCGACATAGAAGTGTTCGTATTTGGCAAACGCTGTGTGTCCCTCATGGTCATGAAGGTCTACTCTCAGCTGCTGAGGTTTACGTCCAGTCAGTTGGTGGAGCAACTCGTTACCTATCAATGGCATGTTGAAGACAATGGGACCATAATAAGCATTGACAATCATTTCCTGGGAATAATAATGCGTACAGGTGCACAACATTTCCATATCCAATCCTCTCACACCTATAACGGCATGAATGCCTATTTTCGGGCAGTAAATCTGGATATTTGAAGTCGAACTAGACCAGTAAGTCAAAATACAAACCAAGCCAAAATTCCCCGGTAATGTTGCCGAAGCCTTCAACATAACGCACCCATCCTCGATAGAAGTCAACAGAGCCATCTTGTCTCCTTTGAAACACCTACAACAAGCATTTGTGAAGATTAGGATGATTAAGTAAAAGCCGATTATATGTCGCTAGGAGCCTTTGCTTAATAGGGTTATGTAGGTGTTGATACAACCTCAAAGTAAGACCAAGTATGCGAGTATCACGCTACAATGTAATGAATCATACAAATGAAGCGGGGCTTGCATGACGTAATGACTTACAAGCCATCCTCCACCATCTGTCTCCATGTCGCAGAAGACGGAGATCGGGATCGCGTGGCCTGCAATAACAATATATACTGTGTACACGCCGGATTCTGTGTTGCCAGTTCTGTATAACTCGCTGCAATCCTTTGGTAAAGTCGTGCACTCTGCCGTGCAACCTACAACAGTAAAGAATAATTTGATTGTTATTGTTTGACAAGATCATATATTATAAATGGCCCTTTTATTGTGGGAGCATACTTTAGTACAGGCATCCAGAAGTAGGTTCTCACTACCTAAATTATAGTAGTGGTCTAATAAGGTTAGTACCTCCTTTGAGTCAACACTGATTTAATCATATAGGTGTACCTCACCTACAGCTGTAAGATGCGAACCATCGTAAGAGCCTTGAGATACAATGCTAGCCAAGTCATTGCGAATCTGTTGTAGAGGTTCGAGTGCATCGTGGATCTGCTTTAGTGGCAGGAGCAGCGTGTTGGTAAGGGCTGTACTCGTGGTGTCAGCTGCTGAAGACAAAGCGGACCCCGTAGCCGGCACCTGAATAACGCATAAACGGAACTAGTTCATCGGTTCATACGCTATGTATTACATTATCACTAAATCACATGCATTTAATTCGATATGCCTTCGCGCTGACTCTTAAGATCATTAATTTTCACGTCGAAATATAGCATAGAGCGCTTCTTTACTCCTACTTGCATGCTATTGGTAATTTTTAAATAACATCTATACTTTCCAAAAAAAGTTACCGCTATGACCAGTAGCATCAATAAAGGGATTGAGCTTCTTAGCAGCATCTGTATCAAACACACACGAGTAACATGTAATCGAGCAGGATAGGTTTACCCATGTAAACAGAAGGCGCCGTCAAAAAACAACTCGGGTGGCAAATCAAAGTCATGTATATATTACTTTGTAACGAAATAAGACTTACCGTTGGTTCACTACAGTCTGTATTCGTGAGGATCTCTGCTAGCCAGGTGTGAAGAGGAGGCTTTCAATAGCACCTAGCATGGCCTGTATTATATAGCATAAGACACATGACCCAGTTTTCTTAGGAAATGAATACGAATCATAACATGAATAGGATGAAAATCTTAAATTACTTGAATACAATACGTGAATCCTGGATAAGAGTCAGACAATGAAATGGTGCGAGTCAATCATGAGGCAAACTTGGCAATCCGACTCCAGCATATACGGAAAATGTGAAAGGCCTAGATATGCTTCTCTTTCTGGGAAGCTGAACTCTTCAACAAACATAGCACGTGCCAGATAACAGCTGGACAAATCCCATTCTGACCTTACACCATGATTTGAATTCAGGATGTTGATATAAGGCCGTCGTGCCAGGTTATAATGACAACCCATTGGAATCAACGGCATGACCAGGTTCTGGCCAGCGTTATTCTTCACGCGGGAGTGAATTTGCACTTGGTCATTCATGCAACAAGAACTGTAAAAACTCTAATTGAAGTAAGAACATATATGGAGGGTGTGGAGGGTGTGGAGGATGGTGTGGAGGGTGTGGAGGGCGGGGATGTTATAAAATATCGAGGGTAGGCTTTGGTGGCGGAGAATATGTATGGGACCACACGGGTAGGTGCAGAACCACAAGGTCAAGGATATAAATGAATATTTGGCACGTGTCACTTCTCTGAGCCATGACGCCATGACACCTTGTTTCAATGGTACCGTTATGGTCATTTGTCCAACAGGACGGCGATTGCTATCAGAGGTGTACAGTGAGGAAATATAGGGGCGCTCTCAAAACATCGCAATAATTCGCATCTAGCGCAGGCCCTTACGATTGGTCAATGTAACCCAAGATGGCCATGTTGCAACTCACCACGGCTGAGAATTGTTACCAACTTCAGAAGTCCTCATAATGCTATTTATCTTCATGTAAAACATATACACGCTATTATAGTTTTCCGGGTTTTTTTCCTTTGTTGAATGCTTAGAATAAAATATGTTTTACCAATATCAAATGCTTAAGCTGCTTTCGTCTCTGCTGTTATTTGTTACTGACAGCCTCACACCAGCCTTGTCGGACTATTGATATATACGTCGGATTACCCAATACCCCATGAATAAACCGGTTCTGTTTGGGACTGGCATATCGAGCACACAATCTGATCAATAGACTACCACGATGTGATAATTTGCATTTAAGGTGTGATTGGAATTTTGTTTGATAGACGTGTTTTATGATTGGTGTACGTTATGATTTGTATGTTTTATGATCGGAACATTGCGTGATTTGTATTTTGTATGATCCGAATTCTGGCGCGACTTGTATGGTGTATAATCGGAGTATGGCGCGATTTCCAGATTGAAGTATCGGAATATGGCCTGATTTGTATTTTATATGATTGGCGTGTAGCTTATTTTGTATGTAACCTAGGTGTATGATGTGATTTGTGTGCTGTATAATGAGCATATGGCGTTATTTTCATTTTTGATAGTCAGAGTATTGCGTGGTTGGCGTGGTGTTTGATTGACTTGAGACATAACCGCTGCATTGTCGATGGACATGTGATTGATGTATTGAGGGATTGGCATCAGTGCTGTATGAATGGCAGGCAGTGTGGTCTGTCTGAGTGCTTCCCTCTAACCAAATAAACGTATGTTAGCCAATTATATGTTGCAGAGAAACGAAGTGGGACGAGTAATTGGTTTGGAGTGAACGTTGCAGCAGTAAGTTACACCAGAGGCTGAGAAGTATATCGGCGTAGCTACCATCTTCTCCTTGCTGCATATTGCTATTTATCATCATGTACGAATAGATCTCTATTATACCAACGCCAATTAAACCCAAGGTATATCCAAGTGATGGAAGCCCGCCCAATCCTTGTAGTTAGAAACACGGAATCAGGGACAAAGTAATTGTTTGATAGATATGTATTTGAGCATGCAAAACAAAAGTGCATAACACAAACGATTCACCGGCATTTGATATGTTTATCTCGCCACAAACAAAATTGAATGAATTGTACTTGTTTATTGGTTTCTCAAAAAGGTTCAACCCTTGATTAATCATGCAGGTGCAACTCACCTGTAAGTTGTGAACCACCATGACAGCTCTGTGACGCCTTGCGCATCGTGGATCTGTTTCGTGGTGTCAGCAGCTGACGACGAACTTGGTCCCGAGACCTGCGAGTGGATAACATATAATTACAACCTTGACCCAATGCCATTCAGCCACTATCACTCCAAAGTTGTGGAATTGATAGGAATCTTTGCTTGCCATCTGACTCCCATGTGTTCTTCTCGATATATCCATAATTACCTCATACCATAGTGCTGGCTGAAGATGATGGTATGGGTTTTACTAACCACTGCATAATAGAGCTGTATTGGCAAAATAGACGAGGGGACAGTCTTTTGTGAGGGGGTATATATTCGGTTTGAACTTGGAGTAAGAAAAACTCAGTTAGTGTTTAATATTCATTATTCATTATTATTGATACCAAAGGGGAAGTATCGGAACACTAAGGTAAGTCATGGAATGTGTGGGTTAGTGTAGCAATACACGGCAAAGAATATAGATTAAATTTTAATATATTTCTAGCCATGACGTCACAACCCATATTCTCAATGGTGTCGTTTCCCGATCTGGGCCACTTGTTTGTGCCAAGTGTGCCATAAAGGTGCGCATTCTAAGCATCAGCATTATATTCAACCTTCTACTTTACAATATAACCTTGCTGTTGGAAGCAACTTGATAGTCGTTTCATATTTTACCGAACCATGAGTTCATAAAATAGGGCATCACTTTTACAGACGGGTTCATACTCTAAAAGACACAAAGTGAGCCAAATGGTCTACAATGTACATGATAGGGCATAGACATCCCAGGATTTGTTTGTTTAATCAGTTGCTCGAGTAACACACGGGGTTATTGCTTCTTCAAGTCATTCCCTGTTTCCAAAGTGTACCTCAGTTTATTGATTTTCTTTGATCAAGGAAGTTCCAGTATTCAAGAAAAGTCGACAGGATTGATCGATGTTCTATTGTTGCAGTCCATACGACTTTGCAACATATTTTGCAACAACTTTCTCCTAATCTTATTAATTCCTGCTATGGTTTCATAATAATTTACAATAACGGTTACACAAAATGTGCAGTTTTATGCCGTATTTATATCTGATGGTGAGGAGGGGGAGGGGCGGAGGGGTGGCTGATGGCAGTTGGACTGTTGTTTTAAATGACCAATAACGGTAGCATTACAAGGTTCATGCATCAACAGTATTTAACCTACGAACGGCGGTAGGAAATGCGTTCCAAAAAATTTGTGCGAAAATACTAAACCTTCCGGCACCGTATGACCATATATTTGGAGATTTGCGGACTGTTGCGAGATATGGTATGAATCGGCTCCTTGCAGAAGTTCATTGCAATAATTATATCGAGATTATATAAATGCGTTGACGAGGATTTGTTGAGTGTCAAAAGTACATTATGCCACAACCTTATCCATCATCATAACGTATAACTTTCAGACATGCTCACGAGTGACCTTCGTGTCACCTGCCACCCCTCCCCCCTCCCCTCGTACAAAACCCATATGTAACAGCCACGCCCATCTTCTGACCAGTCTACAGCATGTTCTATGAGAATTGGGAAAGCGTGCCTGAGTCGTTGATGGAATCACTTTCACCTTTAAAAATCAGCTCTTCCCTGGCCTCTGAGCATACTCATAGCAAACCGTCATGTTGTTGCCCTTCTATGCGTGCACTCTACCAGGCACCGTAAAAGCTGGCAGCGCAGTTCCACTAAGCGGTATAATTGTTTGAGACCATGATCAAGAACTTTTGACAAGTTGCAAGCCACGTTATCTCCTGATTATAAAATAAATATAGTTTACGCAAATGGCAATAGGTCAATTACGTTAATGGTAACCGAAATAGAAAAGAGAGAATACTGCTGCTAGGTAGGGTCACTTAAGCAATTGACAATTCAAGTTCGATGTAAATTCAAGTTCACGTTCTGTTAAACTATAATGTGTACAAGCAGAACTAACTGAGAAGCTAGCATCATAATTCAATGCGCCATCCGATCTTTTACAGGGATCAAGTAGTTTCAATCATAACGGAATCGCGCAATTCCTTAGAACCAGCTGATAATTAATTGTAAATTGGACATGCATTATCTGACCCTGAAGTGGGCATTATGATAGTATATTGTGATGATGTGGGAATGGTGAAGAATTAATAGCCTCTATTTGCTCATCATTACACAAGTTGGTAGAGGCACCTTATCACTGCTGATATGTGTTAGCAATTTTTCCATTGTTTTTGACTCCGTTTATCATCCATACTGTTGGTTTAAATACGCAATGAATCTGTTGGTTCTATTGTGACCTAATTAATAGACTGCCATGGTGTGGTGGGTTTCATGATTGAAATGCCGTGTCTCTGGTGGGAGATTTGATTGCTATTTTAATTGATTGGTGCATAGTGTGATTGATATGCTATGTGATGCTTTAGCCTGAGTAATCTGGCGAGACGGCACAAATAAGCATATGCATGTTTCATTTTAAATATGTAGGTTTGTGGCAAACCAAATGTGTTGTGTATTTTTAATGTTTTGATGCGTGGGTGTTGTTTCGATATTCAGCAAGAGCTTCGCCAATGCACTTAATAATCCACATCTGGCCAGGTCGCTTTCCAACGAATCTACTGAAACGTTTTAACAGTTTACTGTACCGTCGCATATGCTCTTTCCTAGATAAATCAGTCATCACTCCATTGCACGTCAGTCGTCAAACAAAAGACACAAGCCTTCATAACGTTCTATGGCCTGCGAGCCATAGTGACCATAGTTGTAACGTCAATGACAGGTCGAGCCATGGTTGTATGCGAAATTTGAGATGGTAGTAAAACTCGTATAATCGAAACACTGTGAACACTGAGCAGAAACCCATATAGGCATATGACCTGATTCAGATACTAGTTGCCACCAGTAACAAGTGATAGGTGGTGGTTGAATAATCAAGCGGTCATTTATTGTGTATTTATAAAAATGGATACAACGTTCTGCTTAGCTAATGAGCAAAGGATATGACGATACTACAAAGCATGGGTAGTGAAAATGTTAATTGCTACAGTCACTCCATAATAATAAAATTAAATTAGTCCATATCCAGATGTACATTGGTATTCATCAGCATTATTAAAATTGAGTGTATTAAGACTTTATGTTAATTCCATCATCATATCAATGAAGCTGATACTGGAAAATGTAAAACTGTGCTGAGCGTTTCAGTTAATGTCTACGATTAGGTCACATGAATACTTATTAATGCTCTTGGGATGAGACAGATGACTTTGAGAGTTTGATGCATAATTTATAATCATTTCCTTGCCACGTTTTCCAATAGCCATAATAACCACCTGCCGTCATGTTGTGGCTGCCCGTCTGCGCGTATAGTCCGTTCAGATTGAAATGATGACATTCATCGAAGCGGTGCATAGCACAGTTCAACCCGATTATATCATTGTCTGGGTGCTTGGTCGTCAACATACGATTGCTGTTGTAGCTCCAGCTATTACCTAAAGCCAATATATGCAATGAAAGAAAAATAAATATGTAAATAATGTTATTGACACTAGCAATTTTTAGCAATCATCAAAAGCAATCAGCAGAAATATGATCTAACAAAATTTGCCTTTTACAATCAGGTTAAATTGAAATAATGATCATAGAATACTGATTAAACTGCATCATTGTTTGTCACAACGACCACACTGCATTAAGTAAAATCTAGGTCAATCATCGATAGCTAAACTATCTGCGATGACAATTTTATATGTAAGCTACCTACACTTAGTCATACAAACCCCCTAGTGTGGTGAAACAATTATAGCTACTCACGCGGCCCTGCGAACGCAGAGCTAAACTAAGGCATGTGGCATGATATTCAGATTGTGTACCTGCTTCTTGAATACCTGCTGATATTCAACGCAACCTTTGCGGTCTGCGGACCGACGTAGAAGTGATCATGCATATTCAGTGTGTGTTTTGTGGTCGTGTAGGTCCGCTTTCAGCTGCTGAGGTTTCTGGTCGGTCAGCAGGTTGAGCAACTGATTACTTGGCAATAACATACGAACACGCACACCTCATGTTAAGCTTAGAAACATGGACGTACATCAATCTACGTTTTGGCCAACTTTGATGCTCGGAATATGCATATTCATATTAACAGCGCTGCTTCCGCACTAAATCTCACACAACTGTTCAACTTCTTAACTAATAGACGCACATATGATAAGGAAATCAATGAGACATATTGTGATGATTGCATTGGTGTGATTCAGAACAAATGCAGAATACAAACCAAGCCAAAACTCTCCAGTGATGTTGCCGAAGCCTTCAGTATAACCTGTCCATCCTCTGTAGAAATTGACAGAACCATCTTGTCTCATTTGAAACACCTGGAGCAAGCATTATTTATATTATCATGCTATATACTCTGGAATAAATGACATTAAAACAGCTATCACAGGTATGTGATTCTGGTGTTGCGACTCTCGGAATGCTGCGTTTAGAAGAATACAACCTGCATCATTGATCCAAGTACATCATTCATTTATAGCTGTGTATGGAATATATCAAGTGTTGAGCGATACAATTGACTTACCAACCAACCTCCACCATCTGTCTCCATGTCACAGAAGACGGCGTTCGGGATTGCCTGACCAGCATTACGAATATATACTGCGTACAAACCAGATTCTTTGTAGCCAGCTTGGTACAGCTGGCTGCAGTCCTTTGTTAATACTGTGCCTCAGGTTGGACAACCGTAATTATCAGTATATAATACAATTGATATGGTATCATTCGCTCAGCACACCAACATAGGCTGCTATTTGATTGGCAACAAACTAAATAGTGTTAATTATTTCATTTGGTCCGTTTGTCCTCAAGTTAAAACCCGAGTCTTCAAGGTGCAACTCGCCCATCCCTATACGATGTAAACGATGCGCATCATGGATCTGTTTCAGCTGAATAAGCAGGGTATTGCGCAGGGCTATACTCGTGGTGTCAGATGCTGACGACGAGCCTGACCCCGAGACCTGCGCCTGAATAACAGATTATAAAACCAAAAAGATATGAATGTTTAATGATTTCACTAGATTTTCAGTACTTAACCGCTAGCTTTTATTGTCAGTATATCATGTGATGCATCGATTCCATGATTCCATGGGGACGTTTGGTACAGTGCTATTCCGGCTAACATGTAAACATTTCCTCATAAACAAACGAAGCATATCTACACTTTTAGATATATTGAATAATTCACCGTAATAAACAGCAGCCGCAACCAAACGAGAGAGATCCGTCGCAGCATGCATCTGCATAAAACACACTAGTATCTCGCTATTGCATAATTCCTTTCACTAATCAGGATACGTATATATAATTTGTGTGCATACAAATTATGAGCAATGACGCCATGACCCGTTTCACTGGTATTGTGATCCGCATCTGTCCAAGAGTTTGGCGCTTGCTATCAATTGTGTGTAGTGGGTCTCTGCGCAGAGGGAATGAAGTGACGTCATCACAAAGATCCTCATCTATCACAGTCTTAATACAACCGTATAGTTGAAAGCGACATGGAAACCAACTAATTTATATCACTCTTTTTGAAACCAGGGCATGGCAGTTTTTCTCCTTAACTTTGTTAGAACATATTATGAATGAGTTTGTGTATCATAAGCCACTCCCTATTTTTTATTCAGACCGCATTTTGTCGATAAACACAAACATATTCTGCAAAAGGAACCAAATTGATCCATTTTAACTTCTGCGTTGGTACAGATAAATGACTTGAATATGCTCTAATCCACAGACACCCGAGTCAATTCATACAAAGAGCCCTTTCAGCAAACTCTGGTTTCGCCTGACATACACAGGTCATTGTCGCTCGTGGTATGTTGTACGATTGATGTGATGTATGATCGGCGTTTTGCGTTATTTGCATCTTGTGGTTTTAGTATGCTGTATGATCAGTGTGTCGCGTGATTGGCATTCTGTGTGATTAGCGTGCTATTTTAAAGGCGTATTGCGTGATTGATATGTTGTGTTATTGGTGTGATGAATGATCGTCGTTTTGAATGAATGGTATGTTTTGTTATTGGTGTGATGTATGATAAGCGTGTTGCGTGATTGGTATGCAGTTTGAATTGTCAGCCCCTATCTCCCCACCTAACCTTACATCCTTATGTTGTATATTACATGTGAAGGTTACAGTTGCACCGGGAGGGACGAGTGATTTGTTTTCTGTATGGTTGTTAAGTTGTACATCCATTCTAGTACTTATTGCATAGCAGTTGAGTGACTCAAAGTGAACAAATTATCTCAAAGATGAGCTTTGATAAATTATATATGATATATAACTTCATAAAAGCAATTTTGAAATTAGAAATGATATCACAAACATATAAGGCACCGTGGTGTGACGTTATATCATTATTTAAAGGGATTCTTGGGTTTGAATTGGCAAGATTCCATTAATAATAAAATACAGAGTTAACAACTAGTAAAGCAATGAGGTCAATAGGGAATAACTGTTGTACATTTACACCAAATGGTAGGATGTCAGGATAGGACAAAATCAATGGATCTGTTTATCGATACACACAATATATCAACAGGAGAGAATTATTTGTCATCAGTAGATAGTCTTCTCTTGTGTTCATCTTGTCACTTTACCGATGGCCCTCTTGTAACCAATCTAGCTGTTATGGCTCTTGCATCGGGAGGTAAGATTAACTTACCCACCGTAAATGTAGGCTTAACCAGGACTTGTGATGCCCTAATTGTGTGCCTTGATCAGCCGTAGTTAGATGTTTATCGAAATAGGTCAGCAATAGACGCGTCAATATTAGGCTTTATGCTAGCGTTACCAGATTTATAAGAAGATTAATTGAAAATTATCTGCGAGTTTATTGATCAATAAAAAAGTCGTACAATAAAAGATTAATGACACTGACATATTGATAAGGTACTACCAAAAACAGTTCTTCAGCGACGTAAATTTCAGTGAGTATCAATATCCTTGCCAATGTTTCCGATTCACATAATCACCAAGTTCCTTCATGTTGTGGCTGCCCGTCTGCGCGTACAGTCCATTCAGATTGGAGTCGTAACATTCAACATAAAACCAGGCGCCTTTATAGCTGGTAGTACAGTTCGCCCTATCGGTATCACTATCTTGGTCCTTGGTCGAAAACTGTGTTGTGCCATGGCATGCTGTCTCCGGACGCAATTATATTTTATGCGAATGTCCTTATTGGGTAGAGAACCTTGTGCCACCCAGGGTTTGAAACCAAACATATGCTGTCTGTTATGGTGGGTTACAATAGGCCGAACTCAGTTGTCAGAAATACCTGAGCTGTCTGCTGCCAAGTCGGGTTTTATACTTTCTTGGGACGTTATTTGGGGATAAAACACGAGCTCTAAGGAAAATCGCTATACCTTTGCGTGGTGGCATATAGCTAAATCACTCAAAAGATTGTAATTCGTAATCTTCAGAATGAAGGCTGAATGCTAAGCATTGGAATACTAATTCTAATAATTAGTTTTGTTTCGTTGCTAAGCTCCATCTTATATTTCAGTTCATGTAGGTTGGCCTATCTTTGCTTCCAATGGCATACAGTTGATGGCATAGCTTTTTCCAATTGTATATAACGTTGCATCTTCCTAGCACTTTTAGAATGTTAGAACATCCTAACAGGTCTATATTGAGACGCCGTGAGGTTAATGTTGAGAACTAACCATGTATATTTTTAACTTAAATGCATGTCCTAGTAGATAGAACGATAGAACCCGCATGTACTTATTTGCTGAGTAATCTTGGTGAATCATGTGGGTATTTCTTGAGATATCTGGGTAAATCATGTGGGTATTTCTTGAGTGATCTGGGTGAAATACACACGGGCAGAACCCATGATTGTCCCGAGCTTAGGCGACTGTATTATCCGCTCAGTGAAAACGATAAAATGTACTTATTTCAGCTGTGTCAAATAAATGCCATTAAATTACAGCAAACTAATGCACAAGAATGGAGAGATGCAGTTGTTTTTGTGAGCGGCGATCTAGTGTTGTCCACATTCTCAACTAAACTGTAAATGTATTGCAGCAACATCAGTGATATCTACATGCGTTTGCACAGAATTTAATTGGAGAAGAATTATGTGAGATCTGATATATTTAGGCACACCCATTGTCTGCAACTTGTATTGTCAGAAGGATAATTGTATGCACACTGTGTGGCCATGTCTTGTTAGCTTAAGTGGCAGTTAATAAATAATTCATGCGCTTTATTGTAGGGAAATGCATATGATGACCTGTAACGTCAATACATGTAGCATATTGATATGTATATGATATCAGAAATGGCTGTGCTAATTTTTGCCATGCTATTAAGTGATATTTAACGTTTCAACGGAAAAGGATCCTATTATCGATTTATCATTGAGTTTGCCACCAGTAAAGCAAAACACAGGGGGATAATGTACTAATACTGCAATTTATTTACATTAATTTATGCATGAATTTATGGAGAACAGATCCATAAATGAGTTTGGAGGACCTCACTTGCATTCAACTTGCGCGTTCCATTATCAATCTAGCCATACAAGCCAGAGCATCAGGCGCCTAATAACTCCGGAAGCGTTACTTTGAGTTTATATATTATTATCAGCCTTAACCAGAGGTACATATCAATATATCAACAATAAACGTGATTTAATGAAGGCTTTATTTTGCCCTGATGTACAACATCGAGAGTTCATTTCTATAGAAAATAGAATACGTCACCGCACAATTTTGTTAATTTTTGTGAGGATTTGGAAACATAGTAAAGCTATAAGTTATATGACGGATGTCTTTGTCAGGATGATACGAAGTTCTTGTAAGTTTCTTTTGATTTCAGGGATTATTCCTCCGCGCACCAGAAATTCCAATTCAAATAATCACCATGTTGCGTCGCATTGTGGATGCCTGTCTGTGCATACAGTCCGTTCAGGTTGCCGTTTTGACATGACCCGTACCAACAAGCACATCCTAAAGATGGCAGCGTAGCTTCCCCCATGATTATCATAGTCTTGGTCCTTGATGGAGAACATTCGTTTGTCGTGGTGTGTCAAGTCATTACCTGAGGACATTGTATAATACCGAGCACAAATATGCTTTGTCAATGTCATCACTTCAGCTGACATACCAGAACCGAAGGCGAATTTCCCAGATGAGAAGAACAGCAATACTGCTTCAAGGTGTACAGAAACATTTGTAGCTCAAACACACGCCGAATATCCACAATCACTGCTAGAATCAACTGCCTTATAAGAATACCCAATATTTTAACTGGATGCATCACCACTCTTCTCCCCCTCCATCCCACAACACACCATTCGGAAAATATTATTCCTGTTGATGGATACCGCCGAATAAATAGACCAAAAGGTGGCCGCGGCACTCATCAAGACTGAGATGCTCTCATCACCCTGATTCGTTAGACTGTTATTATCACCCAGGGTGCGACCACAAATTTCCAGTTAGTAATAGTAGGCCTGTCTGGTCGGGTTTGGATCTGTCCGTTTTCAATTCTAAGTTAATTGTTTACAAATCGTTAGGTTAGGGTAGAAGGATGGTTGTCAGCTTGGCCTCCATCCTGTTTATTTCTGTTTTTTGCGTGACTACATAGTCCACAGGGCATTCTGCTATTACAATGCCATTATGTGGGATTCATAGAACAGAGTGTTTTGGATCCCTGTAAACCCACTCCTGGGTTGACTTATTCATTCCTTAGAATCGCAAACTTCAAACACAACATCTATCTTTCCCCAGTGTGTCAAAATGTTAACTTTCTTGGTGTCTTGAATTCAGAATTGAAAATAACACTTGGGTTCATCTATTCTATGATAAAATAATACAGCTGTAGATTGTGAATGGATGCTAGGAACTTATAAATCCCCAGTGACTGAAAGTCTTGAGGTCTGATCTTCATCTCTGTGAATTTCAAGGAGTAATCATATCCTCGCCAAGTTTTCCAATCCACATAATCAGCAGGTACCGTCATGTTGTGGCTGCCCGTCTGCGCGTACAGCCCATTCAGGTTAGAGTGATGACATGAACCATACCACCAGGTACCAAAGCATCTTCTAGCACAGCTCGCCCCTTCATGGTTATCATTGTCTTGGTCCTTGGTCGAGAACATCCGAATCATTGTGGTATGCCAAGCTATCACCTGAAATTATTATACGAAGTTAAACAAAAATATGCTATATCACTAAAACAAAAAGCTGCAATAAGAAACAAACGCAAGAGTTTAGAAGACGGATAAGTAGGGATAAACAAGACACTTCTGCAGGTAGCGCAACAATATTTGGAGAGTGAACAACTACACAATCGCAACAAGACTTCCTGATCCATCATTTAAGGTTAACTGTCTTATAATGCCATGGCGTAGTTAATTTGGATTCAGTAACTACATCCTATCTTTGGATCAAGACTCTTTTGGTATGATCCTAGACCCCATACCATTTCATCAGATACCCCCATTGCTCTTCACGCACGATTGGTTGATTATGAATGCGCTATCGCTGCGAAAATGGCGCATTCACAGTGTTGCTGTTTTTGCGAACCCTGAAATTTCGGGTTCCTTACCTGCCGTTCCTGAATACCCGCTGATATTTAACGCAAACTTTGCGGTCTGCGGACCGACATAGAAGTGATCATACATAGCGTAGACAGTGTGTTCCTCGTGATCGTGTAGGTCTACTCTCATCTCCTGAGGTTTCTGGTCGGTCAGCAGGTGAAGCAACTCATTACCTGGCAATAACATTATAGAACACATAGTTCATGCTTTGACACACCGCCAATATAGACGTCAATCTCAGCTTTGACCCATGGCCTTACTGAGAATATGAATATTCACGAATATCCTTCATCTCTATCTATAACACCACCGTTCGATATCAATTTTAATAAGTATATAACAAATATAAAAGAACAATCAGACACAATGTACACACTTGGATGTCTGCATTGGCTCAATTCATTACAACAGCTGAATACATACCAAGCCAAAACTCTCCAGTTATGTTGCCAAAGCCTTCGGTATAACGCGTCCAACCTCTGTAGAAATTGACGGAACCATCTTGTCTCCTTTGAAACACCTGCAACAAGCAGTAATCATATGATATAAGCAGTATGCTTTGAGGTTTATTGTGCAATATTCTGTTAAATAATTGGCAGCAATGATGTGATGTGATTCCAGTTTAAACGCTACGTCAAGAATATAGGTTCAAACTACATCATGGATCCAAGTATATAATTCACTTGCAGCTATGAATGGAACATATTAAGGGTTTAGTGAAGTGACCTACCAACCAGCCTCCTCCATCTGTCTCCATGTCGCAGAATACGGAGATTGGGATTGCCTGGCCGGCATTACTAATATATACCGTGTACACACCAGATTCTGCGTAGCCAGCTTCATACAGCTGGCTGCAGTCTTTTGCTAACACTGTGCTTCCAGTCGGACAACCTTAAAAAGCAATGTATAAGGTATGGTGATGGGAGTTTTCCCTCATACACTAAATAGTAGCATTTCTTCCAATAGTTCTGTATCAACTTAAGCTCCATCCTGAACTTATAATTAAGTTGCAACTCACCTATTCCTGTAAGATGTGAACCATCGTGAGGGCCACGTGACGCCAGACTGGCCAAGTCATCTCGCATCTGCGCTAATGGTTCTAGAGCATCATGGATCTGTTTCAGTGGTAGAAGCAACGAGTTGCGAAGTGCTATACTCGTGGTGTGAGCCGCTGAAGACGAAGCTGACCCCGAGACATGCTCCTAGTAAACATTATAACACCAAATGGATTAGAAATTTTTCTTTAATCGTGTATATGTATTGATTCGTCATAAACCCAAGATTATCTTGTTCGTTTATCATGCGATGCATCTAAGTCGAACTTAGTATTACGTCACATTCATCACCTCAAGATAACGATGGCTTATTTTAAGAAATCTTGCTTATACTTGCCAACAAATATCTAGGCTCACTTACCGCTATGTATGTCAGCAGCAAACAGGTAAGAAACAAGCTCAGTAGAGTCTGCATCAGACACATGCGAACCGTGTATTGCAGCACCGTGTTCAGTCAATTATCTTCAACTAAGATTGCAAAATTGGCGGTACGGTAATTTGATGAAGTGACGATACTTACCATGGTTAACTGCAGTCGTCAGTATTCGTGATGCAATTTGCTGGTCTTGTCAGAGGAGGATTATATGATCTGCAACGCTCACAGCCTGCATTATATAGTCACTGGAGCATCAGATCAAAATGACGCCCTTGCCAGGGGAAATGGAGACGAATCATAACAAGAGCAGGATGTGAATATCCGATCACATGTTTACAATATGTGACGCCAATCTCAGAGTCAGACATTGAACCACAGTCATGCCATGATAGCTGCAAACTTTGGCATCCGAGTTCTGGAAATCCTGAAGATGTAAAGTAGCCCAGAAAATACTTCTCATTCTCGAAAACTTTGCTGTCCTGAAGAAGAAGCACGTGCCTGTTTACGCCGGAAAATTACCAAGCTGACCTTACACCATAACGCAAATCGAGTATGTTGAAATGAGGCCATTTTGTCGCATTACACAATACGACAGGACAGCATTGTGTTTCATAAGGGAGTTTTTTCAGCCTTTGTTTCAAGCTGCAACAGTGGCGAATCTTTCGTATGAGGTTAGATATCAGAATATAAGGGACCGTATCAAAGGTGTTTATAAGTGGGAGAGATCGTGCATGGGACTGTGTGAGTGAGTGGAGAATAGCAAGACTATGTATCATTATAGTGCCAACTTCTGATGGTATCATGTACAAGCGGTTGCCGCTTGCCCTCCAATATTGGGAGCAGGTTTGTACCAAGTGAGTAATTGTGAGCCTATCCAAGCCTCACAATCATCCGCGTCTGTCACTGACTCAATACTTCTTTCCTTCCCCTATTCATTTTGTTTTACCCAATAATATTCTTTACTCATTTTAAATCTACATTATTGTGAGGATTTATCGTTATCACACGAGCTGGTGCAGTATGTATAACCTAGGTCTGGTTAACACGCCACAAGAAGCCAAGAGGCATTTGGCTGTGGCTGACACCTGCTATAAACTTCTCCCTGCTTCATAATCCTAGTCACACTGTGAGCTATCGTGTTTTGGAACCGAGTCATAAAGATACCAACAATGGTGGAATTGGGGTTGTTGTTGGCTTTATAGTTGCTCTACGTAGAACTCATGCTCACCACTAATGCTCTCCTCTTTTGCATTCTTTAGTATCTGGAATAATATATGTTGCTGATAGAGTATGTTTAGACGCGGTCATTAAGGCTACCACACCTGACTTGTTTGTGTCTCTATCTCTTTGTCTCTCTGCCAAATACACCAAGCATGGTTTTGATCCGATAAGTTAATGAGGCACTCAACATGATAAACAGACTGCCATGGTGTGATTAGTTGCTTAATCTGTGTGTTGCGTGATTGACTTGTAGTCCGATCGGCGTGCTGGATGATCGGCGTTTTGCGAGTTTGGCATGTTGTGTTATTGGTGTGATTGGCGTATCACGTGTTTGGAATGATGTGTGATTGGTGTAATGTATGACTGGCGTGATGCGTGATTGGCATGAGGTGTGGTTGGTGTGCTATAAATTCGTTGTGTTACATGATTAGCGTGTTGCGTGAAAAGTGTAATGTGTGATTGAACTGTTACGTGATTTGCATATTGAGTGAAAGGGTGCTCAATGATCGGCGTTCTGCTTGATTGGCGTGCTGTGTTAACGAAGTGATATGTGATGGGCGTATTACGTGATTGGAATGATGTGTGATTGTTGTGATGTATGATTGGCGTGATGCGTGATTGACGTGTTGTGTGATTATTGCGCTGCATGGCCGACATATGGCGTGAATGGCTTGTTGTCAGATTTGTGTGCTATGTGGTAGTCTCCTCTTGTGATCATCTTGCCACTTTACAAATGTCTCTATTGTAACAAATCTAGCTGCTAAAGCTGGCGCATCAAGTGGTCAGATTATTCTAGTCACTTACACCTAAATGTAGGCTTAACCTGGACTTGCGACGGCCTATTAGCATGCCTTCTATAGCCCCGGGCAGACGTTTATCGAAATAAGACACCAATAGAAGCGATTATATTTAGGGTTTATTGCACCTTTTTCCGAGTATATTAATAAATGAATAACGAAGCCCTACAAGACAAGAATGAATAACAAGACAAGATAGATGGTACTGGCACGTTGATACAATAAAAATCGAGAAGTCTGATCTTCATTTACGTGAATGTCAATATCTATAAGCCCGCCAATGTTTCTCATTCATATAAAACCAAATTCCTCCATGTTGTGGCTGCCCGTCTGCGCGTGCAGTCCATTCAGTTTGGAGTCGTAACACTCAACATAAAACCAGGCGCCTTTATAGCTGGTAGCGCATTCGCCCTATCGGTATCATTGTCTTGGTCCTTAGTCGAGAACTTGTGATAATTGTAGCATGCCTTGCTGTCTCCTGAAGAAATGATATAAGACGAAACAAATATATTTTATGCAAATGGCAATAGCTCCAATGAGCCGGCAGCACCTACGAGGAATTGTCCTGATTGAAAAAGTAATGATTCTGCTGCTAGGAGCTAACCGAATACTCATTCCAAATATCCACAATTTAAGTTCAATCCAATTTCATGACAAATTCAAGTACAATATATTTTGTACAAGAAGAGCTAACTTGGGAGTTTACATCATCTAATGAAAAGCATTCTTTCAGCCAATTTCAACCAACCAATAAATGAGGATGATTAATGCATACCAGAATGGCTAACGGAGTGCATACTACATTTATTACTGCCGTTTCAATAATAACGGAATATTAAGCTAACTTAAACAATCATCCTTTAAAAGGGGACAGTATGGTCAACTGGAGTGCTGGAGTACTGATAAAAGCGCACTTCTGGCTGCCATAATGTAGCGACTACTTTCTAACTATCTTCCGCTTATACTCTGATATGATTCTCCTATAACCAGTTAAGTCACTCGTGTTTTTCATTGAACCTTTACCCCCAGCCCTCCACTGCCTCACCTCCAAGCAGACTCAATACCACATCCGCTTTAGACGCTTGTGTCAGGTCGTTGCAGGGCCAACAACCATCTTACTGCATAAGTTTAAATGAAGGGTAATCATCGATTTCGTAGTACTGTGGGTCGAGAAACTTGTGCCACGCAGGGATGGGAACCAAACCCATGCTGTCTGCGATGGCGGGTTACAGCAAGTCGAACTCGGTTGTCAGAAATATCAGAGGTGTCTGCTGTCTGTTGTGATTTGTAATTTTTTTTTGGTCGTTAACCCGAGCTGTAAGGAAAATCGCTATACCATCAAGGAATTTAGGGCTACGCTATGAGCGAAGCTATTAACTCTTTGATTCCATTGTGTGGTGGCATGTAGCTAAATCACGCAAAAGATTGTAATTTGTAATCTTCATAATGGAGGATGAATGCTATTCATTCTTCGCCATAGTATATATGTGATATTCATATGTAACTAAACGCAGGAGATAATTGAAACTTGAGACTTATTCATTTATGAAGAGATAAGGCCATTTTCAACATGGACACAGGGTTACAAAAGCTTCGGCTTTTATGTATGTGCATTTCGTACCTTATTGTCCACACCACCTCACCTGCATCCTATACCTTATTGTCCATATTGCCGGCGGCCTGTGCAACGCCTGACAAACAAGGCCCTGACAACAACTGCGCCCTAACAGCTCATGCTACTGCATGGCTCAAGACAATTTTGTGCATGTCGCTGTTAGAACCAAAATTACTTTTAAAATTGATCTCTACGACCGCTTTCCAGCTCGAAACATATCTCGCCGACATTAGCAGAGACATCCATCCGAAATCCTCAATTTAAGTAATAATTTACTTCTTAAAACCTACGCTTGGAATTCATGTCTTACCTTAACAGCCTCGAGTGCATGTCACATATCATATCATAGGATGACACCGCAGTATGTTTGGGCAATCGTTAGATTTGCATGTTGTATGATCGACGTAAAGCTTGATATGTTTGTGTTATGACGAGCATATCGTAATGGTTGCTTGCTCGGCTGATTGCCTTATGGCCATGCGGTTTGCGGTAAATTGTACAGGCGCTGGTCGTATTGTGTGATCGACGAATTATGTATTCGGAATTTTGTATGATCGATTTATTGTGTGATTTATAAGGCGTGTACTCCCTGCTGCACCTCCGTTCATACAAAAGTGTGTTACCACTTGCTTACGTAGGTTACAGTCGAAAGAGGTGAAACTAGTTACAAGTATGCTGTGTGGTTGTTTCTCCGATTGTCATAAACTGGTATGATCGATTTATGTTGAATATAGGGCCAAACCTTAGGCAAGATTATAATCAGACCAATACTGCCACCATTGGTTATATGAAAAATGACAATAAAATCACATTGATTTAGCGGTCAGTTTTTTATCTTATATTTAGTGCTGCAAGTACAGAGTCGCACGGAAACATCAACTCATGTGGTCATAAATCCGATCACAGTCCCTACACAAAGTAACGCGCATACATGTTGCAGAATCGTGCTGTGCAGAGGCCAGACTCTTTACCTGGATGGTTATCAAGGTAATTGAATTCAGCCATATGCGTTACGAAGAGAGCTAGTCTGCGGGATATTTATTGGCAAACGGGAATTATTATAGTTATTATTATCAATAATCCATGAGTTGGAAATGTGGTTAATGCATGATCCAATTTGAAATGTGCTGCCAATGTAGATCTATTACAATGGTGATTTGTACCGGTCATAAATGCCCACTATCATTAGACATTGATGGAAAGTTTTGTTTCGTTTCTAAACACCATCTTATATTTCTGTTCATGTAAGATATCCACGGTTAGTCGGGCTATCTTTGCTTCCAATGGCATACAGTTGATATTATGGCTATTTCCATCTGTATATCACGTTGCATCTTCCTAGCATTATTAATGTTGAGAAGTTACCTTGCATATTTTTAATTTATATGCATGTCCTAGTAGATAGAATAATAGAACCCACATGTGGTTATTTGTTGAGCAATCTGGGTGAATCATGTGGATATTTAATGAGCCATCTGGGTGAATCATGTGGGTATTTGTTGAGAAATCTGGGTGAATTATGTAGGTATATGTTGAGCAATGTGGGTGAAATGCACACAGGCACCACCCATGATTGTCCCGAGTTTAGCCGTCCGTATTATTCCGTTAATAGAAACGATAAAATGTAATTATTCCAAGAATTTCAGCTGTGTCAAATAAAGGCAATTCAATGACAGTATACTAATGCACAAGAATTGAGAGATGCAGTTGTTTTTGTAAGAGGTGATCTAGTGTTGTCCCCATTCTCAACAAAACAGTAAATACCTACATTGCAGCAACATCAGTGATATCTACTTGTCGGCATCATGCGTTTGCAAAAAATTTAATTGGAAAACAAATATGGGATATATGATATATTTAAGTACACCAATTGTTTGTAACTTGTATTGCCAGAGGGGTAATTGTATGCATACTATGTGTCCATGTCTTGTCAGCTTACATATTGATTTTATTATATAATATTCAAGTGATAGCAAATATATGATTCATGCGCTATATTGTAGAGAAATGCACATTATGAGCTGTGACTTCACCAAATGTAACATAATGACGTGGAAATGATATCAGAAATGGCTAGGGAAATGCGGTGCTAGTTTCTGCCATGCTATTAAGTGATATTAAACGATTGAATGGACAGGATCCTATTGTCGATTTGCGACGAAACATAACAAGAGTAGAATGAGAATCTTAAATAACATGCATACAGTACGTGAATCCCGGGTACGAGTCAGACAATGAAATGGTGCAAATCAATCATTAGGCATACTTGGTAGTGTGACGCCTGGAAATGCGGAAAATGTGAAATGGCCCAGAGATTCTTCTCTTTCTGGGAAACTGTACTCTTATACACACATAGCACGTGCCAGATAACAGCTGAATAAATCTCATGCTGGCCTCACACAATGATGCTAATTCAGGATGCTGATATGCGGCCGTCTTGCTTCGTTATAATGACAACACATTGGAATCCACGACATGGCTAACTTCTGGGCAGCGCGGTGTTTCCTACAGAAGATCTTGTGAGTAGCAATGGGTGTTGATGTTCATAATGAGGTTAGATATCACAATATTTGTGTGTGTGTGTATGGGGGGGGGTCAAGGATAAATGAGGGTAAGAATCAGTGCAGGACATTGTATATGGGTAAGTGGTGAATCATAAGGTCAAGAAAATAAGTATATATAATTTGTGCGGGTCATTAATCTGAGCAATGACGCCATGTCCCGTTGTTTAACTGGTATTGTGATCAGCATCTGTCCAAGAGTTTGGCACTTGATATCCGGTGTGTGCAGTGGAACTGCACCAGAAGGGAATGGAGGGACGTTCCAACAGAATCAATAATCCTTATCTATCACCGGCTCGATACACCTTAAAGTCGCCGAATGGCCCGTGGAGCAACCCTACATCAGCTCACCTGGCCAGTGCATCTATCACCGGTTCAATACAACCATGCGGTTGAAAGTGACATGATAAGCAACTCCCTTGGTTTTATTCAGACCTCAATAAGTCAATATACATAAGCAGATTTTGGAAACGGAACCAAATTGTGATTGTGTATGGGAGCAAGTGGAGAAACATAAGGTCAAGGATATAAATGAATATTTTAGTGCGTGTCATTACTTTGAGTCATGACGCCATGACCCCTTGTTGCAATGATACCGTTATGGGCATTGGTCCAAGAGGATGGCGCTTGCTATTAATGTGTGCAGCGAGGATATATGGGGGCGATGTCCAAACATCACAATGATTCACATCTATCACAGGCTCAAAGCTGACTGCCTTGTTGTTGACGGAGACGTAAAAGAATTGGTCCATTAGCTATGTTTTATCTTTAGACGCAATATATGTCAATTTACAGATACAAATTTTGCATACGGAGTCACATTTATACTCAGTAATATACTCATACTTTGCTTCAGTACAAATGCAGACTTAAATATACCCTGCTCCAACTGCATCCACTACATCATGATATGTTACCGTTATGATGTGAGCGTTCATGCAGTCAGTGTAACCTACCATTGGTCAATGTAACACAATGCGTGATTGGCATGGTGCGTGATTTGCATTGTGCGTGATTGGCATGGTGCGTGGTTGGCATATAAGGTGATCAGCGTATTGCGTAAATGACATGGCATGCAACTGGCGTGTTTTATTATACTGCGCTGGTGACCGATTGTCCGCGCAGTGACCACTGCAGGCAATTTCTAAAATTATCCTCGAGCGCGGCCAGACCGACCAATGCGTATTGGTCGCTTCGAAAATGATTGAGCGGTCAACCATCGCTGGCCGAAAGTTGCTATTAATGTGGTATTAATGTGGATGTTTTCACTGTTATTTGTTTTTCAAGAGATATGAAATATTATAATTAGGTAAATATATTATATATAAGTATCAATATATGGCATAATAAGCTGGTCTGGTGCTTGCCCATTATCTCTACACGCATATTTTTTTAATGCTGACGACAATTGTTTTTATGTGTTTTTTATTGTGGATTGATCATAAATTAAGGTTGTCAACTTCCGCTGGTGAACGATCCTCCTAGAAACCTTCAGCTGACTAACAGCAACAGCAGGTAGTGTGTCACTAATTCAAAACGATGTAAAGTTGTGCTGTTTTTCTTCGACAAGGACTCCCTCGGCAATTAGATGACAAGAGCTCAGGGTTATAGATAGTGTGAGTGTGTGGAAGTGTGGAAGTGTGGAAGGAATGGATGTGGGTGGTGGGCTTTATATCCTCGTTTTGGGAGACATTGGGTGGCTGCGGGTAGCCTGCCAATGTCCTCTTCTGACTGGCTAGACGGGCGGTGAAACAAGGCCATCATTTCTGCAGAGCCTATGGACATTCACCTTAGTCGAACCTCCCCAAGCGCTTGAATTTACATTCTCGCACAAGATCGTTGACTTCTACAAGGTCAAAACCTCAGATATCATTCAAAAACTCATCAACGAACGCCTCAGACTTGATGTCACTTTTCGCTATTTTCGGTCACCGAAACGATAGTAAACAAATCTCCGATCGGCGACGTCAAATACTTCGGCATTTACTGAGAAGAACGATTGGGAACGGGAAATAATGTATGCACATAAATTTGGCGACGTCATGGAATCCCCTCTAGTGGCCAATCCCAGTCAAATTATAACCACGGCGCCCAGACCGAAATACCGGTCTCTGGTGTTGAAAGAGTTTAGGTGGTACATGGCAAAAGCTGCCAAAACCACTCTAATCGGAGTAAACAACAACAACATGAGAGATTTAAGGCTGTCGAACTTGTTGAATAGATTTTATTTTGCGGATGATAGCATTACTAGAGATGATATGCGATATCACCTCGATTCAAATTGATCAAGTGTCAATTTATCGGTAGTATTGTTGATAATGTACAGCGAGTTTTATCTGAACATTGTGACTTGTTATGAGCGATAATAAGTGTGATTGACGTGAAATATTGAGTTCGGTAACTTGAAACGTTGAAGTGGTCAGGCGCTGCATTAACACCACTACACTGTTCCCATCGAAGTATCAGGTCACGATCATCATAGTCAGAGGTTTTCACTAGCAAATAGGCTCACATTAGTTTTTTTTTTTGAAGTTGAAGTAAAACATTATTGGCAGGCCTCTCTAACCTGCTAATTTTGATGCTAAAATAACTAGCCTGGCACGTAGCTAGTTACTAGGTACTTGCCAGTACTCTATGACCCCTGGGGGGGCACTTGACCTAATTATAGATGGGGGTGTGCCGCAGGACCTCGAAAACCCGTACCCGTTGTACAAGGTCAAAATGGGCAAAAAGCATACCCCATCGTACAAGGTATTATGCGAATGTATAACACGTCGTCCAGATTTAAGCTGAAAAACATACCCCGTTGTACAAGTATGAGGCCCAAAAACCCCTCGTACAAGTCAAGACATACCCCGCCGCACAGCACATATATACTACCTCTATGCACTTAAGTGCCACCCCTGAGTCTTTGACCTCCCCGTGAGCCTCATCGTGCTCAATTCGTATTTATTGTGAACAACCAATTGTTTGCATAGTGTTCGACTACAAAAGCTCTGATATCCTTATTCCCTGTACTTACTTAAATTACTGATAATATATATTCATAGTCAAGAGTGCTACTGTGAGTAAATTCAATGGATGGAAAACCAGTGGTTATCATTGATGTAATTTAAAATTGAAATAAACACCTGTTCTGTAACCAAAGGGCCAAGACATTTATTGTGAAACATGCACATAATACCAAAGTTATTCAAATAAAGTATACAATCATATTCGAACTGTAAAATCCACTGCCAAAGACAATAACATTTCAAAATAAAGCATATCTTATACTATATTTCTTGCTTTATGCTGGGCTTCCCATTCTGGTTTCCGTTAGCTGGAATAGTTTCATAACACACATGCTGCTGATCAAATTACTATATACAACTAAGTTTTTGTGATGCTCACTCTCTCGACAGAATATTCACCTGTCCCTAAAATTCCCTTAACAAAGAATATGTGGTTTTGTCATACCCCACCCATAAATAGCTCCACCCTCGTCCTCGTTTCATCCGTTTCAATATGTCTTCCACTTCATATCTCCCTTCTCTTCTTCAATATTCTCTTCATTAACACCTACAGCTGTACCTGTACTGGTGTCCTCCACAGGATCTACTGTTTCCATTACCCTATTGTGATCTGCAAAACTGTCTCCACCTCATTCATTGAGTCATTTCCAACGTGGACCTCCACTACATCTTCCAACTTGTCAGTGACCACTGAAACAGTGTTTATTTAAAGATAGTTATCCATTGTCAATGACAATATCATTTCAAAATAAGCATATGCTACTGATAAAATTATCAAATCCAACTGAGTTGACATTTAAGATCCATATATCTAAAATAATGATCGATTACCTCTCCATAAGTTTTTTGTGATTTTCACACAATCAACAGAATATTCACCTGCCTTTGACAAAGGAATATGGTTACCACATGTTTGTATCCTTGCTTTTGTCCTCCACAGCAGCTACGACATCTAATTCCATGTCAATAGTTGGCTGCACCTCATCCACGGGAGTGGAATTATTTACAATGTGGACATCCACTGCATCTTCACCTAAGTTGTCGGTGACCACTGAAACAGTGGTGATTTAATCATCAATATGTATGATGTTCTGACTGACTATGATATGTACTCTTATTGTTTTCAATGATATTGGTATCAGTTCCTATAGCTGCATATCTTTCCTATTAAACAATATATAGAAAAAGTGTGTAATCTGGAACATTATTGTATGTACTCTCAATCTTTATGTCTTTCCTGTGGGACAGAACAGCTTCCAGTTAAATCAGGTTGTAACTGCCTGGTCGCTTACAGACAACCCCAGAAGGCATTACTAATGTTTGCACCTTGCCAGCTTCCACCTTGGCGTAAGGACATTTGCACAGTGTCCCTATTGTTTCAGCTAATACACACACCGACAGACCATTCAACATAGCATATCTTAATTCAAAAACTACAATGCAGGTAAATAAAACCACATAAATACTAATGACACTCATAAGTTACTCTTGACAGTAATTTTCAAATAGGTATGGTGTTTCACTAACAATATGCCTTGTTAAAGATGTGTTGAACCTTCTTTCTTTTATCTTAGCTGTTCGTTTCAGTTCAGTTGTGTATGCTTCTGAACATATATTATTATAATACATGATATAAGACTATTATCAAGTGAATAAGTTGGGTAAACTAGCCCATTGATTCTACTAGCACCCCAATATCAACACACTCAGGACATTACCGTACAGTCAATATTCAATCAATATTCATTTTATGTTGGTGTTTTCAATTACAAAACCCATATAGCTAGATACTTTCATGTGTGTATTACTTACTGCATAGCAGGTAAATGTCTGATTGTTGTTGTGTGTGTTTTAGGTTTCTTATTTATGCTCCCTGTATTGATTTGGGGTGAAAGATACTGTGGACAAAATGCTCCTTTCACTACTGAGTAACAGCTTGGCCGGATCTTTCAACTGGGCAAGGAGTTAGAGATAAGTCTTGTCCATGCTGTGTTGGGTTAGTAGATTAATGTTAATATTCAGTTGCCATACACAACATTATTCATGCAATATCATCAATAACCTGCATAAATGGTTTAATCAGATGCTGCTAAAATGCTGTCAATTAAGGAGGCAGATGTTGAGGAATGCATCAACAAATGGCTTCTGGGAGATAGTGACAGGAATCGAAGGTGAAAAAAATAAGAAGAAAGGGTTAATTTTTGTCAGTAGATATTGAAACTGTAACCACCATATTTCTGTTGGAAAATTCTAATTTTGTTTGTTTGTTTGTGTGTGTGTGTGTGTGGGTGGGTGGGGTAGGGTGGGTGGGTGGGTGGTTGAAAGGAAACGAGCCAGCATATAAGTGTCTAAGCTTCTCTCTAATATGATGATTCAGTGAAAAACACATTGTTCTGTATTTTTTCTACATTATCAAGCTCACAATTTTGTACTTCTGTTTTACAGTGAAGCTTGACTCCAAGCAATTACAGCAAGAACTCATGAAGTCAGATTCTGGTTCAGAATAAAAATATGATACTAAATAAAGTAGATGTTTTTCTGAGATGTGGTTGTTTTTTATTTATGCACATGGAAACTACAACTACATCAGTTCAACCATGACCACCTAATCGTTGGAACACTAGGTCTAGGCCTAGGTAGGCTTGCCAATATTGACAAAACAGCAAGCCTACATTGGTCTGCTGGATAAGACTACTGTGGGCCTATGTTGGTATGACTTTGTGCCAGCTGTTCAGCCAGTGTTGGCCCAGTGTTGTAGTGCTATCTGGGTTGTAACAACATTATGTGACTAATAGTAACGTTGGCGGAACGTTATGTGTTTGCTGGGTATGATATAAAATATATATATTGAAATACTACTCTTGTACAATTTATCACATTTAAAAAGATCATTACAATCAATGGTTTATACTGTCTAACTGAAAACAATCTGTGAATGCAGGAAATGCACCTTACCGCAAAATATCTATTATACTAAGATGTACTCTAGATTTTGGGCAAACAATTTGTATCGCTTTAACATGGGCTAAACAAGGTAATATGCTTAATGTTGACGAAACACACCGCTTCTAGACAGTTGAAAGTACCCGCTTGTAGGGGTGTTCAGACGCTTCCTGCGCCGTCAACATGTCAAGTAATCCCATGTGCTCAACATACACATCTGATCCAGGCCACTGAGGTCACCCCGTCTGAATATATCTGCCTCTGTCATGGCCCCGTCAATTACAGTCATATATAGGCACTGTATCCACTTTTTTTATCGCCACCCTGCAATACACGACATTGGATAATCCAGTGAAACAATCCAAATACACAGAGCAAATAATCAGATGTAGGTATGTGCTGATTTCGTCGATGGACTGCAAATTATATTTGAATCTGGTAACTGTTGCCATGATATTAATGGTCTACTCGTTATAGGTGGACTTAATAGATTTCAATCAAGATTGTCTCGTTTACTAATATGATAGAATACCCCAATGATGGTCAAAACATACCAATATACAATGATGGTCAAAACATACATAGCAAAACATATAGCAATATACGATACTATGCAATTAATCTCTGGAAAAAATACCAGCATATGATTTAACACATACCGCGTTAAAATTATTGTTATACAACGGAGCCTGTCGGTCATTTTTTTTATAATTATGCCAGAATATTCTCTTTCCCCGACAAGAAATCCTAAACATTTAACTACGGTAGGTAGCTTAATCAGGGTAAGGTGTAGCATGTGAGATCAATGAAGCGTTTGAAGAATAGCAGTTATCGAAATCCATCCATACGATATACTCATTTAACATATAAAGTCTAGTTGTGTCGTATCTATCCTGTTAAAAACATAAGTTATCATAGGCAGCTCGAATATTAAATATGGATTTAAGTTGGGGTGCAGCGGCGGACTCCGAAAGTGTTGTAAAGTTATGAACTCTGTGGTTTCCCGCTCCGCCGTAGTCGCCGTTGACAGCTGATCCGTTAATGTGAGTTTTACAGGGTATAAACGCAACTGCTTTGGTCCCAAGATAACTGATAAGAGGTGGAGTGAATCTGCCGATTAATCGTGCATAAGCTATTGCCATTCCTCTTATGATAAAAGCGATATGAGATTCACGTCCATCAAAATTCGTCTGTGTTGCGAAGCTAGCATTGAAAAACCCTTTTAAGTTTCTTAATAAAATATAAAAGCGAAGATGAATATATGTTACAATTTACATCAAGCATATTGTCATAGACTTTGGGATAGAATTAGTAGTTAGCTATTGGCAAAAATTATTGCAACTTAACATGATTAGCTAAGCGTCTCAGTCTGGGGAAGGACTTGAGCCGTGGTATCGACAATACCGGGAATCGCATATGGTTAATTTGTACAGGTTAATATTTGTCGCCACCTGGGATGTATAATTCAGTCAGGGTCGTTCATCAGGTCTGTTTGCTTATCTGTTTGCAAGATATATTTAGAATATGGAGTTATATTTGGTCGCGTGTCAGGGAACAATTGATTTAATTTTCGATAAGAACCAACGTGTCCATGACGTCAACGTCATATCCGGAACCGCGTCAATCTAATCATTGACTATGGTCTTCACTCTGTAGTACATAGTTATGTCCGGGGGTTATTTTGAGTATACTACTAGAACTATCTTTGGTTATTTATCGAAGACCACGAATAGGACTGATATAAATCTTACATGTATAGGACCCCGGTATAGGACTAAAAAGTGTGACGTCACATCGCTGATTATAACGACATAACCATGTAGCCCCAAAAAATATAGATGTCCATGTTGTTGGGTCCATTGTGGGAGTTTTCGCATATTTTCGGGGCGCAACATGGGATCGCACGGGATGATTACGGCATCACTTTGTAGCCAGATATATCCGGTGTCTAATAGCTACGTTATCAAAGCGAAATGGACGCTCTAGCGAGTGCTCTATTGACTGTCCTCTATTTCACTATCAAATGCGACTGATTAAATTAAATAGCATACAAATTCACGTCGGAAATTAAAATTTCCCTATTCTAGCTCACTAAACGCTATAGTATTCTCGTTGTTTTACTTGCAGTCCCTGCACAAATGCCAGAAATATTCAAGTCAATGTTCACATTGCTTGCGGTGGAATAATTCATCATTCCCCTATGTATTTTAGTGTATTCTGTAATGATAGTATTGATGGCACAATAAGTTCTTAAGCTTGATGGCCATGCATAAATCAACACTAAATGAGAGTGTTCATAATATCAGTTTATTTTATTTCAGACATGCTGACAAGAGTACAGAAATATGGATATAATTGAAAAAAAATGTGCAAGATGTTATAACAGCTTGATGGGGGCTGTCGAGCCTTGTTCTGTCGACCTTGGTTGCGTAGTGAATGGAGAACAAACAATCTAGCTGTTACTTGCTAATTGCAGTCAGCTTTTTATCAAACCTGTAATCAAAATACATTTCTGACATTGTTTACAAAAAAAATCATATAGATATAAAAAAATCAATGAGAGGTCAATATACCTTGAATCTCTTCATCTTTTGGCATGAATTTCAATTTAAAGTTATGACTAGATGACAATTAATAATAACTATTATGGTTTGATAAAGTATTCAATGACACACCAGGGATGAACACTAATTTATATATTTTTCATAAATAACTCGGCGATTTTTAGTCTGCAGGGTACAATTGGCACCAGATGGTTCTGTGTCATTTGTGCTATCAAAAGTTTACAAACATACAGGTACTTAGTGAACTCTGCTGAACAGTAGAGCTAAAAACTGTTATGATAGTTACATACAAATTACAAGGTGAGCCTATCTGTGATCCTTAGAGTAGTGTCTGCATCATCCGAGTCTAGCAGTCCAGACTGAGGCTGTGATCTAAAAATAAACATAAAACCACCCTAAGATAGTATAGTAAAACAATGACTAACACCACAACAACACTACTGTACTTGCATTATTATATCAGTTGATATATGAAGATAAAACATAAATACCTGATGAACATTTGATCATTTATACAGTAAATCCCTATTTATCTGACTGGATATTAGCTAAAGGGAGTATAACAACATCATACTACAATATTTACTAGGTTTTTTTTCTGGTACCAATCTTTTATATTGGACAAGAAGTGTCTCTTCTTCCTTCCTCTATTTTTCCATGAACATCCGGTTGGGAATGGGGTCTCCTGTGGCTTCTAGTACACAAAGAAGTAAGTAAACTATGTGCTAGAAGACATTATGAAGAACAGGTAGTTATTTCATAATGTACTTGACATAAGGCAACTGTTACCATCCAAAGTCAAGTCAAGTTGCCCACTTGTCTGAATTCATTTATGTATAAATGTGTGTGTGTGTGTGTGTGTGTGTGTGTGTGTGTGTGTGTGTGTGTGTGTGTGTGTGTGTGTGTGTGTGTGTGTGTGTGTGTGTGTGTGTGTGTGTGTGTGTGTGTGCATCTGACTATAAAATTAAATGACCAAAGCTTTGGGCAGGCTGGATATTCAATTAGCCAAGAAACAGGCAATGACAGTGATATTGGGGCATCCCTTATCTCCTGCCACAGTTGTGGATACTCATGGATCTTTTCATTGCAACTGATACTGAACAGGGTGAAAGATTCCTTTTGTAACACAAAGGGAAATATGAATTGATCACACATATCTGATCTCATTTGTTAATCATTTTTAAGATATCACGCAAATTACCTTGCCCAACTTTGAGGATGTGTGTATATCAGTGGAAGTGACAAATGCCTGCACTTAAATATGTGCCTCATGTGATAGGCACTGCAGTTGCTACCTTACTATAACTCCTCGCTTGGTAGGGGTCAGTGACTAGAATCCATTCCTCAAAGGTTTGTGAGGTCCCTCTCTTCCAAGCTGCATCACCTGAGTGGGTGCACCCTGCATAGTAATATGCACAAATAGAGAGGCTTATAAGATAAGATGTACATATAATCAACATTTTTAACCTCAGTTATTGCATTACCATAATACTTTTATAAAATTGATGAACAATTCATATGCATTTTTGCGAGGTTCAATCAATGTGTGAAAGAAAGAAATGGTTAGGTGCTTGGCTTATTTCAGTTAACTTACTTAAATATTAGTTAAGATGACAGTGCGTCCGGGGATTCATGAGGATCCTTGATTTGCTTCCAACCTGGAAGATCAGCAGTGATAAAATGGTTGCTCTGAATAGAGTAACACAATACAAAAAGGACCATAAGTAACTGTCAGCAATAGTTATTTCTTCATTAAAAATACATACAGCAGTGGAGCTATACTTGCCACTCATGAATGGGTGTTCAATGCGCGTCTACTGCAAAGCCATAGTAGAGTTATATTGCAGACAGGCAATCAGGACAACGATAGGGTGCATCTGTACTGCCACAGCACCAGCTGGGAGGGTGGTTATTATAGGGTGCTCCCTGTCTGCTATCAATCAACTATTTATGATTGCAACATTACCTTGGCAAGTAGGGCAGCAATCGGATAAGTGAAGCTGCCATCTAACTAGTCCAATGGGACGAGTCGTTTTTTACATTCTATTTTTTTTTAAACAAAGCATATTAAGATCGATCAGCGATACCTGGGAACGTGTGTTCGGTTTACAGAGAAAGAAAACCTAAATTGTCTGTATGCGACATCAAGGTCTAAACTAACTGCATTGCAAGACTCACCAACTCAGCAGGTGATCGGCGATTCCGGTAAATTCCTTGTTAGTAATTTTGTCATACTATGACCGGGCAACTAGATTTTTCCATCGGACTAGTAAAAATTAGCAGGACATGCCCTACTGGACAAGCATTTTTCAGAGTTAGTGTTTCTTCCTGAGATTGAAAAATGTGAGATGTTACAAAAGTGTTGTTTTAAGTCCATATCAGGAACAGTACTGGATATAACAAATTCAAGTTTAATTTCCACTTGCTGCAGTAATTTACAAGCTTAGGATGAGCACTCTGGTAGCCTCATTCCCCGGTCTCCAAGGTGTAATTTCAACAACTATGCTAGCTTAATTATCGCTGCCACATAAAAAAGAAGCTGCGTCAATTAAACGTACAGGGCACGAAAATGGCAAATATGTGAATCGGCCCTCCTTTTTTGTTCAACTGGCCCTTCAACAAAATGAACTAGCCCTGCCAGTATTTAACTGGTCTTCTCAACGGTCTTGTTATTCACAATGCCGAAAGTAGAAGTGAATAAGCCGAGTGAAGGTGGACTTTTTTTTCTAATTCATCACAGTTGCCTTCAGGTAAAGATTTGACGAACTTGTCCATTGTTGTTAGACTTGGGAGAAATATTTTGCGCGAAGTATCAAATCAACGACTTGTAAAGCCGGGAAAATGTTACACTCATTTGCATTGTGCATGTGACATAGACTGATGAATAAAAACGAGTTATACGATCTCATTGATAATCGTACACAAATAACCAAAGTACTCTAGATAAAAGGTGAGGTAAAGTCAATTTGGTCAGTTCAAATTATCGGGCTGTTGTCAACATGTTTAACTTTTGACGTCGTGCATGGTAACAGAATAGTTATCGGCCAGGCGGACCGACATCTGTGACAAATGAGTCAGCGGAATAAACTTTAAGTCGGCGCGCGCCAATTTCGTGCCATGACATACTAACGTTGTTGAATATAAACGTCAGAATTTTAACGTTCAAACAAAGAGCCACAATACGATGAATTAATCAGTTGTATGATATAAATAACGATGCTTGATTTAATACGCTTTATCAGAAGCCGGACGCTTGGAAAACACGACGAGCTCATAGAGGCTAGGACTGAATGATTGAAGTGAATCGTTCGAACTAACCTGCAGTCAAATCAATATGGGCGTGGGCGATAATATGAGTTAATATACGAGGAAAACTAACTCGCGGATAAACCTCCCCTGTATTGAAAGATTAAGAACTGAAGTCGTTCATTTAAATTACCTTTTAGTCTTTCTGTGCATGGAAGAAAACATGGCTTAATCCTGTGCTTAGTGACACAAGATAAAATACGATACAGTAAATTTGTCGACTATTTTGTCGGTAGGTTATTCTAGGGATCATCGGTTATTTCACTTCTAAATCACGCTTATTGAACACAAGGATCGCTCCTCCAGCAGCACATCGAACCGCACATTGGGCACTGAGCGGATAATCCGTAGGCACGGGTAATTTTAGAAATTGCCTGCAGTGGTCACTGCGCGGACAAGCGGTCACCAGCGCAGTATATACTGGTCTATTTATATAATTGATATAAATTCATTAAAATATTCGATTATATTATTTTTCGGGTCGATTCATATTCTGGGCCATCCTGCTGTATGTTTAATGCATGTAAATTTCCTGTGGGCAGATATATCACTTTTACCTCTGACAGCGTAAAATGCATTAAATTCTCTATCGATACAAGATTTACGTTAGAAAGGGAGAATTATATAATACCAATTAATATTCCTCACATGTATTTAACTTACCACGCTGCGTTATCCCGCTCTTGTAGTCTAAGTATCTACGATAACTGGTGCATCAGATGGTAGGATTACTAAAGTAACGTACTCATGGTAAAACTGAATTTCAACAGTACTCATCACACCCCAATGGTATGTCGAAATATATTGTACTAAGACATACATTGCGATATAGCAAAATGTTAGGTTTAAAAGGGCTCTATATCTAAGTGTCTAAAATGAACGTTGAATAAACCACAAGGTAATTTTGCTCATGGAGTTATTGCATTACGTCGATGCATGAATTTATTGGGTTAAAAATTGTCAGCTTTCTACGAATAGATATTTAAACAGATAATAATAAGTATCTTCTCGCAAACTACGCTGTAGCCTTGGTGTCAGGGCGATGTATCTTCAGGAAGTAATCGAAAAGATGCACCTTACTTATCTGGGAACGTTGCTGACCCCACATCCCATTGGATAACACATACACCAAACAAGTGCGATAATGAGCAATGCATTTCACAGTTACTTTAGCGTCAAAATGATTTAACTAGCTTTATGATGTCACATCCGTCGACTTAAAATCGGTTATTTTCACACAGACATATGGCACTATGTATTGTGGTATATTTCTACTAAAATAATATTTACAAAATTCTGTATGTATCTTCCCTTCAAAGCATATAAATAATCGTACCGCTGTGAATTGCAGCGGACAGGAGAGGGAGAATCTCGACAGCGTCTGTATCAGATACACAAGTATAGCGTGGTTGTGTATAACTTCTTTATCAATGTTGGCCTAATAGAATATCAATGTGCCTCAATTTGTTAGGCCAATTTTGTCAAATGGTTGCTAAAGAGGTGACGAGCTAACCACGGTTCCGATGCGTACTGAATGCGTGACCATATTTGCCAGTCTGCTCTGCGTAGACTTCTATGAATAGCAATTATCTCAGCAAGCATTATGTAATGGAGCAAGTTAATTGACTCAGTTGTGTAGAGACGAATACAAAAATGGGAAGGATCTAAATCTTCAGTTACTTGTTTCCAGTACATGACTCCACTGTCAGGCCCAGACCATGACCAGAAGTCATAAAGTCGCTGCTGCATACTTAGGCATCTTAGGCTAAATGTGTAAAATAAATAGAAATACATCACATTCTGCGAAACTCGCCTCGTCATCAGACAAGGCAGGTACCTGAGTTCTGCTGGAAAATTCCTGTGCCGATCTAATAGCATCATGCTGATTCAGCTTGTTTGTATGAGGCTGTTGGGTCTCTGTATGATGGCAATCCATTTAAGCTTATTACGAATCAGGTTTCTGGACAGCATGGAGGTTTATATGATAATTATTGTTTTCCACTTATCCTTTCAAGCTAGAATAGCCCATACACGTTCGTACAACAGCATTCACCTCGTGAGGGCCAGTATCAAAATTCATTTGTATAAATAATCTTATGAGGGTACACATCCTTGCATTGATCATGTATGGTACCATGATAATAATATGGAAATACGTGGTCAAGATAGTTGATAGATATTTGGCCCTACATATTATTGCTAAGCGCTGATGCCCGTTGGCCTAATGGTACCCTGATGGTCATGGGCGTTCGATGCTTACAACGGGTTGTTGAGTTGTCGACAAACATGGTTGCTGTTCATCATCACCTGCATTCAGCTCGGTCGCAACTTCAACTCCTGGATGAAAGAGATGAGACAATCAGGTGTTTAATTTCTCTTTCTTCCCACTTAAATATAGCGAATTATGTTACATATCAGGAGTTAGCAAACTATTATTTCTGGGACTTGAAAAGCACATGTGATGAATGCGTTTGTGGTATATGAGCCTCTCTCTGAGGTAGACCCAAGGTAGGATCATGTGGGGGTGTTAGGGTTGTCAAGTAATTTGTCATTTTTGCCACTGGGCTGGGTTCTATGCAAGAGGAAGGATCTATGGCTAGTTCCACACTTTCTGCTATGGCAAGATAAAGCTCGACCCGAGTGAGAAGTGTTTTTATGATGCTTGGTTGTTGCTTGGTGCGTTGCCAATGCACTTAACAATACGCATCTAGCCAAGTTGTATTCCAATAGATCAAGTCAACAATCTGATTTATCTTCGCTTTTTCTATTTCCCAGATCATTGAGTCAACACACCAACGCATCGTAAGTCTTCGAACAGCAGACCTAAACGTTCATTATGTTTTATGGCCCATAGTTCTGCTAGAACTCATTAGTGACTCATTTGTGACGTCAATGAGAGAGTTACATAAAACGTAATTTAAGATCGTATAAATCGATCAACTTTAAATATAGCACAGAACCGAATGCGAAAATATCGACTTCCAATACGTGTTGCCACCGATGATCATGTGACAAGTGGCGGTTGAATGATAAATAAGTCATTTATTGTGTTCATATAGGACAAACGATGCGACTTTACTACACAACATGGGTAGAAATCATCAAATTGTGTGGTTAAACATACGACCACAAAAAAAACCCACAAAGGGCATATTTGTAACCATACTAAGATAATTGAATACCCTACAGAGCGACTTTGCTCATGTCTACAAAAATATGAATGCAGAGAAAAGCTCAAGGCAGTGATATGGATGGTATATACAAGTGCATACAACGCTACTAGAAATCTTCAGGCCTGATCTTCATTTCTGTGAATTTCAGAGAGTATCTATGTCCCAGCCACTGTTTCCAAATCACATTTTTACTATATTCCGTCATGTTGTGGCTGCCTGTCTGTGCATACAGCCCGTTCAGGTTGGCGTCATGACACGAATTATACCACCAGGCACCATTATGGGTGGTAGCACAGCTCCTCCCACTGGCATCATTGTCTTGGTCCTTGGTCGAGAACTTGTGGTTGTTATGCCGTGCCATGGCATTACCTTAAAAAATTGAATGACATTACTCCAAAATATACTGCGTCACTGATACTAGCTCAAATAATGACAAGCGTCACAATCGGTAAGACAAGTTCCCCATAGAGGAAGAGAGAGAATATTGATGCAAGTTGTATGTTGATCAATCATTAAACAAATATCCGCAAACACTGCCTGAATAAGCACTTATTGTTCTACCTATTGTCTTCAATAGTCGGTCAATATAATGGGAACGATTGAAGGCAGAGACTTGTAATTCTGATTAAATCGCCCTCTCAGACTTTCCTATTTAGCAATACTGTGTAATTTGGCATCAAGACTATTCAGGTATTATGTCTGCACAAACTACACTCAACTTGATGACTTCATATTTATTAAATTATATTTACATCTCCTCAATTCCTAACACACGTACAGCAGAGCTTGTTAGTCTTTTTATAAATATCACACAAGAAATGGACACCAGTAATACGAGTCATATACCATATACCTGGAGAGCATCTATATCGTAAGGATGAAAAAGCCATTATGTATACACCAAAACACATCGCACCGTTAAAAAACATCTACCTTTTTGCGTGAATGCAAACATAAGGGCAATGATAGATTTCTAACCACTCGCATTGACCCTGAGACTCCACTATTTATGTAAGATGAAAAACTGTCAATCAGCTTACCTGCTGTTCCTGAATAGCCACTGATGTTCAAGGCAAACTTCGACATTTGTGGACCAACATAAAAGTGGCTATATTTGGCGAAAGATGTGTGTCCCTCATGGTCGTGTAGGTCTACTCTCAGCTGCTGAGGTTTTTGGTCGGTCAGCAGGTGGAGTAACCCATTACCTGGTAATTACATAGTGAATGCACCGAGCTCATGATTATTTATGACAAGCCTCAATTTTAGGTATATATGTGATTTTGTTCTGTACCCAATACGAATAGAACAGAAACCCAAAAAATGCACGAATTCTTTGATTCAGAATAAAATGAAAAACATAATACAAACCAAGCCAAAACTCATGCGTCATGTTGCCAAAGCCTTCAGTATAACCTCTCCATCCCCGGTAGAAATCGACGGAGCCATCTTGCCTTCGTTGAAACACCTATAATGAGTATTATAATGTGAGTGGCGTGCACTGAGGTGATAACGTAATAATCTGTTGACTAACTATTAGCAAAGCAAACGTCATGTGCGATTAGGAGGTCCTTCATATGCAATAGGTAATAGAGTAGATTGCTGACCCAGTCAAAATTTTACTTACAAGCCAACCTCCACCATCGGTCTCCATGTCGCAGAAGACGGCAATCGGGATCGCTTGTCCAGCAAATGGAATATATACCTTGTACACACCAGAATCTGTGTAGCCAGCTTGATACAGCTGGCTGCAGTCTCTTGCTAAGGTTGAGCTTCCGGATGGGCAACCTGCAATGTCAATTATTAATTATGGTGACAGGGGCTTAGAACACGTATTTAAACTGCTCAAATCAGTTGCAGCATACGTTTTAATGCATATGAATCGCTATTCAATAATGCCTCTTCAAAACAAATTAAGCTGGTGCAACTTACCTATCCCTGTATAATGTGAACCTTTATGAGAGTCCTGAGATGCTATACTGGCCAGGTCGTCTCGCATCTGCTGTAGAGGTTCAAGCGCATCGTGGATCTGTTTCAGCGGTAGAAGTAGGGTGTTGCGCAGGGCTGTACTGGTGGTGTCAGCAGCTGAAGACAAAGCTGACCCCGCGACCTGCGCCTGGATAATATATTGCTACTCTGGATCGATGTTCACTATAATAATCACTAGTCTTTCGTCTTCATTTGTCATGCGATGCATCGTATCGTACGTAGTTCCATAAAGGGCGTATGATACGGCTTTAACCCATCTAGCATAATGTTTCCTTTTGACATGCGTTACTTAGCTAAATCTATATATGTATGAACAAACTTACAGCTACAAGTGGCAGCAGCAATAAAGAGAGGGGGATTCTTAGCAGCATCTGCATCAGACACACGAGTACCATGCGATTGTGTAGAAAGGATTATTAATGTTGACATTATGTGCCTCAACTCTGATATACAAAGATGTATATATCGTGATTTAGGAAACGAAGAGACTTACGGTGGTTTAACTGAAGTCTGTATTCGTGAGGAGACCTACTGGCCTGGTCTGAAGAGGATCCCGTGATCAGCATCTCTCACAGCCTGCGTTATATAGTCACTTAAGCATCAGTCAAATGACGCATTTTCCCAGGGAAGCGGAGGCGCATCATAACAATAACAGGATGTCAAGCTTAAGTTACTGATTTACAGTCGTTCACTCACCCGTCAGGGCAGACTTTGACCAAATGTCATTCAGCCACTGCTGCTTATTTGATTACCGACTTCTGAAAATCCTGGACATACTTGATAATCCAAGTCTTGGAAATGCGGAAAATGTGAAATGGCCCAGATATGCTTCTCTTTCTGGGAAATTGTACTCTTCAACACACATAGCACGTGCCAGATAACAGCTGGCTCAATACCATGCTGGCCTCAAACCATGATGCTTATTCAGGAAGCCGATATGAGGCCGTCGTGCCTCGTTGTAATGACAACGCATTTGAATCAACGGTATGACAGATGTTTGGACAGCGTGCTATTTCCTGGAGGGGTGATTTTGCAGTTGGTCTTTCAAGCAACAAGAACTGTAAAAGCTCCAAATGAAGTAAGACATCTGTTGAGTGCCAAATTCATAACAAACCTACCCTTCATCATAACGTACCCTCTCAGTCATCAGTTGATGGAGTAACCCCCAACAGCTTATATTAATTATACGCCCCAGTTTCCCAGATCCACAAGTGACCTACATGTCACCTGCCACTTCCCCCCTCTCCTCATACATATCCCATATTCAAGAGCCACATGACCTTCCTGCCTAGGCAACGCCCGATAGCCCCAACCCTCACAGACCTGGCTACCGCATGTCTCATGAGAATTGGGATGGCGTGCCTTAGTCGTTGAGGGAAGCAGTTTTTATATTTCAAAATCAGTTCTCTCCTGGCCTCCGAGCTCAACACTTCTCTCTCTTAAGTTTAGGCTAAGTTACATCTGAAATTCGAAAGTTGAAAACAGTTAAATAAAGTTCAAGTTGTTATTAACCCTACATCTGGAGTTCGATTCATTTACTTACTACAAGTGCGTAGCGTGAGCATCTCTACACCACAGATCACGTTACGACACATGGTGGAGAACCCATTCGATTCCGGCTGCCAAATTGTGAGTACATAATTTAAGATTTTCTTTGATATCCTGTTTGATTTTGAAGTTCTACTGCGTGAAAATGGAAGGTATTCTTAAAAGAATGCTTACTGAATGTATTGGGCTGCCCGAGTTGTTAAACGACGCTGAACGTAACAATTCGAGCTTGAGGGTGGCCTTAAAGAATGCTAATGACAATTATGAAGCAGCCTGGTTGCGGGAGCGATTCTTTGCGCATGAATACCAGCGATGTCGAGTGGGAGACGCAATTCAGCGTCAAATTGCTCCTGATATCATAGAGTGGCGTGAGACGGCCATCCGTGAATGTATTGAGTATGCTGAAGAAGAGACCAGGTTGCGTGTAGCATTCAGGGAAGGCATTAGATATATTATGTTGTTGAGAGAAGTTCAGGAAGAAAGCAAAGCCTCAGTTGTCGCTCCCATTGCAGATTATGCAAATGTCGCATCGTTTGAATGCCCACGAACTACAGTCGCCCCGTCCCCAACCCATTCTAGCCCCGCTCCATTGCCGACTACAGTTGCCCCGTGCCCCACCCCTTCCAGCCCCGCTCCTTTGCCGAATACAGTCGACCCGTCTACAACCCCTACCAGCACCGCTCCTTTGCCGACTTCAGTCGACATATCCCCAACCCCTCTTCGCCCTTCTCCTCTGCCTACTCCAGTCGACCCATCACTAACTCCTCCAAGCTTAGAGTCTACACCAAGTTTTGTCTCGCTATCACCAGCCCCTCCTGACTCTGATAATAGACTGGCTTCTGCCCTATCATCACCAACTCCAAATAAACCATCAATTGTCGATCCGCAATCTCCCATTCCACAAACCAAATCTTTGCTGACATCACCTCCTCAAACAAGCTTCTTGTCAGCCCTCGCGTCGCATCCCCAAATCTCGCGAGACCCTTCTTCTCAACGGACATCTGTCAACAGTTTCCCGCCAACACCTATCCCTGGCGCTTCCCGCTATCTCCCTGCATTCTGGAAGACCCGGCATTGCTATGCAGGTCATGCTCCAGTTGGCTAACTTGGTCAGTACATCTGCTTATGTTAGTGACCTCGCCACTTATCTGTTGATGACCTCATTTGATTTAATGACCTGAATTCGTCTTCGCATTCACAACAGCAGGTTTAGACTATTGGTAGTGTAACATAGTTGTAGTTAAGATATAGATACTGTACTTTATTATATACTGATTCAAGTAGTGTAAGTTCAGACGTCAATTCCACCTCTTTTTTAAAATTCTCTTCACTAGGTACTGAGACCGTAAGCTTCATACCCGGGCCTGCTAATGCGCAGTCCATTAATGACACGGCTGATTCAAAAGTTTACACTCGGACAGCTGATGCTACATTGATAGGAGGTTAACATGCCTGCAAGACCAGACAAGTCATAAAAACGCTCCGGCCGACTGGGCTCATTAGCTGACCTGCGATGAACTTCCATTTAATGATATGCGCGGCATGCAATAAATAAACGGACCCGTTCGCGACCACCACTTGCGATAAGCTCATTTACTGGCGCATCACAGAACTTAGCGCATGCGCCCCGCATTTGCCTGGCCCGTCCTGTCTCTGCGCACTAAAATGCGCTGCGGCGCATCGGGAGTTAAGCGCGAAATTCAACATAAAAAACTCCCCGATATTTTATATTTTAATTACGTTTAAATTTCATGATATGAGTTCCGTGGATAGTGGTTATAGAATTGAACAGTTAACATTGGTTTAAGAAATCTAACTCGTCTTTTAGAAAGTCTGTGTGATTTAGGTTTTATTAACGTGAAGCTCGTATGGTGACCATAACCACGGATCACAGATCTGACAAGATCAGTAAGTATCATGGTCAACATTTCAGGTAGCAGGTAGCCCGCAGGATCTTGTCCCAGACGTATAAGGATGAACGGCCTACTGATTGGTATAATGAGTTTAGAACCAATTCCGTCCCAGATCACAGCTAAGCCTAGGTTGAGCTTGCGCTGTCTGTAAAATGTTGTTAACCAATCAGAGACACCCTCCCCGTACTACAGGCGTGCGCCAGGAAGGCGACGTGGGGACATAGCATCTGCCTTGTACAACATGCGCCACACCCCCTCTCTCTAGGGCCAGCAGTTAATCCTCAGGAACGCGCTAGGTCAGTGGCTCAAGTTGATGTCCCTGAGGGCCGACAGTTCACGCCACGAGGTTGTCGAAGGAATAGACAAATAACGGCATGCCCTGTCGATTTCCCGTCGAGTTCTGCTTCGGGTTATAAGCAGACTACGCATCAACAGTCATGTGTACTTGGTGTTGTGTAGTTATTATAGTAGTGTATTTATGCTCAGTGTGGTTGTCATGCCGTGCTCTGTTCACAGTATTCAAGAGTTTGTACTTGTTCAGTAGCGTCTTTGGTCTAGGGGACAGATCACTTTCAGCCAGAGGAGGCGTTGACGCGCGAGTCCTGTCTACGACATGATCAACCGGCCGAGGATTTTCAAGTATCACGTCGCTGCCTGGATCGAATGGACCCACCAGTTCGGAAAGCTCACGTCAATAATAATTCTTATTGTGTAAATGATTGAATCACATTTAGGTTTTTTTTTATGTAAATTTTTCAGCTTAAATGCAAGCAGTGGGCATACGCAAGTGAAACGACCATGACTTGTTATCCATCAGCCCTGCTTTGCTAGTTTAGATGCAAGTAAAACGACCATGACTTGCTCAGGCTATATTTACATTCCATTGTTATAACTTTCTCCTCCTTTAGAATAGTCAGGTTTACTGTTGCATGTCTAATCTTGCTTCTCTCCCTTTTCCCACCTAAAATCCCACGCCAGGTAGGCCCCCAATGTTAATTAGTTTTAGCGTTGAGGTGCACAGAGAGGCCAACTCTCTGCTTGGCTCGGATTCACAAGGGTTAGGAGTGTCACATGATACTCCTGCTGGCGCTATCGATGCTTCGGCATCAATGGTGCCAGTTTCCGAGTACAGCTGGGGTATCTATGAGTAATTTAGATGCCCTAGCCATAGATATTGCACCATGTCCCCAATAAAATTAAAATATGGTTGGATTTCAACCTCTAGAAAATAGGCCATCTTGCACGACATCTACCAACATTTCACATGTTCAACAATAAGTATAGTAATAAAAGTAAAATATATAACAATGTAATAATAATACCATAAATATTTTGATTTCACTGAAAAATAATTAATCGGACTGGAATTTTTTTTTTTACCATAAGATTTATCAATTCTGATATAAAGCACACCGGAATGTGTATTTCACATTCCGTCTCACTACAGTCATTTCCTTACCAACCAACCCTTAGTTTAGAATATCCCCATGATTATTTTTTTTTCTCCCATGAAGGGACCTAGTTTCTTTTGTGGATATTCATCCACTTAAAAGGAGAGGGATATGTTGAGTGCCAAATTCATAACAAACCTACCCTTCATCATAACGTACCCTCTCAGTCATCAGTTGATGGAGTAACCCCCAACAGTTTATATTAATTATACGCCCCAGTTTCCCAGATCCACAAGTGACCTACATGTCACCTGCCACTTCCCCCCTCTCCTCATACATACCCCATATTCAAGAGCCACATGACCTTCCTGCCTAGGCAACGCCCGATAGCCCCAACCCTCACAGACCTGGCTACCGCATGTCTCATGAGAATTGGGATGGCGTGCCTTAGTCGTTGAGGGAAGCAGTTTATATTTCAAAATCAGTTCTCTCCTGGCCTCCGAGCTCAACACTTCTCTCTCTTAAGTTTAGGCTAAGTTACATCTGAAATTCGAAAGTTGAAAACAGTTAAATAAAGTTCAAGTTGTTATTAACCCTACATCTGGAGTTCGATTCATTTACTTACTACAAGTGCGTAGCGTGAGCATCTCTACACCACAGATCACGTTACGACACATCAGACCATTTGTGGTATGTGTGGAGGGGTGGGGGTTAACGAGGGTAGGTTTTGTCCTCGGAGATAGTGTATGGGACCACACGGGTATGTTGAGAAACGCAAGGTGCAATATATAAATAAACATTCAGCCCGTGACACTACTTTGAGTCATGACGCCATGACCCCGTGTTTCAATGGTAGCGTTATGGGCATTGGTCCAAGAGGATGGCGCTTGCTATTAGTGTGTGCAGCGAGGAAATATAGGGGCGATGTCCAAACATCACAATGATTCACATCTATCACAGGCTCAATTCTCTCTTGTTGTTGACAGAGACGAAACTAGGGCGGCGCAGGGCATTGAATAAAGAGCATCATATTCACAATACAGGAGTTTTTCCCTGAGACTTCATTGGCACATATGATGAATGTGTTTTTGTATCACGCGCCACTCCATGTGTTGACTTAAGACGCAAAATATGCCAATATACAGATGGAGATTCTGCAAACGGAATCACATTGACCCGTATACACCCGCTAATATACTCATACTTTGCGTTGGTACAGATACTGTCTTAAATATAACCTACTCGTACTGCAGCTACACCATTAGGACATGTTACCGTTATGATGTAACCGTTCATGCAGTCTCTGTAACCTACGATTGGTCAATGTAACACAAGAGGCCATGATGCTACGCCCCACGGCTGACAATTGTTATCAACTTCTGAATTCCTCATTATGCTATTTATCTTCTTGTAGAACTTATACCCACCATAAGTGTTTTCCGGTTTTCCATGCTTTGATAAATGCTTAGAATAATCTGTTTTCCCAATATCAAATGCTTAAGCTGCGTTCGTCTTTGATGGCAATGGTTTCTATATATATCTCATACTGGTTACTGAGGGTGTCTCACACTGGCGTTGTTGGCCTATTTATATCTACGTCCTCACATCCAATACACCATAAATAAACAGGTTCTCTTTGGACTGCCTTATTGAGCTCACAGATAACTAGACAACCATGGTTCGATATGTTGTGATATGTTGCATGATCGGATGCTGCGTGGTTGACGTGTTGTATCATCAGCGTAAGACGTTATTGGAATGTTGTATGTTTGGCGTGTTTGATGATCGGCGTATAGCGTGATTTGTATGTTGTATGATCGGCATATGGCGTGATTTCTATGTTGTATGATCGGCGTAAGGCGTGATTTGTTGTTATATGATCGGCGTATGGCGTGATTTGTATGTTGTAACATCTGCGTAAGGCATGATTTGTATGTTGTATAGTCGGTGTATGGCGTGATTTGTATGTTTTATGATCGGCGTATGGCGTGATTTGTATGTTGTAACATCTACGTAAGGCGTGATTTGTATGTTGTATAGTCGGTGTATGGCGTGGCTGGCGTGGTGTATGAATGATATGTTCCATGACTGCTGTATTGTGGAGTGGCATGTTATATGATTGAAGTATTGTGTGATTGGCACCATTGTTGGACGAGTAATTGGTTTGGTGTGAACGTTGGTGCAGTAGGAACGGACTATATATGACGAAAGTTACACCAGAGGCTGAGAAGCATATCGTCGTAGCTACCATCTTCTCCTTGCGGCATACCGCTATTCACCAGCATGGACGAATGGCACGCCATTATACCAACGCCAAATACTAAGACTGCTCTGGTTTTGAGTACAGTTAATGATACCGTTTTGATCTCCGGTCAAAATGTGAAGAGGGGCTATGGTTTCTATATATATCTGATACCGTCCATATTGCTTCAGTATCATGAAACTACATTGAATAAGCAGCAGAGCGAGCCTGAAGGGAGCACGGAGCATTATATGAGAGTTTTGTTTGCGCAACAGCCCCACATTTGTGTTTTCTATGGTAAATGTTAACCATGGAGGTCAGTTTCTAAAAACAAGAGTAGGTATCTCTGTAACGGATTATGTATGGGGTAATGAGAGTCAATGTAGAAATACAAGGTCAACAATATAAATAAATGCTTTCCATCCATAATTCTACTCAGCCAAGCCGCCTTAAGCTTTGCCTCACTTGTGCCCAGATTGACATTTGTCGGAGCGAGGTGCGATTGGTACCCAATGTGGGCAATAGGTTTGTGGGGCAAACAAGCAGTTATGTCCTATCATGACAGCATAGAGACAGGGCTTAAGTTCCGCAGTGCATGTTCCCTGCAACTCTGTTAGTGCATGCGATAAATGTGCAACTAAGGTAGTAGACAAATGTGTGATTGGTTTATCTTATGCTGGCATGCTGTAGGATCGGCGTATTGTGTGATTGGATTGTTGTATGATCGGCGTATTGTGTGATTGGATTGTTGTATAATCGGCGTATTGTGTGATTGGATTGTTGTATGATCGGCGTATTGTGTGATTGGATTGTTGTATGATAGGCGCATGTGGTGATTGCATTGTTGGATGATACAATACAACTTACGCATATAGGTGGCAGATGATATGATAATTCGTTACTCTGGCGATTGTGAGCATGTACCATACGTACGGGCGCGTGTAAAGGCATCTGTGTGAATCTGATATTCGGGGTGTGTTCCGGGTACTCTGTGTCCTTGTCCAGACAAGTAAGATGATGCATGTATTGTGTGCGAATTACACACTAGGACAACGCCCCAATCCCACATGATAATGTGCATTTAGCCGTCAATCTTACAGAGGATGTTCCAACAGCTGATCTTATTTATAGATCCACGAGTAACATACGTGTGACCTGCCATCCCCCTCTCCTCATGTACACCCAAAAAATCGTACGTGCTGTATGGTCGGCGTATTGCGCGATGGGTGTATTGCGCCATTCGCGTGTTGCGTGATTGACATGTGTGATTATGGCCCTTTATGGCCTGCGTATAACGTGATTGGTATGTTAACTCATTGACGTGCTATATGATCGGTTAACGACTGTATCAATGGTGTGCTACATGACCGGTGTGGGGTGTGAATTGCATGGTGTGTGATTGACGTTTAGTGTGCAATTAGCATGTTTAGTGATAGGTGTTCTGTATGATTGGTGTATTGCGTGATTAGTATGATGTCTTTTAGGCGTGCTGTATGTGCTCTGTAATCGTAGAGCAGCGTGAATGGCATGTAGTGTTATTAGAAGGCTATATGGCTGGAGTATTGAGTGATTGACATGTTGTTTGATTTATGTGCTATACAATCGTAGTATTGCATTAATGGCATGTTGTGTGACAAGATTGTTATATAGTCGGCATTAGCTACCATGACAACATTTATCCTACCATATTCAACAGCTACCATGACAGCATTTATCCTACCATATTCAACAGCTACCGTGACAGCATTTATCCTACCATATTCAACAGCTACCATGACAGCATTTATCCTAACATATTCAACAGCTACCATGACAGCATTTATCCTAACATATTCAACAGCTACCATGACAGCATTTATCCTACCATAATCAACAGCTACCATGGCAGCATTTATCCCACCATAATCAACAGCTACCATCACATCATTTATCCTACCATAATCAACAGCTACCATGACAACATGTATCCTTCCATAATAAACAGCTACCATGACAGCATTTATACTTCCATAATCAACAGCTACCCTGACAGAAATTCTCGCATAAACAGCTACCATGACAGCAATTCTTCAAACACATATAACAGCTACCATGACCAGCTAGCCAGCAGCTGGTACAGTTCATTACCTGCTAAGAATATACCACATGAAATAACACTGTGCTAGGCTTTGACGTACTGCCTCTACTAACGTGAAGTCCTGTGAACACAGTATGCATTAAGAATGTATACCGTGTACACACCGCTTTCTGCGTTGCCAGTTTTGTACAACTCGCCGAAGTCCCGGGCTTAAATCGTGCCTCTTGCCGTGCAGCCTGCAACAGTAAAGAATAATTGGATTGATATGGTGATGTTTGCCAAGTGTAGATATGCCTAAATCACATATGTTTAATTGGATACTCTTTCGCTACAAAACATAACAAGAGTAGGAAGCGAATCTTAAATTACATGCATACAATGCGTAATTTCAGGGTACGAGTCCAACAATGGAATGGTGCCAATCATTCTTGGTAATCCGACTCCTGGAAATACGGAAATGTCCCAGCGATGCTTATCTTTCTGGGAAACTTTACTCTCAAAACACATAGAACGTGTCAGATAGCTGCTGAATAAATCCTATGTTGGCCTCACACCATGATGCTAATTGAGGATGCTGATATGCGGCCGTCTTGCTTCGTTATAATGACATCGCATTAGCATAAACTGCATGACACATGTTTAGTCAGCGTGGTTCGTCTTGTGGGAGTGATTTTGTAAAAGATCAAAATGAAGTGAGATATCAGAACCTTTGTTGTGTTTGTGGAGGTGGGGGGGGGGGGGGGGGGGGGGGGGGGGGCTGGGTTCAAATGCATACATGCTAAGCAAACAACAGGGACTACAAGGTAGAAGACGATGAGAAGTTCCAGAGGAGACAACGGACAATTCCACAGGAAGCATCTAAAGCTGAAGTCCAGGAGTAAGTTACAGCTGAACAGCATAGAAATCTGCAACCAGCAAATACAGAAGATTACGTGTGGCTGTGTATAAAAGCCATACAGCAGATACAAGGATTATGTGATGAAATAGTAAGTGATACACCAGTGAAAGTATGGGTCAGAATTAAACCCAAAGTATATCCAAAGGAAGGAAACCCACCTGCTCTATATTGTTAGAACTACGGAATCAGGGACAAATTACGTCTGATAGATATGTATCTCAGCACGCAAAACAAACATTCATAACACATACATTTCATAGGCATTTGAACAACTGTTTAGTATTATCTCATCACAAACAGAATTGACTAAATTGTTCTTTTATATTGGTATCTCAAAGGGGTCAACACTAAATTATTCATGCAGGTGCAAGTTGTGAACCGTCATAAGAGCTTGTGACGCCTTGCGCATCGTGGATCTGTTTCGTGTTGTAAGCAGCTCGAGACGAACCTGATCCCTAGACATGCGCCTGGATAACATATAATTACAACTTTGACCCAATGCCATTCAGCCACTGTTAAATATTTATCTTACTTGAAATTCTAAAATTAAGGAATTGATCAGAAACTTTGCACCTCCCATGTGCTCTCCTCGAAAATTATCATACCGACCTCATACCATAGTGCTGGCTAAACGAGGCTTACTTGCCACGATAGAGATTTATTGACAAAATACACGGAAGGAGGCTTTTGCGGTTATATTCGGTTGGACCTTCGAGTAAGGAAAGCTCAGTTGCGTTTATTGCGTTGAATATTACTATAGTTCTGTATAATTGTTCTGTTTGAGCACTTAAATACGGCATATCAAGTAATTTGGCTCAAAAACTCAACATGGCCGACTCCCACAATGCAACATAATTTAGTTTATTTAAACTCTCCCTTGTCCTTGCTGCATTGCGAGAGGGAGCATATTTGTTTACATCCTTAAAGATTCTGCCATACGGACCCTCGCCCCAAAGGTGGCATCAGATCATCAAAACCCCAGGGGCGAGTGCCTTGCCTACACTTAGTCATGCCCACGAGGGACCTTCGTGTCACCTGCCAGCCGCACCCTCTCACCTCATATATACCCTATATCTAATAGCCACGCCCATCCTCTGACCACGCTACTGTACGTTCGCTGCGAATTGATCGTTGAGGGAATCACTTTCACCTTTAAAAATCAGTTCTACCCTGGCCTCCGAGCTCGACACTTCTCTCTCCATCTTTTAGGCAAAGCTCCATCTTAAATTCTGAGAACTTAGTAATCAGAAAAGTTTGAGTTTCTTCTAAACCCTACGCCTGAAGTTCGTGTTCCTTCATAAACATCCTCAACACCACAAAGTGCTATACGACAGATTTCCGTTGTTGATTGATTAAGGTACTTTCATATGCTGCCTGATCTTCTAATCTTATGAAAGAGAGAAATCTGGTTATCCCGTAAACTATGAGTCCTTCAGAATACCGAGGTATTGATAATGTATAATAAAGGTCTACACCGTAAGATAGGGTAAGACAGTGAATATCTATTTACCCATCAATGTTAGGAAATCGCATACTCATAGTAAATCGTCATTTTGTAGTTGCCCTTCTGTGCGTGCACTCTACCAGGCGCCGTAAAAGCTGGCAGCACAGTCCCTCTAGTCGGTATCATTGTTTCAGTCCTTGGTCAAGAACTTTTGAAGGTTATTACCAAATAAATATATGTTAAGTAAATGAAAATATGTCCAATACGTTGATAGTAACCGAAATAGAAAAGAGAGGATACTGCTGCTAGGTTTGATCATTTGAGCAATCGACAATTCAAGATCACATTCTGTTAAATAAAATGTGTACAAGCAGAGCTAAATGAAAAGCTAGCATCATAATTCAAGTCGCCATACGATCTTTTACAGGGATCAAGTAGTTTCAATCATAACGGAATCGTACAATTCATTTTTACCCGCTAATAATCAATGGTAAATTTGACATGCATTATCTGACGCTGAAGTGGGCATTATGAAAGTTGATTGTGATGATGTGGGAATGGTGAAGAATTAATAGACTGTATTTGCTTATCATTACACAAGTTGGTAGAGGCACTTTAAAACTGCTGATATGTGTTATCAGTTTTTCCATTGTTCTTGTCGCCGTTTATCATCAATACTGTTAGTTTAAATTCGCAATGAATCTGTTGGTTCGGTTCAGACCTAATTAACAGACTGCCACGGTGTGGCGGTTTTCATGATGGAATGCTGTATTTCTATGTTATTTGATTGGTGCAGAGTGTGATTGATAAGATATGTGATGCCTTAGCCGGAGTAATCTGGCTAGAAGGAATGAAGAAGCATATGCATATTTCATTTTAAATATGTAGGTTTGCGGCAAACCAAATTAGATGTGCATGTGTTATGTTTTGATGCATGGGTGTTGCCTCGATATTCAGCAAGAGCTTCGCCAATGCAATAATCCGCATCTGGCCAGGTCGGTTTCCAACGGATCTACTGTAATGTTTTTCTAGTAAACTGCGTCTTCGCTTATGCTCTTCCCTAGATTAAATGAGTCATCACTCCATCGCATCTGAGTCTTCAAACAAAAGACACAAGCGTTAATCATGTTCTGTGGCCTGCAGGTCTGCGAGCCATAGTGACCATAATTATAGCGATAATGACAGGTCGAGTTATGTTTTATTGCGAAATGCAAGATGGTAGTTAAACGCTTGTAATCTATACACTTTGAACATACAGCAGAGGTCCATATAGTTATATGACCTGATTCAGATACTTGTTGTTACCAGTGACAAGTGACAAGTGATGGATGAATGATAAAGTGGTCATTTATTGAGTTTTAATAAAAATGGATACAACATTCTGCTAAGCCAATGAACAAAGGATGTCAAGATACTACAAAGCAAGCGTAGCGAAAAAAATTAATTGCTACAGTCTCTCCCTAATAATACAAATGAATTAGCCTATATCCAGATGTACATTGGTATTCATCAGCAGTATTAAAATTGAGTGTATTAAGACTTTGTTAATTCCATCATCATATTGTTATACAGATGATACTGGAAAATTGATAGTTGTGCTGAGCGATTCAGTTAATGTTTGCGATTATGTCATATGAATATATAATAATGTTCTTGGGGTGAAACAGATGACTCAGATGTATAACTGAACTAGTTGAAATGATGCCATGAACCATGCCACCAGGCACCGAAGTGGTGTCGTGGTTCTTGGTGGTGAACATACGATTGTTGTGGTATCTCAAGCTATTATTACCTAAAAACAATATATGCAATGAAACAAAATAAAATAAATAAATAATGTCGCTGACAATAGTTAATTGACAAACGCCAGAGTCAAGATATAAATCTAGTATAGTAATTCGGCAACTTTTAGCAATCATAAAAAAGCAATCCGCAGAAATATAATCAAACATTATTTGCCTTCTACAAAATTAAATTGAAATAGGAATCAAAGAACTGATTAAACTAAGGCATGTTGTATGTTATTCGGACTGTTTGCCTGTGGTTCCTGAATACCCACTGACATTCAACGCAAACTTTGAGGTCTGCGGACCGACGTAGAAAAGATCATACATGGCATAGGTAGTGTGTTATTCGTGGTCGTGCAGGTTTATTCTTAGCTGCTGAGGTTTCTGGTCGGTCAGCATGTGGATGAACTCATTACCTGGCAATAACATACAAACACACACACCTCATGTTAAGCTTCGAAACATGGACGTACGTCAATGTACGTTTTGGCTTACTTTTATGCTGGGAATATGCATATTCCCATTAACAGCACCACTTTCGCTCTAAATCTCACACAACTGTTTAACTTCTTAGCTTACAAATATACATTTGATTAAGAAATCATTGAGACATGGTAAAAATATTGTAATGACGGCAATGGTGGGATACAGAAAGAATGGAGAATACAAACCAAGCCAATACCCTCCTGTGATATTGCCAAAGCCTTCAGTATAACCTCTCCATCCTATGTAGAAATTGACAGAACCATGGCATGACTGACTCATGGGAAGGGTGGTGTTTTCTATAGGAGTATTTTTGCAGATGGTCTTGTCAGTAGCAATAGGTTAAGATCTTGATATTGAGGTTAGATATCACACTGTTTGTGTATATGGGGGGCGGGCGAGGGGTCATCATTAAACAAGGGTAGGTATCGGTCCTATATGGGGAATCATAAGATCAAGAATATACGTATATATAATTCATTCAAGGAGCCCATTCGGCAGACTCTGGTTTCGCCTGATATACACATAGTCATTGTAGCTCGGGGTATGTTGTGCGATTGATGTGATGTATGATCGGCGTTTTGCGTTATTTGCATGTTGTGGTTATAGTATGCTGTATGATCAGTGTGTCGTGTGATTGGCATTCTGTGTGATTAGCGTGGTATTTCATAGGCATAATGCTCATTTGTTTGTTGTGTTATTGGTGTGATGTATGATCTGCTTATTGCGTGAATGGTATGTTTTGTTATTGGTGTGACGTTTGGTCGGCGTATTGCCGGATTGATATGTTGTGTTATATGTGTGAAGCATGATCGGCGTGTTGCGTGATTGGCATGTTGCGTGATTTTGGTGATGTATGATCAGCGTGTTGCGTGATTGGTATGCAGTATTAATTGTCAGAGGGACGAGTATTTGTTTTCTGTATGGTTGTTAGGGGAGTTGTACATGCATTGCATAGCAGTTGAGTGACTCAAAGTGCAAAAATTATCTCAGAGTTGAGCCTTGATAAATTACTAAAACAAAAAAAAAAGACCTATAAAAGCAATTTTGAAATTGGAAATGATATCACAAACATATAAGGCATCGTGGTGTGAGGTTATATCATTATTGAAAGGAATTCTTGGGTTTGAATGTACAAGATTCCATTAACAATAAAATACTGAGTTATCAACTATTAAAGCAATGAGGTCAATATGGAGTAACTGTTGTTTATTTACACAAAAATGGTAGCAATTTATGATTGGACAAAAATCCATGGATCTTTTTATTGATACACGCTACAAGTCAAAAAGGAGAGAATTATTTGTCATTAGTCTTTTCTTGTGTACATCTTGTCACTTTACCGATGGCCCTCTTGTAACCAATCTAGCTGTTATAGCTCTTGCATCGGGAGATAAGATTAACTTACCCGCCGTAAATGTAGGCTTAAACAGAAACTCGTGATGCCCTAATTGTAGACCTTGATTAGCCGGATATTTAACGAAATAAGTCAGCAATAGACGCGACAATATGAGGCTCTATTTTCCTGTTATCAGATTTATAAGAAGAACAATGGAAAACTGAACAAAATCACCCGGCGATGGTATTCATATCTGCGTGTTTATTGATCAATAACAAAGTCGTACAATACAATATAGATGACACTGACATGTTGATAAGGTACTACAAAAAATCATGAGTTAGTTCTTCAGTGACGTGACGTGACCAAAAGCTAACTGAGCCGTCGTTTAAGTCGCCACACTGAGCTCATATGTAAATGATGTGTTCCACACCCTGATTCGTTAGGCTGTTTTTATCACCCAGGGTGCGACCACAAAATTCCAGTTGATAGTAGGCCTGTCAGGTCGGGTTTGGATCCGTCAGTTTTTAATTCTAAGTTAATTGTTTACAAACCTTTTCATTACGGTAGAAGGAGGGTAGTCAGCGCAGCTTACTTCCTGTTAATTTCTGTTTCTAACGTGACTACATAGCTCACAAGGGTTTCTGCTTGTACAATGACATTTCTGTGGGATTCACAGAATGAAGTGTTTTTGATCACTTTCAAGCTACTCCTGGGTTGACTTATTCATTCCTTACAATCTACAACTTCAAACACAGCATCTATATATCCCCAGTGTGTCAAAATGTTTGCTCCGTATACTCTCTTGGTGTCTTGAAATTAGAATTGAAAATAACACTAGGCTTCATCTTCGACATATTCTTATGACCACAGCTTGTGTTATATACTGCTATGAATTAACATAATGAACTTATTATCATTTCGTTATGCTATTATGTATTTAATTCTGATTCTATTCTGAAAGCATATGTTGCAGGAATCTGAATTTCCAGAAATGCACCAGGTGTGCACTGCATTGTGTTATGTTTTCCTTTCGTCTCAGCGCACAATAAAAGAAATTTTCATTAGTTAACGACACTATGAGTGGCAATATATAAGACAGTAAAATACTTAACACATCTCAGGAATATTTAGAGGGATCCACAATACCGCTTACTTGATTGTACGCAATGCAGTGTAGCGCATAATGTTTGCCCAATATTATATACATTGAATGTATTGTTGTGATGCATTTCGATGGGCTCAAAAGGAATGATAGCGTTTGAATAAGCAGATTGTTAATATGGAGTTATAATGTACTTAATCACAGGAGAAGCAGTTGTATAACCAACTTTAATGTCATTCATACATATGCAAGTAAATCGAGAGTTGTTATGATAAGTATTCTTTAACGCTATATCTTTGACCAAAAGAGGTAATGCTGGATGGTTCTCAAATACATGTATTTAAATCGCCTCCACATCCCCGTTGCTATCATTCAGCAGTAATGGGTAGTTTATAATGTGATAAATTCATACGTGTCACTTTCAGCTGGACACTGTAATAGTACACTTGGATTACACGTACACATCATTGAGTGCATTGATATATATATCCACATTAATCTCATTAGATAGCTTCTCGACTGAGTTTTGCCATTCTAGGATAAAATAATACATATGTCGATAATGAATGGATGCTAGGGATATATTAAGCCTCAGTGACTAAAAGTCTTGAGGTCTGATCTTCATCTCTGTGAATTTCAAGGAGTATTGGTATCCTCGCCGAGTTTTCCAATTCACATAATCAGCAGAGTACAAACCAAGCCAAAACTCTCCAGTGATGTTGCCAAAGCCTTCGGTATAACTTGTCCATCTTCTGTAGAAATCGACAGAACCATCTTGCCTTTGAAAAAAAACCTGGATCAGGCATTAATCATAAATATAAGTGGTATGCATTGAGGGTCATTACGCAATATACTGTTGAATAATTGACAGCAAACAGCTGTCGTAGTGATGTAATTCCGGTGTAAACGCTACGTCAAGAATATAGGTACAAACAACACCATGGATCCAAGTACATGATTCACTTGCAGCTGTGAATAGAACATATTAAGGGTTTAGTGAAGTGATTAACTTACAAACCAACCTCCACGATCTGTCTCCATGTCGCAGAAGACGGAGATTGGGATTGCCTGGCCGGCATTACTAATATATACCTTGTACACTCCAGATTCTGTGTAGCCAGCTTCATACAGCTGGCTGCAGTCCTTTGCTAAAACTGCGCCTCCCATCGGACAATCTTATATAGCAATGTATAATGCGATTGGTATTGTAACAGGACACCTCTTTGAACCATTCTTTGATTGACAACATACCTTTAATCTTTGAAAATTAGATATTAACATTTCTTCCAATAATTCCGCATTAACTTAACCTCCTTCATGAACATATCAATGAGTTGCAGCTTACCAATTCCTGTTAAGTGTGAACCATCGAGAGAGCCACGTGACGCCAGATCGGACAAGTCATCTCTCATCTGCTGTAATGGTTCCAGCGCATCATGGATCTGTTTTAGCGGGAGAAGCAACGTGTTGCGCAGGGCTGTACTCGTGGTGTCAGAGGCTGACGACGAAGCTGACCACGAGACCTGAGCCTTGATAACAGATTATAAAACACAGAAGAATTGGACAATATTTTATGATTTCCGCTTCCCTAATATTTGGTAGTATGGCTCTGTGTTAGTGTAGATAATATAGAAATGTTTCGTTATGAGTAAAGAGACACTTCTCATCGCTTACACATGTATGGTTAAACTTACCGCTGTAAACGGCAGCAGCAATAAAGAGATTGGGATTCTTAGCAGCATCTGCATCAGACACACGCGTACAAAGTGGTTGTGTAGAACTGTTGACATTATGGAATGTCATTTAGGCTCAATTGAGATAACAAAGTGGCTGATGTGGTAATAAAAAAAGACTCAACGTGGTTTAACTGCAGTGTGTATTCGTGATGCTACCCGCAAAGCGGGATTGGGAAGTAATTTGTGACGAGCACCTCTTACAGTCTGCGTTATATAGTCACTTAAGCATCAGTTAAATGACGCAGTTGCTCTGGAAAACGGAGACGAATCATAATAAGAACAAGATGTGGATCTTAAGTTACGTGTTTAGTTGCGTGACTCCCCTGTCAGAGTTGGACATTGACCTAAAGTTATTCAGTCGCTGTCACATACTTCGACCTGCAACTTCTGAAAATCCTACAATTGTGGAATGGCCCAAATACTTCTCAGTCTGGGAAACTTTACTGTAAAATTCGTCGAGCCCCGTGCCTGAGTTGTGCTGAAAAATTACCATCCAGTCCTCAAACATAATGCCTAGCGAGGATGTTGGCATGAGGGAAAGGTGCGTCATGCTGAAGCTTTGTTTGCACTTTGTTTGCACTTTGTTTTCGACCACGAGCAACATACTGATGGCTGTAGTGGCAAATGTCTTGCATGGTCGAAAGTATCAAAACACAAGTGGATGTGTCATATCACGAGGACAGGTATATATCCAGGATATCACGCTGGAACTGTGAGGGTTTATGCAGAAACGCAAGGAAGCGAATTATCAAGGCATTGTCTGTTGTCGCACTAGTAACATGCAGACAATCTGTCCAAGAGGATGCTGGCAAACCGATGTGGACGATGGTTACGCTCGAAGTGGGAAATTAATGGCAGCTATTTAGTGACGTTTATTGCCTATTGTGATATTGCTGCAATTACCACCTATACTAGATTTTGAATCAAATGGATTCACGAAGCAGTTTGTCATATTGCAGGGCTGAACATCTGTCCTTGTGTTTTATTACCTTCTTTGATGAGGTTCAGCCATTTATTGTACCAAATTCACATAAGTAGTTAATTACAGTTTGACATGATTGATTAATTGTAGGGGAGCTGTTTAACTGGTCTAACGTGGTTTACTTAATTGAGCTGTACACATATGATCCCGACTAATAAATTAGGGTTCAGCTGGTTAACTAGTCTATTACTGAATTGAGTTGTACACAAACGCTCCTAAATTGATGTAAACAGCAAATTTTTTTTTCAGCGTTTCGATGCGCCAGGGTATTTGTAAAAGGATTCATTACCAACAACAAATTGTGGCCTTAACTCGACACGCATCAGTTTGCTCTTTGTCTGTGTTGTAGTATGATCTGTGTTGTAGTATGACCACAAGCAAATATGAATGGAGACAGCAGTACTGTTTTAATGGACGGTGCTAGTGTTGATCCTATTCTGTGTCAAACAATTAGAACCGGAATCGACACCTTACTGCATCAGAACTATATTCATTAGGTCATATCGTGTTAGATGTATATGCGCGTATTTATACAGCAACAGTCATATTAACTTGCCAGTATTATATAGAGTGTATGTTAACCCATTTCGTGTCGACGAACATATTCATTCAATCATTTAGCATTTCAGTAGCAGTAATGAATGATATGCCACCATTCGTGGCATGACCTACATATGCTACTCTTCCAATAGGATCGAGAGGGATGCAACCTATTCATGAGACGAACTATAACTTCAACAAACGAAACATTATTACATGGGAATGTTATCATAAATGGTTAGAGCAATGTGGCGTTAATTTCCGCCATTCGCAGAGCGTTTGAATGAACAGGAACCTATTGAGGATTGAAAACAGCTGGTCAAAACACGAGTACTGAAATTCATATATATTGTTGGGTACACAAACCAATGAAAACATTTTTTGACAGCAAGGCTAATTTAATTTTTCCTGAAAGTATACATTTTTATAGTAAGTTTTATGGTTTTCTTGTCCAATTTATTTGGTAAAACATACTATGGAAACTTGAACACATCGCATTGTGATTTTAACATTTCTGCAAAGATTTAAATACCAGGCACTTACAGCTGTCTCTTACTTTCGGAGTAATTTAAATAGGGTCAAGGCCAATCGGTTAGATTTGTCATTTGTATAATATTTATAACGTCCTATTGTTGATTTTTGCAGGGATATCAAGGTAGACTTAAGATGACCCTTGGTTGACATTAATGCATCCATTGATTGACAATGCAATTTAGTACTGAATTGCGCAATAATGATTACAATAGGCTACTTTTTGGCATGTTTTTGTAAACATGCATATTTCAATTATTTGAGATACCAATACAACGAATGTGCTAAAATGTGGTAATTTAAGCAACTAGATCAAATCAGTAGTAAGATAAAACAACACAACAGCCTTACACTTGAATATTTATTTCAATGAATATTTCGTCAGTGATTGTGTCCGGCTTGACGCGGTACACTATTTCCCGCTAACAACATTCTATTAGAACTGACAGGTCTATAGGATAGCATCTTGTCTCATGACACCTAATAGTAATATCGTTATGAGTCGAAGTCATACTTCGCAATATATAAAAATTCATTTCAAACTATTTATTGACAGATATTTAAATACATCACTAGCCGATCTTGGTTTTTTCATACACAATAAAGCCGACGGAAGTGAGACAGATGGTATGGATCGAATTTTACCTTGCTTTCAATGATCTTCCGATCTGATCTTCATTTCTGTGAATTTAAGAGAGTAATAGTCTCCCCGCCAGTGATACCAATTCACATATTCACCATATTCCGTCTTGTTGTGGCTGCCCGTGCGTACAGCCCATTCAGGTTCGAATGATGACATGAATTATACCACCAGGCACCTTTATAGCGGGTCGCACTGCTATCCCCATTGTTATCATTGTCTTGATTTTTGGTGGAGAACTGACGATTGTCATGGGTTGCCATGCCATCACCTAAAGACATAATAAAATATAATGGTAAAATGCGAAATGTCACTGTCAATATAATTCACTTTTAAGCAGTATAATATATATAATAGCAGTATTTAATATTTAACCTATTTAGTGCATAAAACGTGCGACCGGGGGCATAGAGCACTGATTTAATCGCATTTCTGTCTGTCCGTCAACCCATGATGCTTGCGCTATCATTTCGTTATCAGTTGCTACATTTACGTATTGAACCTTTATCTTATACGCTACATCCATCCACCACCTTCAGCACATGCAGAACAGCTGGGCGGATGCCACACCAGCCATTGACACTTATCAAAAGCCATAAGATTACTATCTTACTGAACAGTTTTACGACTATATTTGTCTTCGACTTCGAAAATATTAATGATTTAACTATGAATTTGTGAAACTCAAAACGTCGAGAGCCTAGGATGCTTACACGTACAACCAAAGCAGGTTAAACAATGGTGCAGGTGGGGCAAGTGGGGCAAGTGCCAAAGGCCAGCACACACACGGCCCCCCATATATATCAACTTGACGAACTTCATTTGTCTTCTTATAGAAAAGGCCCCCACATCGTTGTTTTCACCAGCCCCCCCCCATCCCTCCCAACCCACTTGCTTAATCCGGCGCTGCGTTCAACCTGCGTTAAATAACAGTCACGCACATGGATCCTGAGGATTTAGTGTTTAATATGGTGAATGATATGTCAATCTTATTCTTTACCTGCTGTTCCTGAGTAGCTACTGACAGTCAACACAAACTTTGACTTCTCTGGACCAACATCGAAGTGTTCGTATTTGGCAAACGATTTGTGTCCCTCGTGATCATGAAGGTCCACTCGCAGCTGTTGAGGTTTCCTGCTGGCCAGCAGGTGGAGCAACTCATTACCTATCAATGACATGGTAAAGATAATGAGATCATAGTTAGCTTTGATAATCAGTCAAACACGACATAATGATGTGATGCACACGTGTCTTGGGAGTAGTAAGGCATGCAACTGCATCACATTTCCTTTTGCAACCCTCACAACAAATTCTCAATTAAAATGTATAATTTGGGACTTAACGGACATAAAGTCAGGTTTCGATGAATGCATTAATTTTATTCAGACCTTGCAACAAAGACCGAATACAAACCAAGCCAAAACTCCCCGGTGATGTTGCCAAAGCCTTCAATATAACGCACCCATCCTCGATAGAAGTCCACAGAGCCATCTTGTCTCCATTGAAAGACCTACCACAAGCATTGGTGATATTATATCATTAGAAAAGGTTAAAGTGATCATGTAACAAACGGATAACAAGGTGAAAGCAAAGACAATTTATCATGGCCTTAGTACCCTTTGTATAATAGGGTTGTTTTGGTGTTCATACAACGACAAAGTAAGATCATGTATGTAGGTGGCTCGCTGCACCAAAAAGAATCATACAGATAAAGCAATGACAAATGTGGTGTAAAGGCTCACAAGACGTAATGACTTACAAGCCATCCTCCACCATCCGTCTCCATGTCACAGAAGACGGAGATCGGGATCATGTGGCCTGCATTAAGAATATAAATCGTGTACACGCCGGATTCTATGTTGCCAGCTTTGTACAACTCGCTGCAGTCCTTGGCTAAAATTGTGCCTCCTGCCGTGCAGCCTGCAACAGTGAAGAATAATTGGATTAATGTGGTGATGTTTGCCAAGAGCTTACATTATATGTGGCCCGTTTACGTTAGGAGCATACTTTTGAATAGGAGATTAGAAGTATTTTCTCACAAAATTTGTAAATAAAAATGTAGCAGAGGTTCAGTAGGATCGGTACCTCTAGTCAACACTTATATAACCATATAGGAGTGTGTCACCTATATCTGTAAGATGCGAACCATCATGAGAGCCCTGTGACACCATGCTTGCCAAGTCATCGCAAATCTGTTGAAGTGGTAGGAGCACCGTGTTGCGTAAGGCTGTATTCGTGGTGTCAGCTGGTGAAGACGAAGCTGACCTGCGCCTTGACAACACATTAACACACCTGGTTCAGCCGTTTACCGGCAACGCATTTCATTATCACTAGATCACACATATATAATTCGATATGTTTCGTGGTGAGGCATACGATCATTGAATTTCACATTTAGCATATAGCACTGGTTTACTCCCACTTGCATGCTAGTGGTTAGTGTTATCTGAGTGACCAATATCCATCCTTTCTATAAAATAGACAAAATTACCACAATGAACAGCAACAGCAATAAGGAGATGGATATTCTTAGCAGCATCTGTATAAGACACACACACATGTGCTGGAGTAGGATAGGTTAATCAATATAAACATCAGGTGACGTCAATAAAGCTCGATTTGGGTGTCATGAATAAAGTACTTTGTAACGAAATCAAACTTACCGTTGGTTTAGTGCAGTCTGTATTTATGAGGATATTTTTTGGCCAAGTTTGCAGAGGATGCTTTGAATAGCACCTAGCATGGCCAGTATTATATAGCATAAGACAAATGACGCAGTTGTCCTTGGAAATGACGACGAAACACAACAAGAGTAAGATGTGAATCTTCAATTACATGCATAAAATACGTGATTCCTGGGTAAGAGTCAGACAATGAAATGGAGCCATTCAATCATCAGGCATACTTGGTAATCCGATCCCTGCAACTGCGGAAAATGTGAAAGGGCCTATACACGATTCACTTTCTGGGAAACTGTACTCTTCAACATACGTAGCACGTGCCGGATAACAGCTGAAAAATACCCATGCTGACCTCACACCATGATGCGAACTCAGGATGTTGATATGAGGCCGTCGGGCCAGGTTATAATGACAACCCATTGGAATAAAAGGCATGACTATGTTCTGACCTGCGTTGTTCTTCCTGTGAGAGTCATTTAAGCATCAAGAACTGTGAAAGCTCAAACTGAAGTAAGATATCAGAACAATTGTGGAGAGTGTGGGGGATGGGGGTGCTATAAAATATCGAGGGTAGGCTCTGGTGCTGGAGATTGTATCTGGGACCACCAGGCTAAGTGGATAAATACAAGGTCAAGGATGTAAATGAATATTTGGCACGTGTCACTACTCTGAGCCATGACGCCATGACCCCTCGTTTCAATGTTACTGTTATGGGCATTTGTTCAACAGGATGGTGTAGGATATCAGATGTGTGCAATGTGGAAATATAGGGGCGCTCTCAAAACATCGCTATGATTCGCATCTATCACAGGCCCAATGTTGCTTTGTGGTTGACGGAGATGTAGAAAACGATCGCTATATTAACCAGGGCGGTGCGGGTCATTGAATAATAAAGAGCATTGTTTTCGCAATACAGGACCATTCCCTGAAACTTCATCAGCGCGTATGATGAATGTGTTTTTGTATCACGAGCCACCCTCTGGTTTGACTTTAGACGCAAAATTTGCCAATGTACAGACAGATAATCTGCAAACGGAATGACATTGACCCATTAATACTCGGTAATAAGTTGATACTTTGCATTGGTACAGATGGATATATATATATACTCTACTCAACAACACTAACTACTTAATGATAAGCTGCCGTTATGATGTGAGCGTTGATGCAGTCTCTGTAACCTACGATTGGTCAATGTTACCCAAGATGCGCACGATGAAACCCACGGGTGACAATTGTTATCAACTTCTGAATTCCTCATTATACTATTCATCATCATGTAGATCTTATACCCACCTTTATTGTTTTCCTGTTTTCCATCCTTTGCTGAATGATTAGAATAATCTGCTTTACCAATATCAAATGCTTAAACTGCTTTCGTCCCTGATAGTATTGGTTACTGAGGGTGTCTTACACTGGCATTGTTGGTCTATCTATATCAAACGTCCCTTTAACCAATACCCTATGAATAAACCGGTACTGTTTGGACTGGCATATCGAGCTAACAGTCTGATTAATAGACTGCCATGATATGATAATTTGCATGATTGAATGCTGCGTGGTTGACGTGTTGTATCACGGGTGAAAGGCGTGAGGGGAATGTTGTTTGATTGACGAGTTTTATGATTGGTGTATGTTTTATTATAGGAGCATATGTTTTATATGTTTTTGTATGTTTTATTATTGGAGACTTGCGTTATTTGTATTTTGTATGATCGGCTTATAGCTTATTTTGTAATCTTGGCCTTTGGTACGATTTGTGTGCTGTATAATCGGTATATGGCGTGTTTTCTATGTTTTGTATTCACAGTATTGAGTGAGTGGCGTAGTGTGTGATTGGTTTGTGGTATGACCAGTCGATATCGGCATTCACCGCACCCAAGCACATGAGAGACGCTGTTTTATGCGATTGATAAAACAGCACATACCAGGTAACAAAATACCCATTATGCATCAGAGTTCGACAAGCCAAATTGAAGATGTAATAGCCAAGACGGATGAGATGCATATACAAAAGAGAAAAGCTGAGGATCACAACATCCAGGAGGGCGATATTGTGTCAGTTCAGCAAGATAAAAAGCATAAGCTGACAACACAGTACGACACAGAACAGTACGAAGTGGAGGAAGTGAAGTGATCAATGATCACAGCAACGACGAGGAAACGAATCAATAACTAGGAACAGTTATGGGTTTGAATGTATACAAGCTCAGAAAATAGCAGGGCAAGCGATGCTAGACTATGACGAAGAAGACGATGAGGAGTTCCAAAGGAGACAAAGGAAAATTCCACAGGAAGCATCTAAAGCTGAAGTCCAGGAGTAAGTTACAGCTGAACAGCATAGACAACTGCAACCAGCAAATTCAGAAGATTACGTGTGGCCGTGCATAAAAGCCATACAGCAGATACAACGATTATGTGATGAAATAGTAAGTGGTAGACCAGTGAAAGAATGGGTCAGAATTAAATTATGGAAGGAAACCCACCTTCTGTATATTGTTAGAACTACGGAATCAGGGACAAATTACATGCTTGATAGATATGTATCTCAGCATGCAAAACAAAAGTGCATAACACATACGTTTCATAGGCATTTGAACAACTTTGTAGTATTATCTCGTCACAAGCAAAATTGAATAAATTGTTCTTGTATATTGGTATCTCAAAAGGGTTAACCCTAAATTAATCATGCAGGTGTAACTCACCTGTAAGTTGTGAACCATCATGAGAGCCCAGTCACACTTTGAGCATCGTCGATCTGTTTCGTGGTGTAAGCAGCTCGAGACAAACCTGGTCCTAAGACCTGCGCCTGGACAACATATAATTACAATTTTGACCCAATGCCATTCAGCCACTGTTACATAATTATCTCACTTGAAATTCTAAAATTGTGGAATGGATCAGAAACTTCGCTTGTCACCCTGCACCTCCCATGTGTTCTTTTCGAAAATTTCCATACCGACTTCATATCATAGTGCTGGTTGAAGAAGCTGGCATGAGGCTTACTTGCCACGGCATAATGGAGATTTATTGACAAAATGGACGGGAGGAGGATTTTGCGTGGAAGTATACATTCGGTTGGACCTTTGAGTTAGGAAAGCTCAGTTGCGTTTATAGCGTATGGTGTATATCCTTGAGGGCTGTATAAATACCAAAAAGGGCAGTATCGGAACACAAGGGTACCTATAAGTACTACAGATCAAGTCAGGGAATATGAGGGTAAATGTAGCAACACACAGCCAAGAATATAGATTGATATTTGAATATATTTCTAGCCATGACGCCACAACCCATATTCTCAATCGTGTCGTGAAAGGCACACGTTTAGGACACTTGCTTCCTGATGTGGGCCATTGGTTTGTGCCAAGTGGGCAATAAAGGTGCGCATTGTAAGCATCAGAATCATATTCATCCATCTACTCTGCAATATGACCTTGTTGTTGGACGCAATTTGATAGTCGTTTCATATTTTCCCGAACTATGACCTCATAAAATAGGGCATCACTTTTTCAAAACGGTTCCCACTCGAAAAGGCACAATTTGAGCCACTCAGTGTTTGAGTTTGGTTATAAATTACCAATTATGACAGCATTACAAGGATCATGCATCAACAGTAATTACCTTACAAACCGCGGTAGAAAGTGCATTCCTAAAAAATTGGGCGGCAATATTAAACTCTATAACACCGTATGATGATATATTTGGAGACCGATTTGGGATAAGTTACGAATTGGCTCCCTACAGCAGCGAATTGCAATAATCAAGTCGAGATAATATAAATGCATGGACAAGGTCAAAAGTACATTATGCCACAACCTTGTTCATCATCATAAAATGCCCCTATTAGTCTAGGCAAAGAGACTACGTCTCTGACAGCGCCGCGCTATTTACTACTTTCGATCTCTCACATCTGCACTCTAGAGGTGAAGAGCCGCCAGCGAAATTTCTAAGGTTCCGTAGTCAAAATTACAGATGAACTCGCTAAAAACTTACAAAAGCCCTCCATGCCAAAAGACTTTTGGCAAAATGAAAGATTACATCACAAAATGACACGAGGACTGTTTCTATTACTACAGTTTTGTATAATTGTTCTGTTTGAGCACAAAAATACGGCACATCAAGAAACTTTGCTCAAAAACTCAACATGGCCGACTCCCACAATGCAACATAATTTAGTTAATTCGCTTTTATTGTTTTCGATTCGCAAGGTAGCCATGTTGGACAACAATTATTCAAATTCTGTTGGACTTCGTTGATTCTCTTTATTAATGAGTACGATTGTTGTTGCACTGTAGGAAAGATTGATGATGAGACATTTATAGATATGAAAATGCATATTATTTAAAATGGTCCCTTGTCTGCATTGCGAGAGATAGAATATTTGCTAACATCCTAAAAAGAATTTGCCGTACGGACCCTCGCCCCTAAGGTGGCATTAGATCATCAAAACCCCAGGGGCGAGTGCCTTGCCTACTATTAGTCATGCCCACGAGTGACCTTCGTGTCACCTGCCAGCCGCAACCCCTCTCCTCATACATAGCCTATATCTAATAGCCACGCCCATCCTCTGACCACGCTACTGCACGTTCCATGCAAATTGGGATAGCGTGCCTGAGTCGTTGAGAGAATCACGTTTACCTTTACAAAATTAGTTCTATCGTGGCCTCCGAGCTCGACGCTTCTCTCTCCATCTATTAGGCAAAGCTCCATCTTAAATTCTAAGATCTTAGTAATCAGTTAAGCTCAAGTTTCTTCTAAACCCTACGCCTGAAGTTCGTGTTCCTTCATAAACATCCTCAACACCACAAAGTGCGATACGACAGATTTCAGTTTTTGATTCGTTAAGGTACTTTCATATGCTGCCTAATCTTCTAAAGAGAGAAATGTGGTTATCCCGTAAACTGTGAGTCCATCAGAAAACCGAGGTATTAATAATGCATAATAAAGTTCTACACCGTAGGATAGGGTGATACAGTGAATATCTATTTACCCGTCAATGCTACGAAATCATAGAATATCGTCATTTTGTAGTTTCCCTTCTGCGCGTGCACCAGGCACCGTAAAAGCTGGCAGCAAAGTCCCTCTAATCAGTATCATTGCTTTGGTCCTGTGGTCAAAAACTTTTGACGGTTATTACCAAATAAATATATGTTAAGTAAATGGAAATATGTCCAATACGTTGATAGTAACGAAATAGAAAAGAGAGGATACTGCTGCTAGGTTTGATCATTTAACAATCGACGATTCAAGATCACATTCTGTTAAATATAATGTGTACAGGCAGAGCTAAACGGAAAGCAAGCATCATAATTCAAGTCGCCATCGGATCTTTTACAGGGATCAAGTAGTTTCAATCATAACGGAATCGTACAATTTATTGTATCCGCTGATGATTAATGGTAAATTTGAAATGTATTATCTGACGCTGAAGTGGGTGTTATGATAGTTGAATGTGATGATGTGGGAATGGTGAAGAATTAATAGCCTGTATTTGCTTATCATTACATATGATCAAACATTATTTGCCTTCTTCAATCAGATTAAATTGAAATAAGAATCAAAGAACTGATTAAACAGCATTATTTATTGTCACTACCATTACATAGCTAAACTATTTGCAATGACAATTTTAATATGTAAGCTACCAAGAATGCATTTTTGAAAACAACAGAGCCATACAAAAGTGTCCACATTAACGTATTGGCGTGAGTATACACGCACTAGTGCTGTGAAAAAAGTATAGCTACTTATGCGGCCCTGAAAACCCAGAGCTAAACTAAGGCATGTTGCATGTTATTCGGATTGTTTACCTGCGGTTCCTGAATATCCACTAACATTCAATGCAAACTTTGCGGTCTGCGGACCGACGTAGAAAAGATCATACATGGCATAGGTAGTGTGTTCCTCGTTATCGTGCAGGTCTACTCTTAGCTGCGGATGTTTCTGGTCGGTCAGCAAGTAGAGCAATTACCTGGCAATAACATACAAACACACACTCCTCATGTTAAGCTTAGAAACATGGACGTACGTCAATCTACGTTTTGGCCTACTTTTATGCTGGGAATATGCATATTCCCATTAACATCACCGCTTTCGCTCTAAATCTCACACAATTGTTTAACTTCTTTACTAATAAATATACATTTGATTAAGAAATCATTGACACATGGTATAAATATTGTGATGACTGCATTGGTGTGATTCGGATAGAATGCAGAATACAAACCAAGCCAATACTCTCCAGTGATGTTACCAAAGCCTTCAGTATAACTTGTCCATCCTTTGTAGTTATTGACAGAACCATCTTGTCTCATTTGAAACACCTGGAGCAAGCATTATTCTTATTACGTTAGCGGCATGCTTTGAAATTATCATGCCCTACACAGTTGAACAAATGACATTACAATTATTGTCACAGTTATGTGATTCTGACGTTGAAACTATCTGAATGCTGCGTTTAGAAGACAGGCACAAACTGCACCATTGATCCAAGTTCATAATTCACTTATGTGAATAGAATATATCTAGTTGTTTGGCGAAAAAAAGACTTACCAACCAACCTCCACCATCGGTCTCCATGTCACTGAAGACGGAGATCTGGATTGCCTGACCAGCATTACGAATTTATACAGTGTACACACCAGATTCTCCGTAGCCAGCTTGATACAGCTGGCTGCAGCTATTTGGTAACACTGTGCCCCTGGTCGGACAACCTTTATTATCAGTATATAATACAATTGATATAGTGACAGTCGCTAAGGACACCAACATAGGCTACTCTTTGATTGGCTACTAAATAATGTTAGTTATTCCATGTGGTCCCTTTTTCCTCATGTTAAAACTCAAACTTATCATCAGCATGCAACTCACCCATCCCTGTACGATGTGAACCATCGCTCTGGGACGCCATGCTGGCCATGTCATCTCGCATCTGTTGTAATGGTTCAAGCGCATCATGGATCTGTTTCAGCGAGAGAAGCAGGGTATTGCGCTGGGCTGTACTCGTGGTGTCAGATGATGGCGACGAACCCGACGCCGAGACCTGCGCCTAAATAACAGATTATAACACCACAATAATATGACTGTTTTATGATTTCACTAGGTTCTCATTTTATAACCGCTAGCTTTTCTTGCCAATATATCATGTGATGCATCTAATCCGTGATTCCATGGGTGCTTGTGGTACCTTGCTATTCCAGCTAACATATAAATATTTCATCATAAACACACAAAGCTTATCTACACTTTGAGATATAGTGAATAATTTACGGTAATAAACAGCAGCAGCAATGAGACGATAGAGATTCTTAGCCTCATTTGCACAAAACACACAAGTATCACGCTATTGTATAGTTCCTTTCACTAGGCAAAGTGGTTGATGTGGTAGCAGTGGGACCAGCACCTCTCACAGCCCACGTTATATAGCAACTTAAGCATGAATCAAATGACGCGGCTACCCTGGGGTATGGAGACGAATCATAACAAGAGTATGATGTGAATCTAAAGTTACATACATACAATACGTGGTTCCCGAAGAGTCAGACAATGAAAGTGACCCAGTCAATCAGTAGGCATACGTTGTAATCCGACTTCTGGAAATTAGGAATATGTGAAATGGACCAGAAATGCTTCTCATTCTTGGAAACTCTACTCTTCAACGCACATAGCACGTGCCAGACAACATCTGGAAAAGTTCCATGCTGGCCTCACACGATGCTGCTTATCGGGGATGTCGATATGAGGTCGTCGTGCCTCGTTATAATGACAACGCATTAGAATCCACGGCATGACTAACTTCTGGGTAGCGTGGTGTTTCCTATAGGAGATGGTCTTGTCAGTAGCTATAGGTTTAGGTTATATATCAAACTGTTTGTGTATGTGGGGTGGGGGGGGGGGGCGGTGGGTGAGGGTTTCACTGGTATTGTGATCAGCATCTGTCCAAGAGTTTGGCGCTTGCCAACAGGATTGCGTGCGTGTAGTAGGTCTCTGCACGGAGGGAAATGAAGGGACGTCATCACAATGATCCTCATCTATCACAGTCACAATACAACCGTATAGTTGAAAGCGACATGGAAACCAACTACTTTATATCACACTTTTTGAAGCCAGGGCATTGCAATTTTTTCAATTGACTCTGCTACCACATATGATGAATGAGTTTGTGTATCATAAGCAACCCCCTATTTTTTAATTCACACCCCCTTTTGTCGATATACACAAATATAATCTGCAAAAGGAATCATTTTAACTTTTGCGTTGGCACAGGTAAATGACTTGAATATCCTCTTATACACAGACACCCAAGTCAATTCATTAATATTGCGTGATCGATATGTTGTGTTATTGGTGTGATGTATGGTCGGCGTGTTGAGTGATTGATATGTTGTGTTATTGGTGTGATGTATGGTTGGCATATTGCGTGATCGATATGTTGTGTTATTGGTGTGATGTATGATCGGCGTGTTGAGTGATCGATATGTTGTGTTATTGGTGTGATGTATGGTTGGCATATTGCGTGATCGATATGTGTGTTATTGGTGTGATGTATGATCGGCGTGTTGAGTGATCGATATGTTGTGTTATTGGTGTGATGTATGGTCGGCGTATTGAGTGATTGATATGTTGTGTTATTGGTGTGATGTATTATCGGCGTATTGCGTGATTGGGGAGTTGTGTCAAAAATGATTAGAAATGCAACGGTCACTTAGCAAGTTTAGCAATGTTTGATGAGGATATTTCGTTGAAGTTCATACTGACTGATAGCTGATCACAAATATGTGCACCATGCTGCACAAAGATGAATTTTATACGTTATGCAGATGAAGCATTGCACGAGTCAGACCTCCTCACGTAATCGACGTACAAGCCAACCACCACCATCTGCCTTCATGTCCAGAAAACGGAGATCAGGAATTGTCAATTGGTATGTGTGCCGTGTATACACTTGATGCTCGGTAGCCTGTTTGGTAGAGCTGTTGTTTGGTATAGTTATTATTTGGCAGGAAGACTACAGTAATAAACAGCGTCTCCCGGCTTGGGTGAGGGGGGTGGGGGGGGGTAGTCTGTTTTTTTTTTCAATATTGTTCGGGAGGGCGGAAATGTGGGGCTATGTCCTTATTGGATCGGGAAACTTGTGCTTGGCAGGGTTTGAAACCAAACGCATGCTGTCTGCAACGACGGATTACAACGGGCCGAACTCGGTTGTCAGAAATATCAGAGCTGTCTGCTACAAATCGGGTTGTATTTTTTCTTAGGTTTGTTATTTGGGGATCAAACCCGAGCTCTAAGGAAGATCGCTACACCATTGCGTGGTTACATGTAGCTGAATCACGCTAAAATATTGTAATTCATAATTTACATAATGAAGGATGAAAGCTATTCATTCTTCGCCATAGTATGAATATGTATTTGACTAAACGCATGAGAAAATTGAATCTGGAGACTTATTCATTTATGCAAAGCAAAGCATTTCCTATTTGGACACAAGGTTACAAACGCTTCGGCCGTTAAGTATATGCATCCCCCACCTTATCGTCCACCAAACCACACCTCCTATGCATCCCGCAACCTATCGTCCACTAAACCCCACCTTCTGTGCATCCCGTACATTATCGTCCACCCACCCCAACTCGTGATTCCCCTGCACTTTATCGTCCACCCACCCCCACCTCGTGTTCATCCTGCATCATTATCGTCCACCCAACCTTACTTTGTGTTCATCCCGCACCTTATCATCCACCCAACCTCACTTCCTGTGCATCCCGCACCTTATCGTCCACCCAAAACCTCCGTCTGTGCATCCCGTACCTTATAATCCACCCAACCTCACATGTTGTGCATCCCGCACCTTATCGTCCACCCAACACCCCCGTCTGTGCATCACGTACCTTATCGTCCACCCAACCTCACCTCGTGTTAATCCCGTACCTTTTCGTCCTCCCAACCTCACCTTGTGTGCATCTCGTACCTTATCGTCCACCCAACCTCACTTCGTGTGCCTCCTGTACCTTATCGTCCACCCAACCGCACCTCGTGTTCATCCCGTACCTTATCATCCAAGGCCTTACCTCAGACTAGAGTATAATCAGAAAACATTTATGTGAAAAATGGCGGTTAAATAACATTGATTTAGCGGTCATTTATTATCTTATACCAAGTGCTGCTTTGTGAATGCAGATTAACAAATGATGTGACGCGATTTTCGAGAGCTCATTTCAATACAATATTTGTTTGAGGAGTTGAAAGCATAGTAAAGCTATTTGAAGGTTACCTTTGTCGGGATGATACGAAGTTCTTGTAAGTTTCTTTAAATTTCAGGAAGTATTCCTGCGCGCACCAGAAATTCCAATTCACATAATCAGCATGTTGCGTCGCATTATGGCTGCCTGACTGTGCGTACAGTCCGTTCAGGTTGGCGTTGTGACATGACCCATACCATCAGACAACTCTACAGAAGGTGGCACAACTGCTCCTATGATTATCGTTGTCTTGATCCTTGATTGAAAACATACGTCGATCAGAATTCTCAGCCATGAAAACTGTAATGTTTTGGCTGCAAGGACTGCAAGCGGTTAAGGATTCGGTTTATTTGTAACCACCCGCACGGATACTGAAACTGCCCTGCCACATAGAGATGTTTGATAGTCAATTGGATTGCTTCCTTGCTGTTCCTGAATAGCCACTGATATATACTGCTTTCATTAGTTGTCATTGTCACAATAGCCAATCATAAGCGCTATTGAATCACACACATTCAACAAGGAGATTGTCATATTACATGTCTGAAAACACTTTTCATGTGTATTATTGCCTTTCGTGTAATTTTAACACTATTCACAATTAAGGGACAAATAGATTTTGTAATTGGAATCACATTAATCGCTTTGTGGAATATGGTACATCTTGGGATCACTGTTTGTATTAGACCCACATTTAGGACAAGGGTCGGAATCGCAATACCCTTACAAATACGCTCCCAATGTACCCTACACTGCTCTAAGGCGCATGGTTTTCCACAGAGATCCACAGACCCGACTAAAGGCCTGTTACAACTGTTTTAGCACGTCGTTTACCTGCCATTATGTATAATGCGATGGAGTGCGATAAAATTAGCGCTAGGAATTCCCAAGCCCACCCTATAACAACAAATTCGTGGTTGCACCGCAGAGCTACAGTCGCGACCCTTACCCCGCACGTATGCCATGCTTGAGTGCAGCTGTTGATTTTTTTTCAGTGAGGCCGAGAGCCATGGTATGCTGGCCCATTCTGCATTTTGGATGGTTCACTCTACAAACCTTCTAAAGCTAGAAGCACAGGGAAAGGCAGCTTACAAGGGTCTCCATCCAGTGTGGCATATTCAGCAATTGATTTGTTGATATTACCCTGATGCACCCCTATTTTTATGCAGCTCATCCGTGTGTGAGTAAAGTCGTCTGAACAACCAGCGTATAGTCTGTAAAGCTAGAGGCCGATTTTTTCTACCACCAGTAGATATTATCCAAAACAAACATACAAGCTGATTTATTCCCCTACCCTACCAAAAGCTAACTGAGCCATCGTTTAAGTCGCCACACTGAGCTCATATGTAAATGATGTGTTCCACACCCTGATTCGTTAGGCTGTTTTTATCACCCAGGGTGCGACCACAAAATTCCAGTTGATAGTAGGCCTGTCAGGTCGGGTTTGGATCCGTCCGTTTTTAATTCTAAGTTAATTGTTTGCGAACCTTTATATTAGGGTAGAAGGAGGGTAGTCAGCTCGGCTTACTTCCTGTTTATTTCTGTTTCTTGCGTGACTACATAGTTCACAAGAGTTTCTGCTTGTACAATGACATTTCTGTGGGATTCACAGAATAAAGTGTTTTTGATCACTTTCAAGCTACTCCTGGGTTGACTTATTCATTCCTTACAATCTACAACTTCAAACACAGCATCTATATATCCCCTGTGTGTCAAAATGTTTGCTCCGTATAGTCTCTTGGTGTCTTGAAATTACAATTGAAAATAACACTTGGCTTCATCTTCGATATATTCTTATGACCACAGCTTGTGTAATATACTGCTATAAATTAACGAAATGAACTTATTATCATTTCGTTATGCTATTATGTATTAAATTCTGATTCTATTGTGATAGCATCGCAGGAGTCTATATTTCCAGAAATACGCTAGGTGTGCACTGTATTGTGTTATGTTTTCCTTACGTCTAAGCGCACAATAAACACAATTTTTATTAGTTAACGACACTATGAGTGGCAATATATAAGACAGTCAAATACTTAACACATCTCATGAATATTGTACGCAATGCAGTGTAGCGCATAATGTTTGCCCAATATTATATACATTGAATGCATTGTAGTGATGCTTTTCGATGCGCTCGAAAGGAATGATAGCGTTTAAATAAGCAGATTGTTAATATTGAGTTATCATGTACTTAATCACAGGAGAAGCGGTTGTATAATCAACTTTAATGTCATTCATACACATGTGAGTAAATCGAAAATTGTTATGATAAATTTTCTTTAACGCTAGATCTTTGACCAAAAAAGGTGATACTGGATGGTTCTCAAATACATGTATTTAAATTGCCTCGTTCCACATCCCCGTTGCAATCATCCAACAGTAGTGGGTAGTTTATATGGTGATAAATTTATACGTGTCACTTTCAGCTGGACACTTTAATAGTACACATGGATTACACGTACACGTCATTGAGTGCATTGATATATATCCACATTAACCTCATTAGATAGCTTCTCGATTGTGTTAAGTTTTGCCATTCTATGATAAAATGATACAGCTGTTGATAGTGAATGGATGCTAGGGATATATTAAGCCCCAGTGACTAAAAGTCGTGAGGTCTGATCTTCATCTCTGTGAATTTCAAGGAGTATTAATATCCTCGCCAAGTTTTCAAATTCACATAATCAGCATATACGGACATATTATTGCTGCCCGTCTGCGCATACAGCCCGTTCAGGTTGGAGTGATGACATGCACCATACCACAAGGCACCAAAGTGGCTTCTAGCACAGCTCACCACTCCATGGCTATCATTGTCTTGGTCCTTGGTCGAAAACATCTGATAGTTGTGGTGTGCCATGCTATCGCCTAAAAATATTATACGAAGTCAAACCACAATAAACTATATCACTAAAAAATAAAAGCTGCAATGAATTGACAGACTAAAGAGTTTAGAAGACGAATAAGTAGGAATAAACAAGACGCTGCTGCAGGTAGCGCAACAATATTTGGAGAGTAAACACCATCACAATCTCAACAAGACTTCTTAATCCATCAATTAAGATTAACTGCCTTCTACTGCCATTGCGAATGGCGAAGCTAATTTGAATTCAATAACTACATCCTATTATAGAACACATAGTTCATGCTTTGACACACGGCAAATATTTACGTCAATATTCATACATATCTGTCGTCTCTATCTATAACACATCTGTTCGAAATCAAAAGTAATAAGTAAATAATAAATTTAAAATCCTATCAGACATAATTTGCACTTTTCGATGTCTGCGTTGGCTCGATTCATAACAACAGCAGAATACAAACCAAGCCAAAACTCTCCAGTGATGTTGCCAAAGCCTTCGGTATAACTTGTCCATCTTCTGTAGAAATCGACAGAACCATCTTGCCTTTGAAAAAAACCTGGATCAGGCATTAATCATAGATATAAGCGGTATGCATTGATGGTCATTACGCAATTCTGATGGCTGTAGTGGCAAATGTCTAGCATGGTCGAAAGTATCAAAACACAAGTGGATGTGTCATATCACGAGGACAGGTATATATCCAGGATATCACGCTGGAACTGTGAGGGTTTATGCAGAAACGCAAGGAGTAGAATTATTCTGAGTCATCAAGGCATCGTCTTTTGTCGCACTAGTAACATGCTGACAATCTGTCCAAGAGGATGCTGGCAAACCGATGTGGACGACGGTTACGCTCGAAGTGGGAAATTAATGGCAGCTATTTAGTGACGTTTATTGCCTATTGTGTCATTGCTGCAATGACCATCTATACTAGATTTTGAATCAAATGGATTCACGAAGCAGTTTGTCATATTGCAGGGCTGAACATCTGTCCTTGTGTTTTATTTCCTTCTTTGATGAGGTTCAGCCATTTATTGTACCAAATTCACATAAGTAGTTAATTACAGTTTGACATGATTGATTAATTGTGGGGGAGCTGGTTAACTGGTCTAACGTGGTTTACTTAATTGAGCTGTACACATATGATCCTGACTAATAAATTAGCTGGTTAACTAATCTATTACTGAATTGAGTTGTACACAAACGCTCCTAAATTGATGTAAGCAGCAAGTTTTCTTTTCAGCGTTTCGATGCGCCAGGGTATTTGTAAAAGGATTCATTACCAACAATAAATTGTGGCCTTAACTCGACACGCATCAGTTTGCACTTTGTCTGTGTTGTAGTATGATCTGTGTTGTAGTATGACCACAAGCAAATATGAATGGAGACAGCAGTACTGTTTTAATGGACGGTGCTAGTGTTGATCCTATTCTGTGTCAAACAATTAGAACCGGAATTGACACATTACTGCATCAGAACTATATTCATTAGGTCATATCGTGTTAGATTTATATGCTCGTATTTATACAGCAACAGTCATATTTAACTTGCCAGTATTATATAATGTGTATGCACCAATGATATGTTAAGTCATTTCGTGTCGACGAACATATTCATTCAATTATTTAGCATTTCTGTAACAGTAATGAATGATATGCCCCAATTCGTGGCATGCCCTACATATGCTACTCTTCCCATAGGATTCAGGTCAACATGTGAATTGGCCAATGGTTACTATTAGTATCTCACTCTAATGCAGGTTGTGAAACTAGCCCCGTTCTTCTTGCAATGACTGGTTGAAACAGGCTTGGTCGGGTACAAATATTTCCCCTTTTTAATTAATAATGGACATCTATATTTGCGCAACAGATTTCGTTATTGACAAGTGAACCACATCCACCTAATAACACCGACTGTGTTGGTCCAAGTACGGTCTAATATCACCATTACTCATATCAAATCTGGAATATTATGCTCTATTAACGTTGTCAATTATTTTTCCCATTTCAACACCCACAAGCCCGATCGGGTCAGTAGTCTCAGCTATTCTGGTATATCTTCTTGCCAGAATGTTCATTTTGCTAGCTCCAGTCTATCAGAGGGAGGTTGGTATTAAGCCCTGAATGGGAGCGTTGGCGTATCGCAAATATAGGCTGCAGCTGAACTGTATCAGAAAAGAAATCGATTTAAAGTTATTGTTTAGATAATTTAATGGTGTAATCACTTATAACTTTCAGCATAATCATTTGACCAATAGTATGTTTATAAATGAGGTAAAATATATTTTCTCTCAATTTCCCTATTATTTACCTGATGATCTTACCAATGAATTAAGCAGCATCCTATTTGCGATTCATTATTAAGTGAAAAACCAGTGGAGCAAATGTTATTTTGCTGATATGATCGATTTATGCTGCACCTGACTCAGACACACGTTTCTACTGGTGATCATGTGACACATTTTTATCCTTTTACAATAAGTTACATGTTGGCACCTTTTGTACACATTCTATTATTTGAGCTACCAATACCACGAATGTGCTAACATAAACTCATTTTAGCAACTAGTATGATAAAACAATACAACATCCCTATACTTGAATGTTTATTTTAATGAATATTTCATCAGTACTTGTGTCCAACATGACGCGTTACATCATGTACCGCGAATAATATTCCAGCAGAACTGACAGGTCTATAATACGTCATCTTGTCTCATGATACCCGAATGGTAATATCGTGACAAGCCGTAGTCATATATCGCAATGTATCAAAATTAGGTGTGATCGTGCTGCAAGGCCTCATATAAAAGCATCGATTTCATTCAGAACAATTTATTTATAGAAATAGAAATACATCACTAATCCATCTAGGTTTATTAATACGCAATAAAGCCGACGAAAGTGCGGTACATGGATCGGACTTACATGGTTTTCAATGATCTTCAGGTCTGATCTTCATTTCCGTGAATTTTAGAGAGTATTTGTACCTCCGCCAGTGATACCAATTGACATATTCAGCATCGTTCGTCATGTTGTGGCTGCCCGTCTGCGCGTACAACCCCTTAAGGTTCGAATGATGACATGCATTGTACCACCAGACACCTTTATATTGGGTAGCACTGTTCCTCGAATAGTCATCATTGTCTTGATCTTTGGTGGATAACTGTCGATTGTTTTGAATTGCCATGCTATCACCTAAAGACATAATTAAACATGATGTTAAAATGCGTAATGTCACTGTCAATATAATTAAATTTTAAGCAGTTTTAATATTTAACCTACTAAGTGCAACGTGTAAACAAGGGCACAGAGCAATGGCTTAATCGAATTTCTGTCTACTACAATGTAGTGACTACATCAAACCATGATACTTGTGCAGACATTCCGTTATCATTTGCTGCATTTACGTAATTAAACCATATATTATACCCTACACCCACCCTCCACCTTCAGCACATGCAGAACAGCTGGGCGGATGCCACACCAGCCATTGGCACTGTTGAAAAGCAAGTAGATTACTATCTTACTGAAAAGTTGTATGACTATGAATTTGTGAAACCCAACACGTCAAGAATATACGATATATACACCTAAACCAAAGGCCCCCACAAATCATAGCTTAACAAACGCCCCGCCCCCTTACAATGTAGTGTGCATCAGTCCCTGCCCCCCCCCCCCAAATGCTTATTCCGGCGCTGCGTACAACCAATGTTGTCATAGTCCAGTTGAATAACAGTCACGCACATAGACCCTAGGGATCTAGTGTTTTTCTTTGATGAATGATATGTCAATCGTATTCTTTACCTGCTGTTCCTGAGTAGCCACTGATATTCAACGTAAACCTTGACGTCTCCGGACCGACATAGAAGTGTTCGTATTTGGCAAAAGATGTGTGTCCCTCGTGATCATGGAGGTCTACTCTCAGCTGTTGAGGTTTCCGGCCGGCCAGGAGGTGAAGCAACTCATTACCTATATATGACATGGTAAAGGTAATGAGATGAAAGTAAGTTTTGATAATTAGTCACATATGACGTAATGATGTGATCCATATTGGGAGTTGTTAGGCATGCACCTGTACCACATTTCCTTATACGATCCTCACGAAACTGTATTATTATGAATGTCTTATCTTGGTCGATAAATCCAAAGACTAAACGAACATAAAGTCAGGCTCCGATGAATGCGTTAATTTAATTCAGACCTTGCAAAAGCCAAAATTCCCCAGTGATGTTGCCAAAGCCTTCAGTATAAAGCACCCATCCTCGATAGAAGTCCACAGAGCCATCTTGCCGCACAAATTATTTGGACATCGCCCCTATATTTCCTCGCTGCAGTGCATCTATTGTTGTTGACGGAGACGAAAAAACCAAGGTGGTACAGGGCATCGAATAAAGAGCATCATATTCGAAACATAGGAGTTTTACCCTGACACTTCATATGATGAATGTGTTTTTATATCACGTGCCACTCCATGTGTTGACTTAAGACGCAAAATATGCCAATATACAGATAGAGCAATCACATTGATCCTTATACACCCTCTTATATACTTCAATATACTCTACTCCTACTACAGCTACACCATTAGGGTATGTAATTGCTATGATGTAACCGTTCAAACAGTATATGTAACCTACTATTGGTCATTGTAACACAAGAGGCCACGATGCTACTCACCACGGCTGGCAATTCTTAGTGTTTTCCTGTTTTCCATGCTTTGATAAAAGCTTTGAATAATCTGCTTTACCAATATCAAATGCTTAAGCTGCTTTCGTATTTGATGGTACACCGTCGTTGTTGGTCTATTTATATCTACGGTCTTTCTATTCAATTCACCATATTCTGTTTGGACTGGCTTATCGAGCTCACATCCTGATTAATAGACTGCCATGGTGTTATAAATTACATGATCGGATGCTGCGTGGTGGACGTGTGGTATCATCGGCGAAAGGCGTGATCGGAATGTTGTGTGTTTGGCGTGTTTGATGATCGGTACATGGCGTGACTTGTGTGTTGCATGATCGGCGTATTGCGTGATTTGTATGTTGCATCATTGAAGTATTTCGTGATTGGCATGTTTGATGATCACTGTATTGTGGATTGGCATGCTATGTGAATGAAATATTGTGTGGTCAGCGTATTATATTATTGGCAGGCAGATTGGCTGGTCTGTCCAAGTGCCTCTGCCTGACCAAATATACACATGTTGACTAAGTTAGACCCCGATATGTCCTTATGCTGAGGTCGGGTCATGTGGTACATAGCCTCCACCTTAGTAACTTCCCCATATGTGCTTATGCTGAGGTGTGGTCATGTGGTTCATGGGCCTCTTCTAAAATTAGAACCCGATATGGCTACATGCTGAGGTCGGGTCCTGTGGGACATGAGCCTCTCCTTGCGTAAGACCCCGATATGTCTTAATGCTGGGTTGGGGAGTCATGTGGGTATTGAACTTCTCCCAATGTTAGACCCCGATATGTCCTTAACATTGAGGTGGGGTCATTTGGGTAATGAACCTTTCCTTATGTTAGACACCTATTAGTCCTCATGTGGGTCATGCACCTCTCCTTATGTTACACCTCGATATGTCCTCATGCTGAGATGGGGTCATGCTGGTCATGATCCTGTACATAAGGACTCTAATATGTCTTAATGCTGAGGTGGGTCTGCCATGTGGGTGATAAGCCTCTCCCTAAGTTAGACCCCGATATGTCTTAATGCTGGGGTGGGGAGTCATGTGGGTGACAAGCCTCTCCCTAAGTTAGACCCCTGTATGTCTTAATGCTGAGGTGGGGCTGTCATGTGGGTGATAAGCCTCTCCCTAAGTTAGACCCCGATATGTCTTAATGCTGGGGTGGGGTGTCATGTGGGTGATAAGCCTCTCCCTAAGTTAGACCCCTGTATGTCCTCATGCTTAGGTGGGGTCATATGGCAATGATAGGGTGGTCGAGTAATTTGTCAATTTAGACGCTAGTCTTAGTCATATGCTGGGGGATGGATCTGTGGCTAGTCCAATTCTCTCTGCCATGGCTCGATAAAGCTGACATGGATGAGAAGAATGTTCTGAGCTGTCCACTGCCATGGCAGGTTGTGTATTTTCCTATGTTAAATAGATGATAATTATATTTATGGCGACTCAAGCTGTAGCGGCGTGGAATAATTATGGCTTTGTTTGCGGTATGGTGTGAGGTTTGGTGCACTAGGAAGGGATTATAAATAATGAATGCTACTCCAGAGGCTGCTAACAACCTTTTCATGCTACATATTGATGTTTGTCATCATTTAAGTATAGTACTCATTGTTAATATTTACCTGTTTTGGAGGACAAAATTAAGCATTAGAACACTGTATTATACCGATGCTAAACACTGCTTCTGGTTTGAAGTACAGTCAAGGGGCTAATGGTTACAATAGGTGTCTCAAACCGTCGTTTGTTGTCTACTTTTGCCTACGTTCCTCCACTTAATACTACTGTCAGTGTCTTATGCGACCTAGTTCATTATGATGTGGTAGGTTGTATGGTAAACATGCTGCATCTTCGGCGTGATATGTGATTGCAATATTAATTAATTGGTATATAGTTTGATTGGCATGCTATGTGAGTAATCTGGCTAGTAGGTACGAAATACGTAGGTATGCGTTGAAACAGGTAAGACTTGAATATAAAATTATGCATGGTTGTTGCTTCGATAATCAACTAGTGCTTCTCCAATGCGCTTAACAATTCACATATAGCCAAGATGTATTCCTATAGATCAACTCACATTTTTCAACAATCTGACAGATACGCATTGTTAGTATTCAAACAGCAGACGTAGGCGTTCATTATGTTTTGTGGCCTTGGTGTCTACAAGCCGCAATAACTCATTTGTGATGTCAATAACAGGGTTACATGGCCAAGTCAGATTTTGTGAGAAATGGGAGATATAATCGTACAATCGATAATATGTGAACGAAGAGCACTACAGGAATATGACCTGATTCAGACACTTGTTGCCACTGATGATCATGTGACACGCAGCGTTTGAATGATTAAGCGGTCATTTATTGTGTATTTATAGAAATAGATACAATATTCAGCTTTGCTAATGCAGATGAACAAAGGATGCGACGAGACTACAAGCGGACAAACAGAATCAAATTGCGTGGTGATAAATCTGACTACGGTAACATCACAAAGCAACGCATCTCTTACCTGCAGACTGTCGTTGACACAATGCAGGGCACCTATCTCAAGGTGGTTAGGAAATTTGCCATGGTCATTCCAGAAACATAGGTGTCTGCCTAATAATTATTTTCAAAAGTTACTCAGCATGAATTTGAGCTTGAGTTATAATAAAGCGAAATATCTTGATCAGTTCTATCCAGACGCACATCGAACACATGTGACCATATCGTATTAGTGATCAAACAGAAGTGTCTACATTACCATCTACCAGACATACATCAAAGAACACGAATGCCCACAACGCATCTTACAAAACCACGAAGCATCTACTTTAGTGCAAATATACAAGCATAAGCGCTGAGATAGTGTTCCAGTTGCATTTTATCCGTTCTCATTGTCCCCGAGACCCCAATGCTTCGGTAGGATATTAATCTGCCAATCGACTTACCTGCTATTCCTGAATAGCTACTGATATTCAACACGAACTTTAACATCTGTGGACAAACGTAACAGTGATCATACTTTGAAAGCTGTGTGCCCCTCGTTATGTTGTAGGTATATTCTCAGCAGCTCAGTTTTGAGTTGGTCTGCAGATGGGGCATCTCATTTCCTGTTAATGACAAAATTAACGCTATCATTGCCGCAAGTTTAAATGCAATATATATATATATATATATATATATATATATATATATATATATATATATATATATATATATAGATAGATATATATATATATATATATATATATATATATATATACATATATATATATATATATTATATACATATATATATATATATATATATATATATATATATATATATATATATATATATATGTGTGTGTGTGTGTGTGTGTGTGTGTGTGTGTGTGTGTGTGTGCGAAATTATGTCTCACATCTATCAACATAAGATTGGTTGATTGCATACAGACATATTGCATGTCTACTTGGCGCTATATTTCGGCTAGCATAAAAGTCTTATGAACAATAAATATCTTCCCTTCTCTATATATGAGCCATCTTACCGCTATAAATAGCATCAGCAAACAGGAGAGGCAGATTTGCAGCTTCACCTGTATAAGATACACCAGGTACCACGTGATAATGTAGGAATGATTTAGCAATATTTTCATAATGCAGCATCAGTGTGACCATATTTGTTCGGAAAAGACGTTAATATGGCAGCTTAGGAAGCGGCGAGTTTATCGTTTGTCTTTGTTTCCCTGTAACGATATTTGCCAGCCTGGACATCACCTTTTCACAGCTGATATTGTATAGTGACTGGAACACCAGTTATCTGACACAGTTGCTTTAGAGAGTAATCCTAAAAAGAGCAGGATGTTAATATGTCGTTACTTAAAAAAAACACCTGTCGGGGACATACTTAGACGCGAAGCCAATCAGTCATTGGACGTCTGAAAATCCTGAAGATTTAAATGGTGAATTATACTTATAAATGTGGGAAGCTCGTCAGCAGACGCAGCACTGTCTGAGTTTTGCTTGGAAGATGACTTTATAGCATGATTGTCTCGTTATGAATTAGATGCATTGAAATAAAGAGAATGAGTGCTTGAACAGCATTAGGCTTTAAAATGGGAGCTTTGCTTACACTTGGTCTATCAGCAATTTGTTCGTATTTGTAGTTGTAAATGTTTACCACGAAGGCCAGTTACGATGTATCTAGACAAGAGAATAAGTATTTCCGTAACAGATCATATATGGAGTCATCAGATCATTTAGTTACATTATATCCTAAGCTACCGTACCAAAACTTACCACAAATACTTATACATACTTACATACAATCAGTTAATTGTAACTTTTACATGGATAAATGATATGGGATATCAACATTAGCACAAATTTCGCAATAGGAATCAAGGGACCCAAATTTCCACCTTATAATACTGACTGTGTTGGTCCAAATAACAACCGATTTCTGCTTTACTCATATATACAATCTGGAACGGTATGATCAACCACCGTTATGATGTGAGAGTTGGTGCATCACATATGTAGGTCACAGATGAACAGCGTGGGACGAAAAATTGGTCTACGGTTGTTGCTTTGATAAATCAGTGGTGCAATCACACCAAAATTGTTTCTTATGAACCCGACCAAGTCGTTTGCCAACTAGTTTTTGTTAACAATAAGGTGCAACATAGTACCACTTGACTTCCCTATTATTCGCCAAATAACCTTACCAATGATTTAACCCGCCAACACATAATGAGGAATCTAGTAGCAAACTTATGCAGGATTCTTTATTGCGTCAACACCCAGTGGAGTAAACCCCAAGGTATACTTTTGTTGAACAACATGAAACGAACCGCCAATATGGCAGCTTAATGGGCGATATTTGCCTGAATTTGCATTTCAGTAACTCAAAATTTTCACCTATCGTCAACCTGATTTAGATCTTGAATAGCTTAAGTTTAGCGTTTTATTTGCCCCCATGTCTGCCCAGTCTACTCTCTCTGTGTTACATATTTAGAACTGCATACCCGCTAATATACTCATACTTCGTGTTGATTCAGATACTGATTTAAATACTCTACTCGTACTGCAGCTTCATCATTAGGGTATGTCACCGTTATGATGTGAGCGTTCATGCAGTCTGTGTAACCTGCGATTGGTCAATGTAACACAAGGTGCCACGATGCATGATCGGATGCTGCGTGGTTGACTTGTTCTTATCATCGGCGAAAGGTGTGATTGGAATGTTGTATGATTGGCGTGTTTGATGATCGGCGTATGGCGTGATTTGTATATAATATGATCTGCATATGGCCCGATTTGTATGTTATATGATCAGCATATGGCGTGATTTGTATGTTGTATGATCGGCGTATGGCGTGATTTGTATATTATATGATCGGCATATGGCGTGATTTGTATGTTGTATGATCGGCGTATGGCGTGATTTGTATATTATATGACCGGCATATGGCGTGATTTGTATATTATATGATCGGCATATGGCGTGATTTGTATATTATATGATCGGCATATGGCGTGATTTGTATGTTGTATGATCGGCGTTTGGCGTGATTTGTATATTATATGATCGGCATATGGCGTGATTTGTATGTTGTATGGTCGGCATATGGCGTGATTTGTATATTATCTGATCGGCATATGGCGTGATTTGTATATTATATGATCGGCATATGGCGTGATTTGTATATTATATGATCGGCATATGGCGTGATTTGTATGTTGTATGATCGGCGTTTGGCGTGATTTGTATATTATATGATCGGCATATGGCGTGATTTGTATGTTGTAATATCGGCATGTTGGATGATCGCTGTATTGTGGATTGGCATATTAAATTAATGACGAATAGTCTGAAATGGATCCGGCCAGATTCTGTGTAGCTAGCTTGATACAGATTGCTGCAGTCCTTGGCTTAAATTGTTCTTCTTGTTTGGCAACCTACAACAGTAATGAATGATACAATAGGTATAGTGACAGTCGCCCTGATCATATATTCAAACTACTCTTTCAAACTGGAAGAATACTCGTAAGCAGGTATCAAAGCAGGTGTTTGGATGTACCTACACACAAACTTAATGATATCATTCGTTCCATTACGTTTGGTATCTCCTAAGGCAAAACCCTGAAATAGTCATACAGGCAAAACTCACTTATCCCTGTTAGATGTGGTCCATCATGAGAGCCATATGACACCATGCTGCAACAAAGAGAGGGAGATTAATCGCAGCGTCTACATCAGCACGATGTTGAACCGTTGTGTTTTGTAAACATAACTTTCCCATAGCGTGCGTAACGTTTGCAAAATGGTTCTTTGTTAGATCATCTGATCATATTGTTGACAACTCTTGTGCCTGTTAAACGCTCTTTTACGATCACGCGGAAGTTACAATTAACATGTATACACGCTATAGTGCTGTGAAAAATATTTAGCTATTCACGCGGAACCTGCGAACCCAGTGCGTGTGGCATGTTAGTCCGATTGCTTACCTGCGGTTCTTGAGTATCCGATGATATTCAACTCAAACTTTGCGGTCTGCGGACCGATGTAGAAGTGATCATACATAGCATAGGCAGTGTGTTTCTCGTGGTCGTGTAGGTCTACTCTTAGCTGCTGAGGTTTTTGGTAATGGAGCCACTCATTATGATATGTAAACACACACACCTCGTGATTAGCTTTAAAACAAGGGCTTATGTCAATCAAAGTTTTGACCTACGCTCTTGCTGGAAATATGCATATCCACATAAACAGTGCTGCTTTCTCTCTAAATCACACGCAACTGTTCAACTTCTTTATTAATAAATATACTTTTGACAACGAAATCAATGAGATATAGTACAAATATTGTGATGACTGCATTTGTGTGATTCAGAACAAATGCTGAATACAAACCAGGCCAATACTCTCCAGTGATGCTGCCAAAACCTTCAATTTAAACCTGTCAAACCTCTGTAGAAATTGACAGAACCATCTTGTCTCGTTTGAAACACCTGCAGCAAAGAATTATTCATATCACGTAAGCGGCATGATTTGAGATCATCATACTATATACTGTTGAACAAATGACAGCAAAACAACTGTCACAATGATAAGATTCTGATATTTATGCTATCTGAATGCTGGGTTTAGAATAATGTGTGATTGGTGTGATGTATGATTGGCGTGTCACATGATTGGCATGTTGTGCAGTAAGTGTGATGTATGAATTAATTGTTATGTGGTTGGCATGTTGTGTTGTTAGCGTGATGTATAATCGGCGTTTTGCGTGATTGGCATGTTAGGCGATTGGCGTGATGCATGAGTGGCGTGTTACACCATTTGCATTTCGTGTGATTAGTACGACGTATGATTGGCGTTTTATCTGATTCACATGTGTTATTGGTGTGATTTATGATTGGCATGTTGCCCGATGGACGTAGTGTGTGATTGGTGTGATGTATGATTTGCGTGTGATTTAATTGACGTGTTGTGTAATGATTGTGCTGTATGACCGACGTGGTCCATGATTGGCTTGTTGTCACACTTGTGTGCTATATGGTCGGCTCACGGCATGGTTTGTATGCAGTGTATTTTGTCAGCCCGATAGAGGTGAGTGATTGGTTGTCTGTATAGGTGGTAAAAAATGTTTAGTCCTCATTAGAACAGCCTGTAGGGCAACATTCATATCGGATTTGAGCTTTGATAAATAACGCCATTATTCTCAAACACAATACTTGATAAAATGCAACATTGAAATCGGAAATGAAAGTGCAAACAATTAAGGATACATGGTGTGAGGTTCTAGATTAAAGGGATTCCTGGGTTTGAATGGCAGATGAAATATTGAGTAAACAACAAATAAAGCAACTCGGGGTTAAATATGGAATAACTGCATTTCATTTACATTGATGAACGAATGAGTAGAAAGTAGCAAGGTCGGATTGGATTAAATTAACTGTTCATCAATACACGAAATATGTCAACTGGAAAGGATTATTTGTCATCAGTAGATAGTCTTCTCTTGCGTTCATCTTGCCACATTACCAATGATCCTGTTGCAATCAATCTAACTGTTACAGCTAGTGCATCAAGTGGTCAGATTATTCTAGCAACTGTAAATGTTGGCTTAACCATGACTAGCGACGCCTTATGTGCATGCATTGAATAGCCCTGAGTAGACGTTTATCAAATCAGTCAGCAATAGAAGCGATAGTATTTAGTCTTTATTTTGTCGTTATCAGATTCATTCAAAGAACAATATCTGGGAGTATATTAAGCAATAAATTACTAAGCACTGCAAGTCAACACAGATTGTACTGACAGGTTGATACAGTAAGAATCGCGAGGTCGGATCCTCATTTACGTTAATTGCAGTGAGAATCTATATCCCTGCTAAAGTTTTCGATTCACATAATCTCCAAATTCAGTTATATTGTGGCTGCCCGTCTGCGCGTGCAGTCCATTTAGGTTGTAGTCGTGACATTCAATATAAAACCATGCACCTTTATAGCTGGTAGCGCAGTTAATCCCATCAGTATCATTATCTTTGTCCTTGTAACATGCCATGCTGTCTCCTGAAGAAATTATATATATCTAATGCAAATGGCAAAAGTTCATTTGAGCCGGCAGTATCAGCGAGGAATTATCCTTATTGGAAGGGAGATGATACCGCTGCTGGGAGCTAACCGAATACTCTTTTAAACAATTCACAAAAAGTTCAGAATTTATTACAAATTAAACTTTGCCACATGCGTTAGAAATAGGGAAAGTCTGCGGGATATTAATTGACAAACTGGAATGACTGCAGTTATTATTATTATAAATAAGCCAATAATCTAACATGAAACGTGCTGGCAATGTGGATATATTACACTGGTGATTTATGCCGGTCCTTAATGCTGTCTATCATGAGACACTAATGGATAATTTCGTATCGTTGCTAAGCAACAGCTTCTATTCCATTAGACGTCAATCCACATTTAGTCAGTCTAACTTTGCTCTGAATTGGCAATAAGTTGATGGCATGATCTTTTCAACATGTGCATCAAGTTGCATCTGTCTAGCTTCTTTAGAATGATAGAACATCTTAACAGGTGTAAATTGAGGCTCAGTTACGTTAATGTTAAGAACTGACTTAGTATATGTTTACCTTTTATGCACAACAAATGAGTCCACGTGTTTGTGGGCATACATCATGCAGGTGTTGAGCAATCGTGGTGAAATGTAAACGGGCAGCACCCATGAACTTACCAAGTTTAGGCTTCTGTATTATCTTGTAAGTACAAACAAGTAGATGTACTTATTCAAATAATTTCAGCTGTGTCAAATAAATGTCATTAAATGACACCATGTTGTTTTCACTTTGTCTGTGTGGCAGAATGACAGTAAACAAATGCAAATAAGTTATGCAACACCTTTTTTGTTTTGGTGCGCTGATCAAGTGATGACACAATTCTCTGCAAAATAATTAGAAACGCAACTGACATTTGATACTATTATTGTAATATATTTTGTGCATTGTACATGCCTGTATTTCACCAGCATCTGTGATATCTACTCGTCAGTATCATGAGTATGTCTAGATTGTACCTGAAGAAAAAATTGTGAGATATGATATATTTCATTATATCCATTGTTTGTAACTTGCATTGCCAGAGAGGTAATAATTGAAAGCTAACTATCAGGCCATGTCTTGTCAGCTTACATAGTAATTGTATTACAAAGCATTCCAGTGACTGTACACAAATTATTTAGGCACTACATTTTAGACAAATGCACTGATTGAATATAACTTCATGAAATGTAGCATTATGATGCGGGAATGATTTTGAAAACGGCTAAGGACGCGTGGTTTCTGCAATGGTAGAAAGTGATAGTTAACGACCGATTGGAGAGTATTTATAATTGAATATACCACCAATAAACCAAAACACAATGCAATGTACAATTACTGCGATACATCTAGATTATGAGCTGACAAATGGTCCTTAATTATAACCAACTTGCCGCGTTACATGATCAATCTAGCTATTATAGCCAGTGCATCAGGTGCCATATAATTCCAGAAACTTAGCATTAATTTGAGTTTCAACTGACGCTATCATATCCAGACGTACAGTTCATTATATCAACAAGAGGCGTTATTTGATAAAGGCTTTTTAAAGCTCTGAGCAACGTTCCATTTCAATAGAAAATTGAATTCATCACAACGCAATTTTGTCATTTTTGGGCCAGGATATGAACACAAAGTTAAACTCTATGTTACTTGACGGATACCTTTTGTCAGACCAATACGAAGTCATTACAAATCTTGAGGTTTGATCTTCATTTCTGTAAATTTCAGGCAGTATATATTCGTGTCCGCGCCAGTAATTCCAATTCACGTAATCACCATGTTCAGTCGCATTGTGGCTGCTTGTCTGCGCATACCACCAGGCACCTGTAAAGATAGTAGCACAGCTTCCCTCATGGTTATCATTGCCTTGGTCCTTGGTCGAGAACATCCGATTGTTGTGGTGTGCCATGCCATTACTTTTAGGACATTTTATAAGGCAAAGTACAAAAATATCATGTCACCGACAATACGTCGACTGATACCCCGGGACCCAAGGCTAATTTCCCAGAGAGGAAGAGCAAACATATTGCTTCAAGGTGTGAAACAACATTTGTAGCCCAAACACCATGTGCTGGTGTGCCTATCAAGGAGTATGTTGGTCTACGCCCAAAGATGTACTCGATCCTGGTGTCTGAGAGTGAGATTAAAAGGTCTAAGGGAATGAAGAAGGTTGTGGTTAAGAAACACCTACACCGCACAGAACATGGGGTCTCTATTCACAAATAAGCAGTTCCGTCATGGAATGATCGTGCTACGCAGTGATGGTCCTAAGATATATAGGCTCCACGTCAACAAGGTATCACTCTCTCCTTTTGATTCAAAGAGGTGGATAGCTGTGAACTGTGTAGACACCTTGGCCTATGGGCACACTAGTTTACCTACAAACTAGCAGGGCCCTCGGTCTCATTGGGGGTGGGGGGGGGGCGGCGGTCGGGTCCGAGGCGCCTTTCTCTTAACTTAGGCTGTGCAAAAATCTTGTATAAGCTGCCAAAGAGGGAATAGTGTCGATAACTGGTGGTGGACCAGAACCCCCAGTTTCTATACTACTAAAATTCTTAGCAGTGACAACTGCCATGCTTTGGATGCCTGGACTGTTAAGCATCTGCGTAAGAGTTTAAATGCATTTACAACTTTGGTAGTAATGATTCGGTACATTTATAACAACGTGGTGCACCTCATTTCCTGGCAATGTCATGGTTAAATCGGTGCGATTACGGTAAGCCGTGATATACCGCCTACACTGATGTTAATCTGCATTTTGAGCCGCGCTCTTATTCACCCAACACAACTCACATATCAGCATTATGTATTATCACACGAAGATAAAGAAACTTGGTAATACTTCCATGTATGCATTATTTTGATTCAGGTCGGTCATAAGGAGGCAGAATACGAACCAATCCAAAACTCCCCAGTAATGTTGCCAAAATCTTCGGTTTAACCTTTTCACCCTCGGTAGAAGTCAATAGAGGCATCTTGCCTGCTTTGAAACACATATAACTAGCATCGATTATATGATGTCATTGATATACACAGAGGTGATCTTGTTATAAACTGCTGAATAATTGAGACCTTCTGGACCTTTTTCATATTGATGTCAATGTGGTATTTGTATGCTGTCCTCATGCTAGATCAATAATGAAGGCACCTGCACCACGATGGATCAAAGTATACTATTCCGATGAACCAGTGAATAACATCAAGTTAAGGTTTCGAAACGTAATAGACCCACCAGCCAACCTCCACCATCTGTCTCCATGTCGCAGAAGACGGATATTAGAATCGCCAGGCCAGCATTACGAATGTATATTACGTACATACCGGATTCCCTGTAGCCCGCTTGATAGAGCTGGCTGCAATCTTTGGCTAAAATTGTGCCTGCTGTCAGGCAGCCTACAATAGTAATAAATAATCTGATTGTCATTGTGGCTTTAGATCAAACTGCATATTTCAAGACCCTCCATAAACTTGGCTTCATATCTTGTGTACTTCACAACAAATGTCATCAAATCAGTTTCTGATTGGTATCACCATAGAATATGTGTCAACACTGAATAAATCATACAAGTATAAATCACCTATCCCTGTGTGATGCGAACCATCGTGAAAGCTCTGTGACGCCAGACTGGCCAATTCCGTTTGCATCTGCTGTAGAGGTTCTAGGGCATCGTGGATCTGTCTCAGTGGTAGGAGCAACGTTTGTGTTTGGCTGTACTTGTGGTGTCTGCAATTGCAGTAGACCTGGCGACCAACCCCTGGATAACATATCATTACACCTGATGGATGGGACTAGCATAATGCGACGTGAGGTGATTGGTGTAAGGACGACCATGTTGCATCAGTATAATGAATATGCATTGAAATAAACGACCGAGCGAGCCTCTGGGGAGTACGGTGCGTTAAATGGGTGCTTTGTTTAAATTTGGACACATGTGAGATTTTAGGGGTAAATGTTCACCATGCATGTCAGGTTCTAAAAACGAGAGTAGGTATCTCTGTAACAGACCATGTATTGGGTCGTGAGGGTTAATGTAGAAGTTAAAAAGGTCAAGACAATCTATAAATACTAAGCATCCATATTCTTCTCAGCCATGACCCCTCGCCCGTTGTCTCTATTGTACTCTGCTGGAAATACTTAGGGGAGATGTGCGATTGGTATCTAGTGTGGGCAATTGTATTGTTCGTGTTTAGCAAATACAGAGTTCTTGTCCAAGAAAAATAAACTCTCTTTATTCCAGCATCACGGCTATTTGAACATGCAGCTGAAAGTGACAAGTCACTTGTCCCAATTAAATTTGCATGCATGACTCCATTAAGATAGTTCTTATGTGTCGTTTTCTGTGCCTTATTTATGCCCCCGTATGTCGTCTACATGTGTTGGGGTAATGTCGTGATAGGGGACGGGATGTAAAATTTGTTTTGAGAACTTGTCATATTGGGATGCTGGTCTATTTCCTATACAGGATTCAAAACCAATTCAATTCTGCCAGAAGGGGTAGAAACTGCTGAGCTGCCCCCTGCAGAGGTAGGTTGTAAATAGGTTTGTATTGGCCATACCCATTTTATATGGAAACACAATAAAGTCACTTTCAATGAGTGCATATACGTGTTTCTTGCATTATTCATATCATATACAATTACTAACCGCAAAGACATTAATGGAAAAATTGGTTTGCTGATCTTCAACATCGAGCAACAAGTCATATTTACGTGATTTTGGACTTTATTACCACATATATAAATCGCAATTCGAATACATTTGGGTGACTCACGCATAATAAATGCAACTTTTGTGTTGGTATAGGTACAGTCTAATACTCGTTTTTCACACTATAAAAATGTAACATTATGATCTTATTATCATCGTTATGATGTTTGAAGATGCATGAAGAACCTACCCCAAACAGTTATAGCGTAGCTTAAAACCTCGTGCAACTCGGAGTAGTGGTCGCCTCGACCAATCAGTTAACTCAATATCTTTAGCAGACGCACACACCCTAGACGTTTCATGGTTTTGTCGCCCGATGACGGAGGTGTATTTTATGTATTTGATTTCAAAATCCCCACACAGCCTAGCATAGCTATAAAATATTTGCTCACAACCTTCACAAGTCCCTGACAAGCCAACGAATGTGAATGTCTAGACCAGGCCAATTTCCTTTGTCTGACAATCTAATTTTACAATCTATAGCGCGGACATGAACGATCGAGGAGGACGCTGTGAGAAGCGACCAGTTTTTGAAAGTCTCTCCCATTTCGGGCAATTTATCGATACTTCTAATTCTGAGAAACATTATTCTTCAACAGACATGACTCTTGTATGACAAATTACCATCAAGCTCCCTGAACGTGTGGATATGAGGCTGTCGTGTCTCAGTGTACTGATTACAGCTGTGAACTTCATCGAGGGGGTCGGATCAAAATACAAGATCGACTTCTAGCACCAGGGTAGATATTTGCGCAAGAGATCACAAACACAAGGTCAAGCATTTAGCTTTTTCCCTAAATAAATATTATGAGCCATGAGGCCACGCCACGTTTTCTCTAAGTTGTTGTGATGGGCATTTGTCGAACAAGTGGGAGCCTGATATCCAATTGGGTTGCAAATTGAGTTGTTAATAATGGATTGCTGTCTAAGCGTCAAAATCACACTACCAGTAACAATATATCAATATTGTGGAAAGCAACTATAATTATAAGTGTTTCATATTACCGTGACCTCATAAAGACGAAACATCTTTTTTGAATAGAGGGTCTCATTGTAGATGACAACAGCAGAGGCAAACATGCTACCTACTGCATGAGAAAAACCAAACCCAGTGATTTCGTTCGTTTTATTGTCACCCGTGTAATTCCATGTTGTTAATATACCAGTCATTATCTGTCTCATACACAGTACGTCTTCGTCCATAAAGTTAGGGCTTCATTTAGAAATTTAAAGTGCATATACACGATGCAGTGAATCAGATTAAGCAGCCTTAGAGTTCAAAATGTCAAGAAATGTACGCAGCTTATTAACATTTGTGTGGATCGGCCTGTATGGCCTCAATATGTTTCTGAGATCAGTGAATAATTCAGCACAAATGGGGAACAGAAAGGTGAGTTATACAATATTAGCTGGGGGAGAGGGCATGAGGAGGTTAATTCTGTCGCCAACCAACTTGCAATTTGCTCAATTTCGATCAACCCCAGAATTTCAGGATTATGTAACTTAGGCAGCAGCGGAATAGAAATGCGCACACGACAAAAACTAGCTTCTATATCGTCTACACTGCATTGACTTAGTGTTACTGTCGACATCTGTGTTAGCATATTTGATACCTCACGTAATATTTTCATATGCGTACAGCAGCGGCTTCTCATACATATGTAGACCACATATCATACTCATTGTGCTCTCTAATAGTACATATTAATCATTCGTAACTAGACGTACGCGTTAACACATAAAAAGGGAGATGTGGTCATAATAAACAATACGTACCGATTTATTCACAGGTTTATCTTTCTTGAATACTATACCAAGTGATTGCATTAAAGTTTGCACGAAAAAGAATGCAGAATAATGCTGCAGGTGATGAGACTGGTAGTTATAACAATTTGATACGAAGCTACTAAAAATCTTGCGGTCTGATCTTCATCTCGGTAAATTTAAGTGAGTATCTATGTCCTCGCCAGTGAGACCAATACACATGATCACTATGCTTCGTCATGTTGTGGCTGCCAGTCTGCGCGAACAGTCCATTCAGGTTGGCACTACTGCAAGAACCATACCACCAGGCACCTTTACGTATGGTAGCACATCGACCTCCATTGTTATCATTGTCTTGGTCCTTGGTCGAGAACATCCGATTGTTGCTGTGTGCCATGCTATCACCTGAAGATATTTAACAACACTTAACACAAATATGCTATGCAACTGAAAAAATACTGAGTGGAAGCCACAAAATAATTGAGTGACATTCCGTTAGGTCGATTATCGAAACCTCTTTAGGTCATTTGTCGAATTCTTAAAAATGATACATTCATAACTGAAATCCACAGAACGTGAACTATCAACATGTGTTTGAGTATACGCGTATAACCATTGGCGTTAGGGTCCAGTTATTGTAGCAACTCACACGGACACAGAAACGACAGTATTTTACTCAGGTTCAAGATATTAAATGTCACCCGGATTGCTTACCTTCTGTACCATAATAGCCACTGATATTCAACGCAAACTTGGTCATCTCTGAACCAACATAGAAGTTGCCATACTTTGCGTAAGCTGTGCGCCCCTCGTGGTCGTGTAGGTCTATTCGCAGCTGCTGAGGTGTCCGGCTAGTCAGATGGTGGAGCAGTTCATTACCTGCCAATGCAATGGAAGATTAATCAGATCTCAAGAGGCATTGACAACTACCTTCACCGACAAGATGGCTTGACCCGCTCACTTAATGAGAAATAGCATGCGCATATTCAATCACCAACACCCATTTAACTCTTTAATATCAGTATACATTACCTGAGATAATGTCAACACTTCGATGCACGCAATAGTTTGATTCAGAATACACTCATATGGCGGAATACAAACCAAGCCAAAACTCCCCAGTAATGTTGCCGAAGCCATCGACATAACTTTTCCAATCCCGGTAGAAGTAAACGGAGCCATCTTCTCTCCTTTGAATTACCTAGGACAAGCATCGGTCACAGAATTAACTGTTTGATATATGGCAGCAAAGCAACTGTCAAATTTAGTTCTGAACATTGTCAGAATAATTTTTGTGGGTTATACAACTTTTATGCTGGATCAAGACTGGATCAAGATATCACGCTGCAATAGGAAAATATGGGACAATATACATAATTCAGAAGAGGCTGTGAAGACGTTGAGTCTTACCAGCCATCCTCCACCATCTGTCTCCATGTCGCAGTAGACGGATAATGGTATCGCCTGGCCCGCAATGCGAGTGTATATCACATACACACCGGATTCTCTGTACCCAGTTTGATAGAGCTGGCTGCAATCTTTAGCTGAATTTGTGCCTTCTGGCGGACAGCCTACAACATATACTTAATTGTTTGACAGATGCGGTGACCTTGGCCGTTTATTTACAAAACGCAAGTAAAATGGCAGCATACTTTGAAACACATATGTATACGGTCCTTTTACAGTGTTCCTCACAAACTAAAGTGCAGTTTTGGATAAGTGTCTCATCATGAATGAATCATGCAGGTGCAACTCACCTATCCCTAAAACATGTGAGCCCTGTGACGCCATGCTGGTCAAATCCTCGCGCATTTGCTGTAATGGTTCAAGGGCATCGTGGATCTGTTTCAGTGATAGAAGCAACGTGTTACGAAGGGATGTACTTGTGGTGTCTGTGACAGAGGACGAAGCAGTTCTGGCGTCCTGCCCCTAGATAACACATCATTACATCCGATTGATAAGGACAATGTATTATATCATCTGTACATAATCCTTTTATTATCTTCAGATTCACTTGCCAATTTATCTTGTCAAATAAATCCACAGTAGCTTATGATATCATTTAATTCCACTTAACATTTGTCATTTCACTTTGTTTACATCGTACATACATAACATATTATCTCTAGATTCACTTGTGTATTTACCATGTGAATGTATCTAAAACAAACGTTCTGATGTGTCACACAAATAGTCTTAAGGTCACATGATTCCACACAAGCATATGGTGACATTTTATTCAACGTAAATTAACAATGTTTCACTTCGCACATGTAATTAATATATTGACAGAGTTACCGCTATGAATGGCAGCAGCAATAAGGAGATGGAGATTCTGAGCAGCATCTGCATCAGACATAAGCGGATTATGTGACTGCAAAGCGCATGTTTATTTATGTTAGGAATATGTAACGTCAATGTGACACAATGTGGATGGCAAAGATGCTATTATGGTATGGTTTCAAACGACGAGACTTACCGTGGTTTAAGTGAAGTCTGTATTCGTGATGCTATCTGCAATCCGGGTCTGAGGTGGATCCTGTGGCTTGCACCTCCACAGCCTGTACTATATGGCGACTCAAACATCAGTCAAACGACGTAGTTTTCATGGAAAATGGAGACAAATCATAACAAGAAGAGGATGTGAATCTAACGTTACATGTTGACAATGAGTGACTTATATTGCAGAGTTGGACATTGAATCAGCCCCATTAAATCATAGATCCATACTTGGGCATCTGCCTTCTGGAAATCCTAAGGATGTGAAATGGCCCACATATACTTATCCTTCAGGGTAACTTTACGTGCCTGAGTTTTGCTGGAAAATCACGCTATAGTCCTTACGGAATAATGCTGTGTGAGGATGTTGATGTGAGGTTATATTGCTTCAGTATCATGAATATGTATTGAAATAAACGACCTAGCGAGCTTCTGCAGAGCATGGTGCATTATATGAGAGCTTTCTTTGCCCCTGTATTTTTTTAGAGCAGCAGACACACATGTGTTTGCAATGGTAAATGCTCCTTGTGGAGGTCAGTTTCTAACCACGTGAGTATGTATCTCTGTAACATGTCATGTATGGTGTATTGAAGGTAAATGGAGGAATAAGCTGTCAAGAATATCAATAAATACTTTGCATCCTTAATTAGTCTCAGTCATAACATCTGAGCAGTTGTCTCTTTTGTATCATGGTGGACAAAAGTCTGACAGAGGTGCAATTGCTATCCAATGTGGGCAATTAGCTCGTGCGTGTTGGGCAAATAAGGGGTTCTATCCGAGAACCATAATCCCCCTCTTTCAGTATCACAGTAATATCAACACACGGTGTAACTCAGCGTATGTGATAAATGTACATATGTACCGACTACTTTCTGTGTCTAATAAAAGCCCCCGTTTGTCGTCTTGTTGGTTTGGGGTAAACGCGTATTGAACGGGCGTGTATAGTTTGCACACTAATGCATTCGCTTTAACCAATCTTACGTCTTACTTAATCATTGATTTATGAAGGCTATTTAAATGAGATAACTACCAGTAGTAGTACACTTCTGGGTCGCATAGCTTCGCGCATCTACTTGATAATCCAAACTTATCAAGGTTCCATTCAAATTACAGCCAGTCACGCGGACCCTGAAGTGTTTAACTAAGATGTATAATATATCAGGCGAGTTCTTAGCCTGCTGTACCTGATTAATATACTCAAGCATTTGACTGATGGCATTCCCACCATCTGTAGCATCCAAGCTGCACATGACGTCACGTTGTAAACAAATGGCCATTCTTTGCGCATGCATCATTTTTCCATCATCTAATGGTTGTAAACACTGGTGTGACAGATCGATTTCGATGTGGTGTAATCGACGAAAAGTCCCCTAAATGGTTTATATGGCTTCCGAAAGAGTTGTTCTATTATATGGATAGGAACAAACTCAGCCGTAAAATGCATCTTTTATTTTGCAATTGCATGGTATCAATGTTGCTCACTTTTAGTGAAAACGCAATTTTTAAATATGGTTATCAATATAAATCAGAGGACGCCTATTGTGGTTATTGAGCAGTTGGCATCAAAACAAGTGCGGGCTGTATGTATTTAGTTACATGTTTACAATACATGTCCGCAGTCAGGACGGACTTTGACCTTTAGAAGCAAGCATCGACATCTGATGTGAGATTGTGCAATCTTGAAAACGTCTACAACATGGCACGTGCCATAGGTCCGGTGTTAAACTACCGTATTGGCCCTATGCCATGTGGGTTGAGAAAGTCATGTGTCTCAGTACAATACAAATGCGCTGAAATCAACGACCGAACTAGTTTTTGGACATCATGGTGCCTTATATTGAAGTGTTATTTTTCTTCGAACTAGGTCTTCTGATCAACAACAGATCATTAGCGATAATCACTGGGAATTTCATCGAGCGGGTCGTATCTGAATACAAGAATCGACATCAAGCACAAGGGTTAATATCAGTGCAACAGATGACACATGGAACCCGGAGGTTAGGCGCAGAACACAGAATCCTTTGAATTTCACAGCCTGTATTATACAGCATCAGACAAAGAACGCAAAAGGTAAAATGGCCCTACGGTACTTCTTATTCTTTTAAACTGAGCTCTTCAATGCACATAGCACGTGCCAGATAACAGCTGGAAAAATCCATCCTGACCTCACACCATGATGCTAACTCAGGATGTCGATATGAGACCGTCGTGCTTTGTTATAATGACAACGCATTATAATCCACGGCATAAATGACTCATGGGCAGCGTGGTGTTTCGTATAGGAGTGATTTAGCAGATGGTCTTGTGAGTAGCAATAGGTGCGGATATTCACAATGAGGTTAGATATCACAATATCTGTGTATGTGGGGTGAGGGTCATCAATAAATGAGTGTAAGTATTGGTGCAGGACGTCGTGTATGCGTAAGTGGGGAATCATAAGGATAAGAATATATAACTTGTGCGCGTTATTATTCTGAGCAATGACTCCATGACTCGTTATTTCACTGATACTGCAATGAGCATCTGTCACCAGCTCAATACAACCATGTGGATGAAAGTGACATGATAAGACACTCCCTGGGTTTTATTCAGTCCTCAAAAAGTCAATACACAGAAGCAAATTTTGCAAATGGAACCAAATTGACCCTTTTCAACTTTTGCGTTGGTACAGGTACTGCCTTTAAAATACTCAGCTCATACATTATGATCTGTTACCGTTATGATGTTTATCTTCGGATAGGTCTATGCATCTCACCAGCTATCAACTTCTCCAAGCTTCATAATGCTATTTATGTAGAACTCATGCTCACCATTAATGCTTTCCTGCTTTGTATTCTTTAGTTACCTGTATCATATGCTTAGGCTGCTTCTGCCTTTGATTGCAATGGTTATTAAGGCTCTCACACCTGTATCTATCTCTTCGTCACTCGTGCAAAATACACCAATCATTAGCCAGTTCTGATCCGACGAGTTAAAGAGTTTCTCAACATGATAAACATACTGCCATTGAGTGAGTTACTTGATCGGCATGTTGTGTGATTGACATGCTGTGTTGTTATACATGATTGGCATATTGTGGGATTGGCGTGATGGATGATCTGTGAATCGTGTGATTGGCATGTTGTCTGATTGGCGTGCTGTATCATCGGCGTATCACGTGATTGACATGTTGTGTGATTGGTGTGATGCATGATTGGCGTGTTGGGTGATTGACATTTGTTATGGGTGGGATTTATGATTGGCGTGTTACGTGATTGGAATGATGTGTTATTGGTGTTATGTATTATTGACGAATGTTTGGGCAGCTTGGTGTTTCTATGGGAGTGATTTTGCAGTTGTTCTTTCAAGCACAAAGAACTTTAAACCCCCAAATGCCGTAATATATTAGAACATTTGTGATGGGTGCGTTGGGGTGGTGGGGTAATCGGTTGAAAAATAAAGAGGTTTGGTTTTGACTCTGGAGATTGTGTATGGGACCACACGGGTAAGTAGAGAAACACCATATCCAATATATAAATAAATATTCTGCACGTGTCACTACTCTGAGCCATGACGCCATGACCCCGTGTTTAAATGGCACCATTATGGGCGTTTGTCAAAGAGGATGACGTTTGCTATTAGATGTGCGCAGCGAGGAAATATAGGGGCAATGTCCAAACATAACATTGATACCGATCTATCACAGGCTCAATGGTACCCTGTGGTTGACGGAGACGTAGGAAACAATGGCTGTTTTAACCAGAGCTGCACAGGCCATTCAATTGCGTTTTTCCCTGAAACTTCATTGGCACATATGATGAATGTGTTTTTGTATAACGAGTCACTCCCTGTTTTGACTTTAGACGCAAAATATGCCAATGTACTTTGACCCAATTATATTCAGTAATATACTCCTACTTACCGTTGGTAGAGATATAGACTTAAATATACTCTACTCCAACTGAGGCAAACCAACTAGCATGTAAAGATACATTATATTCATGCATCTATGCACTTACAGGCAGTCGCAATGAAGAGAGGGACATTAATCGCAGCATCTACATACGGGTTCCGCTAGATTATACCGTTTTGTTACTGTTGACATTCAGTAACGCTAAGGTGGCCCAATTTGGATGACATTCAGTAACGCTTAGGTGGCCCAATTTGGATGACATTCAGTAACGCTAAGGTGGCCCAATTTGGATGACATAGTGTTTGAAATGGTAGTTTCGGAAACGAAGAGACTGACCATGGTTTAAATGCAGTTTGCATTCGGGAGGATATCAGTAGACCCTCTTAGCGCAGCGATAAGCTTTTTGGTCAGACATTGAACCAGACTCATTAATCAATGCTGCGTACTTGCGCATCTAACTTATGGAAACACAAACGATGAGAAATAGCCCAGAAATACTATGCTCTCCATCAGACCATGCCCTCGTCCGCGTTTTTCCGGAAAACAATCGTCCTGTCCTTATAACATAATGCTGAGTGAGAATGTTGGCATGAGGCTATATTGTCTCAGTATAATGATAATGCATAGAAATAAACGACAGCGCGCTTCAGGAGAGCACGGTGCTTTTTATTGGAGCTTTGTTTTAATGTGGCCAACCGAGCAATGTCATGGAACCTTAAGGGTAAAAGCACAAATACAAGGTAAAATAAATCGCCAAATACCTTGCATGCGTAATTGTTACATGAAAGCATGACCCTTTTATTCGATCATATCCTGATAGACATATCTCTAAGAGATTGGCCAGTTGTATTTGGTACGCAAAGAAGGAATGAGGTCCAATATTCCTAATCACCCTCATCCATTACAGTCGCAATAGCACCAAAGAACTTATAGCTACGTTAAGAGAGCTCACTCCCAACAAAATACGTGAGCACGTCACTTGTGTGCAGCCAACTATTTGTCTTAATGTCTATCTTAAAACCGTAATCTCTGGACCAACATAGAAGTTGCCATACTTCGTGTATGCTGTGAACCCCTCGTGGTCGTGTAGGTCTATTCTCAGCCGCTGAAGTTTTCGGCCAGACAGCTGATGGAGCAACTCGTTACCTGATAATGGCATGCAAAAATAATCAGATCATAGCAGGCATAACAATCTGGCTTCACGTCGATCCGCTCCCTCCCTGGGAAAGAGCATGCATGCAGATAAACAGCGCTTCCATCTCTAACTCTTAATATATATTACCTGAGATGATTTCAACACTTCGATATATGCACTGGTTTGATTCAGAACAGACTCATAAAGCAGCATACAAACCAAGCCAAACTTCCCCAGTGTAGTAGCCACTGCTGTTGAATACATGAAAGAAAACGTATTAATATACCTTTCATGCTGTATCAACACTGAAGATACCACGCTGCACCAATATGGGTTAATGCATATCATTCAGGTGAAGCCGGGACGACTTTGCGTCGTACAAGTTATCCTCCACCATCTGTCGCCATGTTGCAGAAGACGTAGATTGGGATCGCCTAGCCCGCATCAAGAATGTGCATTACATACACACCATATTCTCTGTAGCCAGTTTAATAGAGCTGACTGAAATATGTGGCTGAATTTGTGCCTTCAGACGGACAACCTATGCAATATACTTAATTGTTGGACTAATTCTGGGACTTTTGCTGTTAAGTTAGAAAACGCTTGTAAATTGGCAGCATACTTTGCAACACATTTTTTAACAGTCGTTTAACAAACTAAATTGCAGTATTTGTTTTCGGTCGGTGTCTTATCAGAAATTAATCACACAATTGCAACTCATCTTTCCCTGACAAATGCGAACCCTGTGCCCTACGCTGGTCATGTCATCACGCATGTGCTGAAGGGGTTTGGGGGCATCGTGGATCTGTTTCAGTGGTAGAAGCAACGTGATGCGTACGGCTGTACTCGAGGTGTCTGTGACTGATTACGAAGTAGACCTCGCGACCTGCCCCTGGATAACACATCATTACACAACTTAGCTTGGACAATGATATAAGTGCCGCGTACAAACTCTTTGTATTATATCTAGGCAACATGCATTGTCTTATGTGTCTAATGAAAGCCTCCCTATATCGACTATCTGGGTTGGGATATTGATGGGTTGGGATGTTGATGGGTGTTAAAATAGCGTTGAACGAGTACGCAAAATGGTTTGTATGGGTTCCAAAACAATTGTTCTATTAAATGGATAAGAAAACACGAATTATATTTTTTTACCCATTCGGCCGTAAAATGTATTTGTAATGCTGTTATCGCGTGGTATCAATGTTGCTCAATTTGAGTGGAAACGCAGTCTATTTAAAAGGTAATCAATATAAATCAGAGAACCCATACTGTGGTTTCTGGGCAGCTGGCATGGAGTCGAATCAAAACAAGAGCGGGCTGTATATATGAAGTTACATGTTTACAATGCATGAATCGAGTCGGGACGGACTCTGACACTTAATAAATTAGCCCAAAGTCACTGCTACAAGCTTAGACGTCTGACAACTTGCAATAGTGAAGATGTGATATTGCGCAATCTAGGGAACTTCAACAGACGTGGCACGTGCCTTAAGTCCCGTGTAAAACTACCATGTTGGCCTTGTGCCATGAAGACGACTGAACGTGGGTTGAGGATGTCCTGTGCCTCGGTATAATACAAATGCGCCGAAAATAAAAAACCGAACTATTTTCTGGACATCATGGTGTCTTTATTAAAGCGTTTTCCTTAGAACTGGGTCATCGAGGGTGTCGTATCAAAATGCAAGAATCAACATCAATTGCAAGGGTCAATATCAGTGCACGAGATCACACATGGAACCGGGAGGTTAAGTGCAGAACATAAGGTCAATAATTGTCTCAAAGTTAACGTGATTGGCATTTGTCCTAAAATTGAGAGCTTGCTATTCGATAATAGCAACGGTTTTTTGCTGAGTGAACTGCAAAGGTGCGCAGTCCAAGCATCGTCATCACCAGCATCCAGCACCGTTGCTATATCCCCTCGTTGTGGATAGCGCCGAGTGTGTGAGTGTGGTTGGGGTCACATGCTTGATTAACCTGGGGGAGGGGATGAGAGTGGTTGCGGTCACATGATCAATTAACCCGGTGGGTGGGGGTAGGGCGGGAGGAGTGGTTGCGGTCACACACGTGAATAACCTGGGGGAGGGTGAGCGAGTGTTTGGGGTCACATGCTAACCTAGGGTAGGTTGTGGGAGTGATTGGGGTCACATGCTCAATTAACCCGGGGGGAGGGGGGTACTCATGCTAAGGTGGGGTCTTGTGGATCATGAGCCTCTCCCTATGTTAGATCCCAAAAATATCCTCATGCTGAGCAGGGGTCCTTGTGGTTCATGACCATCTCCCTAAGTGAGACACCGATAAGTCCTCATGCTGAGGTCGGGTCCCTCGGGATCAGGAGCCTCTCCCAAAGTAGGACACCGATACGTCCTCATGCTGATGTGGGGTATCTGTAGGTCATGATCATCTCCCTAAGTTAGACCCCGATATGTCTTTATGCTGAGGTCGGGTCATGTGGTACATAGCCTCCACCTTAGTAACTCCCCCATATGTGCTCATACTGAGGTGTGTTCATGTGGTTCATGGGCCTCTTCTAAAATTAGAACCCGATATGGCTACATGCTGAGGTCGGGTCCTGTTGGACATGAGTCTCTCCTTGATAAGACCCCGACATGTCTTAATGCTGCGGTGTGGAGTCATGTGGCTGATAAGCCTCTCCCTAAGTTAGACCCCGATATGTCTTAATGCTAAGGTGGGGCTGTCATGTGGGTGATACGCCTCTCCCTAAGTTAGACCCCGATATGTCTTAATGTTGGGGTGGGGGTGTCATGTGGGTGATAAGCCTCTCCCTAAGTTAGACCCCGGTATGTCTTAATGCTGAGGTGGGGGTGTCATGTGGGTGATAAGCCTCTCCCTAAGTTAGACCCCGACATGTCTTAATGCTGAGGTGGGGCTGTCATATGGGTGATAAGCCTCTCCCTAAGTTAGACCCCTGTATGTCTTCGTGCTTAGGTGTGGTCATATGGCAATGATAGGGTGGTCGAGTAATTTGTCAATTTAGACGCTAGTATTAGTCATATGCAGGGGGATGGATCTGTGGCTAATCCAATTCTCTCTGCCATGGCTAGATACAGCTGACTTGGATGGGAAGAAAGTTCTGAGCTGTCCACTGCCATGGCAGGTTGTGTATTTTCCTATGTTAAATAGATGATAATTATATTTATGGCGGCTCAAGCTGTAGCGGCGTGGAATAATTATGGCTTTGTTTGCGGTATGGTGTGAGGTTTGGTGCACTAGGAAGGGATCATACATAATGAATGCTACTCCAGAGGCTGCTAACATCTTTTTCATGCTACATATTGATGTTTGTCATCATTTAAGAATAGTACTCATTGTTAATATATACCTGTTTTGGAGGACCAAATTAAGCATTAGAACACTGTATTATACCGATGCTAAACACTGCTTCTGGTTTGAAGTACAGTCAAGGGACCAATGGTTACATTAGGTGTCTCAAACCGTCGTTTGTTGTCTACTTTTGCCTACGTTCCTCCACTTAATACTACTGTCAGTCTTATGCGACCTAGTTCATTATGGTGTGGTAGGTTGTATGGTTGGCATGCTGTATCTTTGGCGTGATATGTGAATGCTATTTTAATTAATTGGTATATAGTTTGATTGGCATGCTATGTGTGTAATCTGGCTAGTAGGTACGAAATACGTAGGTATGCGTTGAAACAAGTGAGACTTGAATATATCATTATGCATGGTTGTTGCTTCGATAATCAACTGGTGCTTCTCCAATGCGCTTAACAATTCACATATAGCCAAGATGAATTCCTATAGATCAACTCACATTTTTCAACAATCTGACAGATACGCATTGTTAGTATTCAAACAGCAGACGTAGGCGTTCATTATGTTTTGTGGCCTTGGTGTCTACAAGCCGCAATAACTCATTTGTGATGTCAATAACAGGGTTACATGGCCAAGTCAGATTTTGTGCGAAATGGGAGATATAATCGTACAATCGATAATATGTGAACGAAGAGCACTACAGGAATATGACCTGATTCAGACACTTGTTGCCACTGATGATCATGTGACACGCAGCGTTTGAATGATTAAGCGGTCATTTATTGTGTATTTATAGAAATAGATACAATATTCAGCTTTGCTAATGCAGATGAAACAGACAAAGGATGCGACGAGACTACAAGCGGACAAACAGAATCAAATTGCGTGGTGATAAATCTGACTACGGTAACATCACAAAGCAACGCATCTCTTACCTGCAGACTGTCGTTGACACAATGCAGGGCACCAATCTCAAGGTGGTTAGGAAATTTGCCATGGTCATTCCAGATACATAGGTGTCTGCCTAATAATTATTTGCAAAATTTACTCAGCATGAGTTTGAGTTTGAGTTATAATTAAGCGAAATATCTTGATCAGTTCTATCCAGACGCACATCGAAAACATGTGACCATATCGTATTAGTGATCAAACAGAAGTGTCTACATTACCATCTACCAGACACACATCAAAGAACACGAATGCCCACTACGCATCTTACAAAACCACGAAGCATCTACGTTAGTGCAAATATACAAGCATAAGCGCTGAGATAGTGTTCCAGTTGCATTTTATCCGTTCTCATTGAACCTGAGACCCCAATGTTTCGGTAAGATATTAATCTGCCAATCAACTTACCTGCTATTCCTGAATAGCTACTGATATTCAACACGAACTTTAACATCTGTGGACAAACTTAACAGTGATCATACTTTGAAAGCTGTGTGCCCCTAGTTATGTTGTAGGTATATTCTCAGCAGCTCAGTTTTGTGTTGGTCTGCAGATGCCGCAAGTTTAAAATGCAATGTCTTATTTTATGTGTAGGATAGGATATATATATATATATATATATATATATATATATAGATATATATATATATATATATATATAGAGATATATATATAGAGAGATATCTATATATAGATATATAGAGAGAGATAGATAGATATATAGATAGATGTAGATATAGATAGATATATATATATATATACTAGATACATAGATATCTCATATATATATCTATATATATATAGATATCTATATATATATAGATATATATATCTCTCTCTATCATATCATATATATATATATATATATATCTATATATATATCTATATCTATATATATCTATATATATATATATATATATATATATATATATATATGTGTGTGTGTGTGTGTGTGTGTGTGTGTGTGTGCGAATTTATGTGTCACATCTATCGAGATAAGATTGGTTGATTGCATACAGACATATTGCATGTGTACTTGGTGCTATATTTCGGCTAGCATAAAAGTCTTATGAACAATAAATATCTTCCCTTCTCTATATATGAGCCATCTTACCGCTATAAATAGCATCAGCAAACAGGAGAGGCAAATTTGCAGCTTCACCTGTATAAGATACACCAGGTACCACGTGATAACGTAGGAATATTTTCATAATGCAGCATCAGTGTGACCATATTTGTTCGGAAAAGACGTTAATATGGCAGCTTAGGAAGCGGCGAGTTTATCGTTTGTCTTTGTTTCCCTGTAACGATATTTGCCAGCCTGGACATCACCTTTTCACAGCTGATATTGTATAGTGACTGGAACATCAGATAACTGACACAGTTGCTTTAGAGACTAATCCTAAAAAGAGCAGGATGTAAATATGTCGTTAAAAACACCTGTCGGGGACATACTTAGACGCGAAGCCAATCAGTCATTGGACGTCTGAAAATCCTGAAGATTTAAATGGTGAAATATACTTATAAATGTGGGAAGCTCGTCAGCAGACGCAGCACTGTCTGAGTTTTGCTTGGAAGATGACTTTATAGCATAATTGTCTCATTATGAATTAGATGCATTGAAATAAAGAGAAGGAGTGCTTGAACAGCATTAGGCTTTAAAATGGGAGCTTTGCTTACACTTGGTCTATCTGCAATTTGTTCGTATTTGTAGTTGTAAACGTTTACCATGAAGGCCAGTTACGATGTATCTAGACAAGAGAGTAAGTATTTCCGTAACAGACCATATATGGAGTCATCAGACCATTTAGTTACATTATCTCCTAAGCGACCGTACCAAAACTTACCACAAATACTTATACATACTTACATACAATCAGTTAATTGTAACTTTTACATGGATAAATGATATGGGATATCAACATTAGCACAAATTTCGCAATACGAATCAAAGTGACCCAAATTTCCACCTTATAATACTGACTGTGTTGGTCCAAATACCAACCGATTTCTGTTTTACTCATATGCAATCTGGAACGGTATGCTCTACCACCGTTATGATGTGAGAGTTGGTGCATCACACATGTAGGTCACAGATGAATAGCGTGGGACGAGAAATTGGTCTACGGTTGTTGCTTTGATAAATCAGTGGTGCAATCATACCAAAATTGTTTCTTATGAACCCGACCAAGTCGTTTGCCAACTAGTTTTTGTTAACAATAAGGTGCAACATAGTACCACTTAACTTCCCTATTATACACCAAATAACCTTACCAATGATTTAACCCGCCAACACATCATGAGGAATCTAGTAGCAAACTTATGCAGGATTCTTTATTGCGTCAACAACCAGTGGAGTAAACCCCAAGGTATACTTTTGTTGAACAACATGAAACGAACCGCCAATATGGCAGCTTAATGGGCGATATTTGCCTGGAATTTGCATTTCAGTAACTTATAAATTTTCACCTATCGTCAACCTGATTTAGATCTTGAATAGCTTAAGTTTAGCGTTTTATTTGCCCCCATGTCTGCCCAGTCTACTCTCTCTGTGTTACATATTTAGAACTGCATACCCACTAATATACTCATACTTCGCGTTGGTACAGATACTGATTTAAATATACTCTACTCGTACTGCAGCTACATCATTAGGGTATGTCACCGTTATGATGTGAGCGTTCATGCAGTCTGTGTAACCTGCGATTGGTCTATGTAACACAAGGTGCCACGATGCATGATCGGATGCTGCGTGGTTGACTTGTTCTTATCATCGGCGCAAGGTGTGATTGGAATGTTGTATGATCGGCGTATGGCGTGATTTTTATATAATATGATCTGCATATGGCCCGATTTGTATGTTATATGATCAGCATATGGCGTGATTTGTATGTTGTATGATCGGCGTATGGCGTGATTTGTATATTATATGATCGGCATATGGCGTGATTTGTATGTTGTATGATCGGCGTATGGCGTGATTTGTATATTATATGACCGGCATATGGCGTGATTTGTATATTATATGATCGGCATATGGCGTGATTTGTATATTATATGATCGGCATATGGCGTGATTTGTATGTTGTATGATCGGCGTTTGGCGTGATTTGTATATTATATGATCGGCATATGGCGTGATTTGTATGTTGTATGGTCGGTATATGGCGTGATTTGTATATTATATGATCGGCATATGGCGTGATTTGTATATTATATGATCGGCATATGGCGTGATTTGTATATTATATGATCGGCATATGGCGTGATTTGTATGTTGTATGATCGGCGTTTGGCGTGATTTGTATATTATATGATCGGCATATGGCGTGATTTGTATGTTGTATGGTCGGTATATGGCGTGATTTGTATATTATATGATCGGCATATGGCGTGATTTGTATATTATATGATCGGCATATGGCGTGATTTGTATATTATATGATCGGCATATGGCGTGATTTGTATGTTGTATGATCGGCGTTTGGCGTGATTTGTATATTATATGATCGGCATATGGCGTGATTTGTATGTTGTAATATCGGCATGTTGGATGATCGCTGTATTGTGGATTGGCATATTAAATTAATGACGAATAGTCTGAAATGGATCCGGCCAGATTCTGTGTAGCTAGCTTGATACAGATTGCTGCAGTCCTTGGCGTAAATTGTTCGTCTTGTTTGGCAACCTACAACAGTAATGAATGATACAATAGGTATAGTGACAGTCGCCCTGATCATATATTCAAACTACTCTTTCAAACTGGAAGAATACTCGTAAGCAGGTATCAAAGCAGGTGTTTGGATGTACCTACACACAAACTTAATGATATCATTCGTTCCATTACGTTTGGTATCTCCTAAGGCAAAACCCTGAAATAGTCATACAGGCAAAACTCACTTATCCCTGTTAGATGTGGTCCATCATGAGAGCCATATGACACCATGCTGCAATAAAGAGAGGGAGATTAATCGCAGCGTCTACATCAGCACGATGTTGAACCGTTGTGTTTTGTAAACATAACTTTCCCATAGCGTGCGTAACGTTTGCAAAATGGTTCTTTGTTAGATCATCTGATCATATTGTTGACAACTCTTGTGCCTGTTAAACGCTCTTTTACGATCACGCGGAAGTTACAATTAACATGTATACACGCTATAGTGCTGTGAAAAATATTTAGCTATTCACGCGGAACCTGCGAACCCAGTGCGTGTGGCATGTTAGTCCGATTGCTTACCTGCGGTTCTTGAGTATCCGATGATATTCAACGCAAACTTTGCGGTCTGCGGACCGATGTAGAAGTGATCATACATAGCATAGGCAGTGTTTTTCTCGTGGTCGTGTAGGTCTACTCTTAGCTGCTGAGGTTTTTGGTAATGGAGCCACTCATTATGATATGTAAACACACACACCTCGTGATAAGCTTTAAAACAAGGGCTAGCGTCAATCAAAGTTTTGACCTACGCTCTTGCTGGAAATATGCATATCCACATTAACAGCGCTGCTTTCTCTCTAAATCACATGCAACTGTTCAACTTCTTTATTGATAAATATACTTTTGACAACGAAATCAATGAGATATAGTACAAATATTGTGATGACTGCATTTGTGTGATTCAGAACAAATGCTGAATACAAACCAGGCCAATACTCTCCAGTGATGCTGCCAAAACCTTCAATTTAAACCTGTCCAACCTCTGTAGAAATTGACAGAACCATCTTGTCTCCTTTGAAACACCTGCAGCAAGAATTATTCATATCATGTAAGCGGCATGATTTGAGATCATCATGATATATGCTGTTGATTAAATGACAGCATAATAACTGTCACAATGATAAGATTCTGATATTTATGCAATCTGAATGCTGGGTTTAGAATAATGTGTGATTGGTGTGATGTATGATTGGCGTGTCACATGATTGGCATGTTGTGCGGTAAGTGTGATGTATGAATAAATTGTTATGTGGTTGGCATGTTGCGTTGTTAGCGTGATGTATAATCGGCGTTTTGCGTGATTGGCATGTAAGGCGATTGGCGTGATGTATGAGTGGCGTGTTACACCATTTGCATTTCGTGTGATTAGTACGACGTATGATTGGCGTTTTACCTGATTCACATGTGTTATTGGTGTGATTTATGATTGGCATGTTGCCCGATGGACGTAGTGTGTGATTGGTGTGATGTATGATTTGCGTGTGATTTAATTGACGTGTTGTGTAATGATTGTGCTGTATGACCGACGTGGTCCGTGATTGGCTTGTTGTCACACTTGTGTGCTATATGGTCGGCTCACGGCATGGTTTGTATGCAGTGTATTTTGTCAGCCCGATAGAGGTGAGTGATTGGTTGTCTGTATAGGTGGTAAAAAATGTTAAGTCCTCATTAGAACAGCCTGTAGGGCAACATTCATATCGGATTTGAGCTTTGATAAATAACGCCATTATTCTCAAACACAATACTTGATAAAATGCAACATTAAAATCGGAAATGAAAGTGCAAACAATTAAGGCTACATGGTGTGAGGTTCTAGATTAAAGGGATTCCTGGGTTTGAATGGCAGATGAAATATTGAGTAAACAACAAATAAAGCAACTCGGGGTTAAATATGGAATAACTGCATTTCATTTACATTGATGAAAAAATGAGTAGAAAGTAGCAAGGTCGGATTGGATTAAATTAACTGTTCATCAATACACGAAATATGTCAACTGGAAAGGATTATTTGTCATCAGTAGATAGTCTTCTCTTGCGTTCATCTTGCCACATTACCAATGATCCTGTTGCAATCAATCTAACTGTTACAGCTAGTGCATCAAGTGGTCAGATTATTCTAGCAATTGTAATTGTAGGCTTAACCATGACTAGCGACGCCCCATGTGCATGCCTTGAATAGCCCTGAGCAGACATTTATCAAATCAGTCAGCAATAGAAGCGATAGTATTTAGTTTTTATTTTGTCGTTATCAGATTCATTTGAAGAACAATATCTGGGAGTATATTAAACAATGAATTACTAAGCACTGCAAGTCAAGACAGATGGTACTGATAGGTTGATACGGTAAGAATCGCGAGGTCGGATTCTCATTTACTTAAATTTCAGTGAGAATCTACATCCCCGCTAAAGTTTTCAATTCACATAATCACAAAATTCCGTTATATTGTGGCTGTCCGTCTACGCGTGCAGTCCATTTAGGTTGTTGTCTTGACATTCAATATAAAACCAGGCACCTTTATTGCTAGTAGCGCAGTTAATCCCATCGGTATCATTGTCTTTGTCTTTGTGACATGCCATGCTGTCTCCTGAAGAAGTTATATACATCTAATGTAAATGGCAAAAGTTCATTTGAGCTGGCAGTATCAGCGAGGAATTATCCTTATTGGAAGGGAGAGGATACCGCTGCTGGGAGCTAACCGAATACTCTTATAAACAATTCGCAAAATTTAAGTTCAGTCAGAATTCATTACAAATTGAACTTTGGCTCATGCGTTCGAAATAGGGAAAATCTGCGGGATATTAATTGGCGAACTGGAATGACTGCAGTTATGGTTATTATTAATGAGCCAATAATCTCACATAAAACGTGCTGCAAATGTAGAAATATTACACTAGTGATTTGTGCTGGTCCTAAATGCTGACCATCATGAGACACCAATGGATAATTTCGAATCGATGCTAAGCAGCAGCTTATATGTCAGTCTAACATTGCTCTCACATTGGCATTCAGTTGATTGCATGAGTTTTCCAACCTATGTATCAAGATGCATATGTCTAGCTTCTTTAGAATGATAGAACATCTTAACAAGTGTAAACTGAGGCTCAGTTACGTTAATTTTAAGAACTGACGTAGTATATGTTTACCTTTTATGCACAACAAATAAGTCCACGAATTTGTGGGCATACATCATGCAGGTGTTGAGCAATCGTGGTGAAATGTAAACGGGCAGCATGGTTACCCAAACAGAGTTGGCCCGCATGATACGCACCCAGTACACAGGTCGGCTCTCGATTCTGTATGACCGTGTTCTTCGTCACAGGAAGCTTGTATGCAATAAAAGCGATACACTATGGAACATCAACCTGAACGTGCTGGCTCGCAGCATGAAGGGCATCCTACTGCTCTTTGAAGAACCCCAGGGCGCCTCATTCACCAGGAAAACAGAGTCGTTCTACAACCCAAAGATTTCGAGGGTCCAGGTGACCATTGAGGATATCCCCAATCAGCTCTATGCCCAGGGCATGCGTGGCTACCAGCAGTGGGACGAGGTTAAGAAGGCCTTTGCAGCAACAAGTAAACGAGACCCCAGTGTAGCAATAGCAGTAAAAGACCTGGCATTGTCGGACGTTTCCCTGGGAGAGTACCTAACCAGTAAGTATGCTCTGTGGCTCGACTTTAGGACGAGTGATGACGACCAGCTGCACGGTAGTGGCAGGGCCGTGGAGAATGCGTCTGAGGGTGTCACCATTCAGATCACAAAAAAGGCAGAGGCGGCCGGCGCATTGAACGTCTATATGTATATTGCTATGGATGCACAGCTTAACAATAAAGATGGCAGGTTCGTCAGCGCTGTCTACTAACAAGGGCTTGATGACCGAGTTTACTTTTCCAGATGGTCCCAGTTCGGCAATTGTTTGTGGGCAGACAGGATGTGGGAAAACCGCATTCATCCTCGACCTACTTGAAGGCCCTTCTTCGGTGCCTTCGAGCATATTCTAATTCTCTGCCCTACCACACGTTTCAACGAGGCCTATTAGATGCGGTCATGGGTGTGGCATGATTCAGAGGTGCATGTGGTTGACCCCGGGGAGCGGCTCCATGACCACTTGAGGGCTTTCTACCACTGCTTTAAGGGCGAGCCTACCCTCTACATTATTGATGACTGTTCGGCAACAAAGGCCCTAACCAAGAAGAAAGACATGTTATCTGAACTGGCCTTTAGCGGCCACCATGCGCAGCAAAGTGTCTGGGTCCTCACCCAGAAATTCAACTCTGTGCTAAAGAATCTACGTGAACAGACCCGCTGTATGGCACTTTTCCACACAAAGGATAGGGACTCGCTTGAAGACGCCCTACGAGAGAATGACGTAATTCCAACGACGGAGGAACGTACCACAGTACACCATCTACTAGCAAAGACCAAGCACGCAAAACTGCTGCTGAAGACTGATCAACCCACTGGATATGCCGTCGATTGAGGTGGTAGGTTTCTTCGTCTGGGGAGCAGTGCGATATATTAGACTTCAAAGGTGTGGATCCTGATACCATTATTGATAAACTCCTTGAACAGGATGCGGCTAGCCCACCGGCCGCAAAGTCTGAGCGAGCAGAACCCTGCTGCACATCTGGTGAAGATTTATCTTCTAAGAGAGATAGGCTTTCTGCTGTCATAGCTGGGGGTCCGACCCTTCAGTACCTCGGCGATCAGCACCTGTCGGCTGCAAAGATTGAATCAATGTTCGATGAAGAGATTACAAAGCTTTATCCAAAATATGAGGCTCGGCTGGGTGCTAGCATGACGCGGACTCTGGGGCAGTCAGTTTGCCAACTGTTTTCTAGCGTTGCTTGTATTTTTTTTCTCCAATACCCCCAGAACATCAGCCAAATCTGATTACGGACCTCGAGACTGACCCGTTTGTCGGGCATGTGCTAAGAACTGCCACATGTGAATTTTATCATTGCTATGGTATGATGTTGGCTCCGCTTACCGAGGCCCTAACAACCGCCAAGTACTGCCAATTTGGAGTGAGCACACCCGCGATCCGGGACCAGCCCTCCGACACCCTCTTGCAGAGGACCTGCCTGGGTGCTGTCAATTTGAGGAAGAAAACTAGTAGGTAACATGGAGAACCAACGGTGGCTTTGGCGGTGACTAGTGATCAGCCTGCGCCTCAACCTCAACCTGTGCCAAAGGAGAAACCTACAAAAGACGCTAAAAAGGTTGAGGCAGGCCGAAAGGGCGCTGCGACTCGAAAAGCTAATCAAAATAGACTTCTGAGAGAGCTGCGGGAGGCTAAGTCCGTGCTACAGTCTGAAAATTGGCCCCCTCCTCCCGCTGACCGGGGGTCCGCCGCAGGGGAGATGGGTTCGACCCAGTCTTGGCCAACGTAGGTGACATCACCTTTGATTGTCGGTGGAGTGGGGGTGTTTGGACTAGCATTATATTGTTAGAGGCAGAGAGTTGTAGCCTCACCCCCTAAACAGGTTGTACCTAGGAGAGAGCCAGCGAAGTCCGGACGCTCATTTAAAGGACCCGTTTTACATGGAACACCAATTAATGATGGAAAAATCGTCGTCAACGCACTGTACCACGGTGCAGTTTTTTCCGGTATATCAATAGGTTGGTTTCACCCTACGCGACATTGCTATGGCTATTGCCGATGTATCACTAGCTATGGCCACAAAGGATATGCTAATTAAAAAAGGAATCTTACCAGTTGATATACTGAAATAATGGCCACGATTGCTATACTTGTTGGAGGTGCTCTTGTTAACGCCCTTGCATTCTCTGGGAGCAATTTTTTATTCTCTAAATTACGAAGCGGCCAAGTAGACGCGGAACGTAAATGCCATGATATAGCAATCGAGCAGCTTCAATCTGCTCAGGCAGCATGGGCCAAGAAGCGAACTAAGTGCTTAGACTTCATCAATGAGCAACTCCGCCGTCTGGGACATGCCGAGTATACTTTTAGGATCTGGACGAGGCTTTGCGTGAGTACTCCCTGATTACGGGTAAATCCATCAACAAGCTGCACTCTGAGCTGCAGCTTTAAGACTTCTACGAGCCCTCAGATGGTTAAAAAGGGCGTGAGATGGCGTTCATTTTACTGGGTATGGCTGCGACTGGGCTGGTTGCATACAGGCTTGCTATGTAGGTCATTTTGGAGACTCGGGCTATAACTTTGTATGGATCGTCACATGCAAAAGACCTACTACAGTCCTAAGAGCTTCTAGAAAAGTATTACAGCTATTAAGAAGCTTGCAACGGAAGCAAGGGTTTCTTATGAAGTTGCCAGGGGGTGGCTAACAAAGCAAGCTATATGGCAAATCTACCTGCCAGTGCCCAAACACATTCCCAGACCAATGTTTGATGTCCCTGTCCCTAACGATGCGCACCAAGCCGATCTCTTATTTCTTCCTCATGACGTTGTGAAGCGCCAGATTTACAAGTATGCCCTAATTGTGGTGGATGTGGCCTCACGCTACAAAGCGGCTGAGCCATTGGCTACAATGGGGGCTAAATAGGTCGCAGGTGCACTCAAAAGGATATACAAGCGACTCTTTGGACACCAGTACGCCGTAGAGTTAAGGGATACTGGAAAACGATCGACTGAGTGGGATTCTCGACTGCAGGCTGCAGTCTCTGCGATAAATAATGAGGTGACCCGGTTGACTGGGAAAAAAGGATGCTATAAAGGCAAAACGAGTTGTACAAAAGCCCTCTGCAGTCATACCAGGGCGCCCGCTGGGGTCAAGGAGCAAAAGCTTCCTTCTGATGTTGGTGTTTGCTACCTCTACCAGCCTGTTGAGGCAGAGCAAGACCACCGGCCGTGGGCCACTGAACCTGTGTGGTCACTCATTGTTTACTGGATTGGACGCTCTGTCACTAAACCTGGTGAGCCTGTTCTATACTATTTGTTGGATGGACCGCCCCGTGGCTTTGTAAAGGAGGAGCTGCTTGTGGTGCCGTCTGATACCCAGCTGCCACCAGACGGTAATACCAATTAGATAAAAGAAAGGTCGGTAATAATGGCAGCAACTGGAAAGTGTACCTGGATTCTACTCGGGAAGAGAGACCCCTGTGGTAGGCCCTGTAAATTTGACTTTTGTGCAATGCACAGGTTTAAGATTAAGCAGGGGATCGTAAATCGGCTTTGTGCAGAGTGCCAGAAGGGCATCAAAAAATAACCTAAAATTATGTATGGGTTGTGGATACGAAAGGGTTAACCACAAGTGCCTTCGTGAGAAGAGGAGGCTTGAGGGCGGTGAACCTAGTCGTAGGAAGGTCCAGCTGGCGACTCATGTTGAGACTGAGGAAGGCGTGCTAGATAAACCTTCTCAAGCTAGGAAGACCAAGCCCCCACGTCCGCCGGCTGCCCTGGTCACAGATGGTGATACCACTCCCTCACCCACACCCCCTCAGGCTAGGAAGACCACTCCTTTACACTCTTGGCTCAGGAAGTCCACCCCCAGTCTCACTATAGCCGGCATATGTGAGAAGGTGGATGACCTCCTTATCACGCAGAGCGAGGTGTCCAGCAGTGGTGCGGGAGAGGTGTCTATCAGTGATGCGGCAATCAGTGGCCGGTCGGAGGTGGAAGGTGTAAATACACCCACGGTTGAATATGATACACCCTGTCTGCCAGCGGTCTACGCAGGGTGGTAGGTCTGGGACACCTTGTTGACGTGCAGCCCATATATCTTGTGGCTGTCACTTTGGAGCATTTTCATCCCATGGCGGAACCGCTTCTGGTCCAACAGCGATTCAAGGTATTGGGCGTGGGGAAGGTGTTTCTTAACCACAACCTTTTTTATGCCCTTTGTTTTCTTGAATTCCTGCTGGGTCGACATCAGGATGGAGTACATCTTTGGGCGCAGGCCTACATACTCCCTGATGGGTACGCCGCCACACTCGTCCTTCATCTTTCCTAGAACCTTCTTGTTCTCGTTGCTGTGGAGCGGGTGGGCTGGGTTGTAGTTGCTGGTGTCGAATAGGTCAGTCTTTTTTCATGTCGGCGTAGATGTCTGCTGTGTGGATCTCCAGGAGGAGGGAGTTGGTGTCGGTGTAGAGTAGGTTGAGATCCCGGCAGTACCGGGGCTTCATGGTGTTGTAGTAGAAGTCGTACATGAGGTGCTTGGACAAGTCGAGGATACACATCCCCACGTAGACTGGGCGGTTTAGGACTAGGTGGGCCTTGTGGATGTGGATGGCAGCCAGGTCGTTGTCAAATATTTTCTGCCGGGCAAAAGAGGGGCAATGAGCTTTCTTATTTTGTTGCCGTCTGCAGTACGGACCAGCTTCACGTCAACCCACTTGCGGAGGTTCTCCATGCTCTTGCCGAAGACGGAGTTGTTCATTAGTTTGTAGAGGTCCTTCTCCAAGTAACTGGTTGCGGCCTTGCAGAGTTCGGTGTTCTTCCGGATGTAGGGCTCCATCCAGGGGCTTTGGGTGAAGGATAGGGCGCGGTGGATCTTGGTTAGCCTCATCCCCAGGGCCAGATACAGTTTGAGGTTCCTGTAGTGGAGTACGTACTTCTCCTTGTTCCTCAGGTTTGGGACCAGCTTCTCAACGCCGGTGCAGCTGTACACGTCAAGAAGGTTTCGCTGGTAGTCTGAGTGCCACTTGTTCTGGACTAGGAGCTGCTCTGGGGCCAGGGGGTAGTCGTTGTGGGCGTCGTGGGCGTCGTGAAGCTCGGCTGGATACTCTAGGTCGACCTCAAGGATGAACCTGGTCTCGGCGCCATCAGAGTGGGTGCGGACTATTCTGGAGAGCGACTCTGGCTGGTACACCCATTCAATGTTCTAGGTCGTTACCCAGCTGTAGAGGTTGTTGGCGTCGAGGTACTGGATATAGCTTGTGGGCTTGTCATTGTCGAAGTCTCCTACGTAGGGATTGTTTACTTTGGCGTGGCGCCGGGAGATCATGCTTATTCATCCCCGCAGACCTTTCTCGATGAAGAGGTGCTTGTCATAGTCAGTGAGGAGTTCTAGCTTTACCCCTGTGCTCTTGAGTAGAGCGTCCCACGAGAAGCCTGAGCTGGTGTAGTAGTGGTCCAGGCCATACTGGTTTAGGCTGGTCTTCCGGAAGGTTTCAAATACATCGGCTAGGAGCAGTACGTCGGGCTGAAGGTAGAGGTCGTGGTAGTCGCCCATGTTTTTGCAACCGAACGTGCTCCAGACCTTTTGCGCGTAGGCGTAGTCTGTGGCTGATATGCCCTGCTTGCTGTAGAAGTCTTGGGTGGGTGGGAGCTGTGATTCAAACTTATCCCAGCTGTCCATGAACTCGTAGGGGAAGACCCCCTTGCGTAGGAGTAGCCCTCGCTTTGTCTGGTCTGCTTCATACTCTGCCGTCACAGTGAAGGCGTCTGGGCTGTTGGCTGAGACTAGCTTGTTGAGGGAGTCCAGGAGGAACTGTGCACTGTCCATGAAGCGGAGCTGTCCTAGGGATAGGGATATGTACTTCTCCATATTGCTGGGTATACAGTTGATGTCTCCCTCTACCTTGCGTATGCCCTGCATTAGGAGGTGGGAGTCATAGCCCCTCAGGTTGTGGAAGACCACGGGGATGGGGGTTGTCTTGGGACTCAGCCTAATCTTTAGGTTGCAGGCGTTGTGGGCTGGCCCTCTGTACTTGCCGGTTATGTGGTAATGGTCACGGACCCGGTCGGTTCCGAGTGGTTTGCTGCAGACGTGGTATTGGGTTGTGGTCTTGTGGACTCTTTGGTCGTCTCGGGTCATCCGCATGGGAACTGGCTTTAATCTTTTTTCCTCTAAGTGTAGGGCCTTGAGGAACTTCTCCAGCTTACCCTGTAGATGACTGGGGGTGAGGTCTTCCCGTCGCATTGGACTACTATGTAGCCGTACCCGCAGCCCTGGTGTTCCTGGGTCTTCTGGGTGCTGCTCTTTTCTGGATTGAGGGCCGGTCCTGGAAGCTTTACTGTGAACGCCTCGAAGTCTGCATAGATAATGTAGGGGCCGGAAGTTGTTATTGCCAGTTCTGAAAGGTTAGGATGTTTTTCCCCTCCTCTGGCATGTCTACTCGCATGGCAGTCTAGCCTATGTCTGCACACTCCGGCGTGTGGGCCAGGAGCAGCTTTTCAGTTGTGTACCCATGGAGGCAGGGCTCGCAGAAGAACTGGCGGTGCTGTTACTTAGTCTGGTAATAGAAGAGGCGGTTCAGGTTCTTGATCCAGGTGTAGTGGTACAGGCCGTCCTTCTCGATGAGCATGAGGTTTATACAGTTGCCAAGGAGTTGACCGATTCGGTAGACCATGACAGCTTTCCCGTCCCAGCCAAATACGTTTAGGCCTCTGTCCAGAGCGGTTTCGATTTTTCCGACCAGGGTTGGGTAGCACACGCCTGAGCCCTATAGCCTATGAGCCACTAAATGTTGTACTTTGATGTCCGCTGCGGATTCTTGCTGGCTTGGTTGAGGGCTGAGAGGAGGGACTTTAGGATGCAGAAGTCGTCTCGGTTCTTAACGTTTATGATGGCTTTTTTGTTTGCCAGTGCTGACGGTAGGGGGAGGTAGGAGCCGTTTTTGAGTAGTTGATACTTCGCGATGTCAATCCAGATGGTTTCTACCACCTCGAACATCCACCCAGAACCTAGGTTAGCCCACTTCTCAAGCAGCTCCTGGATTTGGTGGCCGGCCGGGTCTATCACGGAGTCAATGTCTTCTTTGCCTAGAACCTTTGCTGCTTGGTTTGTATGACTGGTTGTGCGTACTCCGAGACACCATCATTGTCAGTCTTGTAGAGACTTACTTTGACTGCGGGCTGGGTTTTGAGGCCACCTAGCTGGTTCAGTTCCTCAGCCAGAACTTTACGAACCTGGGGTTGCACGCCTTTCTGGAAGGTCAGGAGGTCCGGGGCGTAGGGGTGAGTCTTGGGGACGTTCATGACCCAGCCTTGCAGTTGGTTGTTGATGGCCGGCTTGGTTTTCCTGAATTTGAGGCGGGAAGTGGGGACTGGTCTGAGGCTTGTTCTGGGAACTGTGACTGGCCTTACGAGGGGAGTGGTTTCCTGGAGGCGGGCCGGGGGTGTGGGGCCGGTGCTTTCGCCACTTCAGACCAGAGTAGGGGGGATGGAGTCGGGGGAGGGGCAGGGTCACGGTCCACCATGGTTCTCAGTCTTGTGTACACCTCCTTGTACGTCCTGTCGAAGGCGTTTTTTTTTTTAAGTGCCGCGAGGGCAACATTCGAGCGTGGGTAGGGCGGTGGGGCTGTGCCTTGGATTTCAGCATAATCAGCTTGAGCTTGTTTCGCGCGTGTTGTGGGGCGTCATTACTATGACGCGCTGTTAGTCTAAAAGGGCGACAAAATACGAAAAAAGGAAGTCGTGGCCCCACATCAAAACCGAAACTAACTCAGGCAGTTGTTCCCCAAGTGGTTGATTCCCGGTAGCCCAGCAACGCCATACTGCGGCAGCCTTAACTTAGTCTGTTGGAAATATGGTTGCTGGCTGGTTGGATGACTCCTTGCCCCTGCCCCCTACGAGTCGTTGTCCCCTTGTGCTAGACCCGCTATTACCTCTACTACTAGAACTTATGATTGCGTTAGCTTGCCAAGGCGTTTTGCGATGTCATAACAAAATAATTGTTATATTATTTACAACAGCTGCAAATGCTCAACAAGCGCAGTTGTAGTTGACGAAGAAGTCTCCAGATGTAACGGAAAAATCGGAAACTGCTTAAAGGTGGAGGGGGCGGGGATTGTGGAAAGAATGCACCAATATAATCTCCACAGTTTCTGTTTGAACTATCATTTATAATTTTTAATTGATTGCTTCTCGGTCGAATAAATAGCTCTGCAGACTAATTAAATAATTAATAGCTATTAATATAGCTAACAAAATAAATAGCTCTAATGGTGAACAGACTAACACTACTTGAACCAAGATATATATCTCTCATGGTGCACAGATCAGCGCTAATTGAAGCAGAATAAGCTAGGTATAGCTCTATTGATGAACATACAGTGGTAGAAACCACGTGTTGCACAGGTCTGTCCTGGTAGTGTAACCAGTTGAAGACGAAGCTGACATCAAGGCTTGCACTTTGATGACACATTATGAGACCAGATCAATTTGACATAATGTTTTAGGATTTCATATATGTTGTGCACTATATTCAAGCGACGCATTTGTGCACTTACACATATGTGTACAGACGTACAGATGTGAACGGCAGCAGCTAATAAAGATTAACCACAGCAACTGCATTAGACACACGGGTACCTCGTGATTGAACCGTTTTGTTATCGTTGACATTATATAGCGTTCAGATGGCCCAATTTGGATGACAAAGTGAAATGGGAGTTTTGGAAACGAAGAGACTTACCATGGTTTTAATGCAGTCTGTATCATAGAGGATATCTTCTAGCCTGTAATGAAGAGCATCCTATGACAAGCATTGTATGCGCTATAGAGTCGCTTAAGCATCAGTCAAATAACGGATGGTAGCGTCACCTGACGAGCTTGTGCTTCACTCATTATAATGACCACAGTAGGTGAAAACCCTCTTAGCGAAGCTATAAGCTCTTTGCCCAGACATTGATCCCGACTCATTCAATCAGTGCTTCGTATTCGTACGTCTAACGTACGGAAATTCTGAAGATGAAAAAAGGCACAGAAATACTTTACTCTCTAACAGACGAGAAGTTTTGTTGGACAATTACCGCCTGTCCTTATAGCATAATGCCGAGTGAGGATGTTGTTATGAGGCTTGATTGTCTCAGTATAATGATGAGGCATTTAAACTACAGAGCGTGCTTCTGGTGAGTACGTTGCGCTATCATGGGAGCTTTGTTGGCACATGGTCTATCGAGCAACAACATCACATTAGTGTTCGCATTGGTGAATATTCGTCACGGGGGTCAGCTTCTGATCATGAGGGGAGGAATCCGAACATGAGGGTAGGTATCAAAACACAAAGATAGGTGTCTGCAACAGATCATGCATGAAGGTAAATGCATACTTTTTCTGAGCCATGAACACAATGGCCCGTTGTCTGTATTATATCCCATGGATATTTCGCTGAGAGATTGGTTATTGCTACCCGATGTGGGCAACGGGTTTGTGCGTGATGCACAAATAAGAGGTGCAGTCCAATAAACATAATCAAGCGTGATACACAAACAAGGGGTGCGGTCCAATAAGCATAACACCCTCACCCATTGCGGTCGCAACGTCACCAAAGAGAATATAGCTACGTTAAGAGGATTCACTTCCAACAGAATACTTCAACATGCCACTTGAGTGCAGCCAGCTGTTTGTCATAATGTCTATCTCAAAACCACGTAGACAATTGAAAGCGTGATCGCCTCGTCTTTTATTCATCATATGCCACAACGGGGCAATCTCAGAGACGTTGGATCAACAGTCCCATGTTCTTCTGTTGTTGGTATGGTAGCGCCACCAGGTTATAAGCCTGATGTTTGCTCAAGGAAACGATCGCCACATAATCGGTCAGAGTGAGCCCTCTTTGACATCCCCTAATTGTTGAAAGCGACATGAACGTCAAGTGTTCCTTTTCCCCAGCTATGTTCGACATCTTACAATGTGAATAGCCGACGTTATGTTCATTAAGAAAAGAGACGAGGGGTCATCTCGCCAGGTGATATTTGTATTGCGTGATTGACAGTTTATATGACGGGTATATTGTACTGTTTTGTAAACATGACTTTCCCAATCCGCGAGTCACGTTGCTAAATGGTTCTTAGTTAGAACCACAAAGCATATTGAGTTCTTGTGATGCTATTGTTGACAACTGTGTTGCGTGTTAGACGCTCCTTTATGACCACGCCGAAGTTACACTCAACATGCTTACAAGAATGACCTACACCGATTAATACCACTCACTGGACTCTATATTACAGCATCTTTGTTAAATTTGCTTCCGACTTAGCTTCCGAATTGACGAGATCAGTCATTTGGATATATTAGCTCGTCATTATACGATGGGTTGGTACAATCTTGATTCAATTGAGACCGTCTAATGGCAGTCAACGACTTAAGAAGATGGAGGATCTGCCCAATGAAGGGCCACTCGAATTTCAAACTTATACAGGAGTGGTTTGTAGCCATAGATATTAGTTTAGAGGGGGGTGCAGGAAATGAGGATATTAGCCTCACTATTCCTGATAATGGGGCTGCACAGAGGAGTGTTAAAAATGCTAGGTCTTGATGACGGTCAGGATAGGCGATTCATTCCTTTAGGTACTTTCACAAGTGACCCGGCCCATCAATTTGCTTTCAACTTAGCTATCGAATTGACGAAATCAATCAATCATTATATGCTTGCTTATCATAATAATCTTCGTTTAGTTAGGTTTGCACCTTTAATTTGATCATTAACATTTACAGATATGTATCTGGTAATTTTAGTAGTGCATCGATCATACTGTGAACTTGTCCACTTACCTACAAATGATATTTTAAAGGAAAGGAGACTGTGCTATGCTGATATGTAAGCCGCACCAATATCGTGTAGCTCAGTTTAGATGGCGAAGATGTTAATAAATTACAGTTTAAAACGACGAGATTTACTGTGTTGTTGATGCTATCTGCGAGCTGGGTCTGAGTATGATGTGAACATAAAGTTACGTGTGCCCAGTTAGAGACTTCCATTGTCAGAGTTCGACATTAAATGGTTCAGAAATACTTCTCATTGGTTAAAAACTTTAAACTCCGTCAAACAAGGAACATGCCGGAGTTTTGCTGAACAATTACCGTGCTGCCCTTATAGCATTATGTTGATTAAGGATGTTGGTATGAGGCTACTGTGTCTCAGTAAATTTATACCACATTGAAACTATAGAGCCAGCCTCTGGTGAGCATGGTGCGTTACTATGGTAGCTTTGTTGCACTTGTATTTCGAGCAACAGCAACACATTAATGGTTCACGATCATCAGTTTCTAAACACGAGCATCGGTTTCAACAGACCATTTGTTGCAGTGGTTAATGTTAATATAATATATGTATCGTAACATAAGAGTACATATCGATCCATGTAGAACCGTGACGGTATATACGGAAACTCAAGAACATGAATATTGATTATCTATTGTGCATATCTAATTATCAAGCTATTGCTTATTGTCGCAATGGTATCAAAATGAAAATCTGTTCAAGAGGGGTATGCTGGTTGCCCGATGTGGGCATTGGATGTGTTTGAAGTGGGTCGTGGTATGTAGCTAAACCTGGCCAAAGAAAGACTTTGGAAACTAAAGGGCTAATAATTACTAAATTAAGCGGTAGAGTAGTATAGAAAGTGGGGGTTCTGGCACGTAGGGGGGACGGTTTTGGGACCACCCAAGAAGAGGGTTCTGGCCCGATCTGCACTTTCTACAAGCCCACACCATATATATCCAACTCGCTGCAAGGCTACCCGGTTGGATAAACAGCACAACCAGCCAACAGGGAAATTCACACCGCCAGGGGAATTCCCAACACTAGCAAGACAGCAGCCGACATAGATAGGTTTTACACAGAGCAACCAACAGCAGGATACAGTCGTGTACACATAGGCAGAGCTACCAAGGGTCGTAACAAGGCTGTATACCTACATGGTATAAACTTGTACTGTGGGAGCAACGTGTTGAACAAATGGGACCACTATAGAATACAATGCCTGCAAAGAGCGCACTGTCGAAGAAAGCATTCCAAAACATCGTTTCAGGAGCAGTAGGGCAACGAGAAGCCAAGAGTCAATACTAGATAGGAGCCCGCAGATACACTCGCATCTGAAATGGAAAAGAGACGTACTACCAAACACCACAAACCAAGAAGTACTTTGTACACAATCGGGAACTACCCGAAAACCTAGTGGAAGGCATCCAAGCTGGCAAAATTGGAGAAAGAGAAACCCAAAAGACCTACTGCATAGGCACAAAAAGCTTTGCCAAAATCCGCCAAGACGAGATCGAAAAAGTAGTCCCCAAAGACAAGGTAGACCGAGAATGGTACAATCAGCCCCCAAAAATACACACCCAACTTATTTCTGTACCAGGAAGAGTGCGATGTTGTTTCCTCCTCCATCGGAGGTACCACCGTAGTGCACCGTGCCAACTCCCCCCAAAAGGTTCGCGAGCTATACCAACTAATTTTCCACCACGCTTTTCGCAGGAGGTGCATAGAACATATTGTAGAGATCTCCACGACAAACAACAGTCTCGACCGGATGTGTTGCATTCTACCCACGCCAGAGGATGGTATACCAGAAGTTGAATGACACCATGACTGCAGCAAATCCTGCTGCAAAGAACATCGATGAATTCCTCCCAATAAATAGACACAACGGTGGCCACTACAGTCATGCTGGACTTTTAAGCTTGGGTCATACAGCGATCAGAATTCTTAGCAATGACAGCTGCATTGTTTAGGCTGCCAGGATAAATAAGCATCGGCGTATGAGTGGAGATGCATTTCACAGCCTTTGTAGTAATGACTCGGTTCAATTATAACAACGAGAACGGATCTTTATGCCTGAGTGGTTCACAGAGATGGCTGATTGTCAATCGGTTTGCTTACCAGCTTTTCATAAATAGCCACCAATATCTAACACAAACTTTGACATATATGGGCCAACATAGATTTAGTCATACTTTGTGTAAGCTGCATGTCCCTGGTTGTCTTGTAGGTCTATTCTCAGCTGGTGAGTTTTCTGGTCGGTCAGCAGGCAGAGCATCTCATTTTCTGGCAATTTCATGGTTTATTCGTTGAGATCACGGTAAGCCTTGACATAAACCCTACACTGACGTCAATCTACATTTTGAACCACTCTCTTATTCATCCGACAAAACTCACATATCAGTATTAATGCTCACACGAAGATTAAGAAACTTGGTAATACTTCGGTGTATGTATCAGCTTGATTTAGGGTGGTACATCAACACAGGTTTCGATGAATGCGTTGATTTAATTCAGACCTTGCAACAAAGACAAAATACAAACGAATCAACCATTTTGTCAATTCCTTTTTACTAAGAAACATTTTTTTAAAAAAAAAACGACCCATGCCTGACAAATTACCGTCAAGCCCCCTGAACATGTGGATATGAGGCTGTCGTGTCCCAGTGTACTGACAATGCATTGAAATGTATTAGAAAACAGGTTTTCATGACATGAGTGTTGTATAGGGGAATGTTTTTTGTAAGCACTTTGTCGTTTGATCACCAATAGATCATTCAGGGGGGTCGGATAAAAATACAAGAATCAATGTCTAGCACCAGGGTAGACACAGCATATGAGATCATGCAGGGGACCACAAAGGTAAGTACACAAACACAATATTATGATCCATGAGGCCACGCCACGTTTTCTCAAAGTGATTGACATTTGTCGAATAAGTGGGTTGCAAATTGAGTGGGCAATTGCGGAAAGCTGTTCAAGCGTCGCAATCACACTAACCGTAACAATATATCAATATTGTAGAAAGCACCTATAAATGTTTCATATTACCTTGACCTCATTAAGGCGGGGCATCTTTTTCGCAAAAGGGGTTTCATTCTAGATGACAATATATGATCCAAATGTGCTACCTACTGCATAAGACAAACGTAGGAAATGGAGCCTAACCCAGTGTTTTCCTTCGTTTAATTATCACCTATAGCTATATGTTGTTTATATACCTGTATGTCATAAGCCATTATCTGTCTCAAATGGTGGCCACAGTATGTCTTCTTCCATAAAGTAAGGGTTTTATTAAGATATTTAAAGTGTACATTCACCGTGCAGTAAATCTGATTAAGCAGCCTTAGAGTTCAAAGGTTAAAGAAGTGTTCTGCAGGTGATTAACATTTTTATGCCTCAGCCTGTATGGTCTCAATATATTGTTGAGATCAGTGAACAATTCAGCACAACTGGTGAACAGAAAGGTGAGTTACATGGCTGGGGAAAGGGCGGGAGGAGGTTAATACTGTTGCAAACCAACTTGCCATCTGCTCAATTGTGACTTACCCAGAATTTCAGGATTATGTAACTTAAGCAGCAGCCCGATAAACATGCGTACACGATAAAAACACTTGTGAGAGGGGATGAGGGGGTGAGGGGAGGTGGGTTGGGGGTGGGGGTGAGGCATGGGTGAATGGGGAGGTGCTGAGGTAAGGAAACCCTGCATAAAACGAGCCGCCAGAGTGGGTTGTTTAGAGTGGTGATATTAGCAAGGACAAACCGTATCTTATGGTTAAATACTTCATGCTCATTTAGCTCTGCCACTTACATTATTCCAATTTACAGCAGTCATTTATCGTGAGCAAAGCCGTGTTCCGAAGTGTATCAAAGGTACTATAACGTCCACCCTGCATTGTCCCAGCATTTGCATGCTTTTCCTTCGATAGAACATCATAAGATGCTTAATAGGGTTCTTTGGTGTTACTGTCGACAGCTACGTTAGCATATTTAATACTTCACAGGTGCTCACGTAATATTTACACGTGCGTACAGCAGCGGCTTCTCATACTTCCGTTGTGTTTCGTTAGCTCTGCTACAGCCGGTTGACGCTACCTCAAGGAAAAATAGAGCACCACTGCCATGTAGCATATGTTGAAAAATAAGGCAAACGATAGTCACCCCACCCCAACCTACATATAATAGGCAAAGCGGATGGGTTGTGGTGCTAGACGCTATGTCACTTATTTGATAAGCTGTGTAAGCTCTGGGATATCAGACGCTAGTAAATCCAATGTATTAATGGACAGGATCCTGTTGGCGAGTTATTACTGAGTTAACCAGAAGTAAAGAAAATCACGGGATATCGATGTAAAACTATTTCAGTTTAATAACATTGTCGAACACATGGCTAAGTGGACGTTTGTTGTGACAAAGTGAAATTCTTTAATAAAACCGCGATCATACAAGAGTGGATATTATCATTTGTATCTTTAACAGGTGCTCACTTTTATTCAACTAGCAGCCATACGTGATTCCACTAATAATGAAAGCTGCATTGTAACTGATCTATCACATGGTTACGTCATTTTATTCAGCGTAAATATGAAGAATTCTTAGGTAATGCTGTGATAGTACATATTGATTATTCATAACTAGACCTAACTATGGTCCTAATCAAAAACACATCAATTTATTAACCGGTTTATCTTTCTCAAATCACTTAGCAACAGATAATTGAATACTTCACCAAGTGATTGCATTAAAGTTTGCACGAACAAGAATGCAGAAGAATGCTGTAGGTGATGTGGCTGGTAGTTATAACAGTTTGAAATGAAGGTTCTAAAAATCTTGAGGTCTGATCTTCATCTCGGTAAATTTCAGTGAGTAGCTAAATCCTCGCCAGAAATACCAAGTCACATGTTCCAATCGTGTCGTCATGTTGTGGCTACCGGTCTGCGCATACAGTCCATTCAGGTTGGCAAGATCACAGTTACCATACCACCAGGCACCTTTACGACTGGTAGCACAGCTACCTCCACTGATATCATTGTCTTTGTTTTTGGTCGAGAACATCCGATTGTTGTGGTGTGCCATGCCATCCCCTGAAGACATAAAACAACACAAGGTGCAAATATGTTATGTAACTGAATACAGAAATGAGTGGAAGCTACAAATTAATTGCATGACATTCGTCCAGGGTTATTATCTAAACCTCTCAAGGTCATTTGACGAGTATACGCGTATAACCATAGTCGCTATGGTCCAGTTTGTGTAGCAACTCACACGGACACAGAAACGACAGTGTTTTACTCAGGTTCAAGATATAAAATGTCAATCGGATTGCTTACCTGCTGTTCCTGAATAGCCACTGATATTCAAGGCAAACTTGGTCATTTCTGAACCAACATAGAAGTTGCCATACTTTGCGTAAGCTGTGTGCCCCTCGTGGTCGTGTAGGTCTATTCTCAGCTGCTGAGGTTTCTGGCTAGTCAGCTGGTGGAGCAGTTCATTACCTGCCAATGCCATGGACAATTAATCAGATCTTAAGAGGCATTGGCAACTACCTTCACTGACAAGATGGCTTGACCCGCTCACTTCCCGGGCAATAGCATGCGCATATTCAATCACCAACACCCATTTAACTCTTTAATATCAGTATACATTACCTGAGATAATGTCAACACTTCGATGCAAGCAATAGTTTGATTCAGAATACACTCATTTGGCGTAATACAAACCAAGCCAAAACTCCCCAGTAATGTTGCCAAAGCCATCGACATAACTTGTCCAATCCCGGTAGAAGTAAACAGAGCCATCTTCTCTCCTCTGAATAACCTAGGACAAGCATCGGTCATAAAATTAACTGTTAGATATATGGGAACAAAGCAACTGTCCAATGTTCTTCGGACCATTTCCAGAATAATGTTCCTGCGATTTTATACAACTATCATGCGGGATCAAGACTGAAGATATCACGCTGCAAAACGAATTTATGTGTTAATACACATAATTCAGAAGAGGCAGTGAAGACTTTAAGTCTTACCAGCCATCCTCCACCATCTGTCTCCATGTCGCAGTAGACGGATATTGGGATTGCCTTGCCCGCATTGTGACTATATATCACGTAAACACCGGATTCTCTGTACCCAGTTTGATAGAGCTGGCTGCAATCTTTAGCTGAATGTGTGCCTTCTGGCGGACAGCCTACAAGATATACATAATTGTTGGACTGATGCGGTGACTTTTGCAGTTAATTACAAAACGCCTGTAACATGGCAGAATACTTTGAAACACATATGTATACGGTCTTTTTACAGTGTTCCTCACAAACTAAAGTGCAGCACTGGTTTTGGATCAGTGTCTCATCATGAATGAATCATGCAGGTGCAACTCACCTATCCCTAAAACATGTGAGCCCTGTGACGCCATGCTGGTCAAATCCTCACGCATTTGCTGTAATGGTTCAAGGGCATCGTGGATCTGTTTCAGTGATAGAAGCAACGTGTTACGAAGGGATGTACTTGTGGTGTCTGTGACAGAGGACGAAGCAGTTCTGGCGTCCTGCCCCTAGATAACACATCATTACATCCGATTGATAAGGACAATGTATTATATCATCTGTACATAATCCTTTTATTATCTTTAGATTCACTTGCCAATTTATCTTGTCAAATAAGTCCACAGTAGCTTATGATATCATTTAATTCCACTTAACATTTGTCATTTCACTTTGTTTACATCGTACATACATAACATATTATCTCTAGATTCACTTGTGTATTTACCATGTGAATGTATCTAAAACAAACGTTCTGATGTGTCACACAAATAGTCTTAAGGTCATATGATTCCACACATGCATATGGTGACATTTTATTCAACGTAACTTATTACGGTTTCACTTCGCACATGTAATAAATATATTGACAGAGTTACCGCTATGAATGGCAGCAGCAATAAGGAGATGGAGATTATGAGCACCATCTGCATTAGACATAAGCGTATCATGTGATTTGAAAGCGCATGTTTATTTATGTTAAGATTATGTAACGTCAATGTGGCTCAATGTAGATGGCAAAGATGTTAATATGGTATGGTTTAAACCGACGAGACTTACCGTGGTTTAAGTGAAGTCTGTATTCGTGATGCTATCTGCAATCCGGGTCTCAGGGTGATTCTGTGACCAGCATCTCCACAGCCTGCATTATATAGCGACTGGAACATCAGTCAAACGACGCAGTTTTCCTGGAAAATGGAGACAAATCATAACAAGAAGAGGATGTGAATCTAATGTTACATGTTGACAGTAAGTAACATATATTGCAGAGTTTGACATTGAATCAGCCCCATTAAATCATAGATCCATACTTGGGCATCTGCCTTCTGGAAATCCTGAGAATGTGAAATGGCCCAAATATACTTCTCATTCTGGGTAACTTTACTGTAAAGTTTTGCTAGAAAATTGCGCTATGGTCCTTATGGAATAATGCTATGTGAGGATGGTGATGTGAGGCTATGTTGCTTCAGTACAATGAATTTTTTGAAATAAACGACCGAAAGCAAGGTGCATTATATGAGAGATTTTTTTTGCACTGGAAATTTCGAGCAGCAGAAACACATGTGTTTGCATTGGTAAATGCTCCTCGTGGAGGTCAGTTTCTAACCACGTGTGCAGGTATCTCTGTATCATATCATGTATGGTGTCTTAAGGGTACATGTAGAAATACACGGTCAAGAATATTAACCAATATTTTGCATCCTTAATTAGTCTCCGTCATAACTTCTGAGCATTTGTCTCGATTGTATCCTTGTGGACAATAGTCGGACAGATGTGCAATTGCAATCCAATGTGGGCAATTAGTTTTTGCGTTTTGGTATATAAGGGGGTTCTATCCAAGAACCATAATCACCCTCTTCCAGTATCACAGTAATATCAACACACGGTGTATCTCAGCGCATGTGATAAATGTGCTTATGTACAGGCTACTTCCTCTGTCTAATAAAAGCCCCCGTTAGTCGGCTTGCTGGGTTGGGGTAAACGTGCAGGGATATGATACAGAGATACCTACACATGTGGTAAGAAACTAACCTCCACGAGGAGCATTTACCAATGCAAACACATGTGTTTCTGCTGCTCGAAAATTTTCAGTGCAAACAAAGCTCTCATATAATGCACCTTGCTCTCGGTCGCTTATTTCAAAACATATTCATTATACTGAAGCAAGTATGGTTTGCACACTTATGCATTCGTTTTAACCCATCTTAAGTCTAACTTCGATTTATGAATGTTGTTGAAATGAGACAGCACTACACTTCCGGGTCGCATAGCTTCGCGCGTCTACGTGATACATCCGCTCTTATCAGGGTTCCATTTAAATTACAGCCAGTCACACGGACCCTGAAGTGTTTAACTAAGATGTATAATATATAACCTGCAGCACCTGATTAATATACTCAAAACTTTGACTAATGGCATTCCCACCATCTATCGCATGCAAGCTGCTCATGACGTCACGTTGTAAGCAAATGGCCATTCTATGCGCATGCATAATTTTTCCATCATCTGACGCTGATGTGACAGATCGATTTCGATGTTGTGTAATCGACGACATAGTGTTGAAAGAGTCCGATAAATGGTTAATATGGGATCCAAAAGAGTCGTTCTATTATATGCATAGGAACGAAGTCGGCCGTAAAATGGATCTCTTATTTTGCAACTACATGGTATTAATGTTGCTCATGTTGAGTGGAAACGCAATTTTTAAATATGGTAGTTATTATAAATCAGAGGACGCCTACTGTGGTTACTGAGCAATTGCAATTGAGACGAATCAAAACAAGAGCGGGCTGTATGCATTAAGTTACATGTTTACAATACATGTCCGCAGTCGGGACGGATTTTGACCCTTAGTAGAAAGCTTGGGCATCTGATGTGAGATTGTGCAATCTTGAAAACGTCTACAGACGTGCCACGTGCCTAGGGCCCGTTGTAAAACTACCGTGTTGGCATGTGGGTTGAGGATGTCATGTGTCTCAGTATAATACAAATGTGCCGAAATAAACAACTAGTTTTTGGACATCATGATGCCTTATATTGAAGTGTTATTTTTCTTAGAACTGGGTCTTCTGATCAACAACAGATCATTAGCGATAGTCACTGTGAATTTCATCGAGGGTGTCGTATCAAAATACAAGAATCGACATCAAGCACAAGGGTTAATATCAGTGCAGCAGATCACACATGGAACCGGGAGGTTAAGTTGACTACATAGGATAGGTCAATGTTACACAAGAGGCCATAATGCATCTCACCTGCTAGTAACTTCTCCAAGCTTCATAATGCTATTTATGTACAACTAATGCTCACCATTCATGCTTTCCTGCTTTGTATTCTTAAGTTAATGATTGGAATAATATGTGTTACCTGTATCATATGCTTAGGCTGCTCCTGTCTTAGGTTATTTAGGCTCTGACACCTGTATCTATCTCTTCGTCCCTCTGCCAAATACACCCATCATGAGCCAGTTCAGATCCGACGAGTTTCTCAACATGATAAACAGATTGCCATTGAGAGAGTTACTTGGTCGACATAATGTGTGATAACTGTGATATATGACTGAATTGATACGTGATTGACATGTTGTGTGATTGACATGCTGTGTTGCTAAGCCTGATTGGCATGTTGTCTGATTGGCGTGTTGTATCATCTGCGTATCACGTGATTGACATGTTGTGTGATTGGTGTGATGTATGATTGGCGTGTTAGGTGATCGACATTTGTTATTGGTGTGATTTATGATTGGCATGTTGCGTGATTAGAATGATGTGTTATTGGTGTGATGTATGATTGACGAATGTTTGCGCAGCGTGGTGTTTTTATGGAAGTGATTTTGCAGTTGGTCTTTCAAGCACAAAGAATTGTAAAAGCTCAAAATGAAGTAATATATCAGAACATTCGTGGTGGGTGTGGTGGCGTGATGGGGAAAGTCGCTAAAAAATTACGAGGTTATGTTTCGACACCGCAGATTGTGTATAAGACCACACGGATATGTGGAGAAACACAAGGTCAAGGATATAAATGAATATTTTGCGCGTGTCACTACCTTGAGCCATGACGCAATGACCACTTGTTTCAATGGTACCGTTATGGCCACTGGTCCAAGAGGATGGCGCTTGCTATTAGTGTGTGCAGCGAGGAAATATAGGGGCGATGTCCAAACATCACAATGGTTCGCATCTATTGTTGTTGACGGAGACGAAAAAACAAACTGGTGCATAAACCAAGGCGGCGCAGGGCATCGAATAAAGAGCATCATATTCGAAACATAGGAGTTTTTCCCTGACACTTCATCGGCACATATGATGAATGTGTTTTTATATCACGCGCCACTCCATGTGTTGACTTAAGACGCAAAATATGCCAATATACAGATAGGGCAATCACATTGACCCGTATACACCCGCTAATATACTCATACTTCGCATTGGCACAGATACTGACTTCAATATGCTCTACTCGTACTGCAGCTACATCATTAAGGTATGTTATTGTTATGATGTAACCGGTCAAACAGTATCTGTAACCTACTATTGGTCATTGTAACACAAGAGGCCACGATGCTACTCACCACGGCTGGCAATTGTTATCAACTTCTGAATGCTTCATTGTGCTATTTATCTTCATGTACAACTTATATCCACCATTAGTGTTTTCCTGTTTTCCATGCTTTGGTAAAAGCTTTGAATAATCTGCTTTACCTATATCAAATGCTTAAGCTGCTTTCGTATTTGATGGTACTGGTTACACCGGCATTGTTGGTCTATTTACATCTAGATCCTTCTATTCAATACACCGTAAATAAACTGGTTCTGTTTGGACTGGCTTTTCGAACTCACAGCCTGATTAATAGACTGCTATGGTGTGATATATTGCATGATCGGATGCTTTGTGGTTGACGTGTTGTATCTTCGGCGAAAAGCGTGATCGGAATGTTTTATGTTTCGCGTGTTTGATGATCGGTATATGGCGTGACTTGTATGTTGCAGGATCGGCGTATTGTGTAATTTGTATGTTGCATCATCGGAGTATTGCGTGAATGGCATGTTGGATGATCACTGTATTGTGGATTGGCATGCTATGTGAATGAAATATTGTGTGGTCAGCGTATTATATTATTGGTAGGCAGAGTGGCCTCTGCCTGACCAAATATACACATGTTGCGCCTATATATGTCACTGAGAAACCGAGTGGGATGAGTAAATGGTTTGCTACATCTTTGTGCAGAATGCACTTCAGAATAGTCTGAAATGGATCTGGCCTTGTCGTTTTACAATGGGTCAACTAGTATTTCTGAGCAATTACATAAAGCATATGATTGCTCTATTACCATTTCCCTTCGATTAACCCTGAATCCTTGTAAGACGTGAACCATCATGAGAGCCATATGACACCCTTCAGGCCAAGTCATGTCGCATTCGTTGCAGAGGTTCTTGCGCATCGTGCGTGTTTCAGTGGTGGAAGCCACGCGTTGCACAGGTCTGTAGTGGTAGAGTTAGCAGTTGAAGACCACGAAGCTGACCACGAAGCTTACATCTTGATACCACATAATAAGACCAGATCAATAGGACAAACTGTTTGATGCTTTGATATATTCTCTTGCTATACTCACTAGTTTTACTCGTCAATTTTTCATGAGATGCATCTAATTCATGATCCCATAAGATCCTGTGTTATACCAACTAGCATGTAATGGTACATTATATTCCAGAAATGCATCTATGCACTCACGAATGTAAGGACGAAATATGACAGGCAGCCGCAATTAAGAGAGGGATGTTAATCATATCATCTACATCAGATATACGAGCTCTGCGCGATTGAACCGTGTTGTTACTGTTGACATTAAGTAAAGGTGGATGACATGGTGTATGGAATCGAAGAGACTGACCATGGTTGAAATGTAGTTCGCATCCGGGAGGATATCTGTAGGCCTTGTCTGAGTAGGATCCTATGACGAATACATCTCAGTCTATGTTATATAGTCGCTTCAGTATCAATCAAATGACGCAGCTTCCCTGGGAGATAGAGACGAATTATATCAAGAGTTCGATGTGATCTTATGCTACGTGTTTACAAATAACGTCAAATCAAAGAGCTAAGAGCTACGCTAATGTGGTTTCCTCTCACTTTTGCCCAATAATATATGTGATCACGCCACCTGTGACAAGCGTGGTGCTTTGTCATAGCGTCTCATTACACCACATGATTAATTCGAGGGCGTGGTCGCTTCGACCCATCAGAAGTCCCCATATATTTAACAGGCACCCAACCCTGAAACGATGGATCAACAGAGTTCATGGTAGCGTCACCTGATGACGGGCGTTTGCTTCACTCCTTTTCATGACCCCCGCACAGCTGGTAGGAGTGAACCCTCTTAGCGCAGCGATAAGCTTTTTGGTCAGACATTGAACCAGACTCATTAATCAATGCTGCGTGCTTGCGCATCTAACTTATGGAAATACTAAATATGAGAAATGGCCCAGAAATAATATACTCTCCATCAGACCATGCGCTCGTCTGCCCTTACCAGAAAACAATCGTCCTGTCAATATAACATATTGCTTAGTGAGACTGTTGACACGAGACTATATTGTCTCAGTATAATGATAATGCACAGAATTAAATGACAGAGCGCGCTTCGGGAGAGCACGGTGCTTTATATTGGAGCTTTGTTTTAATGTGGCCTATCGAGCAACGTCATGGAACCTTGAGGGTAAAAGCACAAATATAAGGTAACAAAAATCGCCAAATACCTTGCATGCGTAATTGTTCCATGAAAGCATGACCCTTTTATTCGATCATATCCTGATAGACCTATCTGTAAGAGATTGACAATTGCTGCCCCAGTTGGGTTTGGTACGCAAAGAAGGGGTGGGGTCCAATAATCCTAGTCGCCCTCATCCATTACTGTCGCAATATCACCAAGGAGGGCTCACTCCCAGAATACACCAGCACGCCACTTATGTGCAGCCAGCTGTTTTTCATAATGTCTATCTTTAAACCGTAATCTCTGGACCAACATAGAAGTTGCCATACTTCGGGTATGCTGTGTACCCCTCATGTAGATCTATTCTCAGCTGCTGAGGTTTTCGGCCAGACAGCTGATGGAGCAACTCGTCACGTGATAATGTCATGCAAAAATAATAAGGTATTAACAATCTGACTTCACATCGATCCGCTCCCCTCCCCTGGAGAGAGCATGCATGCAGATGAACAGCGCTTCCAACTCAACTTTTAATATATATTACCTGAGATGAATACTTTGATATACGCACTGGTTTGATTCAGAACAGACTCATAAAGCAGCATACAAACCACGCCATACCTCCTCAGTGTTGTAGCCAAAGCCGTCGACATAAATTGACTAATCACTGTTGGAGTGAACAGAGCCATCTTCTCTCCTTTGAATAATCTTGGACAATCAATGATCATAGGATATCATTAGGCGGCGAACGAATTAACTGTTGAATACATGGGAACAAAATCACTGTCAAACCTTTTAATATACCTTTCATGCTGTATCAACACCACGCTGCACCAATATGTGTCAATGCATATCATTCAGGTGAAGCCGTGAAGACTTTGCGTCGTACAAGCTATCCCCCACCACCTGTCTCCATGTTGCAGAAGACGTAGATTGGGAACGCCTGGCCCGCATCAAGAATGTGCATTACATACACACCATATTCTCTGTAGCCAAATAATAGAGCTGGCTGAAATCTGTGGCTTAATTTGTGTCTGCAGGCGGACAGCCTGCATAACAAACATAATTGTGGGACTAATTCTGTGACTTTTGCCGTTAAGTTAGAAAACCTTTGTAAATTGGCAGAATACTTTGCAACACATTTTTTAACAGTCGTTTCGAAAACTAAATTGCAGTATTTGTTTTCGGTCGGTGTCTTATCATGAATTAATCATGCAGTTGAATCTCATCTTTCCCTGACAAATGCGAACCCTAAGAACCTACGCTGGTCATGTCATCGCGCATGTACTGAAGAGGTTAGAAGCAACGTGCTACGTACGGCTGTACTCGTGGTGTATGTGACTGAAGACGATGTAGACCTCGCGACCTGCCCCTGGATAACGCATCATTACACCACATGGCTGGGACAATGATATATGTGTACAAACTCTTTGTATTATATCTAGGTTCACTTGTCTATTTATCGTATGATCTAATGCGAACGTTGTTATGTGCTATATGCGTAGTCTTAAGGTCACAGGAAACTTTACTGTAAAACAGTCGAGGCGCGTGCCTGTGTTTTGCTGTAAAATCACACTGCTGTCCTCATAGCATACTGCTGTATAAGGATGTTGATGAGAGGCTATATTGCTTCAGTATAATGGATAGGCGTCGAAATAAACGAGCCTCTGGAGAGCACGGCGCATTATAAGAGACCTCGGTGTGTACATAGGCGTTTGGAGCAGCAGCTGGACATTGGTGTTTGCCGTGGTAAATGTCCACCACGCATGCTAGTTTCCTAACACCAGAGTAGGTATCTCTGTAACAGATCATGTATAGGGTCGTGGGGGTAAATGTAGAAAAACAAGGTGGAGAATGTTGATAAATACTTTGCATTCATAATTCTTCACAGCTATGACGCCTGGCCGTTGTCTCGAATGGGTACTCATGGATATTTGTGTCATCGCTACCACCTGTGGGCAAATGATTTGTGTTGTAAATTAGGAGTTCTGTCTAGGCATCAAAACCACCATCTTCCAGCCTTCCGGCAATATCAACGCGCTGTCGAAAACGAGAGGTCAAGCATCCCAACTTAGTTTTGCATACATGACTGCATAAATACAGGGGGTCCCTTTTGCAGCTTAGGCGTTTGTTTTGTTCCGAACATTTTTCATGTAATTCAGTTAGCACTTGCTATAGATGTCCTTATGGGCCATAAGGTACATTATGTGTGTAATGAAAGCCCCCATATATCGACTATCTGGTTAGGGATATTGGTGGGTTGGAATATTGATAGGTGCCAAGTAGCGTTGAACGAGTCCGCAAAATGGTTTATATGGGTTCCAAAATAGTTGTTCTATTAAATAGATAAGAAAACATGCATTATATTTTTTTTACCCACTCGGCCGTAAAATGCATCGTTAATGCTGTTATCTCGTGGTATCAATGCTGCTCAATTTGAGAGGAAACACAATTTGTTTAAAGGGTAATCAATATAAATGAGAGAACCCATACTGTGATTTCTTGGCATTTGGCATGGAGACGAATCAAAACAAGAGCGGGCTGTATATATTAATTTACATGTTTACAATACATGAATCCAGTCGGGACGGACTTTGATCCTTAGTAAATTGGCCCAAAGTCAACGCTACATGCTTAGACATCTGACTTCTAGTAAAGATGTGATATTGCGCAATCTGGGGAACTTCAACAGACGTGGCACATGCCCCGGGTAAAACTACCATGTTGGCCTTATGCCATGAAGATAACTGAACATGTTGGTTGAGGATGTCATGTGTCTCAGTATAATACAAATGCGCCGAAATAAACAACCAAACTATTTTCTGGACATCATAGTGCCTTATATTAAAGTGGTTTTTTTAGAATAGGATCATCGAGGGGGTCGTATCAAAATACAAGAATCATCATCAAGCACAAGGGTCAATATCAGTGCACGCGATCATACATGGAACCGGGAGGTTAAGTGCAGAACATAAGGTTAATAATTGTCTCAAAGTTAGCGTGATGGGCATTCGTCCTGAGGTTGAGAGCTTGCTATCCGATGTGGGCAACGGTTTTGTGCTGAGTGGACAGCATAGGTGAGCAGTCCAAGCATGGCAAACACCCTCATCCAGCACCGTTGCAATATCTACTCATTGTAGGAAGCGACAAGTGTGTGAGAGTGTTTGGGGTCACATGCTTGATTAATCTAGGGGAGGGTGTGGGAGTGGTTCGGGTCACGTGATTGATTAACCTGGGGGAGGTTATGGTAGATGTTGGGACACATGCTTGATTAACTTGTGGGAGGGTGTGCAGGTGGCTAGGACACATGCTTGATTACCATGGAGGAGGATGTGTAAGTGGATGGGGTCACAGGCCTGATTAACCTGGAGGAGGGTATGGTAGTGGTTGTGGTCACCTGGTTAATTAACCTAGGAGATGGTGTGGTAAAAGCTCATAAACGACAGCATACGGCTGGTTAATACCAAGATAATGAACCGCCTACTGGACAATATCATAGACCGTCTAGCGATTGATCAACTAATTGCAAAAGGTAAGGGAGAGATTGTGAAATGCAATATATGTGCTTTTAGAAGAGAGAAAAATAACCTTCTGAACCACATTTGCTCTAGAGTAAAATATGCGTAATCTGCCCTTCTCTCCTTTCGTATTGTGTTGAATGCTTTGTAATATTTCTGCACATTCAGTATTATGAAGTTTCTCAGCTTCCTCTGCTGTGACACTTTCGCCACACAAGTTACAATCTACCCAATGTTGTCCTAACAAGATGTTAATGATAAAAGTGTATTAATATCTTGGAGTTATATATATTATGATGCTAGTTAACTCATAGCACTACTGGCAATATTTATTATCTCCTCTTGTCATTGTTAAAATAGCTACCTTTCACACATATTATCGTCATTATTGCGGATGTTACACTTGAAAGATCTTATTGTCATTGTTACAATAGCTATAATCTGATTGCGATTACTAGTAGGAACTGCGAATCGGATTCTTCACCCGATATTCTTGAATAGCTACTGATATCAATGCCAACTTTGACACCTCTGGACCGACGTGAATGTAGCCATTCATGACGCAAGCTGTTTAACTCTAGTGGACGTGTATGTCTGTGCTGGTCAGCGAGTTGGGGGACTAAGCACCGGACAGCGACATGGCAAAGGCATGTATCGTCAATAACAATATTAACTTGCATACAATCAATACAGAAACCTATCGGGAGTTATTGCATGAATTTATTCGGTTAAAAATTTGCAGCTTTTTATGAATATATATCTAAACAGGTTATAATAAGTAACTTCTCACAAACTAAGCTGAAGCCTTAGTTTCAGGCCAGTGTCACTTCTAGCAATAACCATACAGGTGCACTCAACGTTTTCTATGAGAGTTGTGATGCCGCGCTGACAAGTCATCTCGCATCTACTGCAGATATCCAAGTGCATCAGAAATCTATATTGGCAGAGCAGGTTACAGGTTAGCATGGTGTTTTATATGATTGTTATTGTTCATTAGCGTTTGTAGAATTGCATGATCCTCGTGGGGGTCGGTAACAAGATGCATTTGCATAAATCATGTATGATACCGTTATAATAATGCGAGGTCAAGATAATTGATGAATAGTTTCTTGTGGATCAGGAGTCTTTTCCCAAGTGAGACTCCTAATTGTACTCATGCTGAGGTTGGGTCATGAGGATCATGAGCCTCCCCCTAAGCTAGACCCAGATATGTCCTCGTGCAGAGGTGGTGTCATGTGTGATAATAGCCTCTCCCTAAATTACACCCTGATATGATTTTATGCTGAGTTTGGCTACCTAAGGGTCATCAGCCTCTCCCCAAGTAGGAACCCTATATGTCTTCATGCTTAGGTAGGGTCATATGGCAATGATAGGGTGGTCGAGTTAATTGGTAATTTAGACGCTAGTCTTAGACATTTGTAGGGGGGTGGATGTGTGGCTAGTCCAATGCTCTCTACCATGACTTGGATGAGAAGAAAGTTCTGCGCTGTCCACTGCCATGGCAGGTTGTGTATTTTCCTATGTCAAATACCTAAAAAAGAATTAGAACACTGCATTATGCCGATGCTAAACACTACGACTGCTATGGTTCTAAGTACAGTCAAGGGGCCAAAGGTTACAACAGACGTCTCAAACCGTCGTTTGTTGTCTACTTTTGCCTACGAAATGCTACTTTCAGTTCTTTTTGCGAACTATTAAATTATGGTGTGGTAGGTTGTATGGTTGGCATGATTTTAGTGTTAAATGTTCATCATGGTGGTCAGTATCTAAACACGAGAGTGGGTATCTTTGTAACAGATCATAGATAAGGTCTTGAGGGTTAATGTAGAAGTTAAAGGTCAAGACTATCTATAAATACTAAGCATCCATAATTCTTCTCAGCTATGACGCCTCGTCCTTTGTCTGTATTGTACTCTGCTGGACATCCGTAGGGGAGATGTGCGATTGGTATCTAGTGTGGGCAATTGGATTGTGCGTGTTTGGAGAATACGTGGTTCTTGTCCAAGCATAATAAACACTTTCTTCTTTCAGCATCACGGCTATATGAACATGCAGCTGATGGCTACAAGTCACTTGTCCCAATTAATTTCGCATACATGAATACATATAGATTGAGCATCAGTTTCGCAGCATAGGCGATTCGTTAGTTATAAACTAATTGTCCTGTAACTCAGCTATCACATAGATGTACTTACGTGTAATTATTGGCTACTTTCTGTGCCTTACTAAAGCCCCCGCATGTCGTCTACTTGGGTTGGGGTAATGTCGTTATGTGGGACGTGCAGTGATGTGCCGTGGCAGGTTGTAAATAGGTTTTTATTGGTTATACCCATTTTATATAGCAACAAAATTAAGCCACTGTCAATGAGTGCATATACGTGTCTCTTGCATTATTCATATCATATATCATGACTAACCGCAAAGACATTAAAGGGATAATTGGTTTGCTGATCTTCAAAATCGAGCAACAAGTAATATTTAAGTGACATATATAAATCGCAATTCGAATACATTTGGCTGATTCACGCCTAATAATCGCAACTTTTGTGTTGGTATAGGTACAGGCTAATACTCGTTTTTCACACTATAAATGGGTAACAATTATGATCTTTCATCGTTATGATGTTTGAGTCTGTATGAAGAACCTATATCAAACAGTTTATAGCTTCGATAATAGTGCTCACTCAACCATCCGTCATAGCGTAGCTTAAAACCACGTGCTATTTGGAGCAGTGGTCGCCTCGACCAATCAGTTAACTCAATATCTTTAACAGATGCCCACATCCTAGACGTTTCATGGTTTCGTCACCCGATGCCGGGGGGTGTATTTCATGTAATTTCATAATCCCCACACAGCCTAGCAGCTATACAATCTTTGCTCGAGACCTTCACAAGCCCCTGACAAGCCAACGAATGTGAATGTCTAGCCCAGGTCAATTTCCTTTCTCTGACAATCTAATATCACAATCAATAGCGCAGACATGAACGATCGAGGATGGTAAAGTGCGCGGACGCTGTGAGAAGCGAAATGTTTTTGAAAGGTCTGTCCCGTTTCGGTCAATTGATCAATACTTGTTATTCTGATAAACATTATTCTTCAACAGACATGACTCTTGTCTGACAAATTACCATCAAGCCCCCTGAACATGTGGTTATGAGGCTGTCGTGTCTCAGTGTACTGATTACAGCTGTAAACTTCATCGAGGGGGTCGGATCAAAATACAAGATCACAAACACAAGGTCAAGCATTCAGCTTTTTGCCTCAATAAATATTATGAGCCATGAGGCCACGCTACGTTTTCTCTAAGTTGTTGTGATGGGAATTTGTCGAACAAGTGGGAGCTTGATAGCCAAGTGTGGGCAATTATGGTGTGCTATCAAAGCGTCGGAATCACACTCTCCGTAACAATATATCAACATTGTGGAAAGCAATTATAATGATAAGTGTTTCATATTACCATTCAAAAGTTCAAAAGTTTAAGAAATGTTATGCAGGTTATTAGCATTTGTTCGGCTCGGCCTGTATGGCCTCAATATGTTGCTGAGGTCAGTGAATAATTCAGCACAACTGGTGAACATAAAGGTGGGTTATACAATATTAGCCGGTGGAGAGGGCGTGAGAATTTTAATATTGTCGCCAACTAACTTGCAATCTGCTCAATTTCGACCCACCCAGAATTTCAGCAGTATGTAACTTAGGCAGAAACTGGATAAGAATGAGTACACGATAATAACTTTCGAGGGTGGGGTGGGGGGTGAGGGGGGTTAGGTATGGGAAGGGGGTAGATGTAGGGGTAAGGAACCCAGGCATAAAACGTGCCTCCAAAAGTGAGTTGCTTGGAGTAGTGATATTAGCAAGGACAAACCGCAGCTTATGTTAGATACCTATCGTGGCCACAACCTTGTTCTGAGGTATGTCAAAGATGATAGATACAATAACGTTTACACAGCATTGTCCTAACATTTGCATGATTGTCCTTTGATAAAACATCATAACATGATTAAATAGGGTTCCTTGGTGCTACTGTCGACAGCTGCGTTAGCCCATTTAAAACTCACGTAATATTTACATTTGCGTACAGCAGCGGCTTCTCATACTTGTGTAGATCACAGATCATACTCAATGTGCTCTCTGTTGTGAGTCTTCAGCTCTGCTATAACCGGCTGGCGCTACCTTAAGGCAAACTAGAGCACTGCTGTTATGTAGCATATGTTGAAGAATAGGGCAAACGACAGTCACCCCGCCCCAACCTACATATAATAGGCAATGTCGATGGGTTGTGCAGGTGCTGTTTAAGTAGGCCAAACCTTACGTAATCGACCAGAGGCATTCAACACTTGCCTTGGCTGGGTTTGCATTGACTTGGCGAGGGGTCATGTCAAAACAGGCTAAACCTTACGTAATCGACCAGCGATCATTTTCGTCCGCTCAATATTGACTTGGCAAAGGGGTCATGTCAAAACATCTAAGCGGCAGCTTATAATAGTGCGCGTTACCAGCTTTCCTCGGTCGGTGTATATAATGTATTTTTGTCTCAGCGACAGTGTGCACTGGATGTCCCCGTGCAATCAAAGCGGGTATATATACACAAACACACATGCACGCACACATATATATATGTATACACACAGGCGCTCGGTTTTCGATGCCAAGCTTCCGAGCGCGGAGCCGCTATCTATAAATAGCATATATATGTGTATATGTATAAGTGTGTGTGTTTATAAACGTATATATTTCTCTAAACTGGTCACTGCTACGGAGCACATCTTTTAAATCCCTATTCAAAGATGGGACCACCATTTGTACGTGATCATTCGAGTCATGAATCAGGTTATCACACCAACCATGGAGTCGAACCCACAGCCTGTGGATCAAAAAGCGAAGCAGTAAACCACCAAGCCACTGAGACCGACTTAGTGCCATTCCCTCGGCTTTGTATTGACTTGGTTAAGGGGTCATTTCAAAAAATCTGCTAAGGAATCACATCAAAACATCTAAGGGGCTGCAGCTTGTGACATCTAATCAAAAATAGTGCGCGTTACCAGCTCCCCTCGCTGACATCTATCATAAACGTGTGCGGCGCATAGGGTTTCTTAACAAGGCGCAATCACATACCCGATTGCTAAACTAACAGGTCAAGAATTCATATTATTTAGAGATAACATTTGTTTGTGTAATATTGTTGATACCGCATTGCTGGTCGTCCAGGCTTGCCATTGTAAGACTTGCCGTTGGCGTTCCTGCCGAATCTAGTTTTTATTCAACCGTGACCGGCAATTTATGTGCTATATGGTCGACGTATTGCGTGATTGGCTTGTTGCGGGTTAAGGGTGCTATATAGCCGTCGTATTGCGTGATTGACTTGTTGCGCGTTAAGTGTGCTATATGCACTGTGTATTGCGTGATTGACTTGTTGCGCGTTAAGTGTGCTATATGCACTGTGCATTGCGTGATTGACTTGTTGCATGATAAGTGTGCGATCAGGTCGAAGTGTTTATGACAAGTTGTATGAATGGTGTGCTATATGGCTGGTGTATCGTGAGTTTAGTTATTAACGTGCTCTATGATCGAAGTATTGCATGATTGTTAAGAAGTCTGTTGATCAATTCCCTGATACGCTTGATTTGGGTCCGAAGACTTGTCCAGTTTACAGAACCAGCTTCTAGTCGTACTTGTCTTTCTTTTTTATTGATATATAACAGGACAAGAAAGAAGATAATGACAGGTTGATGCATTACTGCTAGAAATCGTGAATTACGTGAATTTGAGTGAGTATCTATATCTCCGCCAATGTTTCCGATTCGTATAAACCAAATGGTGGCTGTCCGTCAGTGCTTACATTCGGGTTGGAGTCGTGACATTCAACATACAACCAGGCACCATTAAAGCTGGTTGCACAGTACGCCTGATCGGTATCATTGTCTTAGTCGAAAACGTCTGATTGTTGTGGAGTGCCATGCTGTCTCCTGAAGAAATTATATACGACTGCACAAATGACAACAGCTCCAATAAGCCGGCAGTAAAAACGAGGAATTCTTTTGATCGGAAAAGACAGGGTACTGCTGCCAGGAGCTAACGGAATAATCATTTAAACAATCAACAATAAGAGTTCAATTCATGCCAAATGCAAGTCACATTATGTTTAATACATTTTATACAAGAGGAGATCGGGAATACCTGGCCAATGGGAATGTATACTGTGCATACACCGGATGCTCGGTAGCCTGGTAGGAAGAGCTGGCGGCAATCTTTGGCAAAACCTACAGTAATGAGCAACACATTCGAGGAAAGCGCCCCCCCCCCCCTCCGGAAGTGGGAGGGGGCTTGACATGTATCATAGTAATTTGTTTATAATGCTGTGGGGGAGGGAGCGGTACGATACTCTGAATTGGTCGAGAAACTTGTCATAGTGGCCGCTATGAAGGGTTTGAAACTAAACCCATTCTGCCCGCAATGTCGGGTTAATACAGGCCAAACTCTGTTAGTAGAAATTCCTGAGCTGTCTGCGACCCAAGTCAGGCTGTATATTGGCTCGGGTCTTTTCCAGGTGCATGAAACCCGGGTTTTCAATGCATGGTGGCATCTAACTAAATCATGCAAAATATTGTAATTCATAATCTTCCAAATGAAGGATAAATGGTGTTTATACTTTGCCATGGTATGAATGTGAGATTTATTTGTATTTAACTGAAACTTGAGACTCAGCCATTAATGTGAAGCTAAGGCCATTTCCATTTGGTCACAAGGCTACAACAGCTTCGGGTTTTAAGTATGTGCATCCCGTAGCTTAGCGTCCACCCAACCCTTCCTCCTATACATCACATAGCTTACCGTCCATCCAACCCTTCATCCTATACATCACGTAGCTTATCGTCCACCTAACCCTTCCGCCTATACATCACGTAGCTTAACGTCCACCTTACCCTTCCTCTTACCCTTCCAACCAACCCCACATCCTGTGCATCCCGAACCTCATCATCGACCCAACCCCACATCCTGTGCATCACGAACCTCATCATCCACCCAACCCCACATCATGTGCATCCCGAACCTCATCATCCACCCAACCCCACATCCTGTGCATCACGAACCTCATCATCCACCCAACCCCACATCCTGTGCATCCCGAACCTCATCATCCACCCAACCCCACATCCTGTGCATCCCGAACTTCATCATCCACCCAACCCCACATCCTGTGCATCTCGAACCTCATCATCCATCCAACCCCACATCCACGCATCCCGAACCTCATCATACACCCAACCCCACATCCTGTGCATCCCGAACCTCGTCATCCACCAAACCCCACATCCTGTGCATCCCGAACCTCATCATCCACCCAACCCCACATCCTGTGCATCCCGAACCTCATCGTCCACCCAACCCCACATCCTGTGCATCCCGAACCTCATCATCCACCCAACCCCACATCCTGTGCATCCCGAACCTCATCATCCACCCAACCCCACATCCTGTGCATCCCGAACTTCATCATCCACCCAACCCCACATCCTGTGCATCACGAACCTCATCATCCACCCAACCCCACATCCACGCATCCCGAACCTCATCATCCACCCAACCCCACATCCTGTGCATCCCGAACCTCATCATCCACCCAACCCCACATCCTGTGCATCCCGAACCTCGTCATCCACCAAACCCCAAATCCTGTGCATCCCGAACCTCATCATCCACCCAACCCCACATCCTGTACATCCCGAACCTCATCATCCACCCAACCCCACATCCTGTGCATCCCGAACCTCATCATCCACCCAACCCCTAATCCTGTGCATCCCGAACCTCATCATCAACCCAACCCCAAATCCTTTGCATCACGAACCTCATCATCCACCCAACCCCACATCCTGTGCATCCCGAACCTCATTATCCACCCAACCCCACATCCATGCATCCCGAACCTCATCATCCACCCAACCCCACATCTTGTGCATCCCAAACCTCATCATCAACCCAACCCCAAATCCTGTGCATCACGAACCTCATCATCCACCCAACCCCACATACTGTGCATCCCGAACCTCATTATCCTCCCAACCCCACATCCATGCATCCCGAACCTCATCATCCCCCCAAGCCCACATATTGTGCATCCCGAACCTCATCATCCACCCAACCCCACATCCTGTGCATCCCGAACCTCATCATCAACCCAACCCCAAATCCTGTGCATCCCGAACCTCATCATCCACCCAACCCCACATCCTGTGCATCCCGAACCTCATCATCCACCCATCCCCACATCCTTTGCATCCCGAACCTCATCATCCACCCAACCCCTCATCCTGTGCATCCCGAACCACATCATCCACCCAACCCCTCATCCTGTGCATCCCGAACCTTATCGTTCACAATCCCTTAGGCCTTCACAACGCCTGACAAGCAAGGCCCTGACTACAAACATGTCTCGCCGACATAAGCAGAAACATACATCCGAAACCCCTAAGTTAAGTAATAAGTTTCTTCTTGAGTACTAGGAATTTATGTCTTCCCTCAACAACCTCAAGTGCGTGTCGCGTATCATAATACACAACCTAGGTTGGCATGTTGTAAGATCGACGTATAGCTTGAATGGTATGTTTTATGATGGGCAAATTCTGTAATTGACATGCTGTATGCTCTGCTAATTGATCAGTTAATTGTACGAGATGCATGTCATATAATTCGCGTGATTAGTGGTGGTCGTATTGTGTGATCGAAGTATTATGCGTTTGGCATATTGTACAATTTGTTATCTTGGTGAATGCTTTCGCCAAGATACCTTGGTTAGTCCCATTTGTAGTATGTGCTATTGGCATGCTGCATGATTGGTGTATAGTGCAAATGGAATATTGTACGATCGGCGTATTGTACAAAGAGAGCAATGTGCGATCGTTGTGTGGTTCAAACGGAATATGGTACGATCGGTGTATTGTGCAAAAGGAAATTGAATGATCAGCGTTTTGCGCTATTGGCGTTTTTTACGATAGGCGTATTGTGCTAGTGGCATGTTGTATGACTAGCAATTCATGCATATGGAATATTATGTGATCGGTGTATTGTACTACTGGCATGTAGTATGATCGCGTAATGTACTACTGACATGTAGTATGATCGGTGTATTGTACTACTGGCATGTAGTATGATCGGCGTATTGTACTACTGGCATGTAGTATGATCGGTGAATTGTACTACTGGCATGTAGTATGATCGCGTATTGTACTACTGGCATGTAGTATGATCGGCGTTTTGTGCTACTGGCATGTAGTATGATCGGTGTATTGTACTACTGGCATGTAGTATGATCGGCGTATTGTACTACTGGCATGTAGTATGATCGCGTTTTGTACTACTGGCATGTAGTATGATCGCGTATTGTACTACTGGCATGTAGTATGATCGGCGTTTTGTGCAACTGGCATGTAGTATGATCGGTGTTTTGTACTACTGGAATGTAGTATGATCGCGCATTATGTAAATGCAATATTGCATGAAAGGTGTATTGTGCTACTGGCATGTTGTATGATTACACTTGTATGAAATTGTCATGTTCAACGATCGGCAAACTGTTACATCGTCTAGTAGTCCGATGGACGATTCTTATTATTGGCATATTGTACTAATCAATGATTAACATTCTACGTGATAGCCTGTATGTGCTGCTAAACATATGCAAGTTACAGTTGCACTGGCCAGTTTTACCATGCTATATGTTCCGATTATCAAATTGTGCATTCACACGAATGCGCTTAAAAATTGTCTCGCAAGAATCCATTCGTTTTCCAACGGAGGAGCTAGCTTTTCTCACAATTATTGATATCATGAACAGCAGACGTTTGTGGTCATTACGTATTGTTGCTATATGTAACTAACGGTACAGGGTCACGTAACTGTGCTATATTGTTGCACCATATGGGGGGGTGGGGGTAGTTGGACAGGCATGATTGATATATGTCGAACATAGAACGGAACGCCATTCGAGGGATTCATACACAAAGGCACTCAAAATCATTGTATCGACATCATTGCACTCACTGTCAATATATAAAGAGAATCCTATATGCTTTGAAGCTAGAGGTTTTAATGAGCAGCTATGACCAAGGAAGATATGGGCTAGCTCTTCATTGTAGAGGGGTGGCGTGACTGACTTGATCCTTACCGCTACGTAAGCAACACAAAAGGGATCAATGTACAATTACGGAAGTTAAATAACAGTGATGTCCACATGGCTCAGTGGATATTTGTAACAAAACAGTCCTTACAAAGCGTAGTAGAATTCAAAGCAATGAAATCCCTTAGCAAGGATTCTAGTTAAAAACGATGAAAGATGTCCGAATTGTATTGATCAAAATGGAGCAAATCAGCATCGCCTAAGACTCATTACAGTAAGAAGTGCTTAAGCACATTCAATTGTGCTAACAGATGAAGTCACCTGCATTTAATAGGATTGCAATATTGAATATAGTTTTATCAAAGGTACAATTGTTATAAATGACTGTCAGTTAGATGATGCAGCTGTGTATGGTCACGTTATTTGTCAGGTGGGGGCGCGAGTGACCCCTCCACGTAAAGCTATACGATCTTTGGAGTAAGCATGGTATGCTATAAATGGATATCTACCGTACGAATTTACAGGATCCGAGGGTCGAGTTGATTTTACCACCAGCTTAGCAAAACCTAGGGGGTCCATTAACCATGCTGAAGTTAAATAACAATGGCGAAGCTATAGCTTAGTGTGCCATGATATTTGATATCATGTTTAGTATTCGTGCTTACCTCGCTATCATACTATCATTTTGCACACGGCTACGTATTACCAACTCAGAACATTTAGTCTTAAGAAACATTGCAAACCGAGCATAATAGCGTAAGCTTACATAGCAATGTCACATTATTGTTGCAAAACGGTGTAAAAGTCGATATTTGTAAGCTATAACCTGTATTCACTTTAATTCAGCTAACCACATAACGACCCCCCTCCCCCACCCCTACGCTCTTGCAATAATTTTGTTCATAATAAATGGTCACTCAGGTGATAGGATAATTTATTTATTATGTAACATATACATATGTCTAGACCACCATAGAAGCTGTTGTTTATGCCAAGTGCTACGTGGCCAAAGCGGTCGTGCAGGTTTACTAACAGCTACTGAGGCTTCCGGCCGGTAAGCAGGTGGTTCAGGTCATTACCTGCTAAGGATATACTACATGAAATAACAATGTGCTAGGCGTTGGCGTTCTGCCTCTACTAACGTGAAGGCCTGTCCCTAATCACCTACATCAGGAATGTATACCGTTTAAACACCGGATTCTGTGTTGCCAGTTTGGTACAACTCGCTGCAGTCAATGGCTTGAATCATGCCTCCTGTTGTGCAGCCTGCAACAGTAAAGAATAGTTAAGTTTATATGGTGATGTTTACCAAGCTCATATATCACTACATCACATGCATTGAGTTAGATATGCGTTTGCGACGAATCATAACAAGAGCAGGATGTGAATCTGAAGTAACATGCATACAATATGTGGTTCCCGGGTACAAGTGAGACAATGTAACGGACCCAGACAATAATAAGGCGTACTTGGTAATCCAACTCCTGGAAATTCGGAAAATATGAAATGGTCCAGAGACGCTACTCTTTCTGGGAAACACGTGCCAGATAACAGCTGGATAAATCCCATGCTGACCTCACACCATGATGCTAATTCAGGATGTTGATATGAGGCCGTCGTGCCTCGTTATAATGACGACGCCTTAGAATCCACGACATGGTTAACTTCTGGGCAGCTTAAAGCTGTTGAAGGCGACAAGCGCATCCAGGCTAAGATAGCGCCCAATATCCCTGGGAGCTATCCGACAACAACTCACAAGGCCAGTGCATCTATCACAGGCTCAATATAACCATGTGGTTGAAATCGACATGATAAGCCACTCCCTGGTTTTATTCAGACCTCAGTGAGTCATTATACAGAAACAGATTTTGCAAATGGAGCCAAATTGATCCATTTAAACTTTTGCGTTGGTACATTTACTGCCTTTGAAATACTCAGCTCATACTTTATGATCTGTTATCGTTATGATGTGAGACCTGAAGCAGTATGTACATTCTCGCATAGGTTAATGTTACACAAGAGGCCTTGATGCTATCACCTGCTATCAGCTTCTCCAAGCTTTATAATGCTATTATGAGGAACTCATACTCACCATCAATGCTTTCCTGCTTTGCATTCTTAAGTTCATGATTGTAATAATATGTATTACCTGTATCATATACTTAGGCTGCTCCTGTCTTTGATTGGATTGATTATTAAGGCGCTCACACCTGTATCTATCGCTTCGTCCCTCTTTAAAAAATACACCATTAGCTGGTTTTGATTCCATGAGATTACGAGGTACTCAACATGATAAACAGACTGCCATGGTGTGATAAGTGACTTGATTAGCATGTTGTGTGATAATTGTGGTGTGTGATTGAGTTGTTACGTGATTGACATGTGGTGTGATTGACATGCTGTGTTGTTAGTGTGATGTATGGTCGGCCTCATGGGTGTTTGGCATGTTGTGTTATTTTTATGCTCTGTGATGAATGTGTTGTGCAGTTTGGCGTATTGAATGATTGGCGTAATGTATGGACGGCGTATTACGTTATTGACATGGTATGTGATTGGTGTGATGTATGATTGGCGTATTATGTGATTGACATGGTGTGTGATTGGTGTGTTGTATGATTGTTGTATAACGTGATTGACATGGTGTGTGATTGTTTGTGATGTATGATTGGCGTATTACGTGATTGACATGGTGTGGTGACGTGGTGGGGAAAGCTATAAAAAAATAACGAGGTTAGGTTTTGACCCCGGAGATTGTGTACGGGACCACACGGTAAGTAGAGAAACACAAGGTCCAATATATAAATAAATATTCTGCACGTGTCACTACTCTGAGCCATGACGCCATGACCCCGTGTTTCAATGGTACCGTTATGGGCATTGGTCCAAGAGGATGACGCTTGCTATTACTGTGTGCAGCGAGGAAATATAGGGGCGATGTCCAAACATCACAATGATTCACATCTATCACACGCTCAATGCTGCCTGCCTTGTTGTTGACGGAGACGCAAAAGAATTGGTACAATAACCATGTTTTACCTTCAGACGCAAAATATGCCAATATACAGATACAAATTCTGCATACAGAATCACATTGACCCATTTATGCTCAGTAATATACTCATACTTTGCTTCGGTACGAATACAGACTTAAATATACTCTGCTCCAACTACGTATATTACAGTATGATATGTTGCCGTTATGATGTGAGCGTTCATGCAGTCTGTGTAACCTACGATTGGTCAATGTAACACAATGCGTGATTGGCATGGTGCGTGATTGGCATGTAATGAGATCAGTGTATTGCGTAAATGACATGGCATGCAACTGGCGTATTTTATTTACCGCATGTGGTATGATCGGAACATCGCATCATTAGCATGCAGTGTGGCTGATCAGCCCGATTCCTTCTGCTTGACCAAATATACATATTTTGCACGTATGTATGCTGCTGTCGAACCGAATGAGTTATTAGTTTGCTGTATGTTTGATTCGATTACCAAAGAGCGCAAGTCACACCATTGTCTGATATGAATCCGACCCAGTTGTTTTCCTATGGATCAACTAGTATTTCTGATAATCAAATACAACATATCCTCACTCTATCATCCTACCGTTCACCAGATCATCTGACCAATGACGCAACTCGCAAACCTATCATACGGCATCGAACATTAGATTTTTGCACTCATCACCTTTTTCCGGCATGAGCTGTGTGAGCATAATGACGCCAGTCACATGACCTAGCAGTGATGTGTCAATAAATTAGGACCACAACAGATACGTTACTATGCCAGCAATATATTTGCATGGTCGTATATTATTAAATGTGCATTTATGTAATTTCAGCGACATTAATTATGCAGTTGATATAAATTCATTAAAATATTCGATTATTTAAATTTTCGGGTCGATCCATATTCTGCACCATCCTGCTATATGTTTAATGTATTTCAATATCCTGTGAGCAGATATATTACTTTTAGCTCTGACAGCGTAGAATGCATTTATTTCTGCATCGATACACGATTTACGTAAGAGCGGGCGAATTATATAATGCCAATTAATATTCCTCTCTTGTATTAAACTTACCACACTGCGTTATTCCGTTCTTGTAGTGTAAGTTGTTACGATAAATGGTGCATCAGATGGCAATATTACTACAGTAACGTCCTCACGGTAAAATTGAGTTCCAACAGTACTCATCCCAACCCAATGGTGTATCTAAATATATTGTACTAAGACGTACATCGCGATATCGCAACGTTTTATGTTAAAATAAAAAGGGCTTTATATTTAAGTGTCTACAATGAACGGTGAATAAACTACAAGGTAATTTTGCTCATGTTATGAGAATGGGAAATACATAACACTGCTCTAGGTGTTGGTTTGGATAGGATGATACAAAGTATAAATAATTGTTAGGTTCTATCTTTATTGCTGTGAATGTCAGAGAGCATTCATATCACCACCGCTGACTACTATTCACTTTAAAACAATGCTGTGGCTCCCTGTCTGCGCGTCCGTTCAGGTTGATGAGATTATATGCGCCAGGTAACAAATTGGTATCTTGCACAGCTCCATAAATTGATATCTTTGTCTTGTTCCATGACTGAAACTTTTGATTGTATGGGCGTGCAAAGGCATCATTCGTTGTCATTACAAAACAATTGTTATATTGTTGACAAGAGCTGGAATTGCTCAACAAGCGCACCTGTAGTAGACGAAGAATTCTTCAGATGTGACAAGAAATAGGAAACTGCTTCAAGGGATGCGGCAATATTTGCAGAGTACACACCAATTTAATCTCCACAGTTATTGTTTGAACCATCATTTAGAGTTTTCAATCGTCCGTCTAAACTGCGCGACTAAATTTAAATGCCGCCCTGCGGACTAACTAATACAATCCGGAATAGCTCTACAAAGCTTTCATAGCGAACAGAATAACGCTGATTGAATCAGGATAAGCTATATATTGATCTAAAGGTGTACTCTAACGCTAATTGAATCAGGATAAGCTCTATATAGTTCTAATGGTGAACAGACTAACGCTAATTGAATCAGGATAAGCTCTTTATAGCTCTAATGGTGAACGGACTAACGCTAATTGGATCAGGATAAGCTCTTTATATCTCTAATGGTGAACAGACTAACGCTAATTGAATCAAGTTAAGCGCTATAAAGCTGTAATGGTGAAGCCACCTGATGATCGGCTTTTGCTTCACTTATTCTCATGACCACTGCGCAGCTAGTGGGAGTGAACCCCCTCGGTGAAGCTGTAGCCTTTTTGGTCAGACATTGAACAAGACATATACAATCATAGCTTCGCTCATCTCACTTAAGGAAATACTGAAGATGAGAGTAGGGCAAGAAATGCTATACTTTTCAACAGTCGAGGCACTTGTCAGTTATGCCGCAACATTAACGTCCTTTCCTCATAGGATAATGCTGAGTGAGGATGTTGGTATGAGGCAATAATGGCTCAGTATAATTATAATGCATGTTAATAAATGCCTCTGGAGAGTATAAGCCATAGTGCTTCATTCAGCTGAAGCGGTGGGGCTTTCAGACGTTATGACTTACAAGCCATCAGCCATCATCTGTCTCCATGTCACAGAAGACGGAGATCGGGATCGCATGGCCTGCATTAAGAATGTACACTGTGTACACGCCGGACTCTGTGTTGCCAGCTTAGTACAACTCACTCTGTGTTGCCAGTCTTTGGCTAAAATCGTCCCTTCTGCTGTGCAGCCTGCATTATTGAAGAAAAATGACAAGGTGATGAGTGCAAAGAGCATATATTATATGTTGCCCTTTTATTGTAGGAGCATACATGAGAAAAAGCGGCTAGAAGTATGTTCTCCCACTATAGATAGCGATGTAGCGGTGGTTCAGTAGGGTCGGTGCCTCTTTTGAGTCAACAGTTATTTGAACATATAGGAGTACCTCACCTATAGCTGTAAGATGCGAACCACCGTAAGAGCCCTGAGACACCATGCTGGCCAAGTCATCGCGAATTTGTTGAAGAGGCTCCAGTGCATCGTGGATCTGCTTTAGTGGTAGGAGCAGCGTGTTGCGTAGGGCTGTACTCGTGGTGTCAGCTGTTGTAGACGAGGCTGACCCCAAACCCTGCGCCTGGATAACACATTAACGCACCTAGTTAATCCGTTCATACGTAACGCATTTCATTATCGCTAGATAACATACATGTGATAAGACTATTGACTTAATATTAGTTGATTTCATAGACTTAATGTGCTGATTCACTCCCACTCTCATATTATTGGTTAGTCATATATAACATCTATAGTTTCTGTCAAATAGACAAAGTTACCACAATGAGCAGCAGCAGCAATACCTGAATCGTTTGATCAACAAAGTTCATTGTACCGTCACCTGATGACGGGCGTTTGCTTCACTCAGTGATATGACCACCATACAGCTGGTAGGAGTGAACCCTCTTAGCACAGCGATAAGCTTTTTGGTCAGACATTTAACCAGACTCATTAATCAATGCTGCGTACTTGCGCATCTAACTTATGGAAACACTAGCGATGAGAAATGGCCCAGACATTCTATAATCTCCATCAGACCATGCACTCGTCAGCGTTTTGCCGGAAAACAATAGTACCGTCCGTATAACATAATGCTGAGTGAGAATGTTGACATGAGGCTATATTATCTCAGTATAATGATAATGCATAGAAATAAACGACAGAGCGCGCTTCTGGAGAGAACAATGCTTTATATTGGAGTTTTGTTTTAATGTGGCCTATCGAGCAACGTCGTGGAACCTTGAGGGTAAAAGCACAAATGCAGGGTAAGACAATCGCCAAATACCTTGCATGCGTAATTGTTCCATGACAGCATGACCCTTTTATTCGATCATATATTGATAGACATATCTCTAAGAGTTTGGCAATTGCTGCCCAAGTTGTGTTTGGTACGCAAAGAAAGGATGAAGTCCCCCCTCATCGTAACAGTCGCCATAGCGCCAAAGAACTTTATCAGGGTTCACTCCCTACAGAATACGTGAGCACGCCACCTGTGTGCAGCCAGCTGTTTGTCATAATGTCTATCTTAAAACCGTAATCTCTTGGCCGGCATAGAAGTTGCCATACTTTGCGTATGCGGTGTACCCCTAGTGGTCGTGAATGTCTTTTCTCAGCCGCTGAGATTTATGGCCAGACAGCTGATGGAGCAACCCGTTATCTGATAATGTCATGCAAAAATGATCAGATCTTTACAGGCATTGACAATCTGACTCCACGTCGATCCGCTCCCACCTTGGGAAAGAGCATGTATGCAGATGAACAGTGCTTCCATATCTAACTGTTAATATATATTACCTGAGATGAAATACACATTGGTTCGATTCAGAACATAATCATAAAGCAGCATACAACCCAAGCCATTTATCATCAGTGTTGTTGCCAATATGGGTCAATGCATATCATTCAGGTGAAGCCGTGAAGACTTGGCGTCGCTCAAGCTATCCTCAACCATCTGTCTCCACGTTGCAGAAGACGTAGATTGGGATTACCTGGCCCGCATCAAGAATGTGCATTACATACACACCATATTATCTGTAGCCAGCTTAATAGAACTGACTGAAATCTTTGACTGAATTTGAGCCTTCAGGCGGACAGCCTACACAATATACTTAATTGTTAGACTAATTCTGTGACTTTTGCCTTTAAGTTAGAAAACGCTTGTAAATTGGCAGCATACTTTACAGCTACTTTTGACCGTCGTTTAACAAACTAAATTGCAGTATTTGGTTTCAGTCAGTGTCTTATCAGGAATAAATCATGCAGTTGCAACTCACCTTTCTCGGACAAATGCGAACCTTGTGACCCTACACTGGTCATGACATCTGTTTCAGTGGTAGAAGCAACGTGTTACGTACGGTTATACTCGTGGTGTCTGTGACTGAAGACGATGTAGACCTCGCGACCTAACCCTGGATAACACATCATTACACCACATGGCTGGGACAATGACATATGTGCCTCGTACAAACTCTTTGTATCATATCTAGGTTCACTTGTCGATCAATCGTGTGATCTAATGTGAACGTTGTTATGTCCAACATGCATTGTCCTAAGGACATAGGAAACTTTACTGTAAAACAGTCGACGCACGTGCCTGCGGTTTGCTGGAAATTCACGCTGCTTTCCTCATAGCATAATGATGTATAAGAATGTTGATGAGAAGCTATATTGATTCAGTATAATGGGTAGGTATCACAATAAACGACCGAGCGAGCCTATGGGGAGCACGGGGCATTATAAGAGCCCTCTGTGTGCACATAGACGTTTCGAGCAGCAGCTGCAGCTTAGACGTCTGACATCTAGTAAACATGTGATATTGCGCCATCTGGAGATCTTCAACAGACGTGGCACGTGCCTTACGTCCCGTGTAAAACTACCATCTTGTTCTTATGCCATAAAGATGACTGAACACGTGGGTTTGAGGATGTCATGTCTCTTGGTATAATACAAATGCACCGAAATAAACGTTATTATTCTTAGATCAGGGTCATTGAGGGTGGCGTATAAAAATACAAGAATCAACATCAAGCACAAGGGTCAATATCAGTGCACGAGATCACACATGGAACCGGGAGGTTAAGTGCAGAAAATAAGGTCAACATTTATATCAAAGTTTACATGATTTGCATTTGTCCTAAAGTTGAGATATTGCTATTCGATGTGGACAACGGTTTTTTGGCTTAGTGGACAACAAAGGTGCGCAGTAAAAGCTTGGCCATCATCCTCATCCACCACCGTTGCAACATCCCCTTGTTGTGGAAAGCGACGAGTGTGTGAGTGTGGTTGGTTGTCACATGCTTGATTAACCTTGGGGAGGGTGTCACAGTGGTCGGGGTCACATGCTCAATTAACACAGAGAGGGCGTGTGCAAGTGGTTGGGGTCGCATTCTTGATTAACCTGGGGAAGGGATGAGAGTGGTTGGGTTCACATTAACCCGGGGTTTGGGTGGTGGGAATGGTTTGGGTCACTTATATGATTAACTTCGATGAGGGTGTGGGAATGGATAGGATCACATGCTTGATTAACCTCGGGGAGTGTTGGAGAGTGCTTGTGGGTCACATGGTTTATTAACCTAGGAGAGTGTGTGAGAGTGGTTGGGGTCACATGCTGAATTGACCCAGTGGCGGGGGTTGAGAGTGGTTGGGGTCACATGCTTGATTAACCTGAAGGATGGTGCAAGAGTGGTGCAAGAGCTCATTTAACCCGGAGGGGGAGGGGGGTTGAATGGTAGGTGTCATATGTTTGATTAACCTGGGGAGGGTCTGGGAGTGATTGGGGTCTCATGCTCAATTAACCCAGGGAAGGGGTGTGCGAGTGGTTTGGGTCTCATTCTTGATTAACCTAGGAAAGGGTGTGAGAGTGGATGGGGTCGCATGTTTGATTAACCTGGGGGGAGTTGTGAGAGTGTTTGGGGTCTCATGCTCAATTTACCCAGGGAGGGCGTGTGCGATTGATTGGGGTTGCATGCGTGATTAACCTAGGGGAGAGTATGAGAGTGGTAGGGATCACATGCGTGATTAACCTGGGAGTGGGGGTAGGGGTCGAGTAGTAGGGGTCACATGCTTGATTAATCTAGGTGGTGGGTGTGCGAGTGGTTGGGGTCACATGCCCAATTGACCCGAGAGTGTGTGTGTGGGGTGGGCGAGTGGCTTGGATCACATGCTTGATTAACCTGGAGGAGGGTGTGGGAATGCTTCGGGTCACATGATTGATTAACCTGGAGGAGCGTGTGTGAGTGGTTGGGACATATGCTTTATTAATCTGGGGGAGGGTGTTGGGGTGGCTAGGACACATGCTTGATCAACATTGAGGAGGATGTGTAAGTGGAATAGGTCACAAGCCTGATTAACATGTGGAGGCGGGGGGGTGGAGTGGTCACCTGGTTGATAAACCTAGAAGATGGCGTGGGAAAAGCTCATAAATGACAGCATATGACTGGACAATTCCAAGATGATGAACCGCCTTGGGAACAATATAATACACCAAGTAGCGATTAATCAACTAATTGCACAATAATATGAGAGATTCTAATAGTCAATCTATGTGCTTTTGAAGAAGGAAATATAACCCTCTTAACCCCATTTGCTTAAGAGTAAAATATGCGTAATCTGCCCTACTCTCCTCTCATATTCGTGATGAATTCTACACATACTATGTGACGAAGTTTCTCAGCTTGCTCCGCTGTGACACTTTCTCAACATAAGTTACAATCAACCCAATGTTGTCCCAACCAGATATAAATGATAGCTTTGTATTAATATCATTGAGTTATACATATCATTATCACATCCTTTACGATGCTAGTTAACTCATGGCACTTAGGGGCAATATGTATTAGCTCCTCTTGTCATTGTTAATATAGCTACTTTCATATATATTATCGTCATTATTGCGGAAGTTACATTTGGTACATCTTATTGTCATTGTATCAATAGCTATATTTCATTAGTCGGATTGCAATTGTTACAATAGCTTTATTTCATTAATCTGATTAAGATTGCTAGTAGGAGCTGCACATTGGATTCTTCACCTGATATTCTTGAATAGCAGATATCAATGTAAATTTAACATCTCTGGACCCACATAAATGTTTAACCCTCTTCGACGTGTATGTCTGTGCTGGTCAGCGAGTTGAGGAACTCAGCACCGGACAGCGACACGGCAAATTATTGGGCTTTTTTGCATGAATTTATTTGGTTAAAAATTGGCAGCTTTCTATGAATATATATTTAAACAGGTATGATAAGTAACTTCTCACAATCTAACCGGAAGTCTTAGTTTCAGGCCGGTAACGCTTCTAATAATATTCATACAGGTGCACCTTACTTTTTTCTGAGAGTTGTGATGCCGCGTTTACAAGTCATACCGCATCTACTGCAAATGTCCAAGTGCATCAGGAATTTATTTTGGCAGAGCAGGTAGCTGGACACTACGGTGTTTTACATGCTTGTTATTGCACATTAGCGTTTGTCGAATCGGTATCAATATGCATTTGAATAGATCATGTATGGTACCGTTATAATAAAGCGAGGTCAAGATAATTGATGAATTGTTCACCTACATGTTTATTTACTAATGATATGCCTGTTGTTCCAATGAAACCCTTGTTGTCACTTGTTCTGAGAATGGGGGATCGATGCTGACAACGCGTAGTTAAGTGGTTGGCAAGTGATGATGGTTGTCCAAGCATTATAATTATCAGCATCCAGCTCTGAGAAATGTGACAACCAGGTATTCAATGTCACTTTGTTCCCCATAAAGAAAACGCTGAGTAAGACCCCAATATGTCCTCGCGCGGAGGTGCGTCCTTTGTGGGTCAGGAGACTTTTCCTATGTGAGACTACGAAATGTACTCATGCTGAGGTGGGGTCTTCGAGAGTCATGAGCCTCGCCCTAAGATAGACCCTGATATGACCGCATGCACAGGTGGTATATGTGGGATATTAGCCTTAAGTTACACACAGATATAGTATCAGGCTGAGTTGGGGTCCCTTAGGGTCATGAGCCGCTCCCAAGCAGGACCCCTATATGTCCTCGTGCAGAGGTAGGGACATGTGGTTCATGAACGTCATGATAGGTTAGACCCCGATATGTCCTCATGCTGAGGTCGTGTGATGTGGGTAAACAGCTTCTTTCTAAGTAAGACCACGATATGTCATCATGCAGAGATGGTGTCATATGTGATAATAGGCCCTACTTAAAGATCATGAACACAATTTTTTTTAAAGCAAAATTCGAAAGAATTAACTTCAATAATGGTATTCATATCAATAGTGGTTACTTTGAAGCACCCTATTTCTTTTAAAAAAGGATTTTAAAGTGTATGTTTTCTTCTTCACTCGTTGAACATCCCGCTCGGCAACGTTCGGAATTATTTGGCCCATGACGTCACGTTCGCTGCTCTGCGCTCGCTGATCACGAATGTCAACAAGCTTCGCCATTGTTGTCGCGGCTCGTTGATGGTTTATGAAAAAGTCTTCACGGTTTGTTACACTCACAGTTTGGATTATGCCTTATTGTTGTGTCGGTTGGGCGAAGAAACGACGAGAGGTCGGGTAAGAGTTTCTTTTGGTTCCCGAAAGACCGAGACATGCACAAGAATTGGAATGTAAAGGTGAAGAGGAAGGATTGGAAGCCGACCAAAACAACTGTCCTTTGCTCCGACCACATTGAGAGAGACGCCTATGAAACGGACCCAGAGCTGCTCATAAGTCTGGGCTTTTCTAAACAAACTAGGCTTCGCCAAGGTGCCATGCCAACGATTTTCAATTACATGGGTGTGAACCAGGATCGAGTTAGACGTCGAGGTGCCTTTGAGAAAAGACGACGTCAACAGGTAAGATAGCTAGGACCATCCAATTTTCATTCCCAGTCGTGGTTGTGCCTTTGTGTTTGATTGACAGCAAAATTTATTTCTTATATGAATAATCATACGACCCAAATGACATGGCCGTGTTAAGGCTAAGGCATCACTGGTGAAGAAAGGCCCCATGGTCATGGCTCAATAACTGGTGTTTCAATGTGATCTCAAAATGCTTGCATGGCATTGCCTGTTTTTGTTTAGGGATTTGGATACACTACGTACTGTGTTAAATTGGTCCATTTACATGAGTACTACTGATGTCATAGGACAAATTAGACAGTCTGTATATAGAAGTATATTGATATAGGTGATTTTGATCCCTATTTTGGGAAATATCAATGGTGTACAACTGGTTGACACTGAAACACATGATGCCTCTGTTTTTAGGTGCAGCATGAAATGTTAACTGGAGCTGAGATGCTTGATGCCTCCAGTGAAAGTGAAAACGAGATGACAGGTGTGCCTGAGATAGAGGCCAGCTCAACTGAACCGGTAGAGGGCTCCCACAAGTGGTTTGGAGTTCAAACATGTTTGCTTGTAAGTATATTGAGTCACTTGGATGTCTATATTCGACATGGAAAGTGACGAGGATGGTATGAATGAACATGTAAGTGATAGTTTATTTTGAAAATCCCTGTAAACAGTGGAATTGTATTGCATGCTTATAAAAATAAAAATCAGTGCTCTCTCATAAGCCTAATAAAGCACCTACAACTTTGGTTTTATAGTGGCATTGAGCTAGAGGATGGCCCTGGTCGTAAACAGCAAACACCATCTGAAAGACATTGGCAGATTATCCCCGTCTGAGCAGATATCCAGCTTAGAATCTTTCCACAAGGTGGTGATCTTCTTCGCGCCCAAGAGTGTACACTTTACCTTTGCCACTATGGAAGCAAGGTAATTTAATTGAGCTTTGCTGTGACTGTAGTGTGGTATAAATTGCAAATACCTGATGTAAAACATGAGTTTATGTTGGTGCTTGTAAAGTTATGACATGCTTGTGTATTGTGAGCTCACATAGGCATACCAGACCACCAGGCTATATCTGCTACTGTTGGTGCTTTACTTCCAGATTATTCCTTGCAGTTTTGCATTTTAATGAAAACTCCAATAGAGCTCAGGCAGTCACTCAACAAGGCCAGGCACAATGGGGAGTGTCCTTTCCAAAGTCCAGACAGGGTGATCCAGTGGTGAAGCCTGTTTTGGTTGGTATATATCACAGGATTTGTTGTTCAATATATGTAATGCTGGCATTTATTAAGATAAATTTATTATGAGTCTCCGCCGTGCCCATAGGGTAATTATACTGGCACAAAAGACCAAACATTCCATTTAATGATTCAAAAGACAATTTATTACTAATCTTTTATTAACTGGTTATGCTTAAGATTATGTTGACAACCTCATTACTGAAGTGTTTGTGCTTCGTGAGAATTATCCTAGTTCCAGACTGGCGTAAGTTCTTTCGGCGGAAAGGAGTGTTCCGCCCACTATTGCTGCTCAATTTGAAAAGCCAGCAAAGGACATCCTTGTGGGAGCACATCGATGCCGCTTCAATCATGCAAACAAAATCTCCTCAGCTACTTTTTAGGTATCCTCTGTAAAGGCCCTCTGGGACTGGGAATGTAGATCTTATTTTGTTTACAACACATGATGGCAATACTTTTCTGTTATGTCTACCTAATCTGTGCCACACCCAGTAGATAGGCCAAATATCTGAATAACCTGGAGCAAAAAAGAATTGATTATTTCTTAGGGAAATATGAAAATATTGCACAACATGGACACTTGGGATACACATTGTCCATGTCCAGAAGTGGCTGTGTGTCTTATAAGTGCTTCAATAAAGGCATAACTAACTCATTTGTGGTAACTTCATCCCCTATATGTCCATTTATCTGTATGAACTCGAATTTCGATGCAAGCAGGACATAACGGTCCAAGTAGTTTGACTTGAACCCTGGATGTTCGGTCATACATGGCCACCCTTCTATTGTTGCCAGAGTCTTCAGGTAATTTCGACAACAAACACATTCCCGCAATGGGGTCATCTGATCGCAGTTGTTACAGCTACACCTAAAAGGTTGCCCAAATCAAGCTTTAGCCATTTTGAACTCCAAGTTAGATCATTCACATAACAAAAGCTGGCCCAGCAGTCCATGTTTGTCCATGATTCACTAATTCTTCTGAGCATTCTGACTTTATTTGTGAGCAAAAGAGTAGACTTAGTCTTTTAAATATGCACTGATGAGAGATATATTAACAGGACGTCTAAATTCTGAAAGGGGCCAGTTCACAGGCACCCAAGTCAATTATGTATATTATCATACATTTCACTATCGCTCGGGGAACGCGCTGGGTGGATTTATTGACTGTGTGGGCCAGATAGACCCCATTACACGGCATTGTTATTTCTACCGGTGCTAATCCGTTTAGACTAATAGAGACGAAAAATTTCTACCTACCACACTTCCACTGGCCAGAAAGTCAAAGCGTCTTTGCTGCATTCATTTTCCGATTCGGAATCCGTTTCTGAGCTCCCAACATCATTACCTGACTCGGTTGTTATTCGCAATTGTGTGGGCTAAAATAAATACCCACGGACATCATAAGTCCCCATTTCATCTAATGAGGCTTCATAATCTTCATCTGATGACGACATGTTAATATATACCAATCAGTAGAAAGGAAAGTTGCAGGGAAAAAATCGCGGATCGTATAATTTTTCTCAGCTTTCGAAATAATGCCTTCGAATTTGCTTTGGGACGAGCCGCAAACGTGACGTCACGCGTCCTGCCTCCTAGCGACCAACTGATGCAAAATGGACTCTGGGAATTCAATCGGAATTAAACCCGAGCACCAAATTCTCAGCGGATTTATGTCCACAGTACTTGAGAGAATGTAAAATTATCTACCGTGGTCAGATTAAAAGATATTTTCCTACATTTTGAAACATACAAATCGGATATGCCAAAAAAAGTTAGTTTTGATCTTTAAGTTACGCATGATATAATCTCATGCTGAGCAGGTCCCCCTGAGGGTCAGGAGCCTCCCCCCTAGTTTGACCCCTATATGTTGTCGTGTCGAGGTGGGGACAACACGACGACATATAGATCCCGATATGTCCTCATGCTGATGTCGGGTCATGTGAGAAATGAGCCTCTCCATAAGTAAGACCCCGATATGTCATCATGCTGAGGTGTGGTCATGTGGTTCATGAGCCTCTTCTGAAATTAGGCCCTGATATGTCTACATGCTGATGTCGGGTCATGTGGGACATGAGCCTTTCCCTGCGTAAGACCCTGATATGTCTTCATGCTGAGGTATGGACATGTGGCTTATGAGCCTCTTCTAACATTAGACCCCGAAATGTCTACATACTCCGGTCGGGTCAAGTGGGTATTGAACTTCTCCCTATGTTAAACCCCGATATGTCCTTTAAACCAGTTGGTCCTCATGTGGATAGGGTTGATAGGGTTGTCAAGTAATTTGTCAATTTAGACGCTAGTCATTGTCATATGCTGGGGGATGGATCTGTGGCTAGTTCAATTATCTCTACCATGGCTAGATAAAGCTGAGTTGAATGAGAAGAAAGTTCTGAGCTCTCTACTTCCATGGCAGGTTGTGTATTTTCTATGCCAAATATATTTTATAATGGTATTTATAGCGGCTAAAGCAAGAGCGATGTGGAATAATTATGACTTTGCTTGCATTATGGTGTGCGAGTTGTTGCACTAGGAAGGAATTATACATAATGAATGATACTCCATAGGCTGCTAACTTCTTTGTTATGCTGCATATTGATGTTTGTCATCATTTACGAATAGTACTCATCGTTAATATTTACCTGTTTTGGAGGACCAAATTAAGAATTTGAACACTGTATTGTGCAGATGCTTAACACTACAACTGCTCTGGTTTGAAGTACAGTCAAGGGGCCAATGGTTACAATAGGCGTCTCAAACCGTCGTTTGTTGTCTTCTTTTGCCTACGTTCCTCCACGAAATACTACTGTGTTTTGTGCGACCTAGTTAATAATGATGAGGTAGATTGTATGGTAGGCATGCTGTATCTTTTGTGTAATATGTGAATGCTATTTTAATTGATTGGTGTATAGTTTGATTGGCATGATATGTGATTAATCTGGTACGAATAAGCATATGCATGTTTCATCTTAAATACTTAGGTATGCATTGAACCAAGTGAGACTTGAATATATCATTATACATGATTGTTGGTTCGAGAATCAACTGGTGTTTCTCCAATGCGTTGATCAATCGCATAAAGATATGATGTATTCCTAAAGATCGCCTCACATTTTTCAACAATCTGATACAACCTAGGTTTTACAATTTCCCAGATACGCATCATAAGTATTCAAACAGCAGGCGTAGACGTTCATTATGTTCTGTGGCCTTGGCGTGTGCAAGCCGCAGTGACTCATTAGTGACATTAATGACATGGTTACATGGCCAAGACAAGATTTTGTGCGAAATGGAAGAGGGCAGTATAATCTTATAAATGATCAACTTTGAACATAGAGCAATACAGGAATATGACCTGATTCAGACACTTGTTGCCACTGATGATCACGTGACACACATTGGTTGAATGATTAAGCGTCATTTATTGTGTATTTATAGAAATAGATACAATATTCAGCTTTGCTAATGCAATTGAACAAAGGATGTGTCGAGACTACAAGTGGACAAACAGCATCAAATTGCGTGGTAATAAATCTAATGCATCGTCATGCTGTGGCTGTCTGTCTGCGAATTTAGCCCGTTCAGGTTGGCGTCATTACACGCAGTATATTACCGGGCTCAATTATAGGTGGGAGCACAGCACCACCCACCTCCCCCTCCACCTCCCATTAGAATTGTCTTAGTCCTTCGTCGATCACTTGTGTCTGTTGTGCCGTGCCATGGCATTACCGTACGATATTTAGTGACAGTACCCAACAATATACGCTGACACTTGCTCAAACAATGACATGCGTCAAAGTAGCAAAGTAGCAAAGGCAAATTCAGAGATATGAAAGGTTAGGATAATGTGGCAAGGGGTGGATCAATATATGTTGATCAAATATAGATTGAGTCTCTGCAACCACTGCCTCTAATCTATAACTGTCTAATAGTCCGCGAAATGTTATCAACATTAGCACAAATTACACAATAGGAATCAAAGTGACCCAAATTTGCACCTAATAATACCGACTGTATTGACCCAAATAACAACCCAGTTCTGCTTTACTCATATCAAATCTGGAACGGCATGATCTACCAGAGTTATCATGTAAGAGTTGGTGCATGACATATGTAGGTCACAGTTGAACAGCATGGGACGAGAAATTGCTCTAAAGTTGTTGTTTTGATAAATCAACGGTGCAATCACCCGGCCAAGTCGTTTGCCAGCTAGTTTTTTTAACAATAAAGTGCATCATGTCATCACTTAACTTCCCTATTATTCACCAAATAACCTGAACAATGATTTAACCCGCCAACACATCATTAGGAATATAGCAGCAACTTATGCAGGATTATCTATTGCGTTAACAACCAGTGGAGCAAACCCCAATGTGTACTTTTTGCTTATATGGTCGATCTATGATGAGCTACATGAAACGAACCGCCAGTATGGCAGCTTAACGGGCGATATTTGCCTTGAATTTGCATTTCAGTAACTTATAAACTTTCTCCTATGGCCAACATGATTTTGATCTTGAGCAGCTCAAGTACTTTCAGTTTAGCGTTGCATTTGCCCCCATGTTGGCCCAGTCAGCTCTCTCTGTGTTATAAAATGAGAACTGCAAATCAGCTAATATACTCATGCTTCGCGTTGGTACAGATACTGACTCAAATAAACTCTACTCGTACTACAGCTACATCATAAGAGTATGTCCCCGTTGTGATGTGAGCGTTCATGCAGTCTGCGTAACCTGCGATTGGTCAATGTTACACAAGAGGCCACGATGCATAATCGGATGCTGCGTGGTTGACTTGGTTGTATCATCGGCAAAAGGCGTGAGTGGAATGTTGTATGATTGGCGTGTTTGAAGATCAGCGTATGGCGTGAATTTTGTGCTGCATGATCGGCGAATGCCGTGATTTGTATGTTGTATGATCGGCATATGGCGTGATTTGTATGTTGTATGATCAGCGTGTGGCGTGATTTGTATGATGTATGATCAGCAGATGGCGTGATTTATATATTGTATGATCGGCATATGGCGTGATTTGTATATTGAATGAACAGCATATGGCGTGATTTGTATATTGAATGATCGGCATATGGCGGGATTTGAATATTGAATGAACGGCATATTGCGTGATTTGAATATTGAATGAACGGCATATGGCGTGATTTGTATATTGTATTGATCGGCATATGGTGTGATTTGTATATTGAACGAACAGCATATGGCGTGATTTGAACATTAAATGATCGGCATAGGGCGGGATTTGTATGTTGTATGATCGCCTTGTTGGATGAATTGACTGTATTGTGGATTGGCATGTTGTATGAATGAAATAATGTGTGATTGGCATGCGGTATGTTCAGCGTATTGTTTTATTGGCAGGCAGTGTGGCTGGACTCTCCGAGTGCCTCTACCTGACCAAATACACATGTTGCGCATATATATGTCACAGAGAAACCGAGTGGGACCAGTAATTGGTTTGCTACATCGTTGTTCACGAATCACTTCAGAATAGTCTGAAATGGATCTGGCCTTGTCGCTTTCCTAATGGATCATCTAGTATGTCTGAGCATATAAAAACAGCATATCATCGCTCTATTACCGCACCGTACACAAGATAATCTGACCAATTAGGTAACACGCCAAATCATCACAAGGCGTCCAACAGCACAATGTTGTGCTCATTATAATTTCGGACCTGAGTTCGATGCCAACTATGTTTTAAAGAGTATGCATGCATAAGTTCTAGAATATTGGTCCAGTTAATTTTAATCTGCCATTGAATTAAAGAGAGAATGGTAACCTAGGATGGACCATTTTCATAGTAATACTGTTTTATTGCCACTGCTATCTAATCGCCAACAGTGTAGGAAGCATGCTAAGGCAATAATATTCAATATACATATGGGTTTACTTGTGTAATATACTTACCAGCAAACCACCAACATATGTCTCCATATCCTCGACGACGGCGATAGACATGGCCCTGCCAGCATTACGAGTATATACTTTGTACACACCAGATTCTGTATAGCCAACATGATACAGATTGCTGCAGTCCTTGGCATCAATTGTTCTTCCTGTTTGGCGATCTATAGTAATGAATGATACAATAGGTATGGTGACAGTCGCCAAGAACATATATTTAAAATGCTCGTTTATTACAGGAAGAATACTCGTAAGCAGGTATCAACGCAGGTGTTTGGATGTACCTACACACAAACTTAATGATATCATTCGTTCCATTACGTTTGGTATCTCCTAAGGCAAAACCCTGAAATAGTCATACAGGCAAAACTTACTTATCCCTGTAAGATGTGGTCCATCATGAGAGCCATATGACACCATGCTGGACAAGTCATTTCGTATCTGTTGCAGAGGTTCCAGCGCATCGTCGGTGATGCAGTGGTAGGAGCCACGTATTACACAGGTCTGTTCTGGTAGTGTCATCAGTTTCAGATGATGCTGACCTCGTGGCTTTCACCTTTATATGAATTGGGAAAAAATTTACAATGATTTCGAACACATTCTCTCTCTACAATCACTAGTTTTTCATCTGATCCACTTAATTCATGATTCCATGTAATCCCGCTGTAATCAAGCTTGCATGTAATGGTATATTATATACAAGCGGGGCATTAATGCACATACGAATGTATGGACGAACGTAATGATGTGAATAACAGCTGCAATAAAGAAAGGGAGATTAATCGCAACGTCTACATCAGTTACAGCACGATGTTGAACCGTTGTGTTTTGTAAACATAACTTTCCCAAAGCGTGCGTAACGTTTGCAAAATGGTTCTTTGTTAGATCATCTGAGGATATTGTTGACAACTCTTGTGCCTGTTAAACGCTCCTTTATGATCACGCTGAAGTTATACCTAACATGTATACACGCCATAGTGCTGTGAAAAGTATCTAGCTATTCACACGGAACCTGCGACACAGAGCGTGAGGCATGTTTGTCCGATTGCTTGCCTGCGGTTCATCAATATCCGATGAAATTCAACCCAAACTTTGCAGTCTGCGGATCGACATAGAAGTGATCATGCATGGCATAGGCAGTGTGTTCCTCGTGGTCGTGTAGGTCACTTGAGGTCTCGGCCTGACAAAACATACTGTTTACTAATCATGCTGTGAGCCGATCATAGAGCACACAAGTGTGACAACAAGCCAAGCACGCAATACGTCGGTCATACAGCACAACCATTACACAACACGTCTATAACGCAACACGCCTATCATACATCACACCAATCACGCACTTCTATGCAAATGGCGTAATACGCCACTCATGCATCACACAAATCGCCTAATGCCTCCTTTGAAGCACCTAGAACGAACTTCGGTTATAGGATGCCATTGGTATACGAAGAGGTGATCATGTTATAAACTGCTGAATAATTAAGACCTTCAGGAATTATATCATATTGATGTCAAAGTGGTATTTTTATGCTGTATTCATGCGTCTATTCGGCTAGACTACAATAGTTGTAAATGATCTGATTGTCATTGTGGCTTTAGCACAAACTGCATATTTCAAGACCCTCCTTAAAATTGCCTTTATATCTTGTGTACTTCAAAACAAATGTCATCGAATTGGTTTCTGATCGGTATCCGCCTAGAATATGTGTCAACACTGAACGAATCATGCAAGTACAAATCACCTAGCCCTGTGTGATGCGAGACTGGCCAGGTCATCTTGCATCTGCTTTAATGGGTCTAGGGCATCGTGGATCTGTTTACGTGATTTTGGACTTCATTACCACATATATAAATCGCAATTCGTATACATTTGGCTGATTCTCGCATAATGACATCAACTTTTGTGTTGGTATAGGTACAGGCTAATACTCGTTTTTCACACAATAAATGGGTAACATTATGATCTTTAATCGTAATGATGTTTAAATCTGTGTGAAGAGCCTACATCAAACAGTTTATAGCTTCGATGAGAGTGCTCACTCATTCATCCGTCATAGCGTAGCATAAAACCACGTGCAATTCGGAGAATTGGTCACCTCGACCAATCAGTTAAATCAATATCTTTAACAGACGCCCACATCATAAACGTTTCATGGTTTCGTCGCCCGATGACGGAGGTGTATTTCATGTAATTTGTATAATCCCCACACAGCCTAGCTTAGCTATAAAAATCTTTGCTCGAGACCTTCACAAGTCCCTGACAAGCCAGCGAATGTGAATGTCTAGCCCAGGCCAATTTCCTCTCTCTGACAATCTAATATCACAATCTATAGCGCGGACATGAACGATCGAGGATAGTATAGGGCGCGGACGCTGTTAGAAGCGAACTGTTTTTGAAAGGCCTGTTCAATTTCGGGCAATTTATCAATACTGAGAAACATTATTCTCCTACAGACATGACTCTTGTCTGACAAATTACCATCAAGCCCCCTGAACATGTGGTTATGAGGCTGGTGAGCATAAAGGTGAGTTATACAATATTAGCAGGGGGAGAGGGCGTGAGGAGGTCAATACTGTCGCCAACTAACTTGCAATGTGCTAAATTTCGACCCACCCAGGATTATGTAACTTAGGCAGCAACCGGATAAGAATGCGTACACGATAAACACTTGCGCGGGGGGGGGGGGGGGGGGGGGGGGGGTGAGGTACGGGTGAGGGGGGAGATGTACGGGTAAGGAACCCAGCATAAAACATGCCTCCAAAAGTGAGTTGCTTGGAGTGGTGATGTTAGCAAAGGACAAACCCAGCTCATGTTAGATACATATCGTGGCAAATACCTTGTTCTGAAGTATATTAAAGATGATAGATACTATAACGTTTACACTGCATTGTCGCAGCCTTAGCATGCTTGTCCATTGATAGAACATCATAACATGACTAAATAGGGTTCCTTGGTGTTACTGTAAACAGCTACGTTAGCATATTTAATACTTCACAAGTGCTCACGTAATATTAACATGTGCGTACAGCAGCGGCTTCTCATACTTGTGTAGACCACAGATCATACTCAATGTGCTCTCTGTGCCGAGTCTTCAGCTCTGCTATAACCGGCTGGGGCTACCTTTAGGAAAACCAAAGCACCGCTGTTATGTAGCTTATGTTGAAGAATAGGGCAAAACACAGTCATCCAGCCCCAACCTGTATATAATAGGCAAAGTGGATGTGTTGTGGTGCTATGCGTTATGTTATTTTTATGATCCCTTATTTTGCCTGGTGCGAGTGACCCATCTGAACATAGCTGTAAGCTCTGGGAAATCAGAGTATTTATCGCTAGTAAATCCAATGTATTAATGGCCAGGATCCTGTGGGCGAATTATCATTGCGTTAACCAGAAGTAAAGGAAATCACAGGATGTCTATGTACAGCTATTTCAGTTTTATAACATCGGCGAACACATGGCTTAGCGGACGTATGTTGTGACAAAGGAAAATTCCTTAATATTGTTGTTTTTATATAACAGCGATTATACAAAAGTGGATATAACGTTTATTAAACTAGAAAGCCATATATGATTCCACTTATAATAATAGCTGCATTGTAACTAATCTATCGCGTGGTTTTATCATTCTACCATTTTCATCAGCGTGATGCCCTTATAGTACATGTTGATTATTCTAGAATAGACGTACGCGTAAAGACATAAACATAGAAATGTGTTCCTATTCAACAAAACACATCGTTTTATTTACAGGTTTACCTTTCTCGTATTATAAATACATAGCCACAGATAACTGAATACTTCACCAAGTGATTGCATTAAAGTTTGCACGACAATAATGCAGAATAATGCTGTAGGTGATGAGACTGGTAGTTATGAGAGTGTGATACGAAGCTACTAAAAATCTTGAGGTCTGATCTTCATCTCGGTAAATTTCAGTGAGTATGTATTTCTTCGCCATTGAAACCAATACACATAATCATTCCCGGTCATGATGTGGCTGCCGGTCTGCGCGTACAGTGCATTCAGGTTGGCTTGACTACATCCACCATACCACCAGGCACCTTTACGCATGATAGCACAGTTATTCCCATTATTATCATTGTCTTGGTCCTTGGTCGAGAACATCCGATTGTTGTTGTGTGCCATGCCATCACCTGAAGATATCAAACAACACTAAGCACAAATATGTTATGTAACTGAACAAATTACTGAGTGGAAGCCACAAAATAATTGCGTGACATTACGATTATCGAAACCTCTTTAGGTCATTTGTCGAATTCTTAAAAATGATACGTTCATTACTGAAATCCACAGAACGTGAAGTATCAACATGTGTTTGAGTTTACGCGTATAACCATAGTCGTTATGGTCCAGTGTTTGTAGCAGCTCACACGGACACAGAAACGACCGTGTTGTATTCAGGTTCAAGATATGAAATGTCAATCGGATCGCTTACCTGCTGTTCCTGAATAGCCACTGATATTCAACGCAAACTTGGTCATCTCTGGACCAACATAGAAGTTGCCATACTTTGCGTAAGCTGTGTGCCCCTCGTGGTCGTGTAGTTCTACTCTCAGCTGCTGTGGTTTCCGGCCAGTCAGCTGGTGGAGCAGTTCATTACCTGCCAATGCCATGGAAAATGAATCACCTCTTAAGAGGCATTGACAACTACCTTCACTGATGGCTTGACCCGCTCACTTCCCGGGCAATAGCATGCGCCTATTCAATCACCAACACCCATTTAACTCTTTAATATCAGTATACATTACCTGAGATAACGTCAACACTTCGATGCACGCAATAGTTTGATTCAGAATACACTCATTTGGCGTAATACAAACCGAGCCAAAACTCCCCAGTAATGTTGCCAAAGCCATCGACATAACTTGTCCAATCCCGGTAGAAGTAAACAGAGCCATCTTCTCTCCTCTGAATAACCTAGGACAAGCATCGGTCATAAAATTAACTGTTAGATATATGGGAACAAAGCAACTGTCCAATGTTCTTCGGACCATTTCCAGAATAATGTTTCTGCGATTTTATACAACTATCATGCGGGATCGAGACTGAAAATATCACGCTGCAAAATGAAAATATGGGTCAATATACATAATTCAGAAGAGGCAATGAAGACTTAAAGTCTTACCAGCCATCCTCCACCATCTGTCTCCATGTCGCAGTAGACGGATATTGGGATTGCCTGGCCCGCAATGCGAGTGTATATCACATACACACCGGATTCTCTGTACCCAGTTTGATAGAGCTGGCTGCAATCTTTAGCTGAATTTGTGCCTTCTGGCGGACAGCCTGGAACATATACTTAATTGTTTGACAGATGCGGTGACCTTGGCCGTTTATTTACAAAACGCCAGTAAAATGGCAGCATACTTTGAAACACATATGTATACGGTCTTTTTACAGTGTTCCTCACAAACTAAAGTGCAGTTTTGGATAAGTGTCTCATCATGAATGAATCATGCAGGTGCAACTCACCTATCCCTAAAACATGTGAGCCCTGTGACGCCATGCTGGTCAAATCCTCGCGCATTTGCTGTAATGGTTCAAGGGCATCGTGGATCTGTTTCAGTGATAGAAGCAACGTGTTACGAAGGGATGTACTTGTGGTGTCTGTGACAGAGGACGAAGCAGTTCTCGCGTCCTGCCCCTAGATAACACATCATTACATCCGATTGATAAGGACAATGTATTATATCATCTGTACATAATCCTTTTATTATCTTTAGATTCACTTGCCAATTTATCTTGTCAAATAAATCCACAGTAGCTTATGATATCATTTAATTCCACTTAACATTTGTCATTTCATTTTGTTTACATCGTACATACATAACATATTATCTCTAGATTCACCTGTGTATTTACCATGTGAATGTATCTAAAACAAACGTTCTGATGTGTCACACAAGCATATGGTGACATTTTATTCAACGTAAATTAACAATGTTTCACTTCGCACATGTAATTAATATATTGACAGAGTTACCGCTATGAATGGCAGCAGCAATAAGGAGATGGAGATTCTGAGCAGCATCTGCATCAGACATAAGCGGATTATGTGACTGCAAAGCGCATGTTTATTTATGTTAGGAATATGTAACGTCAATGTGACACAATGTGGATGGCAAAGATGCTATTATGGTATGGTTTCAAACGACGAGACTTACCATGGTTTAAGTGAAGTCGGTATTCGTAATACTCTCTGCAATCCGGGTATCAGAGTAATTCTGTGACCAGCACATCCACAGCCTGCATTATATAGCAATGAGAACATCAATCAAACGACGCAGTTTTCCTGGAAAATGGAGACAAATCATAACAAGAAGAGGATGTGAATCTAAAGTTACATGCTGACAGTGAGTGACTTATATTGCAGAGTTGGACATTGAATCAGCCCAATTAAATCATAGATCCATACTTGGGCATCTGCCTTCTGGAAATCCTGAAGATGTGAAATGGCCCACATATACTTATCCTTCTGGGTAACTTTCTGTAAAACAGTCGCAGCACGTGCCTGAGTTTTGCTGGAAAATCACGCTATAGTCCTTATGGCATAATGCTGTGTGAGGATGTTGATGTGAGGTTATATTGCTTCAGTATCATGAATATGCATTGAAATAAACGACCTAGCGAGCTTCTGCAGAGCATGGTGCATTATATGAGAGCTTTCTTTGCCCCTGTATTTTTTTAGAGCAGCAGACACACATGTGTTTGCAATGGTAAATGCTCCTTGTGGAGGTCAGTTTCTAACCACGTGAGTATGTATCTCTGTAACATGTCATGTATGGTGTATTGAAGGTAAATGGAGGAATAAGCTGTCAAGAATATCAATAAATACTTTGCATCCTTAATTAGTCTCAGTCATAACATCTGAGCATTTGTCTCTTTTGTATCATGGTGGACAAAAGTCTGACAGAGGTGCAATTGCTATCCAATGTGGGCAATTAGCTCGTGCGTGTTGGGCAAATAAGGGGTTCTATCCGAGAACCATAATCCCCCTCTTTCAGTATCACAGTAATATCAACACACGGTGTAACTCAGCGCATGTGATAAATGTACATATGTACCGACTACTTTCTGTGTCTAATAAAAGCCCCCGTTTGTCGTCTTGTTGGTTTGGGGTAAACACGCATTGAACGGGCGTGTATGGTTTGCACACTAATGCATTCGCTTTAACCGATCTTACGTCTAACTTAATCATTGATTTATGAAGGCTATTTAAATGAGATAACTACCAGTAGTAGTACACTTCTGGGTCGCATAGCTTCGCGCATCTACGTGATACATCCGAACGTATCAAGTTTCCATTCAAATTACAGCCAGTCACGCGGACCCTGAAGTGTTTAACTAAGATGTATAATATATCAGGCGAGTTCTTAGCCTGCTGTACCTGATTAATATACTCAAGCATTTGACTGATGGCATTCCCACCATCTGTAGCATCCAAGCTGCACATGACGTCTAATGCTTGTAAACACTGGTGTGACAGATCGATTTTGATGTGGTGTAATCGAAGAAAAGTCCCCTAAATGGTTTATATGGCTTCCGAAAGAGTTGTTCTATTATATGGACAGGAACAAACTCGGCCGTAAAATGCATCTTTTATTTTGCAATTGCATGGTATCAATGTTGCTCACGTTTAGTGGAAACGCAATTTTTAAATATGGTAATCAATATCAATCAGAGGACGCCTATTGTGGTTACTGAGCAGTTGGCATCAAAACAAGTGCGGGCTGTATGTATTTATTTACATGTTTACAATACATGTCCGCAGTCAGGACGGACTTTGACCTTTAGAAGCAAGCATCGACATCTGATGTGAGATTGTGCAATCTTGGAAACGTCTACAGACATGGCACGTGCCTTAGGTCCGGTGTTAAACTACCGTGTTGGCCCTATGCCATGTGGGTTGAGGAAGTCATGTGTCTCAGTATAATACAAATGCGCTGAAATCAACGACCGAACTAGTTTTTGGACATCATGGTGCCTTATATTGAAGTGTTATTTTTCTTAGAACTAGGTCTTCTGATCAACAACAGGTCATTAGCGATAATCACTGTGAATTTATCGAGGGTGTCGTATCCAAATATAAGAATCGACATCAAGCACAAGGGTTTATATCAGTGCACCAGATCAAACATGGAACCGGGAGGTTAAGTGCACTACATAGGAACCTTTCACCTCTCACAGCCTGTATTATACAGCATTAGACAAAGAACGCAAAACGTAAAATGGCCCTACAATACTTCTCATTTTTTTAAACTGAGCTCTTCAATGCACATAGAACATGCCAGATAACAGCTCGAAACATGCATGCTGACCTCACACCATGATGCCAACTCAGGATGTTGATATGAGGCCGTCGTGCTTCCCTATAATTGTAACGCATTGCCATTCACATGGCATGACTGACTCATGGGCAGCGTGATATTTCCTATAGGAGTAATTTAGCAGATGGTCTTGTGAGTAGCAATAGGTGCGGATATTCACAATGAGGTTAGATATCACAATATCTGTGTATGTGTGGAGATCATCAATAAACGAGGGTGAGTATCGGTGCAGGACATCGTATATGGGTGGGGAATCATAAGGTGGGGAATCATAAGGTCAAGAATATATAATTTGTGTGCGTCATTATTCTGAGCAATAACGCCACGACCCGTTGTTTCACTGGTATTGTGATCAGCATCTGTCCAAGAGTTTGGCGCTAGCTATCAAGGTGCGTACAGTGGGTCTGCACCAGGTGCGAATGGAGGGACGTTCCAACAGAACCAATAATCCTCATCCATCACCAGTTCGATACACCTTAAAGCTGTTGAAGGCGCCGAGTGGCCCGTGGAGCTACCCTACAAAAGCTCACCAGGCCAGTGCATCGATCACCGACCCAATACAACCATGTGGTTGAAAGCGACATGATGACACTGGTTTTATTCAGACCTCAATAAGTCAATATACAGAAAAAGATTTTGCAAATGGAACCAAATTGACCCATTTAAACTTTTGCGTTGGTACGTTTGCCCCTTTTAAATACTCAGATCACACACTATGATCTGTTATCGTTATGATGTGAGACCTGAAGCAGCAAGTATATCCTCAGATAGGTCAATGTTACACAAGAGGCATTGATGCTATCACCTGCTATCAGCTTCTCCAAGCTTCATTATGCTATTTACGTAGAATTCATACTCACCATTAATGCTTTCCTGCTTTGTATTCTTTAGTTCATGATTGGAATAATATATGTTACCTGTATCATATGCTTAGGCTGCTCTGTCTTTGATTGTATTGGTTATTAAGACTCTCACACCTGTATGTATCTCTTCGTCACTCTGCAAAATACACCAAGCATGAGCCATTTCTGATTCGACGAGTTTACGAGGTACTCAGAATGATAAACAGACTGCAATAGTGTGAGTTACTTGATCGGCATGTTGTGTGATAACTGTGACGTATGATTGAATTGTTACGTGATTGACATGTCGTGTGATTGACATGCTGTGTTGTAGCGTGATGTATTATAGGCGTATGCGTGATTGGCATATTGTGTGATTGGTGTGCTGTATGATCTGTGTATTGCTGATTGGCATGTTGTCTGATTGGCGTGCTATATGATCGGCGTTATGCGTGATTGGCATATTGTGTGATTGGCGTGATGTATGATCTGTGTATTGCTTGATTGGCATGATTGTCTGATTGGCGTGCTATACGATCGGCGTTATGCGTGATTGACATATAGTGTGCTTGGCGTGATGTATGATCTGTGTATTGTGTGATTGGCATGTTGTCTGATTGGCGTGCTGTATCATCGGCGTATCACGTGATTGACATGTTGTGCTTGGCCTGATGCATGATCTATGTGTAATGGTTGTCATGTATCTGATTGGCGTGTTATCATCGGCGTATCACGTGATTGACATGTTGTGTGATTGGTGTGATGTATGATTGGCGTGTTAGGTGATTTACATTTGTTATTGGTGTGATTTATGATTGGCGTGTTACGTGATTGGAATGATGTGTTATTGGTGTGATGTATGATTGACAAATGTTTGGGCAGCGCAGTGTTTTTATGTGAATTTGCAGTTGGTCTTTCAAGCACAAAGAACTGTAAAAGCTCAAAATGAAGTAAGATATCAAAACATTTGTGGTGGGTGTGGTGGCGTGGTGGGAAAAGCCGATAAAAAATAACGAGGTTATGTTTTGACCCCGGAGATTGTGTATGGGACCACACGGGTAAGTGGAGACACACAAGGTCAAGGATATAAATGAATATTTTGCGCGTGTCACTACTTTGTGCCATGACGCCATGACCCCGTGTTTCCATTATACCGTTATGGGCATTTGTCCAAGAGGAAGACGCTTGCTATTACTGTGTGCAGCGAGGAAATATAGGAGCGATGTCCAAACACCACAATGACTCACATCTATGACAGGCCCAATGCTGCCTGCCTTGTTGTTGACGGAGACGTAACAAAATTGGTACATTAACCATGTTTTATCTTTAGACGCAAAATATGCCATAATTCAGATACAAATTATGCATACGGAATCACATTGACCCATTTATACTCAGTAATATACTCATACTTTGCTTCGGTACGGATACAGACTTGAATATACTCTGCTGCAACTACATCTACTACATCATGATATGTCCCCGTTATGATGTGAGCGTTCATGCAGTCTGTGTAACCTACGATTTGTCAATGTAACACAATGCGTAATTGGCATGGTGCGTGATTGGCATGGTGCGTGACTGGCATGTAATGTGATCAGCATATTGCGTAAATGGCATGGGATGCAACTGGCATATTATATTTACCGCATGTGGTATGACCGGAATATCGTATCATTAGCATGAAGCGTGGCTGGTCTGTCAGAGTGTTTCTGCTTGACAAATATACATATTTTGCACGTATGTATGCTACTGTCGAACCGAGTGTGACTAGTTATTAGTTTATTGTATGTTTGTTTCGATTACCAAAGAGCGCAGTCACACCATTGTTAGATATGATTCCAGTCGTTTTCCTATGGATCAACTAGTATTTCTGATAATTAAATACACCATATCCTCACACTATCATCCTACCGTTCACCAGATCATCTGACCAATGACGCAACTCGCAAACCCATCATACGGCATCGAACATTAGATTGTTGCGCTCATTACATGCTATAGACTGACAGCGTAAAATGCCTGAATTTCTCTATCGATACACGAATTACGTTAGAAAGGGAGAATTATATAACGCCAATTAATATTCCTCACTTGTATTTAACTTACCACGCTGTGTTATCCCGCTCTTGTAGTCTAAGTAGCTGCAATAACCGGTGCATCAGATGGCAAGATTACTAGAGTAACGAACTCACTGTAAAATTGAGTACTGATCAAACCCTAATGGTACATAGAAATATATTGTACTAAGACGTACATCACTATTTAGCAACATTTCAGGTTAAAAATAAAAAGGGCTTTATATTGAAGTGTCTCAAATGAACGTTGAATAAACCACAAGGTAATTGTGCTCTTGTTATGAAAATGATAAATACATAATACAATTCTATGTGTTGGTATTGACAGGATGATACAAAGTATAATTGGTTGTTGGAATTCATCTTTATCTCTGTGAATGTCAGCGAGTATTCGTATCCCCGCCACTGAATCCTACTCTCTTTACAACCATGATGTGGCTACCTGTCTGCGTGTCTGTTCAGGTGGGCGTGATTATGTGCATCAGGTACAAAGTTGGTATCTGGCACCGCTCCCTACATGGAAATCAAGGTTTTGTTGCATTGTTGAGAACTATTAATTGCGTTGGCGTGCCAAAGCATCATTCGATGTCATTACAAAATAATTGTTATATAAATGACAACAGCTGCAATTGCTCAACAAGCACACTTATAGTTGACGAATAATTCTCCAGATGTGAAGAAACATTGGAAACTGCTTAAAGGGGGGCGGCAATATCATAACGGTGCGACTAAATTGAAATGCTGCTCTGCTGAATAAATAACGCTGCAGACTAATTGAATCAGGATTATCTCTTAATATAGCTTAAATGGTGAACAGACTAGCGCTAATTGCATCATGATACTCTCTATATATCTCTAATGGTGAACAGACTAGCGCTAATTGCATCATGATACTCTCTTTATATCTCTAATGGTGAACAGACTAGCGCTAATTGCATCATGATACTCTCTATATATCTCTAATGGTGAACAGACTAACGCTAATTGCATCATGATACTCTCTATATATCTCTAATGGTGAACAGACTAGCGCTAATTGCATCATGATACTCTCTATATATCTCTAATGGTGAACAGACTAGCGCTAATTGCATCATGATACTCTCTATATCTCTCTAATGGTGAACAGACTAGCGCTAATTGCATCATGATACTCTCTATATATCTCTAATGGTGAATAGACTAGCGCTAATTGCATCATGATACTCTCTATATATCTCTAATGGTGAACAGACTAACGCTAATTGAATCAGGATAAGCTCTATATAGCTCTAATGGTGAACAGACTAACGCTAATTAAACCAGCATCGTGCGTGCTTGAGTGGTAGAAGCCACGTGTTGCCCAGGTCTGTACTGGTAGTGTTAGCAGTTGAAGACGAGGCTAGCACTTTGATGCCACATTATGAGACCAGGTCAATCGGACAAAATGTTTTATGATTTCATATATTCTCTTTCTACAATCACGAGTTTGTCTTCTCACGTTTTCACGTTATGCATCTAATTCATGATACCATATGATCTTGCTGTAATCCAAGCATGTAAATTGTACACTATATTTAAGCGACGCATTTATGCACTTACACATGTGGACAAACGTACTGCTATGAACGGCAGCAGCAAATAAGATAGGGGTTTAATCGCAGCAACTGCATCAGGCACACGAGTACCACGGGATTGAACCGTTTTGTTATTGTTGACATAATGTAGCGTTAAGGTGGCCCAATTTGAATGACAAAGAGAAATGGTAGTTTAGGAAACAAAGAGACTTACCATGGTTCGAATGCAGTCTGTACCGGGAGGATATCTGCTAGCCTGTTATGAGGAGGATCCAATGACAAGCCTATCTCTGTATGCGCTATATATTCGCTTAAGCATCGTTCAAATGACGGATGGTAGCGTCACCTGATGACGGGCGTGTGCTTCACCCATTATCATGACCACAGTAGGAGTAGTTTAGAGATTAGCGGTTCTGGCACACCACCACCCTCCATACTTCTTTCCCCTTAGCAGCTTATACAAGATTTTCGCTCACCCTAAGGCGCCTCGGACCCGACCCCGCAAGCGGGGCCGGGGGCCTTGCTAGTTTGTAGGTAAACTAGTGTTCCCATAGGCGATGGTGTCTACACCGTTTGCGGCTATCCACCTCTTTGAATCAACGGGAGAGAGTGACACCTTGTTGACGTGGAGCCCATATATCTTATGACCATCACTGCGTAGCATGTTCATTCTACAACGAAATTGCTTCTTTGTGAATAGAGACTCCATGTACTGTGCGTGGCGTAGGTGTTTCATAACCACAGCATTCTTCACTCCCTTTTCCCTTTTAATCTCACCTTCATCAGACATCAGGATCGAGTACATGTTTGGATGCAAACCAACATACTTCTTGATGGACACACCGGCACACTCATCTTTCATCTTCCCTAGCACCTTCTTGTTTACGTTACTGAACAAAGGATGAGAAGGAATAAAATTGCTGGCATCAAAGAAGTCACTATCTTCGTTCATGTCTGCATACACGTCAGCTGTGTAGATTTCCAGAAGCAGCGAGTCCGTTTCTGTGCATAGCAGGCCAAGGTCGCTACCATATCTGGACTTTATTGTGTTATAATGGAAATCGTACATCAGGTGTTTGGAGAGGACAAGTATGCACATACCTATATACAGACGATTTAACACTAAGCGGGTCCTGTGCATATGCAGGGCGGCCAGGTCATCATCTGAGACTTTATATCGAGCATAGGCGGGACAGGCCACAAGCATATTTTTTCCTCTTCTGCCGAGAGCACAATCTTGACATTGACTCGCCTTCTGAGATTCTCCATGGATTTGCAAAATAAAGAGTTGTTTATCAACTTGTACAGGTCCTTCTCAAAGTCGCTGGTGGCATCCTAACGCAGGTATGTGATCATGCAAATGTGAGGCTCCATCCAGGGGCTCTGTCTGAATACAAGCGCATGGTGTATCTTGGTAAGCCTCATTCCAAGAGATAGATAAGGCTTTACATTCCTATAGTGGACCACAGACTTCTCGTTATTGTGCAGGTTTTACCAGCTTCTCAACTCCACATCCAGCGCTCCCCAATGCACCTAGGAGATTCTTCTGGTAGTCTGACAACTATTCATTCTGCACACACATTAGCTCTGGCGCTAGTGGATAACCATTGGGATCAGCATATAACTATGCAAGGTAAACAAGATCAACTTCCAGTATATATCCGGTTTCGGCATTGTCGGGGTGGTCCTGTATCTGTATCTGATCCACCCACTCAATACCTGCAGTAGGTAAAGGTTGACTCATCGCACACCCATACAGGTTGTTATCGTCAAGGTACTGGATATAGCTCGCCGGCTTATCCTGCTCAAAGCCCTCCTCGTACGGGTTATTAGCTTTAGTGTGGCGACGTGATACCATGCTTATCCCACCGCCCAGGCCCTTCGCAATGAACAGGTGTTTGTCATAGTCGGTGAGTAACTCCAATTCCACCCCTGTTCTCTTGAGAAGCGCATCCCATGAAAGTCTAGGACTGTTATAGTAGTGGGCTGGATCTAAGCCATACTGTGTAAGACAGGATTAACGTAATATCTCAAATACATCCGCTAAGAGTAATACATCTGTGCGCAGGTACAGATCATTATAGTCACCCATGTTTTACACCTAAACACGTTCCAGACCTTCTGTGCATATTCATAGTCTGCAGCAGATACACCTTACTCAGTGCTACCATCATCGGTATGCTTCGTAAGTCTTACTTTAAGGGCAAATTGACACTGGATTCCATTCAGCTCTTTTAGCTCATGAGTTAAAAACTTTACGCATCTGGTAATGCACGCGTCTCAAGAACATGAGAGCGTCCAAGCTAAGGGGGTGAGACCCCAGCCGTAAGTCTAGCAAATATCTCATTGTATACGCGGTCAAATTCATCATGCTTTTCAAATGCTAGGAGTGCAACCTTACAGCGTGGGTAGGGTGGTTTAAAACCGTACACTGTAACGTATTCGTTTTGAGCTTTACGTGCTCGCGTATGGTAAGTCATGTTTCATATATGGATTCGAAAATGGAAATTTTTACTAGTAAAAAAAGCCACAGAGCGTAAAGGTTCTATATATAGACAGCCGGAAATCCCCATTCCACTGAAAGGGGCAACCACAGCATGTTTTCTATTTTTGACAGTCTGAAATCCCAGTTCTATTTTTAGCTTTAGCTTTAACAGAGTCACAAGTAACCAAGTGAGCCACGCTTTCGTCTACACAGGGCTGTTGTGTAGCGTAATCTTTTTTTTTTGGTTGGTAAGCAAGCTTGTGGTTGACCTTATCAAACCCACAATCCATGCACAATCTTAGGTGATTTCTAATACCCTTCTGAAAAACCGTACAAAGATGATTAACACACCATTTTTTTTTTCTATATCTGTGTAAGTGACAAAACTCTTGTGTACAGGGCCTGTTACAAGGGCTTTCTTTCCGACCAATATCCACAGGCACTTGTTTGCTACCATTCTTGTGTATACAATATATTGATATATAACTGTATAATGTGTATTTGAGAATACCGTCTAGAGGTAACTGGGTATCCGATGGCACGACAAGTAGCTCCTCCTTTACAAAGCCATAGAGTGGTCCGTCCTAACAACAGTATAGTACAGGTTCACCAGGTTAAGTGACAGAGCGTCCAATCTAGTAGACATTGAGTGACCACACAGGGTCAGTGTCACGACGATGGTGGCCCTGCTCCAGCTCACCTGGCTGGTAGAGGCAGCAAACGCCAACACCAGAGGGAAGGTTTGTTAACCACAACCTGTTTAGGGTTCGAGGCTACTGGTCTGTGACTGTACCAATGCAATGATAGTCCAAACGCCCCAACGCCGCCGACCACCCAGGGCTCAGCCCATATTGACCAAGCCTGCCTTTTAGGAGGCTTGTGCGTTGACGTTGGCTCGACAGCCTCGTCTCTAGCATGTGTAAGCATAGTCTTAGCCTCACAGAGCTCTCTCAGAAGATTATTCTGGTTAGCATTTTAGCTTCAGCATCCTTTCGCCCTGCAGCAACCCTTTTAACATTTTTTGTAGGGCGTTGCCTCTGCGTGATCTGCGTTCATTTCTTCCCATGACATGTTTACTTGCTAAATTAGCTTGTCCAATTGACAGCAGATGCTATGGCTCTAGTGCGCTTTCAGCCTCGTCACCGTCAGCCCTTGCTGATTGGGTCTGAACTAAAAAACATTCCAAATTGACAGTGCTTAGCTGTTGTTAAAGCCACCGTTAGTGGAGGTAAGAACATGCCATAGAGATGATATAGCTCACAAGTAGCAGTGCTTAGCGCGTGTCCAGCTATGACAGAATCAAGCCTATCTTTTAGAAGGCTTGTCACCTCTGGGTTCCGCTCGCTGCCAATACCATACAGCTGGTCGTCATCACTGGTCATTAAGTCGAGCCACAGAGCATACTTACTGGTTAGGTACTCTTTTGCAGCTATTGCAACGCTGGGGTCTCGTTTACTCAATTACGCAAAGGTCTTCTTTGCCTCATCCCGCTACTGGTAGCCACGCATGCCCTGGGCACACATTTGGTTGGGTATGCCGTTGATGGTCACTTCAACTTTAGTAATCTTTTGGTTGTAGAACGGCTGTGTCTTTCTGGCGAATGAGGCACTAGATGGGTCCTCAAAGAGCCGTAGGATACCCTTCATGCTGCGAGCCGGTACATTCAGGTTCATGTTCCACAGTGTGTCACTTTTATTGTATGCATGCTTCCTGCGGCGAAGCACACGCTCATACAGAATCGCAAGCCAACCTGTGTACTGGGTGTGGATCATTCAGGCCAACTCTGGTTGGGTAACAATTTCATACTCAAAGGAGATGCCATCAATAGTGTAGCTGATGTCGGTCTCACCCGTTGCATGAATAACATGGCTGTAGTCGTTGAATATGAGCTCGTATTCCAGTCTGTCACCAATCGCACTCTGGTAGAATGGCATGTGGCTCTCGAGGAGTTCAAAGTCAAGCGGATCTTAGAACATATTGCCATAGGTGTCGGCTATTGCATCATCTGCTACCTCAGTCTCATCCTTGTCTCCTGCCCCCACTCGTATCTTGGTTGCGTTCTTGTCATCTGATATGTCAATGCATTGCCACAACGCTTGCTGAGCGTGTACGCACCCTGTTCCAGGGGCAAAGGGTTACAATCGCCTCACTGCGATTGGATTGGCAATCTCGTCCCTGGTAGTTGCTTTGACGGGTGGAGGGGACACTAGTACCACCCCGCAACCACCAACACAGACACCGTCAAACACAGTGCCGGTACCCAGGATACTGCTACGAGTCTGGGCCTGTGCCCCCAGCAGTGCCCAGACATTGGTGCTAATGCTGTCATTAATGCGCTCAACGCCGGGCTGTGTGAAGCTTTCAGACGTGTCCAGTATGAAGGTACTCAAGGCCTCTTCTGCCTCATAGCCCTCTGCTAGTTGTAGTACAACACCCATTTTCTCCTGAAAGGATTGTAGTTTGCTCGCGTGATGCTATAGCAGTGATTCCTATTATAAATGGGACAAGTCGATCGATAGGGGTAAATAAACCTGCTGTCCAATGCGCTGTTGTACTATCTTTAGACCAGCCTTTACAACTGGAACAAGGCAACGTTATTACTTTTATGCAACCACTCCAAACAGAACGGCGACTTGTTCTATAATATCATTCCTAATTGAACTTGACATGTAGACTTACGTATCAAACAGCAGTATGAAACAACAACCGACGACCCCGTTATGTCCCGAGCTGCCTGATGAGGGTCCTTGGCACTCCTATCGGTTGAATGAGATCAGTCTCAAGAAGCAATACTTTAAGAAAGAGATCGAAAAATATTATGCAATGTACAAGAAATATAGGTGTGCAGTGAACTCAGTGGATGCTACTTGGAATCACTGGACTGACCATCAAGTTGAAATAACATGATCAGATCCGCATTCTAGCAAAGAACAATTTTCGAAATGCAAAGGTAAATTCAAATTGATTGAACAGTGGATGTTCAACTTAACTATGGTTGGGGCGGAATTCAACGCCTGGAATAGCTCGATAGGCTGACACCTCATTGGTTCAGGTAAAGCCGGCCCGTTCCGCACAGGTCTCGACCCAATGGTTAATATGGGGCATGGATTCGTAAGGTCATAGGCCAATGGGAACGGCACCAGCCAAGACTACTTATCAGGGTCACACACTCGCCATATGGGGGGAGGGTGACCCGGGCAAGTGTAGAAATGTCGTGCTGATCATTAAAAAGGGGGGGGGAGGCTTTAAAAGTCAGATGAGCTAGATTAATATCATAACAGCTGCGCTGTAGTAGTCCCAAGTGGCGGTATTCCCAAAGGTTTTTACGCCTTTATAACAAAGAAGCAGTTCCGTCATGGAATGAACATGCTACGCAGTGAAGGTCATAAGGTGTCACTATATCCATTTGATTCAAAGCGGTGGATAGCCGCAAACGGTGTAGACACCTTGGCCTACGGTCACACTAGTTTACCAGCACAGGTAGCAGAGTCAGACCCGTTCAGGGGTCAGGCCCAACGCGCCTTATGGTACGGAGAGGGGAGAGGTAGTGGAGCCGGTGAAGGGGATAACAAGGAAAGACATGGGGGCATGGACGAGGTGGTGCAGTCAGGGGTGTGATAGGAGGAGAGTGGGCTCGATTTAAGGGTGTAAATCTTGGCTGTGCAGGGGATTGGGGAAGCAATAGGAGGATCTGTTATGGAGCGAGAACAGGTAGTGGAGCCAGTGAAGCGGGTCAACAACGGAAGACATGGGAGTCATGGGCGAAATGGGGCAGTCAAGGGTGTGATAGGAAGAGAGTGGGCTTGATTTAAGGGTATAAATCCCGACTGGTTTCATGTGACTCGGGTGATCGCGTAAAATGGCAGTCCCATCTTTTGGAGGGGATATACCGGACATGGGGTCTCCAAGGTATCAAGCCATACCTTCACCCAAGCAGCGTGGGTTTAGCAGCGAGGTCGGGGCAATTGATCTCAATTTTTCCTTTTTTTCCACCCGAAGCAGTACACATCAACTGACACTTTCGACCTCCAAGCACCATTGCACAAACATAAAAACACCCATGGAAGCTCGCATCAGCAGCATATATGCGATCTCCAAGCAACGTCACACACATGCGACATCCAAACAAAGCTTACAGGTCACTTCTTAGCAGCAGTGCGCATCTGCGACCTCTTAACATCACACATACGACATGCTGATACCACACACATGCGACCTCGCTAAATCAACACCCACACATGGTTCTTCGACAGTTCTTACGCATTATCTCACTTATGAAACCACTATTGTAATACACAAGTGTGTCCTCGTAGCGAAGACATATGACCTTCTAGCACCACACACACACACACTCTAACACATTAACACTCATAAACACTCACACACACGCGCACACGCACACACGCACCCTCACACAGACACTCATAAACACACATTCACACACACGCTCATACACACACACTCACACACACACTCTCTCTCTCACACACACACACACACACACACACACACACACACACACACACACACACACACACACACACACACACACACACACACACACACACACACACACACACACACACACACACACACACACACACACACACACACACACATACACAGGCCTTTATGCCTTAGAGATGTTTAGGAATCACTCTTCCCTGGTTGGTTGTCACTGCATATATCGCCGTCACCTGATGTAATAATTATATCAAAATCAATAACTTCCTTCACGAAGGCTTGCGAAGCTCATCCGGGATATATTCACCTCTTAAAACAGTATTGACATCTGTGCCTGCATGACTAGCCACCAGTCGGCCGCATCGTGCGGCGTACACCATATTATGCATCAGAAGCAGCAGCTGCAGTCACACGAAGAAACATCACGCGCATTTTTATCAAGACAACCTCACCTGGACATCATTGCGACATCGAATCGCAAGATTGATACATCCTTTTATCCAATCCAACCCTATTCTAAATGTTTGCAGCAATTTATCGGGACAATGGACGCTGTGTATGGTGATAACACGCCAGTATAAACTAAGCATAACCATGTGATGTCCCAGATGAAGGATCACGGATCAATAAGACTGCTGATAAAGAGCCAGTACGACTACGTGGCGGTTTGTAACGCAACTGAAACTTTCTCTGCTGCTTTCTCTCTCAGAGAGGTGAGTATTTAGCACTTCCTCGTTCTCACGGATTAACTAACTTATTTACACAGCCTCTCATTCATCCTGTAATGCACAACAACAGTTCGTTCCGTCCACTGTCAGTTCAAACCAAGACAACATCTAGTTGCGTCCACTGTCTGTTCATACAAAGAAAACCTCACGATCCGTCCACTGTCTGTTCATACAAAGAAAACCTCACGATCCGTCCACTGTCTGTTCATACAATGAAAACCTCATGATCCGTCCACTGTCTGTCCATACAAAGAAAACCTCACGATCCGTCCACTGTCTGTTCATACAAAGAAAACCTCACGATCCGTCCACTGTCTGTTCATACAAAGAAAACCTCACGATCCGTCCACTGTCTGTTCATACAAAGAAAACCTCACGATCCGTCCACTGTCTGTTCATACAATGAAAACTTCTCGATCCGTCCACAAATACAACCTGTTGTTCCGTCCACCGTCCGTTCACGCAGAGACCCATTTAAATATGACTTACATTAAAGTAGCTGTATCTGCTTCCAGATTTGTACACATGCACTCGCACACCACTCAATCACTCATGCAGTTACTCAATCACTCACTCAAACACAAAACCCTCAATCACTAAATCACACTCCAATCACTCACTCACTCACTCACTCATTCAAACACCACTTACCCCTCACTCACTTACCCAATCACACAGCACTCACTCACACAATCACACACTACTCAAACGCTCTCTCACTCATTCACTCACTCACTCATTAAATCACTTACTCCTTCACTCCCACGCCCACTGCTCTTATATATATGTCTTTCGCATTCATTCAAGCGCCTACTAGCTTAACAACTAATACGCCCAATGCCTTATATCACACAATGCCTCACGCCTTCATTCACTAACTCACTCATTTATTCTCTCATTCATTTACTTTCGGACTCACCGTTCATTGTACAGTTTTGGTTTTAGCGTGATTATGGCGAAGCCATTTATTCCCTCCCTCATGCACTCACTTCCTTGAGTACTCGCTAATTCTACCTCTCTCTTTCGCGCAGTCGGTCATTTGATTACGCCCACATTCACTCACACAATTTCTCAACTCTTTATTATTCATAAATTTTCAATCACGCACTCAATCACAAACTCACTCGTTAACTTACTCATTCACTCATTCATCTGCTTGCTCACTTACTCATTCTTTTACGCTCACACTAGGTCAATTCCACACTCACTAACTCGCTATCATAATCATTTTGTCACTCACACTCATTGACTCACACTCACATACCCACTCACATATTTACGCACGCATTCGCGCACTCACTCGCCAAGTCCCTCGCTCACTTAATCATGTATTCCAATTCTCACCAGTTATATCACAACTACTTCGCTATCGTCGCTCACTCACGCAATCACCCTCTAACACACTCACTGACACTTGCGCTGTCATTGACGCACTTGGTCACACAAATAGAACTTGTTCTACAGCATCGACTGTAGTTGAAGGATGCCACTGTAAAAATGCTAATAGCCAAAAAGTGTTAAAAACTCATGCAGGTAGCACGATTTTCGGAAGATCTTGCTATTACAATTGTAATCCTATTTGCCTGCCTTGCTGTGCGTATCTTTGGTTTTACGAATGGTTGATATTTGTGTAACAAGTCTACAGGTGGAAGTGCTGTCGCATTGGAGACACGTTCAGACCTTCTACAGAAAGTAGTGAGTTGAGCTGGTTGGGGCTCAACAGCTGGTATTATATTTGTAACATTATTGTTTTCATTGAAATGTACACCTTTTGATAAGGGTTCATCAAGAAAATAATCGGGTAATGTGACATTAAAATCGTACTTGTTCACAGCTTCATCACTGATTTCCTTGAGAAATCTCCCTTTTCTCCTGAACTCTGATCCGTTAGGAGTTGCAACAATATATGATCTACATTCCTAGCAAACTGAATTAGGGAGTTTTGATCCTGCAGTAATACTTTCATTCCAGGTAACAATGATATGAGCTCTGTTCTGGCAGTTTGATTGCAATGTTTCTCCGCATTCTTACTATGGTTCTGCAGTTCTAAATGTACATCAAAGCTTGATTTATTAATTTTGAAATTGCTGGGTACATTAGGTTGTATTTTCCTGTTTTAAAGTAAATCTGCTGTGCTGGGCAGTTAAGAACTCAGACGAGTTGATATGTAGCATAGAAGGGCTAACTTGGGGTCAGTACCCGATTGTTTTGCTATCTTTAGAATGGATTTGACAACTCCAACCATTCTTTTACAACATCCATTGGATTGAGGGTACCTAGGGCTATTGTAATATCTTCAAAATCCAAATTGGTTGTGAAGTTTCGGAATTTTCTACTACTGTATTGCGGACCATTGTCAGAATATAGACGTTTGCAAATTCCATGCACAGCAACAAATTACTTCAAATTTGATGAATTCAGCACTTGTTTGTTGAGTGAGTGCTCGCACGAATGACATTTTGCTGTAAAGGTCAACCAGTAGTATGTACATATCAAGGAGCCTGCAAGCTTGTGGCTAATTTCATCTATAGTTGGAGTTTTACTATGTGTTCTTTCATAACTGTATTTCAAGTACTAGGGGTCGAGACATACATGGAGTTCACTGCTAGCTTTTCTCATGAATGCAAGTGAGTTACACATTACTCCAAGTTCCTCAAAAATTTCTGCAATAAGCTGAATAGGGTATTTTTGGGGTGGGCTTGCTACAGGTTCAGAATCTTTTTTCAGCTAAATGTCACATGAATCTGGCATGTTACCAATACCTTTGAAACGATTATTGTACATTTTATGCAGAGTTTCTCTGTTGGGGATAGGCTTAACAATCAGAACTTGACTGACTGAGATACTGAGGCCGTTTGCGACAGCTTTTCCCAGGCATCACAAGATAAAATGGCTGGCCCATCTGTTTCACATCCATTCATTCATTCACTCAATCGATCTCTCACTTACGGTGTAACCCACATACTAGCGCGTACACATGTATACATTCATTTGTTTGGCTCACTCAGTTACTCGTAAATTTCTCTTTACCACCCCGAGCACTAACAATCTCGGTCGTTTCTCACATAAAACCCCTCGTTTGTGCATTGACTTGGAAACTCGCTAACCCCAAAAAGCAATCAATCCCCTGGCCCCATACCCACCCACCAGTTAACTCGCACCTCTCTGTAAACTCACTTTATCCCAACTCGCTCTTCAATACCTCAATCACTTAACAAACCAGTGATTTTCTCTCGCATAATAAAATGTGCTCTAATACCTAATCGTTCAATCAATCACCATCTCACTGGCTATATGAATGAACGACCGACTGACTCACCTACTCACTTATGTACTCACTTACTCACGCACTCTTTTGCTAATCAGCTGATTGAATGACTCACTCACTTACTTGCCGACTCAATCGCTAACACACCCACTCAATCATTGACAGTCTCACTCGTCCACTCATGCTATAACTTACGCACTGCTGCTTTGTTGTCATTGACGGTCGGGTGGAGTGAGATATTGAGGGAAGTAAGATGGTGTGGGGACTAAAAGTATCAGTGTTTCTTACTCATAAAACCACCTGCTTGCTGATAGACTAGAGAGCTCGCGCATCCACAAACACATTCATTCACCTAATTGAACACACACTTGCCCCTAACTCGTTTACTGACACCCTTGCTCTAAGACTTTTTCCCAGGTCGCTCAATAACTCTCACACTCATTTACAACACCTTTTGATTCGCTATTCCATTGTAGCAGCGTTTCCCCGCCAATACTTCATTTCACTCGCTCAATTGGTCACAAACTCACTGATTGACTTATTGACCTACACCTTTTATCCCCGCCCCGTCCCCGCCCCGTCCACGCTTAAACTAACGCCAACTCGTTCTCATGCTCACCAGCTCGCTGATTGACTGACTGACTGACGGATTCACTGCATTATTAACTCGCTTGCTCACTCACTCATACAGTAACTGGGTAACTCACCCACAAATTCACTTCCCAAATTACTCATTCATTCATCTTCACACTAGAGCACTCGCTCATTCACTAAGACAATAATCTACATACACTCTGACTCATTCACTGACTATCTCCTAGAGTAGCCGACTCTCTCTCTCTCTCTCTAACTGACTCTGTCGCTCACTGACCCACCCACTCACTTACTTACAAACTTACTCACAAACGCACTCACTCACACGCAAGTTCTCACTATCACAGTCACGTACGACGCTGACCACACGCTTATTCTTTCACCAACCTACTCCACATGCACGCTTTATCATACAGTCTCGCATATACTCACATAATAAATCACTCACTCTCCTTCATGCATCAACTTACTGACTCACTCCCTCAATCACTCACTCAATCACTACATTGCACACTGAGTCACACCTTTACTCACTTATCAGCACACTCAATCATTCACTCATTCGTTTACACAATAACTCGCTCTTGCATTCACACCCTCACAAACACAATCAGGTAGTCGCTCACTCACTCAATTGCTCTCGCGCAAATCCACTCACTCGATGACTCAGATTCCGCCACGCACCCATGTAGTACATCTCTATCCACTCGCACACATCCACACACTAACTCTCACAGCCAATCACTGATGCTTTAGCCCCACCCCGCCTCACGCATTTTCACTTTCCATATCACTCTCTTATTAAGTCGCAGCCTAACTCATTAAGCACCTACCCGCTCATCCCCTCAGACACCCACTTACTCACTCACTCACTCGCTTATTACTTCACTCAATCGCCGACTTTATATCTCGCTCACTAACCAACCAACGCATTCCCCCCTTTGTACATTTACTCACTGGAGTACGCACTCACTCCCTCACTAACTATGGGAATCACTCTCTAAGTTACATACTCATTCACTCCATCAAAAACTCAAATTTGCTATTACTCATTCATTACCCAACTTGTACACCTATTTTAACACATAGCGATCTACGCATTCACTGACTCACCCATTTATTGACTCGCGCAATCACTGACCCACTAATGCATTCGTTTATTCAATATCGCTCTTGAACACTCACAGGCCATTTATAAATTTGCTTGTTCTATCAGTCTCTCACTCACTGACTCACTGACTCACGCATTCACGTACTAACTCATTGACTTCCTCATTGTTCCATGTAATCGTTGACTTCCACACTCACTCGAGCAGTCCCTCTCCCATTCACTCACGTACTCACTCACACATCCACACGCTCGTTCATTCACACAATCATTCACTCACGTACTCACTCACTCACTCGTGAACTCTCTCACCCATTCCATGACCTACTAACACAAACATATGCTTGCATTCCTTGTTTGGCTAACTTAATGACCCACTCTTCGCTTACCCATATACTCATTTCCCTTTCCTTACCCGAGCACTAACGCATTCCATATATCCATATGGCTTCTCACTCATTAAACCATCTGCTTGCCGATAGACAAGGGACTTCGTTCACCAACATAGACAGTCTTTCACTTATTCTAATGCACAAGAAAGCATTTATTCAGGCTCTCACTCACTCACCTACTTACTCATCCAATTACTTGCTAATTAAATCGCTAACTCGCGAAGAATGTAACCCCCTTACTAAGCAACTAACTCAATAGCAATTATACACATTCACTCACTCGAGCCCTCACTCACGCATTCGCAAAACAGATTACTCACTGACTAACGTACTCAATCATTCGCATTTCTCAATTATTCATACCTTCTATCGTTCACCAATTTACTCCCCTATTCAAACACATAACGATCTGGAGCCGTATTCATACAGAATCTTAATTTGAGTTAAGACCACTCAAGATAAGATTCTGTATGGATACGGCCGCAGAGGCGACGGTTATTGGACCGGTTTGAGTTTATTGATCACATTATGAATTGATTTCAGCGCAGTACCTATAATCGTGCGATAGGCACTTTAAGTTATGCCGGTTCATCGATAAACGGCACCTCCCACAACCGTACTCTTGCGAATGGAATTTGCCCAGTGATGACTGGTCATGCCCAGATGGTCAGACTTGGTACAACGGATTAATATGAGGGCTAGGATATAATTAACAAGATGTTGCGTACCGCAAACATATGACCAGCTCATTCCATGGTTTTAATTACCAGTTGGATGTGTATTATCTGACACGCCATAGTTTCCGACTCATCATTTTAAATACGTACCGTATTAACGTTGTTTAACGCATACAGAATTGTTTCATAACGACAGATCAATATATCACACTATATTGTTATTTACTATGAGCTAACGCGAAGCATTATTTACTTTGTTTGTTTTCTAAAATCATGGTAGAAGTTATGGAGTAACCCCCAAACAATCGCGAGTGCCATTCGTGTATACAGACACTTAACGACACTATCAGAACAATGGGGCATCCGTGTGCGACGAATACCAAATCTAAGATTGCATTTGTACTTTTACTTTTGTTAGTTGGGGGTATTATTGCGTTGTATAAATATATCATCGTACAAAGTGGAATCAAATTCATCGAAACGCCCATGAACTCTGAAAATATATTGGCGTCGTACATATCCGACATTGAGATGGCGAGAGCAAAGGTATTTATCTCCACGAAAGCTGCCAAAAAACGAGTCGACCAGAGGCAAAATATCGCGATAATTGACGGCAATAATACAGAAAACTATTTCGAAGTGATCAATAACTATACTTGTGTGGATACAGTGTATTTGAAGGAGTCTCAGGATTATTTAAAACCTGTGTTGGCCGATCGGTATTATGATTACAGCGCCAATGACTGTGATCTTGTGGAGGCAAAATCGATATATGGCCAAAACCTCGGCAGAATCCTATACAATGCCACATGCCGGAGTAATGCCACCGAGGCTATGACCAACAGCAGGTCATTAGAGTCAGTTCCTCATCAGCTTGGTCTGCCTGGTGGCTACAATCAATTCACAAATCCCAAACTATGGACATTTTTACATATCATACAAAATGCCTTGGTAGACCCCAACGGGAATGTCCATACAGCTGAATTCACACTTATACCCCAACGATGCAAGCGACATGACGGCGCCACATCGGATGTACGTATGTATGATGAAGTCTTTACGATCAGTCAGTTTTGGGGGGAAGGATTTTATCACGGTAACCTGGAAAACCTTCCCCGCCTTGTGCCGTACATCGAATTTCTGAGGAAGTACCCTCAGATTAAAATCCACGTGGCCAGAATGCCCCTCTATCAAGACATTGATGGTCTCCCAGATATCAAAGTTAGGATAGTGACAGGGGCTGTCCAAGGTCGTCTGGTATACAGTCCTGCCGGGGGCCCTTGTGGCAGATCTCCTGTTCTCACCACTCAACTCCTCTCACAAAACCTCCGACGGAATCTACCAAATATCCCCGAATCAAGAACAAATATAGTTGTCATCAAACGATCCAACAAACGATTCTTCAGCAACCATGATAACATTGTGTCAATGTTGAGGGCGGAAGCTGCTGTGTATGGCCTGAGAGTGGTGGTATTTCCTGACAACCCTGTACCTGACAGGGACACGACCATGACCATGTTCAACCATGCCATCCTCGTTGTGGCACCGCATGGAGCCGGAGAGGCCAATCTTCTGTATTCTCAACCTGGTACTGTGCTTCTGGAAGGGCTATGCTACGATGTAACTGGTCGTTCCAACCTGTGTTACAGAAACATGGCTCAGGCTCTTGGCATGCGGTACCATGCTCTTCTATACAAAAGCAGCTGCAAGAAGATCACTCAGGAACAGTTACAGGAGCCGGTCAGAATTATCCTGAAACATTTGGCTTATCTTTAATGCCCCTTTCACGCAATACTTTATTTGAAGCCTTGCTTTGTTTTTTTGCCATTTATTGCGAAGCATTACTGAAGATATTCTTGTATTGCCTTATTTTAAAGATTGTTACTTAATAGAACATTCGCGTTGATTTATATGTATGACATTGGTTTATAAATGTCTCAAGATACTGTCACCCTTTTAAATCAAAGATAAATAAATTGATAACTTTCTTACTGACTGATAACATACTCGTCGACTGATAACATTACCACTGACTTATAACATTACCACTGACTGATAACATTACTATACTGACTGATAGCATTTTCACGGACTGATAACCTTACCACTGACTTATAACATTACCGCTGACTGATGACATTACCACTGACTGATAACATTACCACTGACTGATGGCATTATATTTGCACACGGCTGTTTACCTATATGCGAAATATTATTCACAGTGAAGTTGGTAATTGATCTGTTCCAGGAAAATAGCCATTGCCTAAAGATCGAATGTCACTTAATAAGAGCTAAAACCGTTTTTTCCCCATCGATTTGTCATCCCGAGGTGTCTACTGCCGGAATATGTTGACATGCCAACTTACCGAATGTCTGTAGCACTCAACCAAATAGATTTAAATATAATCTCATTACCGTTTGAATACCCACAGATGACACCACTGACTATGGTGTTTGGTCGGAGTTTGGCGTGGTTGCCGTGGTGTGTAAATGGCATGTCGCATGACCGCTGTACTGTGGACTGGCATGTTATATGATTGAAGTATGATCGGAGTATTGTGTGATTGGATTGTTATTTAATCGGCGTATTGTGTGATTGGATTGTTGTATGATCAGGGCGTTATGTGATTGGTATGCTGCATGATGGAATAGCCGGGCTTCTCCAGCAAGTGCATACGGCATTCCATCTGTACAATACAACTTACGCATATAGGTGACAATTGATATGATCTATTCTTGCTCTGGTGTTTGTGAGCATGTACCATGCGTACGGGCAGGTGTAAAGCCATCAGTGTAACCTTTTCCAGACAAGTAAGATGATGCATGTATTGTGCGCGAAATACACAGTATGACAACGCCCCAATCCCACATCATAACGTGCTTTTAGCCGTCAATCTTACAGAGGATGTTCCAACAGCTGATCTTATTTATAGATCCACGAGTAACATACGTGTGACCTGCCATCACTACTCTCCTCTATGTGCTGTATGGTCGGCGCATTGGGCGATCGGCGTATTGCGTGATCGGCTTATTGAGTGATTGACATGTTGCGTGATTATGGCGCTGTGTGGCCTGCGTATAACGTGATTGGCATGTTAACTCATTGACGCGCTATATGATCGGTCAACGAGCATGACTGTATCAATGGTGTGCTACATGACCTGTGTGTGGCCTCAATGGCATGGTGTGTGATTGACGTGCTATGTAATAGGAGTGTTGTGCAATTGGCATGTTTAGTGATAGGTGTATGTGTGATTGGTGTATTGAGTGATGACTATGATGTCTTATTGGCGTGCTGTATGTGCTCTGTGATCGTAGAGCAGCGTGAATGGCATGTTGTGTAATTGGAAAGCTATATGACTGGTGTTTTGGGTGATTGGCATGTTGCTCGATTTATGTGCTATGCGATCTTCGTATTGCATTATTGGCATGTTGAGTAATAAGTGGGCTATATGGTCGGCATTAGCTACCATGACAGCATTTATCCTACCACAAAAAACAGCTACCATGACAGCATGTATCCTACCATAAAGTATAGCTACCATGACAGCATTTATCCTACCATAAAAGATAGCTACCATGACAGCATTTATCTTTCTATACTCAACAGCAACCATGACAGCATTTATCCTTCCGTGTTCAACAGCTACCATGACAGCATTTATCCTACCATAATCAACAGCTACCATGACAGAATTATCCTACCATAAAATAATAGCTACCATGACAGCATTTATCCTTCCATAATCAGCATATACCATGATAGCATTTATCCTACCATAACAAATAGCTGCCATGACAGCATTTATCCTTCCATAATCAAACAGCTACCATTACAGCATTTATCCTTCCATAATCAACAACTACCATGAAAGTATTTAACCTACCATAGCAAAATAGCTACCATGACAACATTTATCCTTCCATATTCAACAGCTACCATGACAGCATTTATCTTTCCATATTCTACAGCTACCATGACATTTATCCTTCTATATTCAACAGCTACCATGACAATATTTATCGTTCCATAATCAGCAGCAACCATGACAGAATTTCTCCTAAAAACAGCTACCATGACAGCAATTCTCCTTACACATTCAACAGCTGCCATGACCAGCCATTCAGCAGCTGGTACAGTTCATTACCGGCTAAGAATATACCACATGACATAACACTGTGCTAGGCTTTGACGTACTGCCTGTCCAAAAATGTCTACACGGTATACATTAAGAATGTAAACCGTGTACACACCGCATTCTGTGGTGACAGCTTTGTACAACTCGCCGCAGTCCTGGGCTTAAATCGTACCTCATGCCGTGCAGCCTGCAACAGTAAAGAATAATTGGATTGATATGGTGATGTTTGCCAAGAGAAGATATCTCTAGATCACATGCATTTAATTAGATATTCTTTCGCGACGAAACATAACAAGAGTAGAAAGCGAGAAATGTGAAATGGCCCAGAGATGCTTCTCTTTCTGGGAAACTGTACTCGTCAACACACATAGCACGTGCTAGATAACAGCTGAATAAATCCCATGCTGGCCTCATACCATGATGCTTATTCAGGATGCTGATATGACGCCGTCGTGCCTCGCTTTAATGACGACGCCTTGGTATAAACTGCATGACAGATGTCAGCGTGGTTCTTCTTGTGGGAATAATTTTGTAAAAGCTCAAAATGAAGTAAGATATCAGAACATTTGTGGTGGTTGTGAAGGTGGTGGTGGTGTGGGGTGGGCGGGTGAAGGGGGTGTAAAAAGTAATGTGGGTAGGTTTTGGTGCCGGAGATTGTGTATGTGTGAAGAAACACAAGGTCAAGGATGTAAATATTTTGCACGTGTCACTACTCTGAGCAATGACGCCATGACCCCATGTTTCAATGGTACCGTTAAGGTCATTTGTCCAACACGATGACCTTGCTATCTGATGTGTGCAGCGAGGAAATATAGGGGTGCTGTCCAAACATCACAATGATTCGCATCTATCGCAGGCTCAATGCTGCCTTGTGCTTGACGGAGACGTAGATAACAATTGCTTTATTAACCAGGGCGGCGCAGGACATCAAATAAAGGGAAATAGCTTTGCAATATATTCATTGACACATATGACGAATATGTTTTTGTATCACGAGCTAGTTCCTGTTTGACTTTAAACGCAAAATATGCGAATATACAGATAGCGATTCTGCAAACGGAATCACTTTGACCCCATTTATACTCAGTAATATACTCATACTTGGCGTTGGTACAGATACAGATTTAAATATACTCTACTCAAACTACAACACTACAGTATGAATATGTTACCGTTATGATGTGAGCGTTGATGCAGTCTGCGTTGCCAATGATTTGTCGATGTAACACAAGAGGCCACGTTGCAACTCACCACGGCTGACATTTGTTATCAACTTCTAAATGTTTCACTTATTCCAACCATTATTTTTTACCTGTTTTCCATCCTTTGTTGAGTGCTTAGAATAATCTGCTCTACCAATATCAAATGCTTTAGCTACTTGATGGTACTGGTTACTGAGGGTGTCTCACACTGGCCTTGTTGGTCTATTTATATCTACGTCTTTTTACCCAATACACCATGAATAAACCGGTTCTGTTTGGACTGGCATATCGAGCTCACAGCCTGATTAATAGACTGCCATGGTGTGATTAGTTGCATGATCGGATGCTGCGTGGTTGACGTGTTGTATCATCGGCAAAAGACGCCATTGTAATGTAGCATGATTGGCATGTTTGATAATCCGTTTATGGCGTGATTTATATGTTGTAGGATCGGCGTATGGTGTGATTTGTATGTTGTATGATCGGCGTATGGCGTGTATGAATTGTCAGCCCCGGTCTCCCCGCCTAACTTAACATCCTTATGTAGTACATTACATGTGAAGGTTACAGTTGCAATGGGAGGGAGGAGTGATTGGTTTTCTGTATGATTGTAAGGGAGATGCAGATGCATTCTAGTACTTATTGCATAGCAGTTGAGTGACTCAAAGTAAAAAAAATATCTAAAAGTTGAGCCTTGAATTCTCAAAAAAACAGAACTATAACTATAAAAGCAATTTTGAAATTGGAAATGATATCGCAAACATATAAGGCATCGCGACTAAACACAGGAGATAATTGAAACTGGAGACTTAAACATTTATGTAAAGCAAATTACTTCCTATTTGGACACAAGACCTTTCAGTATATGCATCTCGCACCTTATCGTCCACTCAACCCCATCTCGTGTGCATCCCGCACCTTATCGTCCACTAAACCCCACCTCGTGTGCATCCCGCCCCTTATCGTCCACTAAACCCCACCTCGTGTGTATCTCGCACCTAATCGTCCACTAAACCCCACCTCGTGTGCATCCCGTACCTTATCGTCCACCACACCCCACCGGCTGTGCATCCCGCACCTTATCGTCCACTAAACCCCACCTCGTGTGCATCCCACACCTTATCGTCCACTAAACCCCACCTTGTGTGCATCCCGCACCTTATCGTCCACTAAACCCCACCTCGTGTGCATCTCGCACCTAATCGTCCACTAAACCCCGCCTCGTGTGGATCCCGCACCTTATCGTCCACTAAACCCCACCTCGTGTGCATCCCGCACCTTATCGTCCACTAAACCCCACTTCATGTGGATCCCGCACCTTATCGTCCACTAAACCCCACTTCGTGTGGATCCCGCACCTTATAATCCACCACACCCCAACGGCTGTGTATCCTGTACCTTATCATCAACCAAATCTTAACTCGTGTGGCTCCCGTACCTTATCGTCCACCCAACCCAGCCTCCTGTGCACCCCGTACCTTATCATCCAGGGCCTAACCTGAGGCAAGAATATAATCAGACACATTTATGTGAAAAATGACGGTTAAATCACATTGATTTAGCGGTCATTTGTTATCTTATACCAAGTGCCTTTTGAATGCAGATCAACAAATGTTGTGACGCTAATGTCGAGGGTTCATTTCAATAGAAAATGGAATACGTCACCATGCAATTTTGTTAATTTTTGTGAGGATTTGAAAGCCTAGCAAAGTTATTTGACGAATACCTTTGTCAGAATGATACGAAGTTCTTGTAAGTTTCTTTAAATTTCAGGGAGTATTCCTGTGCGCACCAGAAATTCCAATTCAAATAATCATCATATTCCGTCTCATTGTTAACTTTGTCTTGATATTTGATCGGGAACATTCGATTGCTGTGGTGTGCCATGCCATTACCTGAAAACATTGTATGAAACCGAGCATAAATATGCTATGTCAATGACATCACTTCGGCTGACATCCCAGAACCAAAGGCGAATTTCCCGGATAAGAAGAACAGCAATACTGCTTCAAGGTGTGCAGCAACATTTGTAGCCCAAACACACATCGAATATCCACAATCACTGCTAGAATCATCATTTTATGCATCACTCTCTTCTATAGTCAGTCTAACCGTTGGGACTGAATTGAAGTCCGAGGTTAGTTCGTGCGTCGAGCTTTGACGACCATGGTCACTTTGTAAGTATGGGTCAGCGACAGTGGTGAAACTAAAACTGCCTTAGAAGAATACCCAATATTTTAACTGTATGCATCACCACTTCTCTCCCCCTCCACCCCACAACACACAATTGGGAAAATAGTATTGCTGTTGATGGATACCGCCTAATAAATAGACCAAATGGTGGCCGCTGCACTCATCTGGACTGTTAAGCTTAGGTCATACGTCGATCACAATTCTTAGCCATGAAAACTGTAATGTTTCCGCTGCAAGGACTGAAAGCGGTTAAGTATTCGGTTTATTTGTAACCACGCGCATGGATCCTGAAGCCGCGTTGTCATACAGAGACGTTAGATAGTCAATGGGATTGCTTACTTGCTGTTCCTGATTAGCCACTGATATTTAACGCTAACTTTGACATCTGTGGGCGGACATAGATGTGGTCATACTTTGTGTAAGCTGTGCCCCAAGAACGAACATTGTTTATATGATGTCATTATTATGCGTAGTAGTGGCCATGATATAAACTGCTGAATAATGCGACATTGAGGGGAAGGGGATGTAATAGTGGTTATCATTTGGCTGAGCTTGTTGTCATGTTGGAATGGGAGGCGGGGCGTGTGGGACGCTAGTCTAGGTGATATACAGTTTCCACATTCAAGAATATCCCCAAAAACCGGCTTGGAAAAGTTGAAATACTGAAGCTGTCCCTCGCTTTTGGAGTTTTATGATTTGACTGGTTCAAAACCATTTGACATATGTCTTAAGCGCAAATCTTGCGCCATGGCTGTGTTATCAGAGGGTTGTTGTGACTGTTAATCGCAAACGATTATTTGGTATTGTGAGTTTACAAACTGCATAACCCAGGAGGACCACATACTAAATTTGATCATGACATGAATATCAGAGACATTGGCATTACTGGAACAGAGAAGTTCCCCCCTGATGTAGTCAGTTGATGAGCCAGCTCATGAGGGTTATAATCAGAATAATCTCTACTGCTGTCAAATATTACTACACATTTGGAACACGGTTACAGCAGCTGTGGTTTTCAAGCATAAAATCTGCTTCATAGTAAAGTCAAAGTTAAGCTTTAATCCCAAAGATGCGTGCAATATATTTGGCTGCTGGTATTTTTCTTTAGTTGTCATTGTCACAATAGCCAATCATCAGCGCTATTGAACCGTACACATTCACCAAGGAGCTTGTCATATTACATGTCTGAAAACACTTTTCATGTGTATCATTGCCTCTGGTGTAATTATAACACTATTCACAATTAAGGGACTTGCACAAATAGATTTTGTAATTGGAATCAAATTCATCGCTTTGTGGAATATGGTACATTATGATCTGTTGGTAGCATGAGGTGAGATTGACAAGTTGGAATTGATTGCGCTGTGAAATTCATAAGATTCATAAAAGCGTCTCGCAGCAGCTGACACCTGTTTCATGTTTCAAAATGCAGATTATCCTATTGTACAAATTATGCACTTGTTACAATATGCCTACTTTGATAAATGAATCGAACGATATGTGTTAGCAACATCCATAACCCACACTGCTTCGATGGAGTACTGTTCGTGAAATCCGCAAGACTTCAGGTCAATATTGAAATGTTAATGTGGATGGAAGGGATGGTTCGTCCACAATATATCCTTTGGTGAAATAGATGATGAATAAGTTTTGTTCCAATTGGCTTTCCATACTAAAAACATGACTTACAGACTGTCATGGTGTGATTTGTTGCATCATAGGTGTATTGTGCTATTGACATGTAACTGTGTCTCAAATTGATAGTTCTGTTATACACTCATGTGACTGTGTCTCTAACTAACCGTTCTGTTATACACTTATGAACTGTATCTCTAATTGACAGTTTTATCATATACAACTAGCCCTGGCGAGCCCCTACCGTTAAGAATTCGGCCACAATGCTTGAGAATGTCCGCCTGCTGGGATTCTCGCCACACGTTGTACACATCTTAGGATCACTGTTCGTATTAGCCCCACATTTACGACAAAGGTCGGAATCGTAATACCCTTCCAATCACGCGCCTGATGTACCCTACATTGCTCTAAGGCGCAATGTTTTCCACAGATATCCACAGATCCGACCAAGGGCCAGTAACAAGTGGTTCAGCACGTCGTTAACCTGCCGTTATGTATAATGTGATCAAGTGCGATATAATAAGCGCTAGGAATTCCCCAGCCCGCCCTAAACGACAAATTCCTGGTTGTACCACAGAGCAACAGCCGCGACCATTATGTTTTCAGTGAGTTCAATAACGTAGGCTGAAGAGAGAGTCAACCACGTTGTACGCAATGTAGTGTAGCGCATGATGCTTGACTAATATTATATAGATTTAATGCATTTTAGGGATATATTTGGATGCGCTTGATAGGAATGTTAACGTTTGTATATGCAGATTGCTAATATGGAGTTATCGTGTACTCAATCTCAAGAGAAACATATCTCTCGACGTTCATGTATAATCAACTTTAATGTCATCCATACATGAATGAGTAATTCGGAACGTGTTTTGATAAATATCGTTAAACGCTTGATCTCTGACCAAAAAAGGTGATACTTGATGGATCTCAAATGCATGTATTTAATTGCCTCGTCCCACATCTCCGTTAAAGAACTCATCCAACAGTAATAGTTAGTCTATTTGGTGATGCATTTGTACGTGTCACTTCCAGCTGGACTCGAGATACCGTAATAGTACATTTAAATCACGTCATTGAGTGCATTGATATATATCTACATTAATCTCATTATATAACTTCTCGATTGTGTTAATTTTTGTCATTCTATGATAGAATAAGACAGCTGTAGATAGTTGATCGATGCTCAGGTCATATTGATACGAAGCTGCTAAAAATCTTGGGGTCTGATCTTCATCTCGGTAAATTTCAGGGAGTAATTGTTCCCCCGCCAGTGATCCCAATCCGCAAATTTCCCAGGTTCCGTCATGTTGTGGCTACCCGCTTGAGCGTACAGTCCGTTCAGGTTGGAGTAGTGACATGCACCATACCACCAGGCACCAAAGTGCTTTCTAGCACAGCTCCCCCCATCGCTATCATTGTCTTGGTCCTTTGTCGAGAACATCCGATTGTTGTGGTAGGCCATGCTATCACCTGAAGATATTATATGAAGTTCAACGAGAATATGCTATATCACTGAAAAAAGCCACAATGAATTGACCTACACCAGAGTTTAGAAGACGGATAAGTATGAATAAACAAGACCCTGCTACAGGTAGTGCAACTAAATGTGGATAGTAAACACCTACGCAATCACAACACGACTTGCTGATACATCATTTAATGTAAACTGTCCTCTACTGCCACAGGAAATGGTGAAGCTAATTTGGATTCAGTAACTGTATCCTATCTTGGGATCAATATGACCCTGGACCCCATACCATTGCTCTTCGCGCATGTTTGGTTGAGTTTGATTGCATTATCGCTGTGAAAATGGCGCATTCACAGTATTGCTGCTTGTGCGAACCCTGATATCTCGGGTTGCTTACCTGCGGTTCCTGAATACCCGCTGATATTCAACGCAAACTTTGTGGTCTGAGGACCGACGTAGAAGTGATCATACATGGCATAGGCTGTGTGTTCTTCGTGGTCATGTAGGTCTACTCTCAGCTGATGAGGTTTCTGGTCGGTCAGTAGGTGGAGGAACTTGTTACCTGGCAATAACATTTATAGAACACATAGTTCATGCTGAGCTTTGACACGCGGCCAACATTGACGTCAATATTACCATTGACCCATGCCTTGACATGGAATATGAATATTCACATATATCTTTCGTCTCTATCTATAACACAACTATTCAAAATCAATATTAATAAGTAAATAATAAATTTAAAAACCAATCAGACATGATTTGCACATTTCGATGTCTGCGTTGGCTCGATTCAAAACAACAGCAGACTACATACCCAGCCAAAACTCTCCAGTGATGTTGCCAAAGCCTTCGGTATAACGTGTCCATCTTCTGTAGAAATTGACGGAACCATCTTGTCTCCTTTGAAACACCTGGAGGAAGCGTTAATCATAGATCCAAGCGGTATGCATTGAGGGTCATTATGCAATATACTGTTGAATAATTGACAGCAAACAGCTGTCATAGTGATGTGATTCCAGTGTAATAATTGTTTAATAATTAACAGCAAATCAACTATCACAGTGATGTGATTTTGGTGTTGATACTTTCTGAATGCTACATCAAGAATATAGGTACAAACTGTATCATGGATCCCAGTACATGATTCACTTGCAGCTATGAAGGGAACATATTATGGGTTAAGTGAAGTGATAGACTTACCAACCAACCTCCACCATCTGTCTCCATGTCGCAGAAGACAGAGATTGGGATTGCCTGGCCGGCAATACTAATATATACCTTGTACACACCAGATTCAGTGTAGCCAGCTTCATACAGCTGGCTGCAGTCCTTTGCTAAAACTGAGCCTTCCGTCGGACAATCTTAAATAGCAATGTAAAATACGATTGGTACGGTAACCCGACACCTCTTTGCACAACTCTTAGATTGGCAGCATACCTTTAATATTTGAAAAAGTGTTTAGAAGTATTCTCTCACAAACTAAATAGTAACATTTCATCCAATAGTTCCATATCAACTTAAGCTTCATCCTGAGCTTATCAATGAGTTGCAGCTCACCAATTCCTGTAAGATGTGAACCATCGTGAGAGCCACGTGACGCCAGACTGGACAAGTCATCTCTCATCTGCTGTAATGGTTCTAGCGCATCATGGATCTGTTTCAGCGGGAGAAGCAACGTGTTGCGCAGGGCTGTACTCGTGGTGTCAGAGGCTGACGACGAAGCTGACCCCGAGACCTGAGTCTTGATAACCGATTATAACACATAGAAGAATTGGACAAAGTTTTATGATTTCTCTATATTCCCTAATATTTGGTAGTATGGTACTGTGTTAGTCGCGATTACATGGAAAGGTTTCGTTATAAGCAAAGAGACATATCTCTGTGCTTACACATGTATGGTTAAACTTACCGCTGTAAACGGCAGCAGCAATAAAGAGATGGGGATTCTTAGCAGCATCTGCATCAGACACACGCGTACAAAGTGGTTGTGTAGAACTGTTGATATTATGGAATATCATTTAGGCTCAGTTGAGATGTCAAAGTGGCTGATGTGGTAGTTTAGGAAAAGAAAAGAGACTCACCGTGGTTTAACTGCTGTCTGTATTTGTGTTGCTACCCGCAAACCGCGACTGGGAAGTAATCTGTGACAAGCACCTCTTACAGTCTGGTTATATAGTCACTTAAGCATCAGTTAAATGACGCAGTTGCTCTGGGAAACGGAGACGAATCATAACAAGAACAAGATGTGAATCTTAAGTTACGTGTTTACTAGCGTGACTCCCCTGTCAGAGTTGGACATTGACCTTAAGTTATTCAGTCGCTGGCGTAAACTGCGACCTCCAACTTCTGAAAATCCTGAAATTGTGGAATGGCCCAGATACTTCTCATTCTTGGAAACGTCACTGTAAAACAGTCGAGGCCCATGCCTGAGTTGTGCTGGAAAATTACCATCCTGTCCTGATAGCATAATGCCGAGCGAGGATGTTGGCATGAGGGGAAGGTGCGTTATGCTGAAGCTTTGTTTGCACTTGTTTTTTCGAGCAAGAGCAACATACTGATGGCTGTAGTGGTAAATGTCTAGCATGGTCAAAATTATCAAAACACAAGGGGGTGTGTCATATCACGAGGACAGGTATATATCCAGGATATCACGCATAGAACTGTGAGGGTTTATGCAGAAACGCAAGGAAGAGAATTATTCTGCGTCATCAAGGCATCGTCTGTGGTGGCACTAGTACCATGCTGACAATCTGTCCAAAAGGATGCTCGCTAATCGATGTGGCGACGGGTATGATCGAAGTGGAAAATCAATGGCCGCTATTTAGTGACTTTTATTGTCTCTTGTGTCATTGCTGCTATGACCAGCTATTCTAGATTTTAAATCAAATGGATTCATGAAGTAGTTAGTCGTATTGCAGGGCTGGACATCTTTCCTTGTGTTTTATTCCCTTATTATGAGACAATGGTGAGAATAGCCACGAGGTTCAACCATTTATTGTACCAAATTCGCATGAGTAGTTAATTGCAGTTTTATATGATTGATTAATTATGGTGGAGCTGGTTAACCTTGTCTAACGTGGTTTACTTAATTGAGCTGTACACATATGATCCTGACTGATAAATTAGGGTTGAGCTGGTTAACTAGTCTATTACTGAATTGAGTTGTACACAAACGCTCCCAAATTGATGTAAGCAGAAAGTTTTCTTTTCAGCGTTTCGTTGCGCCCGGTTATTTGTAAAAGTACTCATTACCAACAATAAATTGGGGCCTTAACTCGACACCCAGCAGTTTGCACTTGGTCTGTGTTGTAGTTTGACCACAAGCAAATATGAATGGAGTCAGCAGTTCTGTTTTAATGGACGGTGCTAGTGTTGATCCTATTCTGTGTCAAACAATTAGAACCGGAATTGACACATTACTGCATCAAAACTATATTCATTAGGTCATATTGTGTTAGATGTATATGCACGTACTTATACAGCAACAGTCGTATTTACTTGCCAGTATTATATAAAGTGTATGCACCAAAGATATGTTAACCCATTTCATGTCGATGAACATATTCATTCAATCATTTAGCATTTCAGTAGCAGTAATGAATGATATGCCCCAATTCGTGGCATGCCCTACATATGCTACTCTTCCTATCGGATCGAGAGGGATGCAACCTATTCATGAGACGAACTATAACTTCAACAAACGAAACATTATTACATGGGAATGTTATCATAAATGGTTAGAGCAATGTGGCGTTAATTTCCGCCATACGCAGGGCGTTTGAATGAACAGGAACCTATTGAGGATTGAAAACAGCTGGTCAAAACACGAGTGCTGAAATTCATTTATATTGTTGGGTACACAAACCAATGAAAACATTTTTTGACAGCAAGGCTAATTTAATTTTTCCTGAAAGTATACATTTTTATAGTAAGTTTTATGGTTTTCTTGTCCAATTTATTTGGTAAAACATACTATGGAAACTTGAACACATCGCTTTGTGATTTTAACATTTCTGCAAAGATTTAAATACCAAACAATCGCATCGATAGTCCTTTTGGTTCAATGACTGGTTGACACTAAGTTTCTAAAAAAGTTGTGGTCTCACCTTCATTTCTGCGAAATAAAAAGAAGTATTTCGGTCCCCACCATTGATACCGCTGCCCATGTGTGACACTCGTTGGTCCTGTACCCTTTCTGCAACCGACGGTGTTGGATTATGCAAAATAATGTGAGTTAGTGGAGGAAGTAAGGTCAGAGGGTATTGGGACCATAGCACTTACAGACAGTGATAGGACTGTTCACGTTATGGAAGACTTTGTGGGGTGCTGGAGCAGCGAGATGCTCATTTGGCAGATGGTTAAATGGGCCTGTATGGAGAAAGCAGGGGATCTCCCGAGTAGAAGTTTGGCTAGCAAATCCTACATTGCCCCGTGGGTTGACTATGCAGGAAAGTGTGCTGCGACAAACGTATGTATCTGAAGATGCTACTCGGTCGTGGCAACAGGTTCTCCTCGAAAGTGGCGAATATTGGTGTTACAGCAAATACATGATTCGCCTTCAGGGGGTCATTTCGGTAAGCAGAAGTCACTAGCAGACTATTGGTATCTCACTTTAATGCAGGGTGTGAAACAGACCCCATACTTCTTGCAATGACGGGTTGAAACAGCAGGTCAGTTCCTCATCAGCTTGTTCACAATCAATTCACAAATCCCAAACTATAAACATTTTACATATCATACAAAATGCCTTGGTAGACCCAAACGGTAATGTCCATACAGCTGAATTCACGCTTATACCCCAACGATGCAAGCGACATGACGGCGCCACATCAGATGTACGTATGTATGATGAAGTCTTTACGATCAGTCAGTTTTGGGGGGGTGGATTTTATCACGCCAACCTGGAAAACCTTCCCCGCCTTGTGCCGTACATCGAATTTCTGAGGAAGTACCCTCAGATTAAAATCCACGTGGCCAGAATGCCCCTCTATCAAGACATTGATGGTCTCCCAGACATCAGAGTTAGGATAGTGACAGGGGCTGTCCAAGGTCGTCTGGTATACAGTCCTGCCGAGGGCCCTTGTGGCAGATCTCCTGTTCTCACCACTCAACTCCTCTCACAAAACCTCCGACGGAATCTACCAAATATCCCCGAATCAAGAACAAATATAGTTGTCATCAAACGATCCAACAAACGATTCTTCAGCAACCATGATAACATTGTGTCAATGTTGAGGGCGGAAGCTGCTGTATATGGCCTGAGAGTGGTGGTATTTCCTGACAACCCTGTACCTGACAGGGACACGACCATGACCATGTTGAACCATGCCATCCTCGTTGTGGCACCGCATGGAGAAGGAGAGGCTAATCTTCTGTATTCTCAACCTGGTACTGTGCTTCTGGAAGGGCTATGCTACGATGTAACTGGTCGTTCCAACCTGTGTTACAGAAACATGGCTCAGGCTCTTGGCATGCGGTACCATGCTCTTCTATACAAAAGCAGCTGCAAGAAGATCACTCAGGAACAGTTACAGGAGCCGGTCAGAATTATCCTGAAACATTTGGCTTATCTTTAATGCCCCTTTCATGCAACACTTTATTTGAAGCCTTGCTTTGTTTTTTTGCCATTTATTGCGAAGCATTACTGAAGATATTCTTGTATTACCTTATTTTAAAGATTGTTACTTAATAGAACATTCGCGTTGATTTTTCTGTATGACATTGGTTTATAAATGTCTCAAGATACTGTCATCCTTTTAAATCAAAGATAATTAAATTGATAACTTTCTTACTGACTGATAACATACTCGTCGACTGATAACATTACCACTGACTTATAACATTACCACTGACTGATAACATTACTATACTGACTGATAACATTTTCATGGACTGATAACCTTACCACTGACTGATAACATTACCACTGACTGATGGCATTATATTTGCCGCTGAGACTTTTATGACGTCAACCGTTTTCCACCATTCGAGATATATGATTACAATTCGCTTTGCCTCTACAGTTCACAAGTTCACCACACATTTAAATTTAACTGCTGCTGCTATTTGTTGTTGTGCATCTAAGTTTGGGGATGGTTGATCATAAGGCTCAGACATATCTGAAATAGATACGTGTATTAAGAGATGAACGGGGTCTCATAATTGTGTATATTGCCTCACATAGATGCGTCTCCCATCTACAGCCTCTCCCATCTACGTTTTAAATAGTTACTTACTGTTAACCCAGCGGATATGTTGGCAAGACTCGCATATTACAGAACAATCATATATCTATTCACTACTGCCGCTTGCATTGTCTTATATATAAAATAGACGGTGTTGTGGTAATTTGCCAAGAAATTGTGGTATTTAACTGTCAGTAAACGACATGCATATTCAAGGCATAGGTAGCATTCTTCCAGTTTTTCCATGAAAGATTAACAATTTTTTATGTATGTTTGTATATATTTATTGCATGTTCCCAAAATATCAGCACACGGCAGTTTACCTATATGCGAAATATTATTCACAGTGAAGTTGGTAATTGATCTGTTCCAGGAAAATAGCCATTGCCTAAAGATCGAATGTCACTTAATAAGAGCTAAAACCGTTTTTTTTTTTTTTTCCCATCGATTTGTCATCCCGAGGTGACTACTGCCGGAATATGTTGACATGCCAACTTACCGAATGTCTGTAGCACTCAACCAAATAGATTTAAATATAATCTCTTCACCGTTTGAATACCCACAGATGACACCACTGACTATGGTGTTTGGTCGGAGTTTGGCGTGGTTGCCGTGGTGTGTAAATGGCATGTCGCATGACCGCTGTACTGTGGACTGGCATGTTATATGATTGAAGTATGATCGAAGTATTGTGTGATTGGATTGTTGTATGATCGGCGTATTGTGTGATTGGATTGTTGTATGATCAGGGCGTTATGTGATTGGTATGCTGCATGATGGAATACAACTTACGCATATAGGTGACAATTGATATGATCTATTCTTGCTCTGCTGTTTGTGAGCATGTACCGTGCGTACGGGCAGGTGTAAAGCCATCAGTGTGAACCTTAAGCACGTGGCATCCTCTCTATTCGGGTCGTGTTCTGGCTACTCTGTAACCTTGTCCAGACAAGTAAGATGATGCATGTATTGTGCGCGAAATACACAGTATGACAACGCCCCAATCCCACATCATAACGTGCTTTTAGCCGTCAATCTTACAGAGGATGTTCCAACAGCTGATCTTATTTATAGATCCACGAGTAACATACGTGTGACCTGCCATCACAACTCTCCTCATGTACACCCACAACATCCTACGTGCTGTATGGTCGGCGCATTGCGTGATCGGCGTATTGCGTGATCGGCTTATTGAGTGATTGACATGTTGTGTGATTATGGCGCTGTGTGGCCTGCGTATAACGTGATTGGCATGTTAACTCATTGACGCGCTATATGATCGGTCAACGAGCATGACTGTATCAATGGTGTGCTACATGACCGGCGTGTGGCCTGAATGGCATGGTGTGTGATTGACGTGCTATGTAATAGGAGTGTTGTGCAGTTGGCATGTTTAGTGATAGGTGTATGTGTGATTGGTGTATTGAGTGATGACTATGATGTCTTATTGGCGTGCTGTATGTGCTCTGTGATCGTAGAGCAGCGTGAATGGCATGTTGTGTAATTGGAAAGCTATATGACTGGTGTTTTGGGTGATTGGCATGTTGCTCGATTTATGTGCTATACGATCTTCGTATTGCTTTATTGGCATGTTGAGTAATAAGTGGGTTATATGGTCGGCATTAGCTACCATGACAGCATTTATCCTACCATAAAAGATAGCTACCATGACAGCATTTATCTTTCTATACTCAACAGCAACCATGACAGCATTTATCCTTCCGTGTTCAACAGCTACCATGACAGCATTTATCCTACAATAATCAACAGCTACCATGACAGAATTATCCTACCATAAAATAATAGCTACCATGACAGCATTTATCCTTCCATAATCAGCATATACCATGATAGCATTTATCCTACCATAACAAATAGCTGCCATGACAGCATTTATCCTTCCATAATCAAACAGCTACCATTACAGCATTTATCCTTCCATAATCAACAACTACCATGAAAGTATTTAACCTACCATAGCAAAATAGCTACCATGACAACATTTATCCTTCCATATTCAACAGCTACCATGACAGCATTTATCTTTCCATATTCTACAGCTACCATGACAACATTTATCCTTCTATATTCAACAGCTACCATGACAATATTTATCGTTCCATACTCAGCAGCAACCATGACAGAATTTCTCCTAAAAACAGCTACCATGACAGCAATTCTCCTTACACATTCAACAGCTGCCATGACCAGCCATTCAGCAGCTGGTACAGTTCATTACCGGCTAAGAATATACCACATGACATAACACTGTGCTAAGCTTTAACGTACTGCCTGTCCAAAAATGTCTACACGGTATACATTAAGAATGTAAACCGTGTACACACCGCATTCTGTGGTGACAGCTTTGTACAACTCGCCGCAGTCCTGGGCTTAAATCGTGCCTCATGCCGTGCAGCCTGCAACAGTAAAGAATAATTGGATTGATATGGTGATGTTTGCCAAGCGAAGATATCCCTAGATCACATGCATTTAATTAGATATTCTTTCACGACGAAACATAACAAGAGTAGAAAGCGAGAAATGTGAAATGGCCCAGAGATGCTTCTCTTTCTGGGAAACTGTACTCGTCAACACACATAGCACGTGCTAGATAACAGCTGAATAAATCCCATGCTGGCCTCATACCATGATGCTTATTCAGGATGCTGATATGAGGCCGTCGTGCCTCGTTATAATGACGACGCCTTGGTATAAACTGCATGACAGATGTCAGCGTGGTTCTTCTTGTGGGAATGATTTTGTAAAAGCTCAAAATGAAGTAAGATATCAAAACATTTGTGGTGGTTGTGAAGGTGGTGGTGGTGTGGGGGGGGGGGGTGAAGGGGGGGTAAAAAGTAATGTGGGTAGGTTTTGGTGCCGGAGATTGTGTATGTGTGAAGAAACACAAGGTCAAGGATGTAAATATTTTGCACGTGTCACTACTCTGAGCAATGACGCCATGACCCCATGTTTCAATGGTACCGTTATGGTCGTTTGTCCAACACGATGACCTCTGATGTGTGCAGCGAGGAAATATAGGGGTGCTGTCCAAACATCACAATGATTCGCATCTATCGCAGGCTCAATGCTGCCTTGTTGGTCTATTTATATCTACGATTTTTAACTAATACACCATGAATAAACCGGTTATGTTTGGACTGGCATATTGAGCTCACAGCCTGATTAATAGACTGCCATGGTGTGATTAGTTGCATGACGTGTTGTATCATCGGCGAAAGACGCTATTGTAATGTAGCATGATTGGCGTGTTTGATAATCCGTGTATGGCGTGATTTATATGTTGTAGGATCGGCGTATGGTGTTATTTGTATGTTGTATGATCGGCATATAGCGTGATTTGTATGTTGGATGATCGGCGTATGGTGTGATTTGTATGTTGTATGATCGGCGTATGGCGTGTATGAATTGTCAGCCCCGGTCTCCCCGCCTAACCTAACATCCTTATGTAGTACATTACATGTGAAGGTTACAGTTGCAACGGGAGGGAGGAGTGATTGGTTTTCTGTATGATTGTTAAGGGAGATGCAGATGCATTCTAGTACTTATTGCATAGCAGTTGAGTGACTCAAAGTAAAAAAATTATCTAAAAGTTGAGCCTTGAATTCTCAAAAAAACAGAACTATAACTATACAAGCAATTTTGAAATTGGAAATGATATCGCAAACATATAAGGCATCGCGACTAAACACAGGAGATAATTGAAACTGGAGACTTAAACATTTATGTAAAGCAAAGTACTTCCTATTTGGACACAAGGCCTTTCAGTATATGCATCTCGCACCTTATCGTCCACTCAACCCCATCTCGTGTGCACCTTATCGTCCACTAAACCCCACCTCGTGTGCATCCCGCACCTTATCGTCCACTAAACCCCACTTCGTGTGGATCCCGCACCTTATCGTCCACTAAACCCCACTTCGTGTGGATCCCGCACCTTATCGTCCACTAAACCCCACTTCGTGTGGATCCCGCACCTTATCATTCACCACACCCCACCGGCTGTGTATCCTGTACCTTATCATCCACCAAATCTTAACTCGTGTGGCTCCCGTACCTTATCATCCACCCAACCCAGCCTCCTGTGCACCCCGTACCTTATCATCCAGGGCCTAACCTTAGGCAAGAGTATAATCAGACATATTTATGTGAAAAAGTACGGTTAAATCACATTGATTTAGCGGTCATTTGTTATCTTATACCAAGTGCCTTGTGAATGCAGATCAACAAATGATGTGACGCCAATTTCAAGGGTTTATTTCAATAGAAAATGGAATACGTCACCACGCAATTTTATTAATTTTTGTGAGGATTTGAAAGCATAGCAAAGTTATTTGACGAATACCTTTGTCAGAATGATACGAAGTTCTTGTAAGTTTCTTTAAATTTCAGGGAGTATTCCTGTGCGCACCGGGTTGTAATAGTGGTTATCATATGGCTGAGTATGTTGTCATGTTTGGATGGGAGGCGGGGCGTGTGGGCCGCTAGTCTAGGTGATATACAGTATCCGCATTCAAGAATATCCGGCTTTGTAAAGTTGAAATACTTAAGCTCTCCCTCGCTTATGCAGGTTTATAATTTGACTGGATCAAAACCATTTGAAAAATGTCTGAGGCGCAAATCCTGCGGCATGGCTGTTATATCAGAGGGTTGATGTGTGTGACTGCTAATCGAAAACGATGATTTGGTATTGTGAATTTACAAACTGTATAACCTAGGTGGACCACTGACTAAATTTGATCATGGCATGAATATCAGAGACATTGGCATCACTGGAACGGAGAAGTTCCCCCCTGATGTAGTCAGTTGATGAGCCAGCTCATGAGGGTTATATTCAGAATAATCTCTACTGCGGTTTTCAAGCCTATAATCTGCTTCATATACAGCTAGTAAAGTCAAAGTTAAGCTTCAATCTCAAAGATGCGTGCAATATATTTGGCTGCTGGTATTTTTCTTGAGTTGTCATCGTCACAACAGCCAATCATCAGCGCTATTGAATCACACACATTCAACAAGGAGCTTGTCATATTACATGTCTGAAAACACTTTTCATATGTATCATTGCCTCTCGTGTAATTTAAACACTATTCACAATTAAGGGATTTGCACAAAGAGATTTTGTAATTGGAATACAATTAATCGCTTTGTGGAATCTGGTACATTATGATCTGTTGGTTGCATGATGTGCAACTTTTTAGGAGAGCTTTGATCTTTGCGGGTGATTAATACAAGTGATTAAATTAACCACACGACGCACAATTAAAGATGTCACCATAAAGCGCATCCTGATTGACCCAAGAATTATAATACTGACTTATATATGTTTTGGCTAAAATTATGCTGTATTGTTATGCTATTCAACTCCTTCGTTACATAAAATATTCAGATAAGTGAATGTTATCTTTATCATGAAATTATGCACAAGCATACGCGCTTCCTGATTGACTCTCTCTTAAGCACTACGTTATCGTCGGAGGGTGCGCATGTTAGAGGAGGGTTTTTCAAAACAACCATCAACCAAGTCCCATCTCTCCTCCTTTACCTAAATGACAAACGAATGTATTTCCAGAGTGTTTTGGATCCCTTTCAGCCCACTCCTGGGTTGACTTATTCATTCCTCAGAATCTACAACTTCAAACACAACATATATCTATCCCTAGTGTTTCAAAATATTTGCTCCGTAAACTCACTTGGTGTCATGAAATCAGAATTGAAAATAACACTTCATCATCGATATATTCTTATGACCACAGCTTGTGTAATATACTGCTATGAATTAACGCAATGAACGCATTTCGTTCTGCTATTATGTATTTTATTCTGATTTTATTCGGATAGCATATATCACAGGAATCATAACGCAATGAACGCATTTCGTTCTGCTATTATGTGTTTTATTCTGATTTTATTCGGATAGCATATATCACAGGAATCTATATTTCCAGAAATACACCAGGTGTGATAAGTTTTCCTTACGTATCAGCACACAAAGAAAAAAATATTCATTAGTTAACGAAAATATGAGTGGCAATATATAAGACGGTCAGATACTTAACACATCTAATGAATATTTAGAACGAATAAATACCTCTAAGTTGAAGTGAAGTGAAGCACATAATGTTTGCCCAATATTACATACATTGAATGCATTGTTATGATATATTTGGATGCGCTTGAAAGGAATGATAACGTTTGAATAAGCAGATTGTTAATATGGAGTTATCATGTGCTTAATCGCAGGAAAAGCAGAACTCCCGCGCTTATGCATAATCGACTTTAATATCATTCATACATATGTGAGTAAATCGAAAGTTGTTATGACAAGTATTCGTTAACGCTAGATCTTTGACCAAAAAAAAGTGGTATTGGATGGTTCTCAAATACATGTATTTAAATGGCCTCGTTCCACATTTCCATTATTGCTGTCACCCAGCAGTAATGGGTAGTTTATATGGTGATACATTTATACGTGTCACTTTAGCTGGACTCGAGATACTGTAACAGTACACTTGGATTACACGTACATTTCATTGAGTGCATTAATATATAGCCACTTTAATCTCGATTGTGTTAAGTTTTGCCATTCAATAATAAAATGATACAGCTGTATATACTTAATGGATGCTAGGGATATAAAAATCCCCAGTGACCAAAAGTCTTGAGGTCTGATCTTCATCTCTGTGAATTTTAAGGAGTAATCATATCCTCGCCAAGTTTTCCAATTAACATAATCAGCATATACCGTCATGTTGTGGCTGCCAGTCTGGGCGTACAGCCCATTCAGGTTGGAGAGATGACATGAACCATACCACCAGGCACCAAAGTGGTTTCTAGCACAGCTCGTTCCTCCTCCATGGTTATCATTGTTTTGTTCCTTGGTCGAGAACATCAGATTGCTGTGGTATGCCAAGCTATCGCCTGAAAATATTATACGAAGTTAAACAAAAATAAACTATATCACTAAAAAATAAAAGCTGCAATGAATTGACAGACTCAAGAGTTTAGAAGACGGAAAAGTAGGGATAAACGTGACGCTGCTGCAGGTAGTGCAACAATATTTGGAGAGTGAACACCTACACAATCGCAACAAGACTTCCTGATCCATCATTCAAGGTAAATTGTCTTCCACTGCCAGGGCGAAACTGATTTGGATTCAGTAACTATATCCTATCTTGGAAGCTAGATTCTTTTGGTATGATCCTGGCCACAATACCATTTCAACAGATACGCCCATCGCTCTTTGCACACGATCGGTGGAATACGAATGCGTTATCGCTGCGAAGATGGCGCATTCACAGTATTGCTTCTTGTGCGAACCCGGAAATCTCGGGTTGCTTACCTGCGGTTCCTGAATACCCGCTGATATTCAACGCGAACTTTGTGGTCTGAGGACCGACGTAGAAGTGATCATACATGGCATAAGCAGTGTCGTGGTCGTGTAGGTCTACTCACAGCTGCTGAGGTTTCTGGTCGGTCAGCAGGTGGAGCAACTCATTACCTGGCAATAACATTATAAAACACATAGTTCACGCTTTGCCACACGGCCAATATTTAGGTTGATATTCATATATATCTTTTGTCTCTATCTATAACACAACGGTCCGAAATCAATATTAATAAGTAAATAATAAATTTAAAAACCAATCAGACATAATTTACACTTTTCGATGTCTGCGTTGGCTTGATTCATAACAACAGCAGAATACAAACCAAGCCCAAACTCTCCAGTGATGTTGCCAAATCCTCCAGTATAACTTGTCCATCTTCTGTAGAAATCGACAGAACCATCTTGTCTCCTTTGAAACACCTGGAGCAAGCATTAATCATAGATATAAGCGGTATGCATTGAGGGTCATTATGCAATATACTGTTGAATAATTGACAGCAAACAGCTGGCATAATGATGTGATTCCAGTGTAAACGCTACGTCAAGAATATAGGTACAAACTACACCATGGATCCAAGTACATGATTTACTTGCAGCTGTGAATAGAACATATTAAGGCTTTTGTGAAGTGATTGACTTACAAACCAACCTCCACGATCTCTCCATGTCGCAGAAGACGGAGATTGGGATTGCCTGGCCGGCATTTCTAATATATACCTTGTACACTCCAGATTCTGTGTAGCCAGCTTCATACAGCTGGCTGCAGTCCTTTGCTAAAACCGTGCCTCCCATCGGACAATCTTAAATAGCAATGTATAATGCGATTGATATGGTAACAGGACACCTCTTTGAACCACTCTTTGATTGACAACATGCCTTTAATCTTAGAAAATTAGATATTAACATTTCTTCCAATAGTTCCGCATTAACATAAGCTCCTTCATGACCATATCAATGAGTTGCAGCTCACCAATTACTGTAAGATGTGAACCATCGATGGAGCCACGTGACGCCAGATTGGACAAGTCATCTCTCATCTGCTGTAATGGTTCCAGCGAATCATGGATCTGTTTTAGCGGGAGAAGCAACGTGTTGCGCAAGGCTGTACTCGTGGTGTCAGAGGTTGACGACGAAGCTGACCCCGAGACCTGAGGCTTGATAACAGATTATAACACACAGAAGAATAGGACAATGTTTTATGATTTCCACTTCCCTAATATTTGGTAGTATGGCTCTGTGTTAGTGTAGATAACATAGAAATGTTTCGTTATGAGTAAAGAGACACTTCTCATCGCTTTCACATGTATGGTTAAACTTATCGCTGTAAACGGCAGCAGCAATAAAGAGAGGAGCATTCTTAGCAGCATCTGCATCAGACACGCGTAACAAGTGGTTGAGTAGAACTGTTGATATTATGGAATGTCATTTAGGCTCAATTGAGATGACAAAGTGGCTGATGTGATAGAATAGGAAAAGAAAAGAGACTCACCGCGGTTTAACTGACGTTTGTATTCATGAGGCTACCCGCAAACCTTGACTGGGAAGTAATCTGTCACGAGCACCTCTTACAGTCTGCGTTATATAGTCACTTAAGCATTACTTAAATGACGCAGTTGCTCTTGGAAACGGAGACGAATCATAACAAGAACAAGATGTGAATCTTAAGTTACGTGTTTACTTGCGTGACTCCCCTGTCAGAGTTGGACATTGACCTTAAGTTATTCAGTCACTGTCGCATACTTCGGCAACCAACTTCTGAAAATCCTGAATTTGTGGAATGGACCAGATACTTCTCATTCTGGGAAACTTTACTGTAAAACAGTCGAGGCCCGTGTCTCAGTTGTGCTGGAAAATTACCATCCTGTCCTTATAGCATAATGCCTAGCGAGGATGTTGGCATGAGGGGAAGGTGCGTTATGCTAAAGTTTTGTTTGCACTTGATTTTTCGAGCAAGAGCAACATACTGATGACTGTAGTGGTAATTGCTAGCATGGTCGAAAGTATCAAACACAAAGAGATGTGTCATATCTCGAGGAGAGGTATATATCCAGGAGATCACGTATAGAACCATGAGGGTTTATGCAGAAACTCAAGGAGCAGAATTTTCATCAATATTTTGCATATCTAATTATTCTGCGTCATCAATGCATTGTCTGTTGTCGCACTGGCAATCTGTCCAAGAGGATGCTGGCTAATCGATGTGGACGACGGGTATGCTCGAAGCGGGAAATCAATGGCCGTTATTTAGTGACGTTTATTGTCTCTTGTGTCATTGCTGCAATGACCACCTATACTAGATTTTAAATCAAATGGTTCATGAATTAGTTAGTCATATTACAGGGCTAGACAGCTTTCCTTGTGTTTTATTCCCTTATTATGAGACAATGGTGAGTATATCCACAAGGTTCAACTATTCATTGTACCAAGTTCACATAAGTAGTTAATTACAGTTTTACATGATTGATTAAGCTGGAGCTGGTTAACTAGTCCATTACTGAATTGAGTTGTACACAAACGCTCCTAAATTGATGTAAGCAGCAAGGTTTCTTTTCAGTGTTTCAGTGCACCAGGGTATTTGTAAAAGAATTCAAATTTATATTACCAACAATAAATTGTGCCCTTAATTCCCAGCAGTTTGCACACGGTCCGTGTTGTAGTATGGTCCGTGTTGTAGTATGGTCCGTGTTGTAGTATGACCACAAGCAAATATGAAGGGAGTCAGCAGTACTGTTTTAGTGGACGGTGCTAGTGTTGATCCTATTCCGAACCGGAAATGACATTACGGCATCAGAACTATATTCATTAGGTCATATCGTGATAAATATATATGTACGTATTTAGAACAGCAGCACTTAAATTCACTTGTCAGTACTATTTAAAGCGTATGTACTGCATTTTAATAGAAAATGTTCCAGGTATGATATCCAAGGTAATTGTGTAAACCCATTTTCTATCAGCTAACATATGCACTTAATCATATAGCATTTCAACAGAAGTAATTAATGATATGCCCCCAATTCGTGGCTTGACCTACATATGCTACTCTGAGAGGGATGCAAAATACTTATAAGACGAACTATAACTTCATTAAACGAAACATTATGACACGGGAATGATATCATAAATGGTTAGAGCAATGTGGTGTTAATTTCTGCCATACACAAAGCGTTTCAATGAACAAAAACCTATTGAGGATTGATAATTAAGTAAAATTTATTATGTTACATTGAAGGTTTACCAATAACAAAATATTTGACAGCAAGGCTTATCTTATTTATGCGGAAATTATACATTAGTAAGTTATATGGTTTTCTTGTCAAATTTATTTGGTAAAACATCCTATAGAAATATGAACACAGCACTTTGTTATTTGAACATTTTTTAACATATTAGGACCATAACATCAATTTCATTCAGAACTATCTATTAATAGAAATTAAAATACATCACTAATCCATCTAGGTTTATTCATACACAATAAAGCCGACGGAAGTGAGATACTTGGTTTTCAATGATCTTCAGGTCTGATCTTCATTTCTGTGAATTTTAGAGAGTATTTGTGCCTCCCCAAGTGATACCAAACCACATATTCAGTAGCGTCCGTCATGTTGTGGCTGCCCGTCTGCGCGTACAGCCCGTTCAGGTTCGAATGATGACATGAATTATACCACCATGCACCTTTATAGCTGGTAGCACAGTTACCACTATTGGCATCATTGTCTTGATCTTTGGTGGAGAACTGTCGATTGTTTTGAATTGCCATGCTATCACCTGAAGACATATTTGAACATGATGTTAAAATGCGTAATGTCACTGTAAATATAATTTAATTTTGAGCAGTTTTAATATTTAACCTACTAAGTGCATAAAACGTGCCATCGAGGGCATAGAGCATTGGCTTAATCGCAATTCTGTCCACTACAAGGTAGTGACTAGGTCACACCATGATGCTTGTGCAAACATTCCGTTATCAGTTGCTACATTTACACAATGAAACCATATCTTATACCCTACACCTATCCTCTACCTTCAGCACATGTAGAACAGCTGGGCGGATACCACAACAGCCATTGGCACTGTTGAAAAGCCATTAGATTACTATCTCACTGAATATTTTATGACTATCTTTGTCTTTGACTTCTGAAGACTGAAAATTAATATTAATATTAATGACTTAATCACCAACTATAAATTCTTGAGACGCATAATGTCGAGTGTCTACGATGTTTGCACGTACCACCAAAGTCGGATAAATAATCGGGCAAGTGGGGCAAGTGCCCAGGGCCCCCCACACACAAGGCCACCCACAAATCTTTACTTGAAAAACAGTCACATGGACCCTAAGGTTCTTGTGTTTTCTATGATGAATGATATGTCAATCGTATTCTTTACCTGCTGTTCCTGAGTAGCCACTGATATTCAACGTAAACTTTGACGTCTCTGGACCGACATAGAAATGTTCGTATTTGGCAAACGATGTGTGTCCCTCATGGTCATGAAGGTCCACTCTCAGCTGTTGAGGTTTTCGGCCGGCCAGCAGGTGGAGCAACTCATTACCTATCAATGACATGGTAAAGATATTGAGGTGATAATAAGTTTTGATAATCAATCAAACATGACATAATAATGTGATCTACACGTTTCTTAGTAGTAGTTAGGCATGCAACTGTGTCACATTTCCTTATTCAATCCTCACAAAAAATTATCATTAAGAATGCGTCATTTTGGACAATAAATCCGGAGACTAAGCAGACATAAAATCAGGCTCCAATGAATGCAATAATTTAATTTAGACCTTGCAACAAAGACCGAATACAAACCAAGCCAAAACTCCCCGGTGATGTTGCCAAAGCCTTCAATATAACGCACCCATCCTCGATAGAAGTCCACAGAGCCATCTTGTCTCCTTTGAAAGACCTACCACAAGCATTAGTTTAATGATATCATTAGTAAAGGTTAAATTGATCATGTAACAAACTGATAACCAATGTAAAAGCAAAGAAAATTGATCATGCCGGTAGGACCCTTTGCATAATAGGGTTGTATTGTTCATACAGCGACAAAGTAAGATCATGTATGTAGGAATCATACAGATAAAGCAATGACAAATGTGGTGTAAAAGCTCGCAAGACGTAATGACTTACAAGCCACCCTCCACCATCTGTCTCCATGTCACAGAAGACGGAGATCGGGATCATGTGGCCTGCATTAAGAATATAAATCGTGTACACGCCGGATTCTATGTTGCCAGCTTTGTACAACTCGCTGCAGTCCTTGGCTAAAATCATACCTCCTGTTGTGCAGCCTGCAACAGTGAAGAATAATTGGATTGATATGGTGATGTTTACCAAGAGCATAAATCATATGTGGACCGTTTATTTTAGGAGCATATTTTTGAACAGGAGGTAAGAAGTATGTTCTCATAATATAAATAGCAATGTAGCAGCCGTTCAGTAGAATCGGTACCTCGAGTCAACACTTATCTGATCATATAGGAGTGTGTCTCCTATAGCTGTGAGATACGTACTATCGTGTGAGCCCTGTGACACCATGCTGGCCAAGTCATCGCGAATCTGTTGTAGAGGTTCGAGTGCATCGTGGATCTGCTTCAGTGGTAGGAGCACCGTGTTGCGTAAGGCTGTACTCGTGGTGTCAGCTACTGAAGACGAAGCTGACCCCAAAGCCTGCGCCTTAGTAACACATTAACGCACATAGTTCAGCCGTTTATCCGCAACATTTCATTATTGCTAGATCACATATATTTAATTAGATATGTTTCGGGCTGATGCATAAGATAATTGAATTTCACATTAGCATAAAGCGCTGGTTTACTCCCACTTGCATGCTAGTGATTCGTGTTATTTGAGTTATCAATATCCATCCTTTCTATAAAATAGACAAAGTTACCACTATGAACAGCAGCAGCAATAAGGAGATGTATATTCTTAGTAGCATCTGTATAAGACACACACGAGTAACATGTGATTGAGTAGGATAGGTTAATCAATATAAACATCAGGTGACGTCAATAAAGTTCGATTTGGGTGGCAAATCAAAGTCACGAATATGTTTCATTACAACGAAATAAGACTTACCGTTTTTTTACTGCAGTCTGTATTCGTGAGGATATCTGCTGTCCAGATCTGAAGAGGATCCTATGAAGAGCACATAGCATGGCCTGCATTATATAGCATTAGCCAAATGACGCAGTTGTCCTTGGAAATGACGACGAAACATAACAAGAGTAGGATGCGAATCTTAAGTTACATGCATACAATACGTGATTCCCGGTTAAGAGTCAGACAATGATATGGTGCCAATCAATCATCAGGCATACTTGGTAATCCAACTCCTGCAAATACGGAAAATGTGAAAGGGCCCAGATATCCTTCTCTTTCTGGGAACCTGTACTCTTCAACATATATAGCACGTGCTAGATAACAGCTGGAAAAATCCCATGCTCACCTCACACCATGATGCGAATTCAAGATGTTGATATGAGGCTGTCGTGCCTGGTTGGAATCAACGGCATGACTAAGTTCTGGCCAGCGTTATTCTTCCTGTGGGAGTGATTTTGCAGTTGGTCTTTCAAGCAACAAGAACTGTAAAAGCTCAAAATAAGTTTTGCGGAGGGTGTGAAGGGGGGGGGGGGTGTTATAAAATATAGAGGGTAGGCTTTGGTGCGAAGATTGTGTATGGGACAAAACAAAGTCACGTTAAAGTTATTGTTTTCCATCCTTTGTTAAATGCTTAGAATAATTTGCTAAATCTGATAAAGAGACTGCCATGATGTGATAAGTTTCATGATCGAATGCTGCATGGTTGACGTGTTGTATCATGGGCGAAAGGCGTGATTGGAACGTGGGACGAGAAATTGGTCTAAGGTTGTTGTTTTGACAAATCAGCTGTGCAATCACACCAAAATATTTTGTTATCAACCCGACCAAGTCGTTTGCCAGCTAGTTTATTTTAACAATAAAGTGCATCGTATCATCACTCAACTTCCCTATTATTCACCAAATAACCTTACCAATGATTTAACCCGCCAACACATCATGAGGAATCTAGTAGCAAACTTGTGCAGGGTTCATTTTGGCGTTAACAACCAGTGGAGCAAACCCCAAGGTGTTCGTTTTGTTGATATGATTGGTCTTTGTTGAATAACATGAAACGAACCACCAATATGGCAGCTTAAGGGGCGATATTCGCATGGAATTTGCATTTCAGTAACTTATAAACTTTCACCTATGGTCAACCTGATTTTGATCTTGAGTAACTTAAGTTAAGCGATGCATTTGCCCCCATGTTGGCGCAGTCAACTCTCTCTGTGTTACATAATTAGAACTGCAAACCCGCTAATATACTCATACTTTGCGTTGATACAGATACTGACTTCAATATACTCTACTCGTACTGCAGCTACATCATTAGGGTATATTACCGTTATGATGTGAGCGTTCATGCAGTCTGTGTAACCTGTTATTGGTCTATGTTACACAATGGGTCACGATGCCAGATCGGAAGCTGCGCGGTTGACTAGTTTGGCGAGCACGTTGCGTTAAATAAGTGCTTTGTTTAAATTTGGACTTTTCGAGCAGCAGATTTTAGTGTTAAATGTTCATCATGGTGGTCAGTATCTAAACACGAGAGTGGGTATCTTTGTAACAGATCATAGATAAGGTCTTGAGGGTTAATGTAGAAGTTAAAGGTCAAGACTATCTATAAATACTAAGCATCCATAATTCTTCTCAGCTATGATGCCTCGTCCTTTGTCTGTATTGTACTCTGCTGGACATCCGTAGGGGAGATTGGTATCTAGTGTGGGCAATTGGATTGTGCGTGTTTGGAGAATACGTGGTTCTTGTCCAAGCATAATAAACACTTTCTTCTTCCACCATCACGGCTATATGAACATGCAGCTGATGGCTACAAGTCACTTGTCCCAATTAATTTCGCATACATGAATACATATAGATTGAGCATCAGTTTCGCAGCATAGGCGATTCGTTATAAACTAATTGTCCTGTAACTCATCTATCACATAGATGTACTTACGTGTAATTATTGGCTACGTTCCGTGCCTTACTAAAGCCCCCGCATGTCGTCTACTTGGGTTGGGGTAATGTCGTTATGTGGGACGTGCAGTGATGTGCCGTGGCAGGTTGTAAATAGGTTTTTATTGGTTATACCCATTTTATATAGCAACAAAATTAAGCCACTGTCAATGAGTGCATATACGTGTCTCTTGCATTATTCATATCATATATCATGACTAACCGCAAAGACATTAAAGGGATAATTGGTTTGCTGATCTTCAAAACCGAGCAACAAGTAATATTTAAGTGACATATATAAATCGTAATTCGAATACATTTGGCTGATTCACGCATAATAATCGCAACTTTTGTGTTGGTATAGGTACAGGCTAATACTCGTTTTTCACACTATAAATGGGTAACATTATGATCTTTCATCGTTATGATGTTTGAGTCTGTATGAAGAACCTATATCAAACAGTTTATAGCTTCGATAATAGTGCTCACTCAACCATCCGTCATAGCGTAGCTTAAAACCACGTGCTATTTGGAGCAGTGGTCGCCTCGACCAATCAGTTAACTCAATATCTTTAACAGATGCCCACATCCTAGACGTTTCATGGTTTCGTCACCCGATGCCGGGGGTGTATTTCATGTAATTTCATAATCCCCACACAGCCTAGCATAGCTATACAATCTTTGCTCGAGACCTTCACAAGCCCCTGACAAGCCAACGAATGTGAATGTCTAGCCCAGGTCAATTTCCTTTCTCTGACAATCTAATATCACAATCAATAGCGCAGACATGAACAATCGAGGAGGGTAAAGTGCGCGGACGCTGTGAGAAGCGAAATGTTTTTGAAAGGTCTGTCCCGTTTCGGTCAATTGATCAATACTTGTTATTCTGATAAACATTATTCTTCAACAGACATGACTCTTGTCTGACAAATTACCATCAAGCCCCCTGAACATGTGGTTATGAGGCTGTCGTGTCTCAGTGTACTGATTACAGCTGTAAACTTCATCGAGGGGGTCGGATCAACAAGATCGATTTCTAAATACAAGATCACAAACACAAGGTCAAGCATTAAGCTTTTTGCCTCAATAAATATTATGAGCCATGAGGCCACGCTACGTTTTCTCTAAGTTGTTGTGATGGGAATTTGTCGAACAAGTGGGAGCTTGATAGCCAAGTGTGGGCAATTATGGTGTGCTATCAATGCGTCGGAATCACACTCTCCGTAACAATATATCAACATTGTGGAAAGCAATTATAATGATAAGTGTTTCATATTACCATTCAAAAGTTCAAAAGTTTAAGAAATGTTATGCAGGTTATTAGCATTTGTTCGGCTCGGCCTGTATGGCCTCAATATGTTGCTGAGGTCAGTGAATAATTCAGCACAACTGGTGAACATAAAGGTGGGTTATACAAAATTAGCTGGTGGAGAGGGCGTGAGAATGTTAATACTGTCGCCAACTAACTTGCAATCTGCTCAATTTCGACCCACCCAGAATTTCAGCATTATGTAACTTAGGCAGAAACTGGATAAGAATAAGTACACGATAATAACTTGTGAGGGTGGGGTGGGGGGTGAGGGGGGTTAGGTATTGGAAGGGGGTAGATGTAGGGGTAAGGAACCCAGGCATAAAACGTGCCTCCAAAAGTGAGTTGCTTGGAGTAGTGATATTAGCAAGGACAAACCGCAGCTTATGTTAGATACCTATCGTGGCCACAACCTTGTTCTGAGGTATGTCAAAGATGATAGATACAATAACGTTTACACTGCATTGTCCTAACATTTGCATGATTGTCCTTTGATAAAACATCATAACATGATTAAATAGGGTTCCTTGGTGTTACTGTCGACAGCTGCGTTAGCCCATTTAAAACTCACGTAATATTTACATATGCGTACAGCAGCGGCTTCTCATACTTGTGTAGATCACAGATCATACTCAATGTGCTCTCTGTTGTGAGTCTTCAGCTCTGCTATAACCGGCTGGCGCTACCTTAAGGCAAACTAGAGCACTGCTGTTATGTAACATATGTTGAAGAATAGGGCAAACGACAGTCACCCCGCCCCAACCTACATATAATAGGCAAAGTCGATGGGTTGTGCAGGTGCTGTTTAAGTAGGCCAAACCTTACGTAATCGACCAGAGGCATTCAATGATTGCCTTGGCTGGGTTTGCATTGACTTGGCGAGGGGTCATGTCAAAACAGGCTAAACCTTACGTAATCGACCAGCGATCATTTTCGTCGGCTCAATATTGACTTGGCAAAGGGGTCATGTCAAAACATCTAAGCGGCAGCTTATAATAGTGCGCGTTACCAGCTTTCCTCGGTGGGTGTATATAATGTATTTTTGTCTCAGCGACAGTGTGCACTGGATGTCCCCGTGCAATCAAAGCGGGTATATATACACAAACACACATGCACGCACACATATATATATATGTATACACACAGGCGCTCGGTTTTCGATGCCAAGCTTCCGAGCGCCGAGCCGCTATCTATAAATAGCATATATATGTGTATATGTATAAGTGTGTGTGTTTATATACGTATATATTTCTCTAAACTGGTCACTGCTACGGAGCACGTCGTCCTCAAAGGATCTTTTACATCCCTATTCAAAGATGGGACCACCATTTTTACGTGATCATTCGAGTCATGAATCAGGTTATCACACCATGGAGTCGAACCCACAGCCTGTGGATCAAAAAGCGAAGCAGTAAACCACCAAGCCACTGAGACCGGCTTAGTGCCATTCCCTCGGCTTTGTATTGACTTGGTTAAGGGGTCATTTAAAAAAATCTGCTAAGGAGTCACATCAAAACATCTAAGGGGCTGCAGCTTGTGACATCTAATCAAAAATAGTGCGCGTTACCAGCTCCCCTCGCTGACATCTATCATAAACGTGTGAGGCGCATAGGGTTTCTTATCAAGGCGCAATCACATACCCGATTGCTAAACTAACAGGTCAAGAATTCATATTATTTAGAGATAACATTTGTTTGTGTAATATTGTTGATACCGTATTGCTGGTCGTCCAGGCTTGCCATTGTAAGACTTGCCGTTGGCGTTCCTGCCGAATCTAGTTTTTATTCAACCGTGACCGGCAATTTATGTGCTATATGGTCGACGTATTGTGTGATTGGCTTGTTGCGGGTTAAGGGTGCTATATGGTCGTCGCATTGCGTGATTGGCTTGTTGCGGTTTATATAGCCGTTGTATGATAAGTGTGCGATCAGGTAGAAGTGTTTATGGCAAGTTGTATGGATGGTGTGCTATATGGCTGGTGTATCGTGAGTTTAGTTATTAACGTGCTCTATGATCGAAGTATTGCATGATTGTAAAGAAGTCTGTTGATCATTTCCCTGATACGCTTGATTTGGGTCCGAAGAACCAGCTTCTAGTCGTATTTGTCCTTCTTTTTTATTGATATATAACAGGACAAGAAAGAAGATACTGCTAGAAATCGTGAATTACGTGAATTTGAGTGAGTATCTATATCTCCACCAATGTTTCCGATTCGTATAAACCAAATTGTGGCTGTCCGTCAGTGCTTACATTCGGGTTGGAGTCGTGACATTCAACATACAACCAGGCACCATTATAGCTGGTTGCACAGGACGCCTGATCGGTATCATTGTCTTAGTCGAAAACGTCTGATTGTTGTGGAGTGCCATGCTGTCTCCTAAAGAAATTATATACGACTGTACAAATGACAACAGCTCCAATAAGCCGGCAGTAAAAACGAGGAATTCTTCTGATCGGAAAAGACAGGGTGCTGCTGCCAGGAGCTAACGGAATAATCATTTAAACAATCAACAATAAAAGTTCAATTCATGCCAAATTCAAGTCACATTATGTTTAATACATTTTATACAAGAGGAGATCGGGAATACCTGGCCAATGGGAATGTATACTGTGCATACACCGGATGCTCGGTAGCCTGGTAGGAAGAGCTGGCGGCAATCTTTGGCAAAACTCGTGCTTCCTGCTAATCAGCCTACAGTAATGAGCAACACATTCGAGGAAAGCGCCCCCCCCCCCCCCCCCCGGAAGTGGGAGGGGGCTTGAAATGTATCATAGTAATTTGTTTATAATGCTGTGGGGGAGGGAGCGGTGCGATACTCTGATTTGGTTGAGAAACTTGTCATAGTGGCCGCTATGAAGGGTTTGAAACTAAACCCATTCTGCCCACAATGTCGGGTTAATACAGGCCAAACTCTGTTAGTAGAAATTCCTGAGCTGTCTGCGGCCCAAGTCAGGCCGTTTATTGGCTCGGGTCTTTTCCAGGTGCATGAAACCCTGGTTTTCAATGCATGGTGGCATCTAACTAAATCATGCAAAATATTGTAATTCATAATCTTCCAAATGAAGGATAAATGGTGTTTATACTTTGCCATAGTATGAATGTGAGATTTATTGGTATTTAACTGAAACTTGAGACTCAGCCATTAATGTAAAGCTAAGGCCATTTTCCATTTGGTCACAAGGCTACAACAGCTTCGGGTTTTAAGTATGTGCATCCCGTAGCTTAGCGTCCACCCAACCCTTCCTCCTATACATCACATAGCTTACCGTCCACCCAACCCTTCATCCTATACATCACGTAGCTTATCGTCCACCTAACCCTTCCTCCTATACATCACGTAGCTTATCGTCCACCTTACCCTTCGTCTAACCCTTCCAACCAACCCCACATCCTGTGCATCCCGAACCTCATCATCGACCCAACCCCACATCCTGTGCATCACGAACCTCATCATCCACTCAACCCCACATCCTGTGCATCCCGAACGTCATCATCCACCCAACCCCACATCCTGTGCAATCCCGATCCTCATCATCCACCCAACCCCACATCCTGTGCATCCCGAACCTCATCATCCACCCAACCCCTCATCCTGTGCATTCCGAACCTCAGCGTCCACCCAACCCCACATCCTGTGCAACCCGAACCTCAGCGTCCACCCAACCCCACATCCTGTGCATCCCGAAACTCATCGTCCACCCAACCCCACATCCTGTGCATCCCGAACCTCATCATCCACCCAACCCAACACCCTATGCATCCCGAACTTCATCATCCACCCAACCCCACATCCTGTGCATCCCGAAACTCATCATCCACCCAACCCCACATCCTGTGCATCCCGAACCTCATCATCAACCCAACCCCACATCCTGTGGGTCCCGAACCTCGTCATCCACCCAACCCCTCATCCTGTGCATTCCGAACCTCAGCGTCCACCCAACCCCACATCCATGCATCCCGAACCTCATCATCCACCCAACCCCATATCCTGTGCATCCCGAACCTCATCATCCACCCAACCCCAAATCCTGTGCATCACGAACCTCATCATCCACCCAACCCCACATCCTGCGCCTCCCGAACCTCATTATCCACCCAACCCCACATCCATGCATCCCGAACCTCATCATCCACCCAACCCCACATCCATGCATCCCGAACCTCATCATCCACCCAACCCCACATCCTGTGGGTCCCGAACCTCGTCATCCACCCAACCCCTCATCCTGTGCATTCCAAACCTCAGCGTCCACCCAACCCCACATCCTGTGCATCACGAACCTCATCATCCACCCAACCCCACATCCTGCGCCTCCCGAACCTCATTATCCACCCAACCCCACATCCATGCATCCCAAACCTCATCATCCACCCAACCCCACATCCTGTGCATCCCGAACCTCATCATCCACCCAACCCCACATCCTGTGCATCCCGAACCTCATCATCCACCCAACCCCACATCCTGTGCATCCCGAACCTCATCATCCACCCAACCCCAAATCCTGCGCATCACGAACCTCATCATCCACCCAACCCCAAATCCTGTGCATCCCGAACCTCATCATCAACCCAACCCCAAATCCTGTGCATCACGAACCTCATCATCCACCCAACCCCACATCCTGTGCATTCCGAACCTCATTATCCACCCAACCCCACATCCATGCATCCCGAACCTCATCATCCACCCAACCCCCCATCTTGTGCATCCCAAACCTCATCATCCACCCAACCCCACATCCTGTGCATCCCGAACCTCATCATCCACCCAACCCCACATCCTGTGGGTCCCGAACCTCATCATCCACCCATCCCCTCATCCTGTGCATCCCGAACCTTATCGTTCACAATCCCTTAGGCCTTCACAACGCCTGACAAACAAGGCCCTGACTACAAACCTGTCTCGCCGACACAAGCAGAAACATACATCCGAAACCCCTGAGTTAAGTAATAAGTTTCTTCTGGAGTACTAGGAATCTATGTCTTCCCTCAACAACCTCAAGTGCGTGTCGCGTATCATAATACACAACCTAGGTTGGCATGTTGTAAGATCGACGTATAGCTTGATTGGTATGGTTTATGATGGGCAAATTGTGTGATTGACATGCTGTATGCTCTGCTAATTGATCAGTTAATTGTACGAGATGCATGTCATATAATTCGCGTGATTAGTGTTGGTCGTATTGTGTGATCGAAGTATTATGCGTTTGGCATATTGTACGATTTGTTATCTCGGTGAATGCCCTCGCCAAGTTACTTTGGTTAGTCCCATTTGTAGTATGATCGGCGTATTGTGCTATTGGCATGCTGCATGATTGGTGTATGGTGCAAATGGAATATTGTATGATCGGCGTATTGTACAAAGAGAGCAATGTGCGATCGCTGTGTGGTGCAAACGGAATATGGTACGATCAGTGTATTGTGCAAAAGGAAAATTGAATGATCAGCGTTTTGCGCTATTGGCGTTTTTTACGATAGGCGTATTGTGCAAGTGGCATGTTGTATGATTAGCAATTCATGCATATGGAATATTGTGTGATCGGTGTAATGTACTACTGGCATGTAGTATGATCGGCGTTTTGTGCTACTGGCATGTAGTATGATCGGCGGATTGTGCTACTGGCATGTAGTATGATCGGCGTTTTGTGATACTGGCATGTAGTATGATCGGCGTATTGTGCTACTGGCATGTAGTATGATCGGCGTTTTGTGCTACTGGCATGAAGTATGATCGGCGTTTTGTGCTACTGGCATGTAGTATGATCGGTGTATTGTACTACTGGCATGTAGTATGATCGGCGGATAGTGCTACTGGCATGTAGTATGATCGGCGTTTTGTGCTACTGGCATGAAGTATAATCGGCGTTTTGTGCTACTGGCATGTAGTATGATCGGTGTATTGTACTTCTGGCAAGTAGTATGATCGGCGTATGGTACTACTAGGATGTAGTATGATCGGTGTTTTGTGCTACTGGCATGTAGTATGATCGATGTATTGTACTACTGGCATGTAGTATGATCGGTGTTTTGTGCTACTGGCATGTAGTATGATCGATGTATTGTACTACTGGCATGTAGTATGATCGATGTATTGTACTACTGGCATGTAGTATGATCGGTGTTTTGTACTACTGGCATGTAGTATGATCGATGTATTGTACTACTGGCATGTAGTATGATCCGTGTTTTGTGCTACTGGCATGTAGTATGATCGATGTATTGTACTACTGGCATGTAGCATGATCGGTGTTTTGTGCTACTGGCATGTAGTATGATCGATGTATTGTACTACTGGCATGTAGTATGTTCGGTGTTTTGTACTACTGGCATGTAGTATGATCGGCGTATTGTGCAAATGCAATATTGCATGAAAGGTGTATTGTGCTACTGGCATGTTGTATGATTACTCTTGTATGAAATTGTCATGTTCAACGATCGGCAAACTGTTGCATCGTCTAGTAGTCCGATGGACGATTCTTATTATTGGCATATTGTACTAATAAATGACTAACATTCTACGTGATAGCCTGTATGTGCTGCTAAGCATATGCAAGTTACAGTTGCACTGGCCGGTTTTACCATGCTGTATGTTCCGATTATCAAATTGTGCATTCACACGAATGCGCTTAAAAATTGTCTCGCAAGAATCCATTCGTTTTCCAACGGAGGAGTTAGCTTTTCTCACAATTATTGCTACCATGAACAGCAGACGTTTGTGGTCATTACGTATTGTTGCTATATGTAACTAACGGTACAGGGTCACGTAGCTGTGCCATATTGTTGCACCATATGGGGGGGGGGTGTGGGGGTAGTTGGACAGGCATGATTGATATATTACAGTAAGAAGTGCTTAAGTACATTCAATTGCGCTAACAGATGAAGTCACCTGCATTTAATAGGATTGCAATATTGAATATCGTCAATGGTACAATTGTTATAAATGACTGACAGTTAGATGGTGTAGCCGTGTAGGTTCGAGTTATTTGTCAGGTGGGGGCACGAGTGACCCCTCCACGTAAAGCTATACGGTCTTTGGAGTAAGCATGGTATGCTATAAATGGATATCTACCGTACGAATTTACAGGATCCGAGGGTCGAGTTGATTTTACCACCAGCTAAGCGAAACCTAGGGGGTCAATTAACCATGCTGAAGTTAAATAACAATGGCGAAGCTATAGCTTAGTGTGCCATGATGTGTGATATCATGTTTAGTATTCATTCTTACCTCGCTATCATACTATTATTTTGCACACGGCTACGTATTACCAACTCAGAACATTTAGTCTTAAACCAAAATTGCAAACCGAGCATAATACTATTAATAGCGTAAGGTTACATAGCAATGTCACATTATTGTTGCAAAACGGTGTTTAAGTAAAAGTCGATATTTTTAAGCTATAACTGGTATTCACTTTAATTCAGCTAACCACATAACAACCCCCCTCCCCCACCCCGACGCTCTTGCGATAATTTTAGTCCTATTAAATGGTCACTCAGGTGATATGATTGTAATAAATTTGTTATGTAACATATGCATATGTCTAGACCACCATAGAAGCTGTTGCTTATGCCAAGTGCTGCGTGGCCAAAGCGGTCGTGCAGGTTTACTAACATCTACTGAGGCTTCCGGCCGGTAAGCAGGTGGTTCAGGTCATTACCTGCTAAGGATATACTGCATGAAATAACAATGTGCTAGGCGTTGGCGTTCTGCCTCTACTAACGTGAAGGCCTGCCCCTAAACACTTACATCACGAATGTATACCGTTTAAACACCGGATTCTGTGTTGCCAGCTTTGTACAACTCGCTGCCGTCCAAGGCTTAAATCGTGCCTCCTGTTGTGCAGCCTGCAACAATGAAGAATAATTAAATTTATATGGTGATGTTTGCCAAGCGCATATATCACTAGATCACATGCAATGAGTTAGATATGCGTTTGCGACGAATCATAACAAGAGCAGGATGTGAATCTGAAGTTACATGCATACAATACGTGGTTCCTGTGGACGAGTCAGACAATGAAAGGGACCCAGTCAATCATAAGGCGTACTTGGTAATCCAACTCCTGAAAATTCGGAAAATATGAAATGGCCTAGAGATGCGCTCTTTCTGGGAAACACGTGCCAGATAACAGCTGGATAAATCCCATGCTGACCTCACACCATGATGCTAATTCAGGATGCTGAGGCCGTCGTGCCTCGTTATAATGACGACGCCTTGGAATCCACGACATGGTTAACTTCTGGGTAGCGCGGTGTTGTTTTGCAGGAGATCTTGTGAGTAGCAATGGGTGTAGATGGTTAGATATCACACTATTTGTGTGTGGGTGGGGGATGGTGGGGGGTGTCATCGATAAACGAGGGTGAGTATCGGTGCAGGACATCGTATATGGGTAAGAGGGGAATTATAAGGTCAAGAATATATATTCTGAGCAATGACGCCATGACCCGTTGTTTCACTGGTATTGTGATCAGCATCTGTCCAAATGTTTGGTTTTTTCTATCGGGTGTGTGCAGTGGGTCTGCACCAGGAGGGATTGGAGGGACATTCCAACAACACAATAATCCTCATCTATCAACGGCTCAATACACCTTAAAGCTGTTGAAGGCGACAAGCGCATCCGGGCTTAGATAGCGCCCAATATCCCTGGGAGCTACCCGACAACAGCTCACAAGGCCAGTGCATCTATCACAGGCTCAATATAACCATGTGGTTGAAATCGACATGATAAGCCACTCCCTGGTTTTATTCAGACCTCAGTGAGTCATTATACAGAAACAGAAAATGGAGCCAAATTGAGCCATTTAAACTTTTGCGTTGGTACATTTACTGCCTTTGAAATACTTTATTATCTGTTATCGTTATGATGTGAGACCTGAAGCAGTATGTATATCCTCGCATAGGTCAATGTTACACAAGAGGCCTTGATGTTATCACCTGCTATCAGCTTCTCCAAGCTTTATAATGCTATTATGAGGAACTCATACTCACCATCAATGCTTTCCTGCTTTGCATTCTTTAGTTCATGATTGTAATAATATGTATTACCTGTATCATATACTTAGGCTGCTCCTGTCTTTGATTGGATTGATTATTAAGGCGCTCACACCTGTATCTATCGCTTCTTCCCTCTGTAAAAAATACATCATTAGCTGGTTTTGATCCCATGAGGTACTCAACATGATAAACAGACTGCCATGGTGTGATAAGTGACTTGATTAGCATGTTGTGTGATAATTGTGGTGTGTGATTGAGTTGTTACGTGATTGACATGTGGTGTGATTGACATGCTGTGTTGTTAGCGTGATGTATGGTCGGCCTCATGGGTGTTTGGCATGTTGTGTTATTTGTATGCTCTGTGATGAATGTGTTGTGCGATTGGCGTATTGAATGATTGGCGTAATGTATGGATGGCGTATTACGTGATTGACATGGTATGTGATTGGTGTGATGTATGATTGGCGTATTATGTTATTGACATGGTGTGTGATTGGTGTGTTGTATGATTGTTGTATTACGTGATTGACATGGTGTGTGATTGTTTGTGATGTATGATTGTTGTATTACGTGATTGACATGGTGTGTGATTGTTTGTGATGTATGATTGGCGTATTACGTGATTGACATGGTGTGGTGACGTGGTGGGGAAAGCTATAAAAAAATAACGAGGTTAGGTTTTGACCCCGGAGATTGTGTACGGGACCACACGGTAAGTGGAGAAACACAAGGTCCAATATATAAATAAATATTCTGCACGTGTCACTACTCTGAGCCATGACGCCATGACCCCGTGTTTCAATGGTACCGTTATGGGCATTGGTCCAAGAGGATGACGCTTGCTATGACTGTGTGCAGCGAGGAAATATAGGGGCGATGTCCAAACATCACAATGATTCACATCTATCACAGGCTCAATGCTGCCTGCCTTGTTGTTGACGGAGACGCAAAAGAATTGGTACATTAACCATGTTTTATCTTTAGACGCAAAATATGCCAATATACAGATACAAATTCTGCATACAGAATCACAGTGACCCATTTATGCTCAGTGATATACTCATACTTTGCTTCGGTACGGATATAGACTTGAATATACTCTGCTCCAACTACTTATACTACAGTATGATATGTTGCCGTTATGATGTGAGCGTTCATGCAGTCTGTGTAACCTGCGATTGGTCAATGTAACACAATGCGTGATTGGCATGGTGCGTGATTGGCATGTAATGTGATCAGTGTATTGCGTAAATGACATGGCATGCAACTGGCGTATTTTATTTACCGCATGTGGTATGATTGGAACATCGCATCATTAGCATGCAGCGTGGCTGGTCAGCCCGATTCCTTCTGCTTGACCAAATATACATATTTTGCACGTATGTATGCTGCTGTCGAACCGAATGTGACGAGTTAATAGTTTGCTGTATGTTTGATTCGATAACCAAAGAGCGCAAGTCACACCATTGTCAGATATGAATCCGACCCAGTCGTTTTCCTAGTATTTCTGATAATCAAATACAACATATCCTCACTCTATCATCCTACCGTTCACCAGATCATCTGACCAATGACGCAACTCGCAAACCCATCATACGGCATCGAACATTAGATTTTTGCACTCATCACCTTTTTCCGGCATGAGCTGTGTGAGCATGATGACGCCTGTCACATGACCTAGCAGTGATGTGTCAATAAATTAGGACCACAACAGATACGTTACTATGCCAGCAATATATTTGCATGGTCGTATATTATTAAATGTGCATATATGTAATTTCAGCGACATTAATTATGTAGTTGATATAAATTCATTAAAATATTCGATTATTTAAATTTTCGGGTCGATCCATATTCTGCACCATCCTGCTATATGCTTAATGTATTTCAATATCCTGTGAGCAGATATATTACTTTTAGCTCTGACAGCGTAGAATGCATTTATTTCTGCATCGATACACGATTTACGTAAGAGCGGGCGAATTATATAATGCCAATTAATATTCCTCTCTTGTATTAAACTTACCACACTGCGTTATTCCGTTCTTGTAGTGTAAGTTGTTACGATAAATGGTGCATCAGATGGCAAGATTACTACAGTAACGTCCTCACGGTAAAATTGAGTTCCAACGGTACTCATCCCAACCCAATGGTGTATCTAAATATATTGTACTAAGACGTACATCGCGATATCGCAACGTTTTATGTTAAAATAAAAAGGGCTTTATATTTAAGTGTCTACAATGAACGGTGAATAAACTACAAGGTAATTTTGCTCATGTTATGAGAATGAGAAATACATAACACTGCTCTAGGTGTTGGTTTGGATAGGATGATACAAAGTATAAATAATTGTTAGGTTCTATCTTTATTGCTGTGAATGTCAGAGAGTATTCATATCACCACCGCTGACTACTATTCACTTTAAAACAATGCTGTGGCTCCCTGTCTGCGCGTCCGTTCAGGTTGATGAGATTATATGCGCCAGGTAACAAATTGGTATCTTGCACAGCTCCATAAATTGATATCTTTGTCTTGTTCCATGACTGAAACTTTTGATTGCATGGGCGTGCAAAGGCATCATTCGTTGTCATTACAAAACAATTGTTATATTGTTGACAAGAGCTGGAATTACACAAGCCCACCTGTAGTAGACGAAGAATTCTTCAGATGTGACGAGAAATAGGAAACTGCTTCAAGGGTGCGGCAATATTTGCAGAGTACACACCAATTTAATCTCCACAGTTACTGTTTGAACCATCATTTAGAGTTTTCAATCGTCCGTCTAAACTGCGCGACTAAATTTAAATGCTGCCCTGTGGACTAACTAATACAATCCGGAATAGCTCTACAAAGCTTTCATAGCGAACAGAACAACGCTGATTGAATCAGGATAAGCTCTATATAGTTCTAATGAGGAACAGACTAACGCTAATTGAATCAGGATAAGCTCTTTATAGTTCTAATGGTGAACAGACTAACGCTAATTGAATCAGGATAAGCTCTATATAGCTCTAATGGTGAACAGACTAACGCTAATTGAATCAGGATAAGCTCTATATAGTTCTAATGGTGAACAGACTAACGCTAATTGAATCAGGATAAGCTCTATATATCTATAATGGTGAACAGACTAACGCTAATTGAATCAGGATAAGCTCTTTATAGCTCTAATGGTGAACAGACTAACGCTAATTGAATCAGGATATGCTCTATATAGTTCTAATGGTGAACAGACTAACGCTAATTGAATCAGGATAAGCTCTATATAGCTCTAATGGTGAACAGACTAACGCTAATTGAATCAGGATAAGCTCTTTATAGCTCTAATGGTGAACAGACTAACGCTAATTGAATCAGGATAAGCTCTATATAGTTCTAATGGTGAACAGACTAACGCTAATTGAATCAGGATAAACTCTATATAGTTCTAATGGTGAACAGACTAACGCTAATTGAATCAGGATAAGCTCTTTATATCTCTAAGGGTGAACGAACTAACGCTAATTGAATCAGGATAAGCTCTATATAGCTCTAATGGTAAACAGACTAACGCTAATTGAATCAGGATAAGCTCTTTATAGCTCTAATGGTGAACAGACTAACGCTAATTGAACCAGGATAAGCTCTTTATAGTTCTAATGGTGAACAGACTAACGCTAATTGAATCAGGATAAGCTCTTTATAGCTCTAATGGTGAACAGACTAACGCTAATTGAATCAGGATAAGCTCTTTATAGTTCTAATGGTGAACAGACTAACGCTAATTGAATCCGGATAAGCTCTTTATATCTCTAATGGTGAACAGACTAACGCTAATTGAATCAGGATAAGCTCTATATAGCTCTAATGGTGAACAGACTAACGCTAATTGAATCAGGATAAGCACTTTATATCTCTAATGGTGAACGAACTAACGCTAATTTAATCAGGATAAGCTCTTTATAGCTCTAATGGTAAACAGACTAACGCTAATTGAATCAGGATAAGCTCTTTATAGCTCTAATGGTGAACAGACTAACGCTAATTGAATCCGGATAAGCTCTTTATATCTCTAATGGTGAACAGACTAACGCTAATTGAATCAAGTTAAGCACTATATAGCTGTAATGTTGAAGCCACCTGATGATCGGCTTTTGCTTCACTTATTCTCATGACCACTGCGCAGCTAGTGGGAGTGAACCCCCTTGGTGAAGCTGTAGCCTTTTTGGTCAGACATTGAACAAGACATATACAATCATAGCTTCGCTCATCTCACTTAAGGAAATACTGAAGATGAGAGTAGGGCAAGAAATGCTATACTTTTCAACAGTCGAGGCACTTGTCAGTTATGCCGCAACATTAACGTCCTTTCCTCATAGGATAAAGCTGAGTGAGGATGTTGGTATGAGGCAATAATGGCTCAGTATAATTATAATGCATGTGAATTTGGGGGCTTTATTTGAACTTGGTCTACCGAACAACAGCTAAACACTAGTGTAACTATCTTCGGGATCAGCTTCCGATCATGGTGGTGGGTTTCTAAACACGAGGGAAGTACGAAAACTCATCGATAAGTATCTGCAACATATTAAGCATGGAACCTTGAGGGTAAATGTATAAATACACGGTCACAAATTTGGATAAATACCTTGCATGCATAATTGTTCTGTGCCACGAGAGCATGACCCGTTGACTGATCGATATTTCTCAAGGAGATGCTACTTGATGTGGGCAACGTCCAATCATAATCATAATGATCCTCATCCATTACTGTCGCAATATCACCAAAGAACTTATGGCTACCTTAATAATGTCATAATGTCTTAACACCACGTGGAAAATTCGAGGCGTGCTCGCCTCGTCCAATATATGTCGTTTTTTATTAACATATGCCTCAAGGCCTGATCTTCATTTCGGTAAATTTCAGTGAGTACCTATATCCCCGCCAGTGATACCAATCCACGTGATGCCCTCCTTCCGTCATGCTGTTGCTGCCGGTCGGTGCGTACAGTCCGTTCAGGTTGGCGTGATAGCATGCATTATGGCACCACGCATCTTTAAGCCAGGTACCCGAATAGTTATCAGTGTCAAGGTCGAGAACATCTGAGTGTTGTGGTATGCCATACTAACCCCTCAAAATGTTATATAAGACTAAGCATAAATATGTTATGTAACTAAAAATGGCCCCAAATCATAATAGTGAAAGGTACAATATAACAGCATAACATTCTAGGTCTTTTATCGATTTCTGTCGAGGTCATTCATCGAATTCTTATCAATGATATTGACAATTCGTAATTCACCCACAATCCATTACCGATATTCGAGTGTACACGTGTAACTATAGTCACTATGGTTCAGTCATTGTAACCACTTACATAGACACAGAAACCCCTGTGTTTATTCAGGTACATGGTGACTGGAGCACGAGATAACTGAAGAATCATAGCAACAACAGGTTGTAAATCTTTCGTTTCTTTTTAATATACCTGACTTCTCTTTCAGGGACAGACTTAAACCCAAATTCATTCGGTAACTGCTGCTAACTTATGCATTCTGCTTCTGAAAATCCTGAAGATTTTGATGGCGAGGAAATACTAAATATTGCGGAAAACTCATGAGCGACGCAATGCTACGTGAGATTGGCTGGAAAATGCGATGATGACCTTATAACATAACGCTGAGTGAGGGTGTGGGTATGAGGCTATTGTTTTTATTATGACGAACATGCACTGTTGAGCAACAGCAATTTGTTTGTGTTTATAGAGGTAAAATGTTCACAATGGAAGCCAGTTTCAAAGCACAGTAGTAGGTATCTTAATACGCATGTAAATAATGGTGCAACAGACATTGCACGGGACAGTGAGAATAAATGTAGACACGCAAAGACCAAACTATTGATTATCATTTCGCATACTTCATAATTTCGAGTCCTCAGATCATGAACTGGTGTGTCCGAAGTGGGCGCTATCCAGGCATCACAATTATCCACATTCGTTATATTGACACGTAAATGTAATTTACCCATAACTTGATTATACAAATGAGAGACTCCACTTAAGCTACACGGGCAACTCCCCATGTCAATGTTTGATGCCCTTAGACCGCTGATCTTGGTACTATGCAGGGTGTAAAACGAGGCTCATTCTTTTTGCAATGGTGCCTAACCTAATATGGAGGAGTATTGGAAATGAACAGTTTTCAATTGATGTTCAGCTATTTCATGCGTGGACATAAGCTTTCTAAAACTAGTAATCCGACTTATGCAGTGAGAATATATTTTACTGACATACACCAGTACTTTACCTGGGTCAAGGTCAATCAGACTTGACATGACATTTGATAGATATTAGCGCATCCAAATCAGCAGACAGGCGGAGTTTGAGTGACAATACAATTTTGGACTGAATTTGGCAATCATGTTTACTCTGCTTTTTCTCTTATTGCTGGCATGCAGATTTCGAAGGTTGAATATGCTTCAAGTCAGTAATTGGTAAGATCTAGGCCAAATCGTGAGTAAGATAAAACAACACAACATCTTATATTAGAATATTTATTTTGATGAATACATCTTCTACACTTATTCAACTAAGCATGTTACGCATTACCCCGCTGACAACCATTCTTGCAGTACTGGCGCAGATGGCAATGAGATGTCATCTGGACTCACAGTGCCTAAATGGTAAATCGTGATAAGTCGTTGTCATACATCGCGATATATCAAAATTAGGTGTGATCGCGCTGCACGTGTATTCATTGAGGCCTCATAGTACATCATCAATTTCGTTTGTAAACCTTTTAAAAATAGAAATTATAATACATCACTGAGGTGAGATATATGGTGTTGACCAGTTGTTTTATGGTTATTAATGATCTTCAGGTCGGATCTTCATTTCTGATAGTTTTAGGGAGTATTTGTGTCCCCGCCAGTGATACCAACTAACATAATCACCATGCTCCGTCATGTTGTGCCTGCCCGTCTGTGCATACAGCCCGTTCAGGTTGGAGTGGTGACATGAATTAAACCACCAGGCACCTTTGTAGGTTGTAGCACAGTTCCCCCCGTGGTTATCATTGTCTTGGTCTTTGGTGGAGAACTGTCGATTGTTGTGGTAGCCTAAACTATCACCTGAATGAATAATGAAAAATAAAGTTCAAACGAGTAAAGTCACCGCAAATAAAACTACATTTCCAGCAGCATTTACTACTTTGCCTGCTCAGTGAATAAAACTTGCAATCGGGGGCATAGAGCACTGAAGTAATCGCATTTATGCATTTATGCCTACTACGTCAACATGATGCCAGTTCCTTGATCAGTTGCTACAGTTACGTGGTGAACCTCTATCCTAGCCCTACACCCCACCTCCGCCTTCAAAACATACAGGACAGCTGGGCGGATGCCACACCAGCCATGACAACTTATGACAAGCCATTAGATTGGCCGTTACTACCTTACTGCATAGTGTTACGTCTAGCTTTGCCATCAGTTTTTGAGCATGGAAAATATAAATATTATTGAGTTAGGCACAAGGTACAAGTTTACGAAATGCAAAACGTTGAAAATCTACGATGTATACACTTACAACCAATGTTGTTGTTGCCAAGGTAAACAATGGTCATGCACTACGGCTCTAGTGTTGATCTAAGGTGAATGGTATGTCAATCGTATTCTTTACCTGCTGTTCCGGAGTAGCCACTGACAGTCAAAGCAAACTTGGACGTCTGTGGACCGACATAGAAGTGTCCGTATTTGGCAAACGCTGTGAGTCCCTCATGGTCACGAAGGTCTACTCTCAGCTGCTGAGCTTTCCGGCCGGCCAGCAGATGGAGCAACTCATTGCCTATCAATGACATGGTTAAGATAATCAGATCATAGTACGCTTTGATAATCAGTCAGAAATGATGCAATGATGTGACTGATGGGAATAAATATGCATACAAATTCTAAACATTCCTCATCCAATCCTCACTAAATTATATCAATATGAATACCTATTTGGCGACAGAAAAAAAATCGATGTATGCGTTTATTTCATTCATACCAGACCAAGTAGGCAGAATACAAACCAAGCCAAAACTCCCCGGTAATGTTGCCGAAGCCTTCAATATAACGCACCCATCCTCGATAGAAGTCCACAGAGCCATCCTGTCTCCTTTGAAACACCCAACACAAGCATTGCTGATATCATATAATTTATAAAGATGATCATGTAGCAAACTGATGACAAGGTTAAAAGCGAAGCAAATTCATGATGCAGCCTTAAAGTAATTTCAAGTATGTAGGTGCCTCCCTGCACCAAAATAAGCCATAGTGACTCATTCAGCTGAAGCGGTGGGGCTTCAAGACGTTATGACTTACAAGCCATCCTCCACCATCTGTCTCCATGTCACAAAAAACAGAGATCGGGATCGAATGGCCTGCATTAAGAATGTACACCGTGTACACGCCGGACTCTGTGTTGCCAGCTTTGTACAACTCACTACAGGCCTTGGCTAAAATCGTCCCTCCTGCCGTGCAGCCTGCAATAGTGAAGAATAATGACAAGGTGATGAGTGCAAAGAGCATATATTATATGTGTTCCTTTTATTGTAGTAGCATACTTGTTAAAAGGCGACTTGAAGTATGTACTCGCACTATAAATAGCAATATAGCGGAGGTTCAGTATTTCTTTGGAGTCAACACTTATTTAACCATATAGGAGTACCTCACCTATACCTGTAAGATGCGAACCATCGTAAGAGCCCTGAGACACCATGCTGGCCAAGTCATCGCGAATCTGTTGTAGCGGTTCTAGTGCGTCATGGATCTGCTTTAGTGGTAGGAGCACCGTGTTGCGTAGGGCTGTACTCGTGGTGTCGGCTGCTGAAGATGTACCTGACCCCAAGGCCTGCCCCTTGATAACACATTAACGCACCTAGTTCAGCCATTTTTCCACAACGCAATTGATTATTGCTAGATCACATACATTTAAATAGATATGTTTCGCACTAACGCATATGATCATTTGATTTCACATTTAGCATATATCGCTGCCTTACTCCCACTCGCGTACTAGTTGTTAGTGTTATATGAGTGATCAATATCCCTCCGTTCTATAAAATAGAAAAAGTTACCACTTTGAACAGCAGCAGCAATAAGGAGATGGATATTCTTAGCAGCATCTGTATCAGACACACACGAGTAACATGTTATTGAGGAGGATAATTTAGTCAATATAAACATAAATTGACGTCAAAAAAGCTCGATTCGGGCCGCAAATCTAAGTCATGAATATATTACTTTGTAACGAAATAAGACTTACGGTTGTGTTACTGCATTCTATATTCGTGAAGATATCTGCTTGCCAGGCTTGAAGAGGATCCTTCGAATAGCATCTAGCACGGCCTGTATTATATAGCATAAGACAAATGACGCAGTTGTTCTTGGAAATTAAGACGGAACATAATAAGAAGAGGAAGCGAATCTTAAATTACATGCATACAATACGCAATTCCCGGTTGAGAGTCAGACAATGTAATGATGCCAATCAATCATCAGGCATACTTGGTAATTTAACTCCTGGAAATGCGGAAAATGTGAAAGGGCCCAGAGATGCTTCTCTTTCTGGGAAACTATACTCTTCAACACACATATCACGTGCCAGATAACAGCTGGAAAGATCCTATACTGACCTCACACCATGATGCGAATTGAGGATGCTGATATTAGGCAGTCGTGCCTCGTTATAATGACAGCGAATTACAATCCACGGCATGGCTACCTTCTGGGCAGCGTGGTTCTTCCTGTGGGAGTAATTTTGTTGCTAGTCTTTCAAGCAACAAGAACTGTAAAAGCTCAAAATGAAGTAAGATATCAAAACATTTGTAAAGGATGTGGAGGGAGGAGGGTGTTATAAAATGAAGGGGGTAGGCTTTGGTGCCGGCGATTTTGTATGGGACCACACGGGTAAGTGGAGAAACACAACGTCAACGATATAAATGAATATTTTGCGCGTGTCACTACTCTGAGCCATGACGCCATGGCCCCTTATTTCAATGGTACCGTTTATGGGCATTGGTCCAAGAGGATGGCGCTTGTTATTAGATGCGTGCATCGAGAAAATATAGGGGCCATGTCCAAACATATCTATCACATGCTCAATGCTGCCTTGTTGTTGACGGAGACGAAGAAAACAAAAAATGGTACATTAACCAGGGTGGCGCAGGGCATTGAATAAAGAGCATCATATTCGCAATATAGGAGTTTTCCCCTGAAACTTCATTGGCACATATGAAGAATGTGGTTTTATATCACACGCCACTCCATGTTTTGACTTAAGACGCAAAATATGCCAATAAACAGATAGAGATTCTGCAAACGGAATTACATTGACCTGTATACACCCGCTAATATACTCATACTTTGCGTTGGTACAGATACTGTCTTAAATATACTCTACTCGTACTGCAGCTCCACCATTAGGGCATGTTAACGTTATGATGTAACCGTTCATGCAGTCTGTGTAACCTGCGATTGGTCAATGTAACACAAGAGGCCACGATGCTGCTCACCACCGCTGACAATTCTTATCAACTTCTGAATGCTTCATTGTGCTATTTATCTTCATGTACAACTTATACCCACCTTTAGTGTTTTCCTGTTTTCCATGCTTTGATAAATGCTTAGAATAATCTGTTTTACCAATATCAAATGCTTAAGCTGCTTTCGTCTTTGATGGCAATGGTTTCTATATATATCTCATACTGGTTACTGAGGGTGTCTCACACTGGCGTTGTTGGCCTATTTATATCTACGTCCTCCCATCCAATACACCATAAATAAACAGGTTCTCTTTGGACTGCCTTATCGAGCTCACAGTCTGATAACTAGACAACCATGGTTCGATATGTTGTGATATGTTGCATGATCGGATGCTGCGTGGTTGACGTGTTGTATCATCAGCGTAAGACGTTATTGGAATGTTGTACGTTTGGCGTGTTTGATGATCGGCGTATGGCGTGATTTGTATGTTGTATGATCGGCATATGGCGTGATTTCTATGTTGTATGATCGGCGTATGGCGTGATTTGTTGTTGTATGATCGGTGTATGGCGTGATTTGTATGTTGTATGATCGGCGTATGGCGTGATTTGTTGTTGTATGATCGGCGTATGGCGTGATTTGTATGTTGTAACATCTACGTAAGGCGTGATTTGTATGTTGTATAGTCGGTGTATGGCGTGGCTGGCCTGGTGTGTGAATGATAGGTTCCATGACTGCTGTATTGTGGACTGGCATGTTATATGATTAAAGTATTGTGTGATTGGCACAATTGTGGGACGAGTAATTGGTTTGGTGTGAACGTTGGTGCAGTAGGAACGGACGAAAGTTACACCAGAGGCTGAGATGTATATCGTCGTAGCTACCATCTTCTCCTTGCGGCATACCGCTATTCACCAGCATGGACGAATGGCACGCCATTATACCAACGCCAAATACTAAGACTGCTCTGGTTTCGAGTACAGTTAATGATACCGTTTTGATCTCCGGTCAAAATGTAAAAAGTGGCAATGGTTTCCATATATATCTCATACCGTCCCTATTGCTTCGGTATCATGAAACTACATTGAATAAGCAGCAGAGCATAATATGAAAGTTTTGTTTACAATACAGCCACACATTTGTGATTTCAGTGGTAAATGTTATCCATGGAGGTCAGTTTCTAAACACAAGAGTAGGTATCTCTGTAACGGATTATGTATGGGGTAATGAGGGTCAATGTAGAAACACAAGGTCATCAATATCAATAAATACTTTCCATCCGTAATTCTACTCAGCCAAGCCGCCTCAAATTTGCCTCTATTGTGCCCAGATTGACATTTGTCGGAGCAAGGTGCGATTGGTACCCAATGTGGGCAATAAGTGTGTGGGGCAAACAAGGAGTTATGTCTAATCATGACAGCATAGAAACAGGGCTTAAGTTCCGCAGTATATGTTCCCTGCAACGTATGATCGGCATGTTGTATGATCGGCGTATTGTGTGATTGGATTGTCGTATGATCTGTGTATTGTGTGATTGGATTGTTGTATGATCGGCGAATTAGGTGATTAGATTGCTGTATGATAGGCGCATGTTGTGATTGCAGAGTTGAATGATCAGGGCATTATGTGATTGGTATGCTGCGTGATGGAATAGCAAGGCTTCTCCAGCAAGTGCATACGGCATTACATCTGTACAATACAACTTACGCATATAAATGACAGTTGATATGATATATCCTTGCTCTGGTGTTTGTGAGCATGTACCATACGTACGGTCACGTGTAAAGCCATCTGTGTGAATCCTAAGCACATGGCAACTGATATTCGGGTCGTGTTCCGGGGTACTCTGTGTCCTTGTCCAGACAAATAAGATGATGCATGTATTGTGTGCGAAATACACACTTTGACAACACCCCAATCCCACATCATAACGTACATTAAGCCGTCAATCTTACAGAGGATGTACCAAAAGCTGATTTTATTTGTAGATCTACGAGTAACATACGTGTGACCTGCCATCACCCCTCTTAAAATCGTATGTACTGTATTGTCGGCGTATTGCGCGATCGGCGTATTGCGTGATCGGCGTATCGCGTGATTGACATTGTTGTGTGATTATGGCGCTTTATGAACTGCGCATAACTTGATTGGCATGTTAACTCATTGACGCGCTATATGATGGGTTAACGAGCATGACTGTATGAATGGTGTGCTACATGACCGGTATGTGGCCTGAATGGCATGGTGTGTGATTGACGTGCTGTATAATAGACGTGTTGTGCGATTGGCATGCTTAGTGATAGGTGTCTGTATGATTGGTGTATTGCGTGATTAGTATGATGTCTTTTTGGCGTGCTGTATGTGCTCTGTAATCGTAGAGCAGCGTGAATGGCATGTAGTGTTATTAGAAGGCTATATGGCTGGAGTATTGAGTGATTGACATGTTGTTTGATTTATGTGCTATACAATCGTAGTATGACATTATTGGCATGTTGTGCGACAAGATTGCTATATGGTCGTTATTAGCTACCATGACATCATGTTTCCTACCATAGTCAACAGCTTCCATGACAGCATTTATCCTACCATATTCAACAGCTACCATGACAGCATTTATCCTACCATATTCAACAGCTACCATGACAGCATTAATCCTTCCATAATCAACAGCTACCATGACAGCATCTATCCTACCATAATCAACAGCTACCATGACAGCATTAATCCTTCCATAATCAACAGCTACCGTGACAGCATTTATCCTTCCATAATCAACAGCTACCATGACAGCATCTATCCTACCATAATCAACAGCTACCATGACAGCATTAATCCTTCCATAAAACATGAGCTTACATGACAGCATTTATCCTTCAATAATCGACAGCTGCCATGACAGCATTTATCCCTCTATAATCAACAGAAACCGTGACAACATTTATCATACCATAATCAACAGCTACCATTACAGCATTTATCCTATAATAATCAACATCTTCCATGACAGCATTTTACCTGCAGCATTTAAGAGCTACCATGACAGCATTTATCCTACCATGTTCAACAGCTGCCATGACAGCATTTATCCTACCATATTCAACAGCTACCATGACAGCATTTATCCTACTATAATCAACAGCTACCATGACCACATATATCCTTCAACTTTCAAAAGCTACCATGACAACATTTATACTGCCATAATCAACAGCTACCATGACAGCATTCATCCTACCATAATCAACAGCTACCGTGACAACATTTATCCTACCATAATCAACAGCTACCATGACAGCATTTATCCTACCATAATCAACAGCTACCATGACAGAAGTTCTCCTTTAAACAGCTGCCGTGACAGCAATTCTTCAAACACATTTAACAGCTACCATGACCAGCCAGTCAGCAACTGGTACAGTTTTTTACCTGCTAAGAATATACCACATGAAATAACACTGTGCTAGGCTTTGGCGTACTGCCTCTACTAACGTGAAGGTCTGTCCCAAAAGGTCTACACGGTATACATTAAGAATGCATACCGTGTACACACCGCATTCTGCGCTGCCAGCTTTGTACAACTCACCGCAGTCCTGGGCTTAAATCGTCCTCATGCCGTGCAGCCTGCAGCAGTAAAGAATAATTGGATTGATATGGTGATGTTTGCCAAGAGTAGATATTCCTAGATCACATATATTTAATTGGATATTCTTTCGCTACAAAACATAACAAGAGTAGGAAGCGAATCTGAAATTACATGAATACAATACGTGATTCCAGGGTATTTGTCAAACAATGGAATGGTGCCAATCAATCTTGGTAATCCGACTCCTGGAAATACGGAAAATGACCCAGCGATGCTTATCTTTCTGGGAAACTTTACTCACATAGAACGTGACAGATAGCAGCTGGAAAAATTCCATGCTGACCTCACGCCATGATCCTAATTCAGGATGTTGATATGAGGCCGTCGTGTCTCGTTATAATGACAATGCATTGAAATCCACGGCATGACAGATGTTTGGTCAGCGTGGTTCTTCTTGTGGGAGTGATTTTGTAAAAGATCAATATAAAGTGAGGTATCAGAACATTTCTGGTGGATGTGGAGGTGAGGGGGAGGGGGCGGGGCGGGGTTATGAAATAATGTGGGTAGGTTTTGGTGCCGGAGATTGTGTATGGGACTACACGCGTAACCGGAGAAACACAAGGTCAAGGATGTATATATTTTGCACGTGTCACTACTCTGAGCAATGACTCCATGACCCCTTATTTCAATGGTAATGTTATGATAATTTGTCCAAGACGATGACCTTACTATCAGATATGTGCAGCGAGGAAATATAGGGGCGCTGTCCAAACATCACAATGATTCGCTTCTATTGCAGGCTCAATGCTGCCTTGTGGTTGACGGAGACGTAGATAACAATTGCATTATTAACCAGGGCGGCACAGGATATCACATAAAGGGCATCAGCTTGGCAATATATTTATTGACTTATATGACGAATGTGTTTTTGTACCACGAGCCGGTCCTTGTTTGAATTTAAACGCAAAATATGCCAATATACAGATAGCAATTCTGCAAACGGAATCACATTGACCCATTTATACTCAGTAATATACTCATACTTTGCGTTGGTACAGATATAGATTTAAATATTCTCTACTCAAACTACAACACTGCAGTATGATATGTTATCGTTATGATGTGAGCGTTGATGCAGTCTGTGTGGCCAATGATTGGTCGATGTAACACAAGTGACCACGATGCAACTCACCACGGCTGACAATTGTTATCAACTTCTAAATGCTTCACTTATACTCACCATTATTTATTCCCTGTTTTCCATCCTTTGTTGAATGCTTAGAATAATCTGCTTTACCAATATCAAATGCTTTAGCCACTTGATGATACTGGTTACTGTGGGTGTCTCACACCGGCCTTGTTGGTCTATTTTTTTCTACATCCTTTTACCCAATACACCATAAATAAACCGGTTCTGTTTGGACATGCTTATCGAGCCCACAACCCAATTAATAGACTGCCATGGTGCGAGATGTTGCATGATCGGATGCTGAATGGTTGACGTGTTGTATCATCGGCGTGATTGGAATGTTGTATCATTAGCGTGTTTGATAATCCATGTAAGGTGTGATTTATATGCTGTAGGATCGGCATATGGCGTGATTTGTATGTTGTATGATTGGCATATTGTGTGTTTTGTATGTTTTATGATCGGCGTATGACGTTATTTGTATGTTGTAACATCTGCGTATGGCGTGATTTGTATGTTGTATATTCGGCGAATGGCGTGATTTGTATGTTGTATAGACGGAGTTTGGGTTGGTTGGCGTGGTGTGTGAATGGTATGTCGCATGACCGCTGCATTGTGGATTGGCATGTTATATGATTGCAGTATTGTGTGATTGGCATCAGAGTGTTGTGTGATTGGCAGGCAGTGTGGCTGGTCTGTTCGAGTGCTTCTCTCCGACCAAATAAACAGTTGTTCGACAATTAAATGTTACAGAGAAACGAAGTGGGACGAGTAATTGGTTTGGGGTGAACGTTGGTGCAGTAGGAATGGACTATACATGACGAAAGTTACACAAGAGGCTGAGAAGTATATTGTCGTAGCTACCAGCTTTTCCTTGCTGCATACCGCTAGTTACAGTCATGTACGAATAGAACTCTATTACTCAACGCCAAATACTAAGACTGCTCTAGTTTTGAGTACAGTTAATGACACCGTTTTGATCTCTGGTCAAAATGTGGAGGGGTCAATGGTTACTATAGATATATCATACTCTTTTACCCTTACGTTCCTCTATAAAATACACAATGAATCTTTTGGTTTTGTTCTGAAATGATTAAAATCACATCCAGATCGCAAGAAGCTAACAGTGTAGCTGCAAACAGTGGGAAAGTTTTCAAAGATGACACATGGTGAGGGAAAATCTTGGGGAAAGGAAATATTCACAGCAATCAGTCAATATCGGCATTCACCGGACACGAGCACTGGAGTGACGGTGGAGTTCCAGAGGAGACAACGGACAATTCCAACGGAACCACCTAAAGCTGAAGTCCAGGTGTAAGTTAAAGCTGAACAGCATAAATAAATGAAACCAGCAAATCCAGAGGAAATCGTGTGGCCATGAATCAAAGCCATGAGTGTCAAAAGTACATTATGCCAAAACCTTGTCCATCATCATAACGTGCCCCTATCAGTCATGCCCACGAGTGACCGTCGTGTCACCTGCCAGCCCCACCCCCTCTCCTCATACCCTATATCGAACAGCTACGCCCATTCTCTGACCAGGCTACTTAATGTCCCATGAGAATTGGGATATTGAGGGAATCACTTTCACCTTTAAAAATCAGTTCTATCCTGGCCTCCGAGCTCGATACTTCTCTCTCCATCTTTTAGGAAAACCTCCATCTTAAATTCTAAAACCTTAGTAATCAGTTAAGTTTAAGTTTCTCCAAAACCCTACGCCTGAAGTTCGTGTTCCTTCATAAACATCCTCAACACCACAAATAGCGATACGACAGATTTCAGTTGTTGATTGGTTCTGGTACTTTCATATGCTGCCTAATCTTCTAATCTGATTAAAGAGAGAAATGTGCTTTTCCCGTAAACTGTGATTCCATCAGAATACCGAGGTATTAATAATGCATAATTAAGTTCTACATGGTAAGAAAGGGCGATACAGTGAATATATATTTACCCGCCAATGTTACCAAATTACATACTCATAGTAAACCGTCATTTGTAGTTGCCCTTCAGCGTGCACTCTACCAGGCACCGTAAAAGCTGGTAGCACAGTCCCTCTATTCGGTATCAGTGTTTTGGTCCTTGGTCAAGAACTTTTGACAAGTTGCATGTTATCTCCTGACTACCAAATAAATATATGTAATGTAAATGGCAATAGGTCCAATACGTTGACAGTAACCGAAATATAAAGGAGAAACTGCTGCTAGGTTTGATCTATTAAGCAATCGACAATTCAAGATCGATGTAAGTTCAAGTTCACATTCTATTAAATATAATGTGGACCAGCAGAGCTAACTGAGAAGCTAGTATCATAATTCAAGTCGCCATCCGATCTTTTACAGAATCAAGTAGTTTCAGTCATAACGGGATCGTACAATTCCTTTGTACCTGCTGATAATTAATGGTAAATGGGACATGCATTATCTGACGCTGAAGTGGGCATTATGATAGTCTATTGTGATGATGTGGAAATGGTGAAGAAATAATAGTCTGTATTTGCATATCATTACACAAGTTGGTAGAGGCACTTTATCACTGCTGATATGTGATAGCAATCTTCCATTGTTCTTGACGCATTTTATCATCAATACTGCTAGTTTAAATACGCAATGAATCTGTTGGTTCTGTTGTGAACTAATTAACAGACTGCTATGGTGTTGCGGGTTTCATGATTGAATGCTGTATTGATATGTTAATTGATTGGTGCATAGTGTGATTGATATGCTATGTGATGACTTAGCCTGAGTAATCTGGCTAGACGGCACAAATAAGCATATGCATGTTTCATTTTAAATATGTAGGTTTGCTGCAAACCAAATGAGATGTGTATTTGTTACGTTTTTATGCATGGGTGTTGTTTCGATATTCAGCAAGAGCTGGTCAGGTCGGTTTCCAACGGATCTACTGAAATGTTTTAACAGTTTATTGTATCTTCGCTTATGCTCTTTCCTAGATAAATTAGTCATGACTCTATTGCATGCGAGTCTTCAAACAAAAGACACAAGCGTTCATCACGTTCTGTGGCCTACTGGTCTGCGAACCATAGTGACCATAGTTGTAACGTCAATGACAGGTCGAGCCATGGTGTTATGCGAATGCGAGATGGTAGTTAAACTTGTATACTCCATAAGCTTTGAACATAGAGCAGAACCCCAAATAGGTATATGACCTGATTCAGATACTTGTTGCCACCAGTGACCAGTGACAAGTGATGGTTGAATGATTACGTGGTCATTTATGGTTTTTTTTTATAGAAATGGATACAACATTCTGCTTAGCTAATGAACAAAAGATATGACGATACTACAAAGCATGATTAGCGGAAATGTTAATTGCTACAGTCACTCCCAAATAATAAAATTGAATTAGCCATATACAGATGTACATGGGTATTCATCCGCATAATTAAAATTGAGTGTATTAAGACTTTATGTTAATTCCATCATCATATCAATGAAGTTGATACTGGAAAATGTAATGCTGTGATGAGCGATTCAGTTAATGTTTACGATTATGTCATATGAATACTTAATAATGCTCTTGGGGTGAGAGAGATGACTCGGATGGTTTGATGTATAACTACTAAATATCTTGAGGTCTGATCTTCATCTCTGTTAATTTCAGGGAGTAATCATATCCTCGCCAAGTTTACCAATTGACATACTCCCCACCTTGCGTCATGTTGTGGCTGCCCGTCTGCGCGTACAGTCCGTTCAGGTAGGACTGATGGCATTCACCATACCAACAGGCACCGAAGTGGTGTCTAGCACAGTTCCCCCCGTTTTTATTATTGTCGTGGTCCTTGGTCGTGAACAAACGATTGTTGTGGCAGCTATTACCTAAAATCGATATATGCAATGGATAAAAAATGTCACTGCCAATAGTTGTAATCAATTGACAAACCCAGGGTCAAGAAATAAATCCAATTATCAGTTCCTGAGTAACCGCTGATATTCAACGCAAACTTTGCAGTCTGCGGACCGACGTAGAAGTGATCATACATGGTATAGGCAGTGTGTTCCTCGTGGTCGTGTAGGTCTACTCTTAGCTGTTGTGGTTTCTAGTCGGTCAGCAGGTGGAGCCACTCATTACCTGGCAATAACATACAAACACACACACCTCATGTTACGTTTTGGCCTACTTTAATGCATATCCACATTAACAGCGCTGCTTTCGCTCTAGATCTCACACAACTGTTCAAATTCTTCACTAATAAATATATATTTGATTAAGAAATCATTGAGACATGGTATAAATATTGTGATGACTGCATTGGTGTGATTCGGAAAGAATGCAGAATACAAACCAAGCCAAAACTCTCCAGTGATGTTGCCAAAGCCTTCAGTATAACCTGTCCATCCTCTGTAGAAATCGACCGAACCATCTTGTCTCCTTTGAACCACCTACAGCAAGCATTATTCTTATTACGTTAGCGGCATGCTTTGAAATTATCATGCCCTATACAGTTGAACAAATGACAATAAAATTGCTGTCACAGTTATGTGATTCTGGTGTTGATGCTATCTGAATGCTGCGTTTAGAAGGCAGGCACAAACTGCACCATTGATCCCAGTACATAATTCACTTATTGCTGTGAATGGAATATATCAAATGTTTAGCGCCAAAATAGACTTACCAACCAACCTCCGCCATCTGTCTCTATGTCACTGAAGACGGAGATCGGGATTTCCTGACCAGCATTACGAATATATACAGTGTACACACGAGATTCTCGGTAACCAGCTTGGTACAGCTGGCTGCAGTCCTTTGGTAACACTGTGCCTCCGGTCGGACAGCCTTAATTATCAGTATATAGTACAATTGATATGGTGGCAGTCGCTTAGGACACCAACATAGGCTACTCTTTGATTGGCTACTAAATAGTGTTATTTATTCCATGTGGTCCGTTTTTCCTCAAGTTAAAACTCAAACTTATCATCAACGTGCAACTCACCCATCCCTGTACGATGTGAACATTCGCTCTGAGACGCCATCCTGGCCAAGTCATCTCGCATCTGTTGTAATGGTTCTAGCGCACCATGGATCTGTTTCAGCCGAAGAAGAAGGGTATTGCGCAGGGCTGTACTCGTGGTGTCAGATGCTGGCGACGAACCCGACGCCGAGACCTGCGCCTAAATAACAGATTATAACACCACAATGATATGAATGTTTTATGATTTCACTAGGTTCTCATTTCATAACCGCTAGCTTTTCTTGCCGATATATCATGTGATGCATCATATCCTTGATTCCATGGGGGCGTGTGCTACTTTGCTATTCCGGCTAACATGTAAATATTTCATCATAAACAAACAAAGCATATCTACACTATGAGATATATTGAATAATTTACCGTAATAAACAGCAGCAGTAATGAGACGAGAGAGATTCTTAGCCGCATATGCACAAAACACACAAGTATCAAGCTATTGTATAGTTCCTTTCACTAATTAGGTTGATGTGGTAGCGATGGGACTTACCACTGTTGCAACCGCAGTCTGTATTCGTGAGTATATCTGCTGGCGTGTTTTGAGGATCACTAGGTGACCAGCACCTCTCACCGCATGCGTTATATAGCCACTTAAGCATGAATCAAATGACGAGGCTATGCTGGGAAACGGAGACGAATCATAACAAGTGCATGATATAAATCTGAAGGCACATACATACAATATGTGATTCCCCGGATAAGAGTCAGACAATGAAACTGACAGTCAATCAGTAGGCATACTTTGTAATCCGACTTCTGGAAATTTGGATAATGTGAAATGGCCCAGAAATGCTTCTCATTCTTGGAAACTGTACACTTCAACACACATAGCACGTACGAGAAAACAGCCGAAAAAATCACATGCTGGCCTCACACCATGCTGCTAATCGGGGATGTCGATATGAGGCCGTCGTGTCTCGTTATAATGACAACGCATTGAAATCAACGGCATGACTAACTTCACAGGCACCACGTCAATTCATTCAAGCGCATTCGACAGACTCCGGTTTCTACTGACATACACATGTCATTGTCGCTAGGGGTATGTTGTGCGATTGATGTGATGTATGATTGGCGTTTTGCGTTATTTGTATTTTGTGTTAATAGTATGCTGTATGATCAGTGTGTCGTGTGATTGGCATTCTGTGCGACTAGCGTTCTATTTTAAAGGCGTATTGCGTGAAAGGCATGTTGTGGGATTTGAGTGATGTATGATCGGCGTGTATCAGGGTCGGTATGTTGTGTTAATGGCGTGATGTTTGATCGGCCTATAGCGTGGATGGTATGTTGTGTTATTAGTGTGAAGAATGGTGGGTGTATTACGTGATTCATATTTCATGTTATTGGTGTGATGAATGATCGGCGTGTTGAGTGATTGGTATACAGTATGAATAGTCAGCCCCAGTCTCCCCACCTAACCTAACATCCTTATGATGTACATTACATGTGAAGGTTACAGTTGCAACGGGAGGGAAGAGCGATTAGTTTTCTGTGTGGTTGTTAAGGAAGTTGAACATGCATTCTACTACTTATTGCATAGCAGTTGAGTGACTCAAAGCATAAAAATTATCTAAAAGTTGAGCCTTGATAAATTAGTACAGAATTCTCAAAAAAAAACAACTTAATAAAAGCAATTTTGAAATTGGAAATGATATTGCAAACATATTAGGCATCGCGACTAAACACAGGAGATAAATGAAACTGGAGACTTAAAAATTCATGTAAAGCCGAGCATTTCCTATTTGGACACAAGGCATTTAAGTATATGCATCCCCCACCTTATCGTCCACCCATCCTCACCTCGTGTGGATCCCGTACTTTATCGTCCACCCAACCCCGCCTCCTGTGCACCCCGTACCTTATTGTCCACCGAATCCCACCTCCTGTGCATCCTGTACCTTATCACCCACCCAACCTCACCTTGTGTGGATCCATAGAAAGAAGACTGGACTGGAAACATCCCAGATGTACTGGAAACAAATGGAACAGGACTAACGCCATTCAATGAGACAGGAATCTTCGAGGTGGGGGAACGCATCAGAGAACCATCAGGTGGACTGACATCAGACACTGCATTGTCTTCCCTATGAGGAACGGAACTGCTAGATACATCCCTAAATGGATCTCTTCGTCTAAATACCACCTCTCCATCATTAGAACACGACGATCTAGTGTGTTCATGAGCCCCAGTGTCAGATGAATAATCAAGGTTAGTGTCACCATCAGAATTCCTTTCATGGAACAAATCACCAAAATCAGGACAACTCATTTTGATTTTGGACTCGACTGCTAAACTAACAGGCTGCTTACCTGATAATTGCTTTAGATGCTGCTGGTTTTTAAACTAACAGGCTGTTTACCTGATGTTTATGAAATACTGCCACTGTCAAATTAACTGATTGCCACCTGCTTAATGCTATTATTAATTATTTGTCATTTACTGTTATAAAAACCTTAGTTCATTTACTGAAGCCTGCAGTTCGTATCAGGGATTCTTTTTCTTTTTATATAAATAATTAAAGGATCCCACCGCTGCCACCAAATAATGTAGCATGCAACCAAAAGGGGTGTTTTAGCTTCAGTGGTAATGTCAGGCTTAATCAGTAAATGACAACAAGGTTTATGAATTAAAATAGGAGAGTTTTATTTTCGGCAACCAAACAACAAGCTAAAAGGTATTGAACACATGAATAGTTTAAATGACATCCCCAGCCCGAAATATGGTGGTTTATAACCTGACCCGGCAGGCGCAATGCTGAACGGGCAGCAAAATTAGCTGGACAGACCAGCAGAGAGAGTGATAGAGAGCTGGGCAGAGCAGCGAGCAGAGCTGGACAGAGCAGCGTGGAGAGCTGGGGTGGCAACGAGTCTTCCTTATCCCATGCAAACATCCCTATATATACTCTCCCCAGATGTACATTAAATAAACAATAACATCATTGAATTATATATATCTCTAACTAGCAAGAGTAACCACAACAAACCTTGGCAAAAACCACAAAATGTTCAAGAATGACTTTTGAAATGTAGCGCGATTCAAACAACCGGAAGATGCTATTTACTAATAATTATATTATCTAATATTTCCAATGTTGCAACACGGGAAAATGACTTTAACCATAAAAACCCCTCAAGATTGTAAAAACCCTTCTTAAATATTGTTTAGCCCCAAAAACATACTCAAACACAAAAACATCATATCAAGACGATAACCAGTAAAAAGAATAATACTAAATAAGTCATAACTGAAACCGAAACCCGGGTGTGGTCAGGTACAAGAGAGCAACCTTTAAAAGAAAAGATGAATACGTGGCAATTACATCAAAGTGCTGTCGCTACATTATTATCAATAATCCATGAGTTGAAGTATGTGGATAATGCATGAACCTATATGAAATGTGCTGCAAATGTAGATATTAGAATGTGATTTGTGCCGGTCATATATGCCCACTATCATGACATAAATGGGTAGTTTTGTTTCGTTGCTAACATTGACAACTACCTTCACTGAAAAGACAGCTTGACCCGCTCACTTCCCGGGAATTAGCATGCGCATATTCCATCACCGACACCCATTCAACTCCTTAATATTAGTATACATTACCTGAGATAATGTCACCACCTCGATGCATGCAATAGTTTGATTCAGAATACACTCATAAGCTTCCTTCATGGAAAGGCACAGTTATATTGACATCAGTGTTGATAACGATCTGCTACCTGTCAGACGCAATGGTAATCAGGTTGTTTTACCCAACTACTTGGCTTACCCGGAGAAACATGTTGCTTGGTGTCATGTAGAGCTTAATGCCAAAGATAAGTCAACCATGGACCCTGCAAACTTCAAAACGTCTTGGTACCGCTTTACTGCAGCTGGTCGGTCAACAGCGGACTCCACCGTGTCTTCAACATTAACCAAGAGTTGCTTTATGGCGTCAAACGCAGTGCCGGTACCCAGGATACGGCTACAAGCCGTGTCCAGACATAGGTCCTAATGCTGTCATTAATGCGCTCAACGCCGGGCTGTGTGAAGCCCTCAGACGTGTGGAAAATTTATCAGTAGGCGACTGACCATCCAGTTGAAAAAACATGATCAGATCCACACTCTAGCGCAGAACAAATTGAATACACTTGCTGACATTTTATCGACAGCACTTGAAAATGTTTAAAATCGTTTTAGCTGAGGTCACAAAATATACCCAAAAGAAGGGTTAAATTAAGGCAAGATCCGTAAAAGCATGCCAGACTGTTTCAATCGATGAAAAAAAAAGCACTGATCCAACTTGAAAAAGACAAAGCATTGGAAGGTATCGAACAAAAATTGGATGCTTCTTTACCATCCAGCGAACTGTGAATGATATTGACCAACTTCAATATACAGAATAATTTTAATTGCGAGGACATTTAAGCTCTGTATATACCGATCTATTAATAAACGAGGGTATAAGGTATAGAAATGACCACAGAAGAGTGTATCATTGATTTTGAAGGTCTCAGATCTAGATTACCTGAGAGACGACCCAATAGAACTGGAGGACGAGCTGAGAGATTTTGTGGGTGATATGAAGGACCTGAAGAATATTATGAGCGATCTGGCATTTAAGAACGATTATCTTATGGAGCGAGTTGAACGCATCGTTGACACTTCGTTGCAGTACGCTGTGGGCGCTGTGGTGGGTGGTGTGCTGTCGTCACTGCAGGAGGCCTCTGCTGTGGTTGCTATAGAATGTGTTTGGGGGTCTGTGGACATATGGTACAGGGGGTGTTGTCTTATACTTATCATTTCATGAAGGAATGTGCAGCTTAGGGAAGACGTACATATCAGAACAATTAATGGAGATGTATATTATATCATTTAATTCTCAAGGCAAATATATGAGATGTTTATATTTATCTTCTCTGGCACGTAGAACAAATACAATTAAAGTGTCACACCATTGTTTTTCGGTACTTATATGTTATACAATGATCGTGAGCGACATGTGTTTATAAATTATTTCAGCTTTAATTATTCTCAACATCATGCACTCCAAGGAGCACACCATAGATTCTCTTCTGGACGCCCACTTCCCACCAAAGACCAGGCTCAGGAGGGCTCTACTGGGATCTGTAGGGAAACTGTCCAGAGGACCTCTGGTACGGCCATGGTGGACGACGTTCAAAAGGTAACGACTCGAGAAAATTGCGTTATTAATGCGTTAAACGCCAAAGCTTATGTCTTCCTGACCAGGGATACAGTGGAGACACACAGCTGCTTGTGTAGGATGACGCATATCTCCCCTCAACCTCAAGCGACACCTGGCGAACCCAATATGACAGCCCTACAGAGATCTCATCTCCATGAATCAACCAAACAGACTCATCGACCTTAACAATTTTCATGGCATTGGACCAGCGTTCTTGCATCAAATAATTTCTGTTACATTACATTAATTCTTTCAAAATAATAAAATTAGCTACAATAGGTTATTTTAACATTACACAATTGTCAAGTATAGGCTCATCGCTTTTTTCCATGTGGATTTAGTACGGAGTAACACTGTGGAATTTGATTAATGTGAAAGGTTAAATTTCAATATGTCACCATTAAGGCTAAAGAACCTAGAATAACCCTATTGTATATTTATTACGCAATTCATATATATAGCTAACGAAATTATAGAAAAACCTTTTGTAATATTATTATAATCTCATAATTACTATAATCCATTTCTGTTGATTATCTTTGTTGTGGACGTGTGCCAATGTAAAATAACATTGGCGCATGTCCAAGCTACTTGGGAATCATTCAAAATTTAAAATCAAATAATATTGGGCTCATGTCGTGCTGTCCCTTTACTCTTTTAATCATATTCCACATTTCCTTTTACTAAATCTTCAATTAGTTCAGCTTAGTCATTTTTCGAAATGCAAAGGTAAATTCAAAATTGATTGAACAGTGGATGTTCAACATAACTAGGGTTGGAGCGGAATCCAAAGCCCGGAATCACTCGATCGGCTGACACCTCATTGGTTCAGGTAAAGCCGGTCCGTTCTGCACAGGTCTCGACCTAACGGCCCACAAGGGAACGGCACCAGCCAAGACTACTTATCAGGGTCACACCCTCGCCATATGGGCGGAGGGTGACCTGGGCTAGTGTAGACTTATCGTGCTGATAATTAAAAAGCGGGGAAGACTTTAATATCACAACAGTTGCGCTGTGATAGCCCCAAGTGGTTGTAGTCCCAAGGTTTTGTACGCCTTTATAACAAAGAAGCAGTTCCGTCATGATATGAACATGCTACCCAGTCGAGGTCATAAGGTGTCACTCTCTCTATTCGTTTCAAAGCGGTGGATAGACATGAACGGTGTAGACACCCTGGCCTATCGTCACACTAGTTAACCAGCACAGGTGGTAGAGTCGGACCCGTTTGGGGGTCGGGCCCGACGAGCCTTTCTCTTGAGCCAAAATTGAAATCCCGTATAGCTGTAATGTAGGGTGAAGTACAAATGAGAGGTGATGGGTTAGTACCGCAACTCTCCATACTCCTCGAGTAGGAGTCGGGTAGAAGGTGTACTGAGTCAAGGGGGGGTCATACAGAGGGACAAAAGTGGATGAGGAGAAAAGTTGTAGGGGGGCATCGGAGGTTTTCGATTTGTGGGGTTTGGGTGGGTAGATAATTCATTGAGTGGATACATTAAGGGGAAAGTGCAGGCGATTGGGGAAATAATAAGAGTATATGGTACGGAGAGGGAAGAAGTAGTGGAGCGGGTGAAGGGGACAACAAGGAAAGACATGGGGGCATGGGCGAGGTGGGGAAGTCAAGGGTGTGATAGGTTGAGAGTGGGCTCGATTTAAGTGTGTAAATCTTGACTGGTTTCCTGTGACTCGAGTGATCGCGTAAAATGGCTGTCCCATCTCTTGGAGGGGATATACCGGACCTGGGGTCTCCAGGGTATCAAGCAATACCTTCGCCCCAGCAGCGTGGGTTTAGCAGCGAGGTCGGGGCAATGGATTGGGAGCTGTCCAATCATCCCCGATCCTCAAAGACGCAGTACCACCTCGTTGTTGAAAGTGAGATATCTCCCTTATGAAATCACCATAGTAACACACAAGTGTGTCCTCGTAGCGAGGACACATGACCTTCTAGCACCACACACACACACTCACACACACACTCATACACACTCACACACACTCATACACACACCCACTCGCACACACACACTCACACATAAACTCATACACACTCACACACACGCACACGTACACTCACTCATACACACACACCCACTCACACACACTCACACACACGCGCACACACGCACACTAACACTCGCACTCATGCACACACGCCCGCACACACACTCACCCTCACACTTTCACACACACGCACACACACACACAGAAAACATTACACCTCCTGCAATCATACACCCATGACCTTTTAATACATCACAGGAAAAGTGCACACGTGGAATACAGCTATCTCCATTCCACCAATAGTGCCTAACAAACTAGTAATTGGTGTCCTCTAAATTTGCGTTCAATACACATGTCAATATTCATGCATGCGTACTTGCGTACTTGCGTGTGTGTGTGTGTATATGTGGGCTCCCATGTTTGTGTTAGCGTGAAATTAGTGGCGTTTCTCAACTGATTGACGTTAAGAGTTCGTCTTAACTACAATCTCCAGTTAACTGAGCATATAGACATTGTCGGATTTGACCGCTATCACAAAAATGGGATCCTTTAAGTTATAGTTTGGTAGTAATTGGTGAGGTAGTTCTGCATGATGACCATGTTGAATTTTAATAACTTGCGTGTTGTAGAACGATTTTTCGTGGGTGGATGCATATTGACAATGGTTATAAATTGTGTCATGCGGTAATGGATTGTCCTCCATCTGCTATAATCATACACAAGCCTTTGTGGCTTACAGATGTTTAGGCATCACTCTTCCCGGGTTGGTATTCATCGCATATATTGCCGTCACCTGATGTAGAAAGTTTATCAAAATCAATAACTTCCTTCACGAAGGCTTGCGAGCTCATCCGATATATATTCACCGCTTAAAACAGTATTGACGTCTGTCCCTGCATGACTAGCCACCAGTCGACCGCATCAAGCGACCGTACACCATATTATGCATCAGAAGCAGCAGCTGCAGCAACGCGAAGACTCATCACGTGCATTTCTATAAAGACAACTTCACCTGGACATCATTGCGACATCAAATCGCAAGATTGATACATCGTGTTATCCAATCCAACCCTATTCCATATGTTTGCAGCAATTTATCAGGACAATGGACGCTGTGTATGGTGATAACACTCCAGTATAAACTAAGTTTAATCATGTGATGACCAAGAGGACGGATCACGGATCAATAAGACTGCTGATAAGCCAGTACAACTACGTGGCAGTTTGTAGCGCAACTGAAACCTTTCACTCCTGCTCTCTCTTTCTCAGAGAGGTGAGTATTTAGCACTTCCTCGTTCTCACGGATTAACTAACTTATTTACACAGCCTCTCATTCATCCTGTAATGCACAACAACATTTCGTTCCGTCCACCGTCACTTCAAACCAAGACAACATCTAGTTGCGTCCACTGTCCGTTCATACAAAGAAAACCTCATGATCCGTCCACTGTCTGTTCATACAAAGAAAACCTCACGATCCGTCCACTGTCTGTTCATACAAAGAAAACCTCACGATCCGTCCACTGTCTGTTCATACAAAGAAAATCTCACGATCCGTCCACTGTCTGTTCATACAAAGAAAACCTCACGATCCGTCCACTGTCTGTTCATACAAAGAAAACCTCACGATCCGTCCACTGTCTGTTCATACAAAGAAAACCTCACGATCCGTCCACTGTCTGTTCATACAAAGAAAACCTCACGATCCGTCCACTGCCTGTTCATACAAAGAAAATCTCACGATCCGTCCACTGTCTGTTCATACAAAGAAAACCTCACGATCCGTCCACTGTCTGTTCATACAATGAAAACTTCTCGATCCGTCCACAAATACAACCTGTTGTTCCGTCCACCGTCCGTTCACGCAGAGACCCATTTAAATATGACTTACATTAACGTAGCTGTATCTGCTTCCAGATTTGTACACATGCACTCACACACCACTCAATCACTCATGCAGTTACTCAATCTCTCACTCAAACACAAACCCCCCAATCACTAAATCACACTCCAATCACTCACTCACTCATTCAAACACCACTTACCCCTCACTCACTTACCCAATCACACAGCACTCACTCACACAATCACACACTACTCAAACGCTCTCTCACTCATTCACTCACTCACTCATTCAATCACTTACTCCTTCACTCCCACGCCCACTGCTCTTATATATATCTCTTTCGCATTTATTCAAGCGCCTACTAGCTTAACAACTAATACGCCCAATGCCTTATATCACACAATGTCTCACGCCTTCATTCACTAACTCACTCATTTATTCTCTCATTCATTTACTTTCGGTTCATTGTACAGTTTTGGTTTTAGCGTGATTATGGCGAAGCCATTTATTCCCTCCCTCATGCACTCACTTCCTTGAGTACTCACTAATTCTACCACTCTCTTTCGCGCAGTCGGTCATTTGATTACGCCCACATTCACTCACACAATTTCTCAACTCTTTATTATTCATAAATTTTCAATCACGCACTCAATCACAAACTCACTCGTTAACTTACTCATTCACTCATTCATCTGCTTGCTCACTTACTCATTCTTTTACGCTCACACTAGGTCAATTCCACACTCACTAACTCGCTATCATAATCATTTTGTCACTCACACTCATTGACTCACACTCACATACCCACTCACATATTTACGCACGCATTCGCGCACTCACTCGCCAAGTTCCTCGCTCACTTAATCATGTATTCCAATTCTCACCAGTTATATCACAACTACTTCGCTATCGTCGCTCACTCACGCAATCACCCTCTAACACACTCACTGACACTTGCGCTGTCATTGACGCACTTGGTCACACAAATAGAACTTGTTCTACAGCATCGACTGTAGTTGAAGGATGCCACTGTAAAAATGCTAATAGCCAAAAAGTGTTAAAAACTCATGCAGGTAGCACGATTTTCGGAAGATCTTGCTATCACAATTGTAATCCTATTTGCCTGCCTTGCTGTGCGTGTCTTTGGTTTTACGAATGGTTGATATTTGTGTAACAAGTCTACAGGTGGAAGTGCTGTCGCATTGGAGACACGTTCAGACCTTCTACAGAAAGTAGTGAATTGAGCTGGTTGAGGCTCAACAGCTGGTATGATATTTGTAACATTATTGTTTTCATTGAAATGTACACCTTTTGATAAGGGTTCATCAAGAAAATCATCGGGTAATGTGACATTAAAATCGTACTTGTTCACAGCTTCATCACTGATTTCCTTGAGAAATCTCCCTTTTCTCCTGAACTCTGATCCGTTAGGAGTTGCAACAATATATGATCTACATTCCTAGCAAACTGAATTAGGGAGTTTTGATCCTGCAGTAATACTTTCATTCCAGGTAACAATGAAATGAGCTCTGTTCTGGCAGTTTGATTGCAATGTTTCTCCGCATTCTTACTATGGTTCAGCAGTTCTAAATGTACATCAAAGCTTGATTTATTAATTTTGAAATTGCTGGGTACGTTAGGTTGTATTTTCCTGTTTTAAAGTAAAGCTGCTGGGCCTGGCAGTTGAGAACTCAGACGAGTTGATATGTAGCATAGAATGGCAAACTTGGGGCCAGTACCCGATTGTTTTGCTATCTTTAGAATGGATTTGACAACTCCAACCATTCTTTTACAAAATCCATTGGATTGAGGGTACCTAGGGCTACTTGTAATATCTTCAAAATCCAAATTGGTTGTGAAGTTTCGGAATTTTCTACTACTGTATTGCGGACCATTGTCAGAATATAGACGTTTGCAAATTCCATGCACAGCAACAAATTACTTCAAATTTGATGAATTCAGCACTTGTTTGTTGAGTGTGTGCTCGCACGAATGACATTTTGCTGTAAAGGTCAACCAGTAGTATGTACATATCAAGAAGCCTGCAAGCTTGTGGCTAATTTCAACTATAGTTGGAGTTTTATTATGTGTTCTTTCATAGCTGTATTCAAGTACTAGGGGTCGAGACATACATGGAGTTCACTGCTAGCTTTTCTCATGAATGCAAGTGAGTTACACATTACTCCAAGTTCCTCAAAAATGTCTGCAATAAGCTGAATAGGGTATTTTCGTGGTGGGCTTGCTACAGGTTCAGAATCTTTTTTCAGCTAAATGTCACATGAATCTGGCATGTTACCAATACCTTTGAAACGATTATTGTACATTTTGTGCAGAGTTTCTCTGTTGGGGATAGGCTTAACAATCAGAACTTGACTGACTGAGATATTGAGGCCGTTTGCGACAGCTTTTCCCAGGCATCACAAGATAAAATGGCTGGCCCATCTGTTTCACATCCATTCATTTATTCACTCAATCGATCTCTCACTTACGGTGTAACCCACATACTAGCGCGTACACATGCATACATTCATTTGTTTGGCTCACTCAGTTACTCGTAAATTTCTCTTTACCATCCCGAGCACTAACAATCTCGGTCGTTTCTCACATAAAACCCCCCGTTTGTGCATTGACTTGGAAACTCGCTAACCCCAAAAAGCAATCAATCCCCTGGCCCCATACCCACCCACCAGTTAACTCGCACCCCTCTCTGTAAACTCACTTTATCCCAACTCGCTCTTCAATACCTCAATCACTTAACAAACCAGTGATTTTCTCTCGCATAATAAAATGTGCTCTAATACCTAATCGTTCAATCAATCACCATCTCACTGGCTATATGAATGAACGACCGACTGACTCACCTACTCACTTATGTACTCACTTACTCACGCACTCTTTTGCTAATCAGCTGATTGAATGACTCACTCACTTACTCGCCGACTCAATCGCTAACACACCCACTCAATCATTGACAGTCTCACTCGTCCACTCATGCTATAACTTACGCACTGCTGCTTTGTTGTCATTGACGGTCGGGTGGAGTGAGATATTGAGGGAAGTAAGATGGTGTGGGGACTAAAAGTATCAGTGTTTCTTACTCATAAAATCACCTGCTTGCTGATAGACTAGAGAGCTCGCGCATCCACAAACACATTCATTCACCTAATTGAACCTACCCGCTCATCCCCTCAGACACCCACTTACTCACTCACTCACTCGCTTATTAACTCACTCACTCGCCTACTTTATATCTCGCTCACTAACTAACCAACGCATTCCCCCCTTTGTGCATTTTCTCACTGGAGTACGCACTCACTCCCTCACTAACTATGGGAATCACTCTCTAAGTTACATACTCACTCATTCACTCAATCAAAAACTCAAATTTGCAATCACTCATGCATTACCCAACTTGTACGCCAATTTTAACACATAGTGATCTACGCATTCACTGACTCATCCATTTATTGACTCGCCCAATCACTGACCCACTAACTCATTCGTTTATTCAATAACGCTCTTGAACACTCACAGGCCATTTATAAAATTGCGTGTTCTATCAGTCTCTCACTCACTGACTCACGCATTCACGCACTAACTCGTTGACTTCCTCATTCCATGCAATCGTTGACTTCCACACTCACTCGAGCAGTCCCTCTCCCATTCACTCACGTACTCACTCACACATCCACACGCTCGTTCATTCACACAATCATTCACTCACGTACTCACTCACTCACTCACTCACTCACTCACTCACTCACTCACCCATTCCATTACCTACTAGCACAAACATATGCTTGCATTCCTTGTTTGGCTATTTTAATGACCCACTCATTCGCATATTTATCATTTGAGTTCTTCGCTTACCCATATACTCATTTCCCTTTCCTCACCCAAGCACTAACGCATTCCATATATCCATATGGCTTCTCACTCATTAAACCACCTGCTTGCCGATAGACAAGGGAGCTCGTTCACCAACATAGACAGTCTTTCACTTATTCTAATGCACAAGAAAGCATTTATTCAGGCTCTCACTCACTCACCTACTTACTCATCCAATTACTTGCTAATTAAATCGCTAACTCGCGAAGAATGTAACCCCCTTACTAAGCAACTAACTCAATCGCAATCATACACATTCACTCACTCGAGCCCTCACTCACGCATTCGCAAAACAGATTACTCACTGACTAACGTACTCAATCATTCACATTTCTCAATTATTCATACCTTCTATCATTCACCAATTTACTCCCCTATTCAAACACATAACGATCTGGAGCCGTATCCATACAGAATCTTAATTTGAGTTAAGACCACTCAAGATAAGATTCTGTATGGATACGGCCGCAGAGGCGACGGTTATTGGACCGGTTTGAGTTTATTGATCACATTATGAATTGATTTCAGCGCAGTACCTATAATCGTGCGATAGGCACTTTAAGTCATGTCGGTTCATCGATAAACGGCACCTCCCACAACCGTACTCTTGCGAATGGAATTTGCCCAGTGATGACTGGTCATGCCCAGATGGTCAGACATGATACAACGGATTAATATGAGGGCTAGGATATAATTAACAAGATATTGCGTACCGCAAACATATGACCAGCTCATTCCATGGTTTTAATTACCAGTTGGATGTGTATTATCTGACCCGCCATAATTTCCGACTCATCATTTTAAATACGTACCGTATTAACGTTGTTTAACGCATACAGAATTGTTTCATAACGACAGGTCAATATATCACACTATATTGTTATTTACTATGAGCTAACGCGAAGCATTATTTACTTTGTTTGTTTTCTAAAATCCTGGTAGAAGTTATGGAGTAACCCAAACAATCGCGAGTGCCATTCATGTATACAGACCCTTAACGACACTATCAGAACAATGGCGCATCCGTGTGCGACGAATAACAAATCTAAGATAGCATTTGTACTTTTACTTTTGTTAGTTGGGGGTATTATTGCGTCGTATAAATATATCATCGTACAAAGTGGAATCAAATTCATCGAAACGCCCATGAACTCTGAAAATATATTGGCGTCGTACATTTCCGACATTGAGATGGCGAGAGCAAAGGTATTTATCTCCACGAAAGCTGCTAAAAAACGAGTCGACCAGAGGCAAAATATCGCGATAATTGACGGCAATAATACAGAAAACTATTTTGAAGTGATCAATAACTATACTTGTGTGGATACAGTGTATTTGAAGGAGTCTCAGGATTATTTAAAACCTGTGTTGGCCGATCGTTATTATGATTACAGCGCCAATGACTGTGATCTTGTGGAGGCAAAATCGATATATGGCCAAAACCTCGGCAGAATCCTATACAATGCTACATGCCGGAGTAATGTCACCGAGGCTATGACCAACAGCAGGTCATTAGAGTCAGTTCCTCATCAGCTTGGTCTGCCTGGTGGCTACAATCAATTCACAAATCCCAAACTATGGACATTTTTACATATCATACAAAATGCCTTGGTAGACCTAAACGGGAATGTCCATACAGCTGAATTCACACTTATACCCCAACGATGCAAGCGACATGACGGCGCCACATCAGATGTACGTATGTATGATGAAGTCTTTACGATCAGTCAGTTTTGGGGGGGTGGATTTTATCACGCCAACCTGGAAAACCTTCCCCGCCTTGTGCCGTACATCGAATTTCTGAGGAAGTACCCTCAGATTAAAATCCACGTGGCCAGAATGCCCCTCTCTCAAGACATTGATGGTCTCCCAGATATCAAAGTTAGGATAGTGACGGGGGCTGTCCAAGGTCGTCTGGTATACAGTCCTGCCGGGGGCCCTTGTGGCAGATCTCCTGTTCTCACCACTCAACTCCTCTCACAAAACCTCCGACGGAATCTACCAAATATCCTCGAATCAAGAACAAATATAGTTGTCATCAAACGATCCAACAAACGATTCTTCAGCAACCATGATAACATTGTGTCAATGTTAAGGGCGGAAGCTGCTGTGTATGGCCTGAGAGTGGTGGTATTTCCTGACAACCCTGTACCTGACAGGGACACGACCATGACCATGTTCAACCATGCCATCCTCGTTGTGGCACCGCATGGAGCCGGAGAGGCCAATCTTCTGTATTCTCAACCTGGTACTGTGCTTCTGGAAGGGCTATGCTACGATGTAACTGGTCGTTCCAACCTGTGTTACAGAAACATGGCTCAGGCTCTTGGCATGCGGTACCATGCTCTTCTATACAAAAGCAGCTGCAAGAGGATCACTCCGGAACAGTTACAGGAGCCGGTCAGAATTATCCTGAAACATTTGGCTTATCTTTAATGCCCCCTTCTTGTAATACTTTATTTGAAACCTTGCTATGTTTTTTTTGCAATTTATTGCAAAGCATTAGTGAAGATATTCTTGTATTACCTTATTTTAAAGATTGTTACTTAATAGAACATTCGCGTTGATTTATATGTATGACATTGGTTTATAAATGTCTCAAGATACTGTCATCCTTTTAAATCAAAGATAAATATATTGATAACTTTCTTACTGACTGATAACATACTCGTCAACTGATAACATTACCACTGACTTATAACATTACCACAGACTGATAACATTACTATACTGACTGATAACATTTTCACGGACTGATAACCTTACCACTGACTTATAACATTAGCGCTGACTGATGACATTACCACTGACTGATAACATTACCACTGACTGATGGCATTATATTTGCCCCTGAGACTTTTATGACGTCAACCGTTTTCCACCATTTGAGATATATGATTACAATTCGCTTTGCCTCTACAATTCACAAGTTCACCACACATTTAAATTTAACTGCTGCTGATATTTATTGTTGTGCATCTAAGTTTGGGGATGGTTGATCATAAGGCTCAGACATACCTGAAATAGATACGTGTATTAAGAGATGAACGGGGTCTCATAATTGTGTATATTGCCTCACACAGATGCGTCTCCTATCTACAGCGACGTTTAAATAGTTACTGTTAACCCAGCGGATATGTTGGCAAGACTCGCATATTACAGAACAATCATATATCTATTCACTACTGCCGCTTGCATTGTCTTATATATAAAATAGACGGTGTTGTGGTAATTTGCCAAGAAATTGTGGTATTTAACTGTCAGTAAACGACATGCATATTCAAGGAATAGGTAGCATTCTTCCAATCTTTCCATGAAAGATTGACAATTTTTTATGTATGTTTGTATATATTTATTGCATGTTCCCAAAATATCAGCACACGGCAGTTTACCTATATGCGAAATATTATTCACAGTGAAGTTGGTAATTGATCTGTTCCAGGAAAATAGCCATTGCCTAAAGATCGAATGTCACTTAATAAGAGCTAAAACCGTTTTTTCCCCATCGATTTGTCATCCCGAGGTGACTACTGCCGGAATATGTTGACATGCCAACTTACCGAATGTCTGTAGCACTCAACCAAATAGATTTAAATATAATCTCTTCACCGTTTGAATACCCACAGATGACACCACTGACTATGGTGTTTGGTCGGAGTTTGGCGTGGTTGCGTGGTGTGTAAATGGCATGTCGCATGACCGCTGTACTGTGGACTGGCATGTTATATGATTGAAGTATGATCGAAGTATTGTGTGATTGGATTGTTGTATGATCGGCGTATTGTGTGATTGGATTGTTGTATGATCAGGGCGTTATGTGATTGGTATGCTGCATGATGGAATAGCCGGGCTTCTCCAGCAAGTGCATACGGCATTACATCTGTACAATACAACTTACCCATATAGGTGACAATTGATATGATCTATTCTTGCTCTGGTGTTTGTGAGCATGTACGATGCGTACGGGCAGGTGTAAAGCCATCAGTGTGAACCTTAAGCACGTGGCATCCTCTCTATTCGGGTCGTGTTCTGGCTACTCTGTAACCTTGTCCAGACTAGTAAGATGATGCATGTATTGTGCGCGAAATACACAGTATGACAACGCCCCAATCCCACATCATAACGTGCTTTTAGTCGTCAATCTTACAGAGGATGTTCCAACAGCTGATCTTATTTATAGATCCACGAGTAACATACGTGTGACCTGCCATCACTACTCTCCTCATGTACACCCACAACATCCTACGTGCTGTATGGTCGGCGCATTGCGCGATCGGCGTATTGCGTGATCGGCTTATTGAGTGATTGACATGTTGAGTGATTATGGCGCTGTGTGGCCTGCGTATAACGTGATTGGCATGTTAACTCATTGACGCGCTATATGATCGGTCAACGAGCATGACTGTATGAATGGTGTGCTATATGACCGGTGTGTGGCCTGATTGGCATGGTGTGTGATTGACGTGCTATGTAATAGGAGTGTTGTACAATTGGCATGTTTAGTGATAGGTGTATGTGTGATTGGTGTATTGAGTGATGACTATGATGTCTTATTGGCGTGCTGTATGTGCTCTGTGAATGGCATGTTGGGTAATTGGAAAGCTATATGACTGGTATATTGGGGGATTGGCATGTAGTTTGATTTATGTGCTATACGATCGTCCTATTGCATTAATGGCATGTTGTATCATTAGTGTGCTATATGGTCAGCATTGGCTGCCATGACAGCTTTTATCCCACCATAATCAACAGCTACCATGACAGCATTGATCCCACCATAATCAACAGCTACCATGACAGCATTTATCCCACCATAATCAACAGCTACCTTGACAACATTTATCATACAATAATCAACAGCTACCATGACAGCATTTATCCCACCAGCATCAACAGCTACCATGACAAAATTTATCCTACCATAATCAACAGCTACCATGACAGCATTTATCCTACCATAATCAACAGCTGCCATGACAGCATTTATCCTACCATTATCAACAGCTACCATGACAGTATTTATCCTACCATAATCAACAGCTGCCATGACAGCATTTATCCTACCATTATCAACAGCTACCGTAACAGCATTTATCCTACCACATTCAACAGCTGCCATGACAACATTTATCCTACAATATTCTGCAACTACCATGACAACATTTATCCTTCAGTATTCTGCAACTACCATGACAGCATTTATCTTACAATATTCTGCAACTACCATGACAGCATTTGTTCTTCTATTTTCAACAGCTACCGTGACAGCTTTTATCCTACCATAATCAACAGCTGCCATGACAGCATTTATCATACCATAATAAACAGCTACAATGACAACATGTATTCTTCCATAATCAACAGCTAACATGACAACATTTATCCTACCATAATCAACAGCTACCATGACAACATTTATCC
>CM067357.1:5847062-5869562 GCA_034190875.2 Urechis unicinctus
TTGTCATCAAACGATTCCGCAATCGATTCTTCAGCAAACATGATAACATTGTGTCAATGTTAAGGGCGGAAGCTGCTGTATATGGCCTGAGAGTGGTGGTATTTCCTGACAACCCTGTACCTGACAGGGACACGACCATGACCATGTTCAACCATGCCATCCTCGTTGCGGCACCGCATGGAGCAGGAGAGGCCAATCTTCTGTATTCTCAACCTGGTACTGTGCTTCTGGAAGGGCTATGCTACGATGTAACAGGTCGTTCCAACCTGTGTTACAGAAACATGGCCCAGGCTCTTGGCATGCGGTACCATGCTCTTCTATACAAAAGCAGCTGCAAGAAGGTCACTCAGGAACAGTTACAGGAGCCGGTCAGAATTATCCTGAAACATTTGGCTTATCTTTAATGCCCCTTTCATGCAATACTTTATTTGAAGCCTTGCTTTGTTTTTTTGCCATTTATTGCGAAGCATTACTGAAGATATTCTTGTATTACCTTATTTTAAAGATTGTTACTTAATAGAACATTCGCGTTGATTTATATGTATGACATTGGTTTATAAATGTCTCAAGATGCTGTCATCCTTTTAAATCAAAGATAAATAAATTGATAACTTTCTTACTGACTGATAACATACTCGTCGACTGATAACATTACCACTGACTTATAACATTACCACAGACTGATAACATTACTATACTGACTGATAACATTTTCACGGACTGATAACCTTACCACTGACTTATAACATTACCGCTGACTGATGACATTACCACTGACTGATAACATTACCACTGACTGATGGCATTATATTTGCCCCTGAGACTTTTATGACGTCAACCGTTTTCCACCATTCGAGATATATGATTACAATTCGCTTTGCCTCTACAGTTCACAAGTTCACCACACATTTAAATTTAACTGCTGCTGCTATTTATTGTTGTGCATCTAAGTTTGGGGATGGTTGATCATAAGGCTCAGACATACCTGAAATAGATACGTGTATTAAGAGATGAACGGGGTCTCATAATTGTGTATATTGCCTCACACAGATGCGTCTCCCATCTACAGCGACGTTTAAATAATTACTTACTGTTAACCCAGCGGATATGTTGGCAAGACTCGCATATTACAGAACAATCATATATCTATTCACTACTGCCGCTTGCATTGTCTTATATATAAAATAGACGGTGTTGTGGTAATTTGCCAAGAAATTGTGGTATTTAACTGTCAGTAAACGACATGCAAATTCAAGGCATACGTAGCGTTCTTCCAGTCTTTCCATGAAAGATTAACAATTTTTTATGTATGTTTGTATATATTTATTGCATGTTCCAAAACTATCAGCACACGGCAGTTTACCTATATGCGAAATATTATTCACAGTGAAGTTGGTAATTGATCTGTTCCAGGAAAATAGCCATTGCCTAAAGATCGAATGTCACTTATTAAGAGCTAAAACCGTTTTTTCCCCATCGATTTGTCATCCCGAGGTGTCTACTGCCGGAATATGTTGACATGCCAACTTACCGAATGTCTGTAGCACTCAACCAAATAGATTTAAATATAATCTCTTCACCGTTTGAATACCCACAGATGACACCACTGACTATGGTGTTTGGTCGGAGTTTGGCGTGGTTGCCGTGGTGTGTAAATGGCATGTCGCATGACCGCTGTACTGTGGACTGGCATGTTATATGATTGAAGTATGATCGGAGTATTGTGTGATTGGATTGTTATATAATCGGCGCATTGTGTGATTGGATTGTTGTATGATCAGGGCGTTATGTGATTGGTATGCTGCGTGATGGAATAGCCGGGCTTCTCCAGCAAGTGCATACGGCATTACATCTGTACAATACAACTTACGCATATAGGTGACAATTGATATGATCTATTCTTGCTCTGGTGTTTGTGAGCATGTACGATGCGTACGGGCAGGTGTAAAGCCATCAGTGTGAAACTTAAGCACGTGGCATCCTTTCTATTCGGGTCGTGTTCTGGCTACTCTGTAACCTTGTCCAGACAAGTAAGATGATGCATGTATTGTGCGCGAAATACACAGTATGACAACGCCCCAATCCCACATCATAACGTGCTTTTAGTCGTCAATCTTACAGAGGATGTTCCAACAGCTGATCTTATTTATAGATCCACGAGTAACATACGTGTGACCTGCCATCACTACTCTCCTCATGTACACCCACTACATCCTATGTGCTGCATGGTCGGCGCATTGGGCGATCGGCGTATTGCGTGATCGGCTTATTGAGTGATTGACATGTTGTGTGATTATGGCGCTGTGTGGCCTGCGTATAACGTGATTGGCATGTTAACTCATTGACGCGCTATATGATCGGTCAACGAGCATGACTGTATGAATGGTGTGCTATATGACCTGTGTGTGGCCTGAATGGCATGGTGTGTGATTGACGTGCTATGTAATAGGAGTGTTGTGCAATTGGCATGTTTAGTGATAGGTGTATGTGTGATTGGTGTATTGAGTGATGAGTATGAGGTCTTATTGGCGTGCTGTATGTGCTCTGTGATCGTAGAGCAGCGTGAATGGCATGTTGGGTAATTGGAAAGCTATATGACTGGTATATTGGGGGATTAGCATGTAGTTTGATTTATGTGCTATACGATCTTCGTATTGCATTAATGGCATGTTGTATCATTAGTGTGCTATATGGTCAGCATTGGCTGCCATGACAGCGTTTATTCCACCAGCATCAACAGCTACCATGACAGCATTTATCCAACCATAATTCACAGCTACCATGACAGTATTTATCCCAACATATTCAACAGCTACCGTAACAGCATTTGTTCTTCAATTCTCAACAGCTACCGTAACAGCATTTATCCTACCACATCCAACAGCTGCCATGACAGCATTTATCCTACGATTATCTGCAACTACCATGACAGCATTTATCCTGCCATATCTAACAGCAACCGTGACAGCATTTGTTCTTCTATTTTCAACAGCTACCATAACAGCATTTATCATACCATTTTCAACAGCTGCCATGACAAAATCATCCTTTGCAGAATTATCAGCTTTACACCATATTCAACAGCTACCATGACAGCATTTATCATTATAATCCAGCATTTATCCTACCATAATCAACAGCTACCATGACAGCATTTGTTCTTCAATTCTCAACAGCTACCGTAACAGCATTTATCCTACCACATATTGACAGCATTTTTTACGATTATCTGCAACTACCATGACAGCATTTATCCTGCCATATCTAACAGCAACCGTGACAGCATTTGTTCTTCTATTTTCAACAGCTACCATAACAGCATTTATCATACCATTTTCAACAGCTGCCATGACAAAATTTATCCTACCATAATCAACAACTACCATGACAGCATTTATCCTACCATAATCAACAGCTGCCATGACAGCATTTATCCTATCATTATCAACAGCTACCATGACAGTATTTATCCTATCATAATCAACAGCTGCCATGACAGCATTTATCCTACCATTATCAACAGCTACCATGACAGCATTTATCCTACCATAATCAACAGCTGCCATGACAGCATTTATCCATGACAACAGCTACCATTTATCCTACCATATCAAACAGCTGCCATGACAGCATTTATCCTACCATTATCAACAGCTACCATGACAACATGTATCCTACCATAATCAACAGCTGCCATGACAGCATTTATCCTGCCATTATCAACAGCTGCCATGACAGCATTGATCCTACCTTAATCAACAGCTGCCATGACAAAATTTATCCTACCATAATCAACAACTACCATGACAGCATTTATCCTACCATAATCAACAGCTGCCATGACAGCATTTATCCTACCATTATCAACAGCTACTATGACAGTATTTATCCTACCATAATCAACAGCTGCCATGACAGCATTTATCCTACCATTATCAACAGCTACCATGACAGCATTTATCCTACCATAATCAACAGCTGCCATGACAGCATATATCCTACCATAATCAATAGCTGCCATGACAACATGTATCCTACCATAATCAACAGCTACCATGACAGCATTTATCCTGCCATAATCAACAGCTGCCATGACAGCATTTATCATACCATAATAAACAGCTACAATGACAACATGTATCCTTCCATTATCAACAGCTACCATGACAACATTTATCCTGCCATAATCAACAGCTACCATGACAACATTTATTCTTCAATATTCTGCAACTACCATGACAGCATTTATCCTACAATATTCTGCAACTACCATGACAGCATTTATCCTACAATATTCTGCAACTACCATGACAGCATTTGTTCTTCTATTTTCAACAGCTACCGTGACAGCATTTATCCTGCATTAATCAACATCTACCATGGCAGCATTTATCCTTCCCCTTAACAACAGCTACCATGACAGCATTTATCATACCATTTTCAAAAGCTACCATGACAGCATTTATCCTTCCATAATCAACCGCTACCATGACAGCTTATGATGGACATGGTAACTCACCATTCGATTATCGCTTTGCACTCACACTCCCCAGTGTATTCACGTGCACAGCACAATTGTTCGACTCCACTTTGCAATAACTCTACAATCAGTATTTTTATTGGCAGGATATGGCGTCATCAGTCCCAGTAATTGATTGCTAGAAGACAGTTCGCTGTGGTTGTTTATTGTGAGCGGTCAATCAATTTACCACATGCTTGGAGGCTTAAGTCTCAACACGAGCAATGGATGGGACGCACGATGGACAGCAATCATTTGTTGACAATGGGGCTGGGGTCAAGGTCACAACACAGTGGTTCACAAACAAGCGATTTACCGAAGCATGTCAAGTCAGATATCTAAATTGACGAGCAACTGCAAAATAGAACGGCCTGTTTATAATACAACACTGACGGCTTTGAAATCAACCAAATCGTTATGACCAAAACCTCTTCACCCATTCAATAACGGACCGATTCGTCCCAACACACATGATACACAGCAACCAACCCAAGCCATTTGTTAGCATAACTGTGTTTACTACACACATGTCGAATATTGAGAGGGAAAGATGTAACAGTTATTTAGGTTGATTGGTCCAAGTTTGAATCGTTAGGCCATTCGTATTGATAAGCGTCGTTTATTTCCGGCGATGTAATGAAATAGTTCCGCTTGGGCAGGAAGAAACTTGTGCGGGCAGCTTGCAGTGACACCGCGTCAGGGTTGGATCCTGTGGCTGGCTCCTGTTGGGTAACGGAAGCATGTAACAATCACGTCAAAACCCAGTCAACTGAGTTTCATGTTTTGTGCAATATTTGTATACAGTAACAAGTAGCAGTTATCCCAAACACACGCACACACACGCACGCGCGCGCACATACATACATACATACATACATACATACATACATACATACACATACATACATACATACATACATATACATACATACATACATATACATACATACATACATACATACATACATACATACATACATACATACATACATACATACATACATACATACATGCATGCATGCATGCATGCATGCATGCATGCATGCATGCATACATACATACATACATACATACATACATACATACATACATACATACATACATACATACATACATACATACATACATACATACATACATACATACATACATACATACATACATACATACATACATACATACATACATACATACATACATACATACACACACGCGCAAACGCACACGCACACACGCGCACGCACACATATTCACACACACACCCACACATGTGAGCACTCACTGGGACATTCGACCCCTCACATTCTCACACAAACACTCAATCTCACATTCGGCAGTCACTTGCCCACACGCTAATTTACTCACACGCTCACTTGATTACTCACACGTTTACTCACTAATCCAATCAATCGCTCACTCTATCAAACATTCACTTACTCACTCACATAATCATTCACTCGCTCATTCACTCGCTCATTCACTCGCTCATTCACTCGCTCATTCACTCGCTCATTCACTCGCTCATTCACTCGCTCATTCACTCGCTCATTAAGTCATACAGTCATTGACTTATGCAGTCACTCATTCACTTCCAAACATATAAAACAAATCATTCATTTAATATGTGTGAATTTTAAAGGTGAAAATACTAACTTCTCTGCGCTTTGTGTTCAGATATTCCATGAAGTTAGCTAAGGCGTTTTCGTCCAGGGCTAGAGGTTGCCCGCTCGTCCGTTTCCCATTGTGCATGAAGAACTGTGTACAGCAACGCCCCCAAGCGGCCGTCATGCAACCGAAACGTCGTGCGCATGCTCCGCACGAACCGCCGCATCCGGCCTCTACGTTTGACGTCATCAGTAGCATTAAGGCCAGAAGACCTAATAATCCAACTGCAATCAGAAAACAAGTCACGTGACCGGGGACTTATCATATCAACATTGAAGCTTTCAATTATTATGACCAGTTGCTTTCTTTTCGCGAATTTTTAAACTGTAATCCGCATTCTATATTGGCCACTGATATCCCATAAATGTCAGTTTTGTGTGAACGCTTGGCATGACGGATATCACAAGGAGGTTGCTTCAAACATAAACTAGAGTGAAATAAAAAAACAATCATCAACAATTACAAAGGGTAAGCCGACATTTGTGATTAACTTGCAGGGCTACAAGTTTAAATGGGCAACACAAAGCGCAACTCTATACAGATCCGTAATGCTACCCCCTACCGACTGACTTCAGGGTAATTAGCCGTTGTTAGTAACTCCTACCGCCAAAACCACCTGGGAATTACTTCTCTAATAGGTTGATTCGTTGTAAGTACTAACAGGTGGCTTTGAATGGTCAGCTCCGTTTGCAGTCCTACACGCATTATCGCAGGCCTGGACATAGAGGCTGTGGTGACAAAGAGAAAATGAGAGAAAGAGGGAGAGAAAGTGAGTGAGGGAGAGAATGAGAGAAAATGAGAAGTGATGTGTGTGAGAAAGAGAGAGAGACTGTGTGAGAGGGACAATGCCTGAGTGGATGGAGAGTGAACGAGGATGAGAGACAGAGCGTTTGGAGGGGAAACGGGCGGATAGATATCATGCAGGTGACAACGGCAGACAAATAGCAAATGAAAGACTAGTGGAGGAATAGAGAGAGAAAAGCAGATAATGTTAGCGATAGAGCAAGGGGCAGAGACGAGGTGGAGCATTAGACAATCAGGCAGTGGAGTACAGGTGTAGAGCAAGGGGCAGAGACGAGGTGGAGCATTAGACAAACAGGCAGTGGAGTACAGGCGTAGAGCAAGGGGCAGAGTCGCTTAGAGGCAGAGAAACCGGAAGTGAATCGAGAGAAAACAACATCGAAAATGATAGAAAGAGAACAAAGAGCAACAGGTCAAAAATAAGAGCAAGGGCAAGAAAAGAGGAAGACAGATAAAAAGGGAGAGAGAAGCCGAGAAAGTGGTGGAGAGGGAGATAAATCGAGATATATTAAGAAAGGAGGAGAGGAAGAGAAAAAAGTAGAATGGGAGAGGGATGAGAGAAATGACGAGAAGGAGGCAGATTTGTCGTCGGAAATCGTGGTTTGTAGGGTTCACAATATGGCATCAGATCGAGCGGTCAAGTTTTACAGTGTGATGAATTATTCTCTTCCCAATACACAAATACATCTAGAATTTCCTAAAAGTCATATCCGCTCCTTCCTAGCATCGCTCCGCCCAAATTGCTATCACAGCCAATGAATGCCCCAAGAATGAGTTGGGGTAGACCAATCAGCACCCATGAATTAATGAGCATATATGACAGTTTTAAGGGTGGGCGAAGGACGTCATGAATGTGAACAACGACAGGGCCACGCGGGCCATAAGTTGACAAACAGTCCTCTTCTAAACCAACGGAAGAGGGTTAGAATCGGAAAGTGGATTTCGCCCTGAGAATAGGATCCTAACGCTGCCAAGTTAGGATGAAGGTTTTTGAGCTATCAAAATCATTGATATTAGGTATGTATGAGAGTAATCTAAACAGCGTGCGTGCGAGCAAATGAGTGAGTGAGTGAGCGAGGGAATGAGCGAATGAGTTAGTGAGTGAGTGAGCGAGAGAGTGAGCAAGAGAGTGAGCGGGAGAGTGAGCGAAAGAGTGAGCGAGTGAGTGAGCGGGAGAGTGACCGGAGAGTGAGTGAGAGAGAGTGAGCAAGTGAGTGAGTGAGTGAGTGAGTGAGTGAGTGAGTGAGTGAGTGAGTGAGTGAGTGAGTGAGTGAGTGAGTGAGTGAGTGAGTGAGTGAGTGAGTGAGTGAGTGAGTGAGTGAGTGAGTGAGTGAGTGAGTGGATGAATTTGTGAACGTGCAATACTGTGGTTGCGTTCGAAACTGTCAATCATTTTACTCGTAGTTTTCTGAACCGTGATCAACTATAAAACAACATAACGCTAATGCATCAAGAAACTACAGACCCCCAGCTACAGCCAGCCTCCATTCATGTTACCATAACAACTTGTTGTCATGGTTATCTTCCAGTGCTGCTGTTCGTCACAGGCTGGATGCTACAGACACGTGCCGATTGCGTTTGCTCTGAGTGCGTCAGCAGATACGCTATATGCAGTCTGGATTGCCAATATGGCGACTGTTCTACTTGCTGCAACTGTTGCGTCCGTTTCCGCGTCCGCGTAGGCAAACGCGAGCACGGCAGCGCGATGGACGCAGTGGCCGTGGATGCGGAAGGCGTGCCTTTTATGGGCTATCTTGGTGAAGACATCTTCAGAATGCCGCGTTTGGTGGAAATACTGACCCAACCAGTTCTTTACAAGCGAGTATACGGCATGAAAGGGCTTTTTCAGAAGGAACGTGACGAGTTGTTTGGTGAAAGCGATGATGCGGGACTTGTCGCCGTGCGTTAACTGGGGGAGATATACGTGACTTGACACGATGCACGCCAGGCACTAGGCAGTGTGATATTCACATTATGAACGAAACTTAGCAGTATTAAAACGGTATTATGAAACCAAACCTGTCGACGTTAACATTGGATCATGTTTCTCGGAACTCGACGCATCATATCTGAGCATTGCTGAAAACAGCATGTCATCCATCAGGCCGCCGAACAGCCAATCAGAAACGTCATTCGCCTTCTCCTCATTGGCTACTCTGAAGTGAGCTGAGACATTTGAGAAGGATTTGCTTTTCTAACCCATATTTTGCGCAGTTACTAAGCATCAATAGCAGTGAACTATTTTACTATTTCATGCATTCATTTCAATGCACCTGTGTAGGATGCCCAGCTATGCGTATGTTTGAGGAAACTTGTTGGATACAGTAATTATTAATATTGATATAAATGGTGTATGATTAAATACCATTATTCAAAGAAATGTCTATTGGTTAATCTTTCCACAGAAATTAATGCTTTTTGTCTGTTCCAGTCACAGGTAACATAACAAAAGACAGAGATCAAATAATATTTAAACCACCATCTTTAGCAAGCCAAAAATGATTTCCATTTGTCAAGCCATGAGTGTGTTTCATAAAATTCCCACAGCCAATCAAATCGTTTAAGCGCTTGGAGTCTCGAGAATGCATCTTATGCAATGTTTTCAATCCCAGCCAAGTGAGTGAGGATTTTTGAGAGGTTTGTAAACAATACCTTTCATTATGATCGCTTAAATTTAATCGCGTTCATTCGAGTTAACGTACGATCATGTTTGTGCTTAATACTATGGATCTGACACCGCTGCTATATTCACATAGGCGGATCCAGCACTGGGAAATTACAGGGTGGGTGTGGGGGGGGGGGGGTGTACTAGGAGTGTAAGGCAACTCACATTGCCGAAGACTAGGCACCAGGCACTTAGAACCGATGGGGCGGGATGTTCTTTGGGAGGGGGTGTCCTCGACCCAAGAAATGTTTACATAGTTATTCAACGAAAGTGCATTCTTTTTATTAAACAGCGCATGTGTATTCAAGAGAAGGGGAACCGGGGTCAATTCGTGAATCATTACGAAGCGCACGAAACCATCTCGTGGATATTCTGGTAAACCAACTATTGATGGGCATACGGCGGAATCGGGCGCGTAAATACTGCGCATGCGCTTGGAGGGACAGGACAACAAACAAATACGACACCGTGCGCCCATTGCCAATGAGTAACTCGATATGTCGATAACAAAGCATATTCTTGACATTCTGAAGCGAACAAAAGTTCCTTAGGGCAACTGTCGACAGGTAGGTGATCTTACAGCAGCAGGGGTAATCTGTTCCGTTGTTGAACCAGATGGGGTAATCTGTTCCGTTGTTGAGCCAGGTGGGGTAATCTGTTCCGTTGTTGAGTAAGATGGGGTAATATGTTCCGTTGTTGAACTAGATGGGGTTATCTGTTCCGTTGTTGAACTAGATGGGGTAATCTGTTCCGTTGTTGAACTAGATGGGGTAATCTGTTCCGTTGTTGAACTAGATGGGGTAATCTGTTCCGTTGTTGAACTAGATGGGGTAATCTGTTCCGTTGTTGAACTAGATGGGGTAATCTGTTCCGTTGTTGAACTAGATGGGGTAATCTGTTCCGTTGTTGAACTAGATGGGGGGTAATCTGTTCCGTTGTTGAACTAGATGGGGTAATCTGTTCCGTTGTTGAACTAGATAGATAATCTGTTCCGTTGTTGAACTAGATGGGGTTCTGTTCCGTTGTTGAACCAGATGGGGTAATCTGTTCCGTTGTTGAACTAGATGGGGTAATCTGTTCCGTTGTTGAACCAGATGGGGTAATCTGTTCCGTTGTTGAACCAGATGGGGTAATCTGTTCCGTTGTTGAACCAGATGGGGTAATCTGTTCCGTTGTTGAACCAGATGGGGTAATCTGTTCCGTTGTTGAACTAGATGGGGTAATCTGTTCCGTTGTTGAACTAGATGGGGTAATCTGTTCCGTTGTTGAACCAGATGGGGTAATCTGTTCCGTTGTTGAACTAGATGGGGTAATCTGTTCCGTTGTTGAACTAGATGGGGTAGATATCTGTTCCGTTGTTGAATCATACCGTTGGGATGGGGTAATCTGTTCCGTTGTTGAACTAGATGGGGTAATCTGTTCCGTTGTTGAACAAGATGGGGTAATCTGTTCCGTTGTTGAACTAGATGGGGTAATCCGTTGTTGAACGATTAATCTGTTCCGTTGTTGAACTAGATGGGGTAATCTGTTCCGTTGTTGAACTAGATGGGGTAATCTGTTCCGTTGTTGAACTAGATGGGGTAATCTGTTCCGTTGTTGAACTAGATGGGGTAATCTGTTCCGTTGTTGAACTAGATGGGGTAATCTGTTCCGTTGTTGGGGTAATCTGTTCCGTAGAACCAGATGGGGTAATCTGTTCCGTTGTTGAACTAGATGGGGTAATCTGTTCCGTTGTTGAACTAGATGGGGTAATCTGTTCCGTTGTTGAACTAGATGGGGTAATCTGTTCCGTTGTTGAACTAGATGGGGTAATCTGTTCCGTTGTTGAACTAGATGGGGTAATCTGTTCCGTTGTTGAACTAGATGGGGTAATCTGTTCCGTTGTTGAACTAGATAGATGGGGTTATCTGTTCCGTTGTTGGGGTAATCTAGAGATGGGGTAATCTGTTCCGTTGTTGAACTAGATGGGGTAATCTGTTCCGTTGTTGAACTAGATGGGGTAATCTGTTCCGTTGTTGAACTAGATGGGGTAATCTGTTCCGTTGTTGAACTAGATGGGGTTATCTGTTCCGTTGTTGAACTAGATGGGGTAATCTGTTCCGTTGTTGAACTAGATGGGGTAATCTGTTCCGTTGTTGAACTAGATGGGGTAATCTGTTCCGTTGTTGAACTAGATGGGGTTATCCGTTGTTGAGCAAGATGGGGTGTTCCGTTGTTGAACTAGATGGGGTTATCTGTTCCGTTGTTGAACTAGATGGGGTTATCTGTTCCGTTGTTGAAGCTAGATGGGGTAATCTGTTCCGTTGTTGAACTAGATGGGGTTATCTGTTCCGTTGTTGAGCAAGATTGGGTAATCTGTTCCGTTGTTGAACTAGATGGGGGGCGAGACGCAATGACGAAACATCCTTGATTCAAAGCAATGTTTTTTAATAGTTTAACAAACACTGATAGCGAGCCTCTGAAAAAACACAGGTGTGTAATCATAAGCCCAACCCTGAAATGCACTACTCTCAGTAACCTATGACCGCCCCAGAGAACTTATGATATGCATCATAACATGAGCGTCTACTGAATATTACCTTTCCGCTTTGAGCACAAAGTTCTATGTAGTGAGATGATTATCACTGCTTTCACAACCCCTTCACCAAGTTGTGTTGTCCTTATGTTTTGCTTAAAGGAGAAGCTTGTGAATTTAACAGAGCGCACCACTCATTGGTTTTCTCAACACATATTGGAATGTTAGACTTCTTATAGTAAAACAACCACCATGAAATCGGTCCATTTCGTTCCTAAATATGAGACATAGAAGATATTCCACATGGATACGCGTTATGATCAACAAGATCACACTTTTACGGTGTGCAACAAAAGAGTTTATAGCTTCGCTAAAAGCGCTCACTCGAGCCTTCCACCCGAGGAAATATGTGAAGACCGCCATCTGTTGGCTGAAGCGTTATTGTCATAGCGTCTTGTCATAGCGTTTTGTCATAGCGTCTCTTAAAACCAAGTGGAATTCTCTGTTTAATTAGGAGCTGTAGTCGCCTCGACCAGATGACTCCATATCTTTAACAGCCGCCGAGCCCATGACGTTGGATCAACAGTCCCATGTGCTTTTGTTTATTTCATGGTATCGTCGCCTGATGTCGGGTGTGTCTTTCGTGTGATTTCATAATCGTCACGCAGCTTAGCGCAGCCATGAACTCTTCGCTCGAGACCTTCACGTCCCCCTGACATGCCAAAGAAGTTTATGTCAACGATATTGACTACCATCCACAGTGCGGACATGAACGATCGAGGATCGTAAACTGCGCGAGGTGTACCCTAGACCGGGTAATTTATCGAGTTGACATTTATTAAATAGTGTACTTGCTATTTTCGCTATTCATAAGCCTATTGTGAGACGTGTTTTGGCAGCGCAAGGGTCTGTGAAACAACATTGTTCCCACTCTCATCAATCGCAGTGACGTCAGCCCAGTATTCCCACGTGCTTTTGTTTGTTTCACGGTAGCGCCACCTTACGATCGCAATGTAGCGATCACCGCAGAGCCACTGGAAGTGAGTCCTCTTAGCGCAGCAAGGAACTCTTTGGTACAACTCGCATGGTTCATAGAGACATCATAACGCACTGCGCTGACTAATAGTTGAACTGCCGTGGTAAGACAGCCCGTTGCCAAGAAAACATTGTTATAGAAACACGACCCTTTCAAACCACTGACCCCAAAAAAATAATAAGAAGAGGTATTTTGGTTTTCAAACGAACCATAGGGTCCTATCCAGTCATCAACTTTGGTCGATAATTCTTTGACCTAGATCAGGTTTTATTCAGACTGTCCATTGGTCGCATGAGAATATATTTCGGTCGCATAAGAATGTATATTGTCGCATAAGAATGTATATTGGTCGCATTTGAATGTATATTGGTCGCATTTGAATGTATATTGGTCGCATTTGAATGTATATTGGTCGAATAACAATGTATATTGGTCGCATATTGGTCTTCAAATTGAAACCTGTAATTGGGTGACCCATTTCTGTCGCTTCAAATTGGTAATTAACAGAGTATGTACGCTTTGAAGCGTGTCCAGGAATTCTTGCGAAAAAACCATTGGTTGGTTCGCGTCATATGTCATTAGGTGTGCAATTTGAATGAGCTACACGATGGGTTAATTTGTGTACCGACCATGTCCTTGTCCAGCACACTCGGTTGCCAATGACAACCCTGATTTTGTTTGCAATCGTAGAAAGTGAGCACTCTATACTCAATACAGTTAACATGCAACTAAATACTGTACAGGTACTCAAATCCAAAATAATTTGAGTTTTACCTTGTTAAAATTGGAAACCATGCGTTCATAAGATTTTGATTGGTGTTGCAGTATATAAACCATTAAGCATGTTTCTCTAACATCCTAAGATGACGTCACAAACACGACTCTAGCAGTCTTTGAGTGAATATCATAATGTGAGAATACAAATCATAATGTGTCCAATGTCTTCCAGCCGGATCATCCCAAATCATATTATGCTAATACATTTATAAATACAATAGCATGAAGTGTCTTGCTCATGGTAATGCATCGGGATCAAAAACAATCGATTATGCAAAAAATTGGCAATGAAATGTTAGCAAAAACAACAAGATTTGGTTCTATCAATATTATATTGAAATCATCGTCTGCCTATCCAACGACCGGTCGACAAAATAAACCCCAAACGCCCATGATAAGGTTAACAATATCCAACAACGATGGATGATCAATTAAATCTTCAATTGACCAACATTTGAGCTGCATGATAGCTGGCCGTCGTTATGGGGTTACATCCGGCAGATGTAAACGCCATGGATTATTGCGCTGGGTATAGGCCTATGTCAATAAAGGAGCGCCAACTCACATTGCCAAAGACAATGTGTGAAACGCATAGCACCATAAGGGATTGGGGTTGTATAGAAGGAGACGACCCCCACTCCAAACCACCCCAACCCACCCACACGTTAGGAAAATTTTAAAATATCACCTCATCTGGGTGTATTCGATGTGCCCCCGCCCCCAAGAATCCAGTTATGCTCGGAGCACAGACACCTACTTCGGCGCGTTGAAAAGTTTAGTGATTTCAAATGAGAGCAGAAATCATTGTTTATTTACAAATTTACTCACCAGATCAATGTTCTGCTACGGGGCAGCAATTTTCAGACTCACTTGAAGATAAGGCTCACGCGATGAAAATTATCAGTTGACGCAGCTAATGCCTCAAAATGACCTTGATAATAATATTTTCAAACGTGGTATGTGGACATATGATATAATTCTCCAGATCAATGTTCTGCTAGGGGGGTTTACTCACCAGATCAATGTTCTGCTAGGATGGTTTACTCAACAGATCAATCTTCTGATATCACAGGGGAATTTTTTTCAAAATATCAACGACGAGTCTCATTGTCAATGGAAAAATGTATCTGACCAGTTTGATATTCACTTGTTTAACTGCACTGACATGACATGCATTATAGCTTACTTATCCTGACAAGTGATATATTAATCATAATATATCCAGTTATATTGGGCTGTGGGGTGGACTTGATAGGAGTGGTGCGGGGAGGTGCATTCCAGTATTTATTTTAAATATAATAATTCACGAGCCCAAAAAAGATTTGATATTTTTCTGGATTATATTGTTTCTAAAAAGGCAATCAAAATGAGTCTTAAGCCCTGAAATTGGTAGTTCTTGACAGCTAGTGGTATTCGATATGAATGGCGCTGCATTTTTACATGTAACAACGAGTGTTAAACGATAAACATTTGTATTTATAAGTTTTATTTTTAAATTGGTGTTTGTAAATATTAGATATCATGGATATTACAGATAAAGTGCAAGCGATGCAATTGTGGATACGGCGGGTGGTAGATAAAAATGGCAACAGTTCGCGAGTCTCACCGCGAGGGGCGCTATGAGACGCCCTTCCCGTTGCGCACGCATCTCTCTAACACCTGACACTGTTGTTCTGTCAGCCGGACATTATTGATTACTTAACTGACTCAGTATCAATGCATATATGTTCTAAGCAGATAGATTGCTAAGATGGTAAACATCAGTTTCAGCGCTTACATAAGTAGCAACAACAGAACGACCATCATGTGAAAGCAAGGTTGCTAGTCTGACATGCAATGTACGGCTTGCTGTATATTGCGTTAGAAAGTTCGACAATCGAAACTGCGTGAATGAGTCCGGTTTGCTGATCGTCAATGAGATATAGCGAGACCTAGCTATATAATAGTTTAGGTCGTACTAACAACTATTTAATGGCGTGCCGCCTGTAGATTAAACTAGCTTAGTCGCACCAAAAAATACTTCATTGTACATCGTGTATACATCATAAAGATACAAGTGTACGAAACAATAAATGTTATCTGTAGTCTACAGATTGCTCTTGTGTGAGTCGTTCTAAAAACTATCAAATGATTCGTAGCCTACGATTATGATAGTGTAAGTTACGCTTGTACTGGCTTTTGTGACCAGGGAATACCACCTGTTGTCTATGCAATAAGCTTTTCATGGCCTTCAATTATGGATGGCTTACAAATGGTCCCATGGTTTTACATTTTGGCTAGCTCCAGCCTTGTATTTTATCACCTGATTCGCAAGTCTTCCGTTTTCATAGCAACCATTTTATATATATATATATATATATATATATATATATATATATATATATATATATATATATATATATATATATATATATATATATATATATATATATATATATATATATATATATATGTGTGTGTAAATATATATGTATATATATACATATATATTTATATATATAAATATACCTTAATATCTTCCCAAATGGTCGAACATGAGAGTATTGAATAAATATATGTATATATTTGAAGTATTATACAATTTGATTGATTTTAAGATCTAATACTGAAGATGTTTCACTAATTATTCATATATATATATATATATATATATATATATATATATATATATATATATATATATATATATATATATATATATATATATATATATATATATATATATTAAGCATTGAATTGTATTGCAAAACGCTAATAATGGTACACAAAATATCGGTATTCCGCAAATATATATGGGCACGAAAAGTTGGTATATAGCCCGTTGTAATTAGTATCTTGACCATTCGTGGAGGACCTGACCTGTAGAGGACCAAAAGTATATATATATATATATATATATATATAGAGAGATATATATATATATATATATATATATATAGATATATATATATATATATATATATATATATATATATATATATATATATATATATATATATATATATATATATTGCCTCGAAACGGCCGGACGCCCGCACGCCTGAGTCGAGTAACGTTTTATTTGGGGAATGCAGTATGGAGGTTTGCGCATCATTACCGCCCGAACATTCGTCTTTGGGAGACAGATTTCATTTCCGGTTTCCTGGCAAGTTCGAATGTTTCATCTTATATGCGTATATATGTAAACATTGGTGCAGTAGCATATCAGAGATGTGCATTGGTCACGTGACATATATCCCTCGATTGTCTTAATTTGTGTCTAAGATTACGATTGTCACCGCTAATTTATAAAGATATCATACGTCCGGAAATAATGCAGGCTAGGAGATTCGTCACTTAGAAACATCTTGGATTTCAATGTGTAGCCCTATATGTATAAAAGTTTTGGTAATGTTTATGAGTGAAGCGTGGCAAAACAGCAATAATTTCGTCGCATCTCAGCATGCGGCGGCTGAGCCAAGGTTAGCCCATATGTAACATATGACCAATGAAATTGTGTTATAAAATATATACGGTATGTGCTTAGGCCTTTGAAAACATTCTTCGCATTTGTAAATAGCCTGGGCAGGTGGGTCTTATTTACTTGAGAAGTTGGTAAGCGGCAAATTTTCATAGTTTTGAACACCGTTTTCATTAAGCGAACAGTTCAATAATTCATGAGGTTTGGGCCACTTAACAATACACGGGACCATCAAAATTTCAAGTGGTCCAAACGCTAGCTGCCCGGGCAGGTGGATTTTATTTACTTGATAAGTTGGTAAGCGGCAAATTTTCTTAGTTTTGAACACCGTTTTCATTAAGCAAACAATTTGGGCCACTTAACAATACATGGGACCTTAAAAATTCAATGTGGTCCAAACGCTAGCTTTTGACCCACCAAACATCCCGGCTGAGTTTCTAGCCTTGTATATATATGTATACATTGATAAATGTTATTCTACGCGTGGGTATTCCTTAACTTGAATCGTTGGCTTCGCCGGGACGATGAGCGAATGCACATTGGCCACAGATGAAGCGACGAACTGACGTTAGACAATCTGTTTATGCAGGTACTCTCATATGTCTCATCAATGCACTCGACGTAAACTAGATGGCTTTTGTTCATCATGGGTGTCAATAACAGGCCTTCTATCAACACCATACCATCGAACGTGTCCGGTCACCGCGACGAAACACACCGGCTATATTGACTTGCTTTCGTAGTGTTTGTTCCATATCTGTTGAGTAGTATTTATTCCAACCCAGCTGAATTGATGAAAATAAGTAGCTCGTTAAAAAATTGACCTCGATAGACAATCGCTGTAACGTCACCTGTCGCTAAATTACACTATAACCTAGGTGTGGCGGCTCATCCGCAAAATGCGCGAATCTAGACTTTCTCCCCCACCACCACCACAAGCAAAGATGTCTTAATTCGGACAGCAGGTTTAGTTTCATGGATGATCATTATCTGACAGTTGCAATATGATGACTGGGAAACCGGATGTGGTGGGTAACTTTAATTTATCATAGCTGCTGTCCTTGGCTTTGATTAATATGGGTTTTCTTTGCGCTCACATGTCGGCGCAGAGTTTCTTGACAAGAAGAGGATGCCGCGTTGTTTATCGTAGATACTATCAGTGAGGACAATCGATATGTATATACACCCAGCGTACCCCGATAAGGTCACCTCGAGGTCATTTCAAAAGCGGTCACGGGTATGTCATTAAAATTCAGACAATGTGAGTGCAATGCTATTTAAGAATGCATATTTCGGGGCGTTTTTTCAAGCTGCAGTTTGAATCAAATAATCGTAAATTACAGCCTGTAATTCCAGAAAGGAACACTAACCCCGATTCCACTTCCCGCCGTCCCGTTTTCAATACATATACACGGAAATGACGCAACTTCCATGGATTCCTGTGCGATACAATCGCTCGATTGCATCCTTCAATTGAAAAAGGCGCCAACAACAGCTCTAAACGGGCTCTAAAAGGGCTTTAAAGGGCCCTTAAAGGGTTTTTCAAGGGCTCTTAAAGTAAGTGACTGAATTTAAACGATGTCAGTCAACCAAATATCATTTGCGGAAAACTTTTGCAACGATATCCGCTGTTGAGATTTTCCCGAGCATCTCCGTGAGCATAATTTTAAGCATTGTATATCACCCTAAGCAGGTTACATATCCAAACTTAAATGGCCGACCAGACGCACCCAGCTACTGTGGCATGGTTGTACATTGATCGCTATTTGTTTCTGCGTTTGCGTCGTTGATACGAAGGGGAGAAGCTTTGGTTGGTGATGCTAACACAGCAGAGGGCATGCAATGTTGTGAATGGGTTGTATGGGCGCTTTTTGTCTTTGTGAGGTGGGTGTAGCTGTATGTCATTGTGAGGCGGCTGGCTGTATGTCATTGTGAGGTGGGCGGCTGTATGTCAAGGTGAGATGGGAAGATGTACGTCATTGTGAGGTAGGGTAGATGTATGTCATTGTATTGTAGATGTTCTCATTGGCAACTGGCTCCTCGTAGACGGTGACGAAGCCTCAATATCCATAATAACAACAACCTCCATATTGCCAATGACAGCAACCTTCATGTTGCCAATGAAAACAACCTCCATGTTACCAATGAAAACAACCTTCACGTTGACAATTACAACAACCTCCATATTGCCAATGGCAACAACCTCCTTGTTGCCAATAACAACAACCTCCATATTGCCGATGAAAACAACCTTCATGTTGCCAATGAAAACAACCTCCATGTTTCCAATGAAACCAACCTCCGAGTTGACAATTACAACAACCCCCTTGTTGCCAATAACAACAACCTCCATATTGCCGATGACGGCATTCTCCATGTTGTCAATGACGACAGTCTCCACATGTCACAGGCCATGATGCATTGTCTTATGTTCAGCTGCGATGAAAGCCATGACGACACCAATGTCGTCACACAAAAATTCATATTCATTACCATACAGGAAATCTCTGGTGGCGTTATAACCGGAAAATTCACAAAGTATGGCAGGCGAGGTATTTAGGGTGGGCGAACGAGCGATGTTTCCTGTTAATAAGGTGAAAAGTGATTCATACTGCATATTCTCAGCGCATTACTGGATGGAGAGTACCGACATCAAAGGGCAGACATGTTCCGCTTTACAGGAATCAGGAGCAGGTCGTTATAGATGGGGGCCAGGTTGTGTGAGTCCGCTAGGGATCGCTCTTGTTGAGAGCAGCACAGCTTTGGCGATATGAAACAACCTGATGTCCACGTCATAGACACGATGACGTCGTCTTAGGGGGGATTAAATTCTACTCCATCAAGAAGGCACACGCGACACTAAACTTGCTGGTGACCTATCGATCTTCAGCAAAAACAGCCCTGGTACTAATTCCTGTGAGTAGCAAAGGCATCCTTTACAAAGCGGCGTGTTTAACGCATCTAATTAAATCAGGGTAAATGTTTGCGGGTTCCGAGGTGCGCTATGTAGCAATTGTTGCTGTTGTTTTGCTACCAAACTACTGGCGGGTTGTTATTGTGTCTCTATTAAATGAACAATGACGCAGTTTTTGAGTGAAGCTGATGAATGGGGAACGGGGGCTCGAAGCGCTGGAAGTGCTGGCTTGGTGCTGTGGTTATATTCAGCACAGTCAAAGGTTCAGCAACAATGACTTTTGAAGAGAAATACTTTTATCACGGATATAATTTCCAAGGTATCCGACCAAAAATATATCTGTGTCGTTCTGTACAATGAAATGTTTTAGCGAACGACGAATCTCGCCGTTATATTGCTATGAGAGAAGCGGCAAAGGCATAATACGGGAGGCTATCCAACATTACTGAGGTAGCAATATTTAGAAGAAATTTCACACGAGCGGTGGTAACTTCCTTGGTACACTCTCACTTACATCATCAGCTGAAGGGAATCCGGGAAACCTGACATAATCCCCCCATTTAAGAATTACTATCTGTTTGTGGTATTAACTTGTGAATAACAAAAAAAAACACTATGCTTAACTGAGATAAGTTAATATATATATATATATATATATATATATATATATATATATATATATATATATATATATATATATATATATATATATATATATATATCTATATATATATATATATATATATATATATATATGAATGTATATTTAAATGTGTACATATATATATATTTATATTTATTTATTTATATATGTATTTAATCATTTCGGTTAGGCCAGGGAATTGAGATGTAGAGCCATTAGTGTAAGTCATTGCAGTACAATACGCGGTGGCAGTGTCTGCTCATCCAGCCGTTCCCCTCTGTCATATACACCTCATTTTACCCATAATCGCCGTTTAAAACCAGTTCTTGTGCGCTCAGATAAAATGACCTTCATAACTTTGTGACATTAAGAAGGTGCGCACGCATTACAAGTAGGTCGCCAGACTTTCCCATCGAATAATTATAAACGCGCCATGAAACATAACGTTGCAGAACTTGTATTTGAAACAACGCGATGATGATTTCGGTGTGACGACGTTTACCTCATAGCAATAATTCCCTTGATTACATACAACGCAATAATAACAAAAACGACCTGATTAAATTCATTATCAAATAAAATATTTCAATAATACGTCTGTTCCGTAATGTGGTTAGGTTGGACCAATACACGGCTTACTACCGAATGAAAATAGTTTTTGCTGCCGGTTAATATTATTTGCTTACCTAGTAGCTTGGCAAGGCTGACTTCTTTCGCCGGCATCGTGATGATCTAAGGCAGGTGAGCCTTCGTGAGGAACGCGGGCCGCGCACCGTATATCTCCAGCCGTTTTGCGTCCTAATTCGTTCCAATAACTTAAATCACGCTAGTAGCCGTGAATTGTGCCTGCAAGACCAAAATGTTAAGGGTACGAGTGGGTCAAGTCCAAATGGACACGCTTTGCATGGGCTGTTTTCGCGGACAATCTTTACTTTTGGTATCCCAGACGAATTGGGTGAGGTATTCAGGGTGGCGCGCGGTATTGTGTAAGGGGATGGGTGGAGCCAACTTCGCTGCGGCTGCTGCTGCTGCTGCTGCTGCTATAGCGCCACTAGTGACCGTATTAGGTGTGAGGGCGGTATTTAATGCAACGCGTCAGCCAGGTAGCGTGGGACGCACGACCGTAAATGGACAGGTTTCCGTGGGGTGACTTCCTGCCCAGGCTATTAACTCAGACTTAAATTTGCCACGATGTTATGGGAGTATTCGTTGAAGAGAGTAACCACTTATTTCTCAGCGGTGAATCAGTGGTGTTTGATATGACCCGTGGGACGGGCAATGCCGCCGTGTCGACGTCGAATGTGGGCGGTTTGGGCAAGGTGGGGTGGGGGGTAGTAGCATCAATGAAGACGTGGACGGCAAAAGAACCGAATGCGAGTTGATGATAAGATGCAATTACCAAGTTAACTCTCTTACTAAAGTTTGATAGATATCCATTTGCCCGATCGTGTCTGGCTTAAATCCCTGATTTCATCGCATCTGTGTTATGTCCCTGATATCATCAT
>CM067357.1:5874562-6122062 GCA_034190875.2 Urechis unicinctus
AGGGAGAAGGGAGAGGTGAGGTTGTGATTGGGGAGTGAGGTGGTGAAGGAGGTGGTAGAAGTGAGGCTGTGTGTGGGTGGTGGGAGAGGTGAGGTGGTGATTGGGGAGTGAGGTGGTGAGGGAGGAGGGAGAAGCGAAGTGGTGATTGGGGAGTGAGGTGGTGAGGGAGAAGGGAGAGGTGAGGTTGTGATTGGGTAGTGAGGTGGTGAGGGAGAAGGGAGAGGTGAGGTGGTGATTGGGGAGTGAGGTGGTGAAGGAGGCGGTAGAAGTGAGGCTGTGTGGGTGGAGGGAGAGGTGAGGTGGGATTGGGGAGTGAGGTGGTGAGGGAGGAGGGAGAAGCGAAGTGGTGATTGGGGAGTGAGGTGGTGAGGGAGAAGGGAGAGGTGAGGTTGTGATTGGGGAGTGAGGTGGTGATTGGGGAGTGAGGTTGTGAGAGAGAAGGGAGAGGTGAGGTTGTGATTTGGGAGTGAGGTGATGATTGGGGAGTCAGGTGGTGAGGGAGGAGGGTGAGGCGAGGTGGTGATTGAGGAGTGAAGTGGTGAGGGTGGAGGGAGAGGTGAGGTGATGATTGGGGAGTGAGGTGGTGAGGGAGGAGGGAGAGGTGAGGTGGTGATTGGGGAGTGAGGCTGTGAGGGTGGAGGGAGCAGTGAGATGGTGATTTGGGAGTGAGGTGGTGAGGGTGGAGGGAGCGGTGACGGGGGAGAGAGGTGGTTATGGGAGCGATGAGGCGATGAGGGTGAAGTGAAGCGTGGTGAAGTGGTTATGGTTGAATGAAGTGGTTAGGAGGGGAATGGGGGTGTTGATGCGCCGATGCGTAAGTACTCCAGTGACTGGGGAGTGGTGAGGTTAAGACGCGGAGAGTAAGGCGCGATGGCGGATGGGTGGCGTGGTTGAGGGGCTGGCGTAGGCGGGGGTGGGGGGGGGGCGTGGATTTAGGCAGTGACGTGAGAAGCGAGGCGGTTGGGGAGGAGGGAGGATGACGGAAGTGACGGAAGGAGCGCAGCAAGATCATTCCCAGACAAAGGTGACGTGAAACAAGCTCTACTTACCTGCTTACTCACATACCACGCCTCACTCACCCCCCCCCCCCCCACACACACACACACCTACCAACAATATCGACAGAACCACACAGGTAAATTTTTTTTCCGGAAGTGCACGAGCCGACCACATTGTACATCAAACAAGCTGTATGAAAGAAACCGATCGCTCAGAGGGAATTAACTGAGGCTGTGCGGCAACGCCGTCGTTTTAGAAGCTGTTCCCACAGAAGTTGGTTCAGGGCGCTTCTCAGACCCCCCGCCATTGTTCCAAGGATGAAACTATCCATTGTGATAATATGGATAGCCAATAAGGGTCAACACATTCATTCAGGCTATTTGCTTACTCATTCAAACCATTTTGCTCCGCCTGTATTTGTCTCCCAGGAAGCGTTATCAGGTTATGGTGCTTATGTAAATACATCCCTCCCACGCTACAAATGATTCTCCTCGCTTCTGCTCTGGTGGCCATGGGCTTGACCAATGTGATTGCTCTGTGTGTCCCTCTGTTGCTAGGATATATCTAAAGTAATATACATGATAGGATTATCGTTGGGATGATTGACAAGCCGAAGACCTATTGATTCAAACTGGAAGGACATGGATCGTACGTATCCGGAAATGATAAGTTTTCAAGGATAATTTAAAGAAAATATGAAAGAGGGGTCCACGGCGTGTAGAGGACCAAAAGGGGGTCCACAGCGGGAAAAGAAGAGGGGTCCTCGACCGGAAAGGCAAGTCATAAGATGAGTCCATGGCGTGCAGCACAGGTCAAAGAGAAGAGGGGTTCACGGCGTGATGAACTGGTAAAAAAATTGCACATTTGCGATAGTGCATCCTGATTGAGAGGGGGATTATGATGCTATTTATAGGTGTTTTGGCGTTCAGTATATTCCATTAGGGGTGTCCAGGCTGCTGTGTACATCTCAAAAGAGGGTTTCGAGGCGTTGAATACATTCCAAAAGAGGGGTCCAATGAGTTAAGTACTTCCAAACAGAGGGGTCAACGCGTTCAGCAAGATCCGCTGAAGCGGTCTATGGCGTTTTGTTTAATACATCTCAATCGAGGATTTCAGGGCGTGCAGTACATACCTTTTGAGGTGTCCTGACCGTAGACCCCAATATAGAGGCATCAAATGAATTTAATTAGTGCATAATTTCTTGCAGAAGTCATGTGCAATCACAACTTCATAACAGATGAGTCTAGAACGATCACTACTTCCCAAACAAAAAGTCCAGTACAATCACTACTTCCTTATTCAATAGTCGTATACGATCACGACTTCCCAGTAGAGGAGTCGTGTACGATGACTACTTCCCAGTAGAGGAGTCTTGTTACTAACTACTCATCAACAGAGGAGTCTCGTACGATCACTGCTTCTAAATAGAGGTGTCTAGTACGATCAATACTTCCCAATAGAGGTGTCTAGTACGATCAATACTTCCCAGTAGAGGTATCTAGAACGATCACTACTTCCCAATAGAGGTGTCTAGTACGATCAATACTTCCCAATAGAGGTGTCTAGAACGATCACTACTTCCCAATAGAGGTGTCTAGTACGATCAATACTTCCCAATAGAGGTGTCTAGTACGATCAATACTTCCCAATAGAGGTGTCTAGTACGTACGATCAGATACTACTTCCCAATAGAGGTGTCTAGTACGATCAATACTTTCCAATAGAGGTGTCTAGAACGATCACTACTTCCCAATAGAGGTGTCTAGTACGATCAGAGGTGTCTAGTACGATCAAATACTTCCCAATAGAGGTGTCTAGTACGATCAATACTTCCCAATAGAGGTGTCTAGTACGATCAATACTTCCCAATAGAGGTGTCTAGTACTTCCCCAATAGAGGTGTCTAGTACGATCAATACTTCCCAATAGAGGTGTCTAGTACGATCAATACTTCCCAATAGAGGTGTCTTGTACGATCAATACTTCCCAATAGAGGTGTCTAGTACGATCAATACTTCCCAATAGAGGTGTCTAGTACGATCAATACTTCCCAATAGAGGTGTCTAGTACGATCAATACTTCCCAATAGTCGATCAATACTTCCCAATAGAGGTGTCTAGAACGATCACTACTTCCCAATAGAGGTGTCTAGTACGATCAATACTTCCCAATAGAGGTGTCTAGTACGATCAATACTTCCCAATAGAGGTGTCTAGTACGATCAATACTTCCCAATAGAGGTGTCTAGTACGATCAATACTTCCCAATAGAGGTGTCTAGTACGATCACTACTTCCCAATAGAGGTGTCTAGTACGATCACGAGGTGTCTAGTACGATCAATACTTCCCAATAGAGGTGTCTAGTACGATCAATACTTCCCAATAGAGGTGTCTAGTACGATCAATACTTCCCAATAGAGGTGTCTAGTACGATCAATACTAAATAGAGGTGTCTAGTACGATCAATACTTCCCAATAGAGGTGTCTAGTACGATCAATACTTCCCAATAGAGGTGTCTAGTACGATCAATACTTCCCAATAGAGGTGTCTAGTACGATCAATACTTCCCAATAGAGGTGTCTAGTACGATCATACTTCCCAATAGAGGTGTCTAGTACGATCAATACTTCCCAATAGAGGTGGATCTAGTACGATCAATACTTCCCAATAGAGGTGTCTAGTACGATCAATACTTCCCATAGAGGTGTCTAGTACGATCAATACTTCCCAATAGAGGTGTCTAGTACGATCAATACTTCCCAATAGAGGTGTCTAGTACGATCAATACTTCCCAATAGAGGTGTCTAGTACGATCACGACTTCAATAGAGGTGTCTAGTACGATCAATACTTCCCAATAGAGGTGTCTAGTACGATCAATACTTCCCAATAGAGGTGTCTAGTACGATCAATACTTCCCAATAGAGGTGTCTAGTACGATCAATACTTCCCAATAGAGGTGTCTAGTACGATCAATACTTCCCAATAGAGGTGTCTAGAACGATCACTACTTCCAATAGAGGTGTACGATCTAGTACGATCAATACTTCCCAATAGAGGTGTCTAGTACGATCAATACTTCCCAATAGAGGTGTCTAGTACGATCAATACTTCCCAATAGAGGTGTCTAGTACGATCAATACTTCCCAATAGAGGTGTCTAGTACGATCAATACTTCCCAATAGAGGTGTCTAGAACGATCACTACTTCCCAATAGAGGTGTCTAGTACGATCAATACTTCCCAATAGAGGTGTCTAGTACGATCAATACTTCCCAATAGAGGTGTCTAGTACGATCAATACTTCCCAATAGAGGTGTCTAGTACGATCAATACTTCCCAATAGAGGTGTCTAGTACGATCAATACTTCCCAATAGAGGTGTCTAGTACGATCAATACTTCCCAATAGAGGTGTCTTGTACGATCGCTACTACCCGTTAGAGGGTTGCTGGGCCTGCCGTTCAGGTGTAAGGAGGTGCTCGCGACCGTCACGTAATGCCCTAATTTAGCAATCGCCGCTACCACGCTTACCACAACCACACTTCACACTTAAAACCACATTAGCTGTGTGATTTAGTACCTACAGACCGTGATAAAAACAACCTGACTTATGTATTACTTTTGAAGCCTAGTACACCCCGATTATGGTGAAACCCAGGAAGCGCATGAAATCTGGATTTACGCAGCTGCGTCAGTGTGCTGACCCACCTCGTCATAGCTCACTGCAATTCATCTGAAACAGGCCTTCCCTCAAACCATGATCTCTTATGAAGGGCGGTGGCTGTAAGGTATTTTCATATATATAGATATATATATATATATAGATATATATATATATATATAGAGAGATATAGAGAGAGATATATATATATATAGAGAGAGAGAGATAGAGAGATAGATATATATAGATAGATATAGATAGATATATATATATATCTATAGAGAGAGATATATATATATATATATATATATATATATATATATATATATATCTCTTTATATATATATATATATATATATAAATATATATATATATATCGTATATATATGTATTTTTATATTTATTTATTTATACATACACATACATAGCCAATCTAATTTTGTTGTCAAAATATTCGATCATATATTACACTTAAACATTTAAATGTGGTCTTCTATTCTAATGTAGGCAGAAAGTAATCGTTCAATACTGATTTCATCACCTAAAGAATATTTTGGCGAATCAATTTTTCACCTCTTACCAGCCTTTAACTTGCTAAACAACTTTGTAAACATCATGTAAAATATAACCCAAATCGCTGAAATGATCATAAGCGAGGCATTTAGAATGTGTTTCATCCTTTTATGCAGTGATTCGGTCAATTGGTTGATTGGCGTCATTAAGCATGATGCATTGAAATCAGATAAATAAAAAATTTGAATTGTTAAGACTGTGGTAAGTAGAAATGGTTTCACGATCATTTTATTCTGCGAATATACATCTGCTGAAAAGGTTGGACTGGTAAGTTTAAAATGTGTCTTGACCTTTCGTGGACCATAAATATATTGAACAATGATAGGACGAATATATCATGCATATTTATTTACATTGAATCGGGCTCTCCAACATTCATTTTTGTTATTACAGCTGTAGAAATTTATCTCAAACATTAGAAAATGACATGGGGGATCAAAAATTAATAATAATGCTCCGAAAGAATATTTAAAAATGGCATCGGGTGATGACATAGCGAGGTAACGTAGTGAATTCACAGAGATAGAAGATATTAAGAGGTTACATATGTGTGTGTGTGGGGGGGTGGGGGGTAGTAGGTGACGATGGGATGGGGTGGGGGGTGTTGGTGCCGATGGTATGGGGTGGGGGTGTAGGTGACGATGGGATGGGGTGGGGGTGCAAGTGACGATGGGATGGGGTGGGGGTGTATGTGACGATGGGATGGGTGTGGGGGTGTAGGTGACGATGGGATAGGGTGGGGTGTAGGTTACGATAGGATGGGGTGGGGGTGTAGGTGACGATGGGATGGGTGGGGGTGGAGGTAGGTGACGATGGGATGGGGTGGGGGGGGTGTGTAGATGACGATGGGATGGGGGGGGTGGGTGTAGGTGACGATGGGGGGTGGGGGGGGGGTGTAGGTGATGATGGGGTGGGTCGGGGTGGGGGTGACGATGGGGTGGGTGGGGGGTGTAGGTGACGATGGGATGGGATGTGGGGTGTAGATGATGATGGGATGGGAGGGGGGGTGTAGATTACGATGGGATGGGGTTGGGGGGTAGATGACGATGGGAAGGGGGCGGGGTGTAGGTTACGATAGGATGGGGTGGGGGTGTAGGTGACGATGGGATGGGGTGGGGGTGTAGGTGACGATGGGATGTGACTTCTTAAAAAAGGCACGGGGAGATGCCAAGTTCAGGCAATATGGGTAGATAACGTCAACAAGTGACCAAGGGAGGTACTTTGGCGAGATGGGCATGTATTAACACGAATATCCCATAGCCCCGTTGCAGATCAAAAACGTACCCAAAACATGTCTAATCATACAAAAGGTAGGTAGGTGTACATTATCTCATGCGCTGTATAAGATCGCATTCGTTATATTCGGTTGTCCCGTCCAAAGCAAATGAAATGCTTCTGACAAATCACCTCGATGACAGCTACCGCCGCGTGTCAATCCTCTCACTTGATAAGCTTTACCAGCAGGTAACATTGTTATGCTATTTTAGATACACGACGTCATTCTGAGGGTGCTCCAAGCTGCTCCAATCATACGTCATCTCGGACGTGTATGGTCCTTGGCTTAGGTTTCCTGGTAGGATCTGTACCTGAGCTGGGAACGTGCTTAAGTCCAGCCGGGCTTCTTACACACTTGAGCCCTGTTTTGTTTACTTCAGAGCGACTGTAATTCTGATACCTATTTACAGCCAGAAAAAGCTCATGAATCAAGAAGGTCGGGAAGTGAAGGCTTCAACGTGCAAAGAGCTCTTCGGGAATAAAGTCACCTGTAGGTCATCGGCGTCACCACAGGAGGGGCCCATCGCAATACGTGATTTATAGAACACGATTATTAGTTCATATTCATCTTCCTGTTATCAGCTCAGCCTGTGTTCGTCATTAGCAAACCTCAAGTTCATAATCATTTCAACCCGTGTTCACCATCGGCAGGGGTTTTATTTGTGATCACCTGAGACGCCATGAGTCATCAACTCTGGACATGTTCGTCATCAGATCGTACCGTGTTCGTCATCAGATCGTACCGTGTTCGTCATCAGCTCGGAACGTGTTCGTCATCAATTCTGGACGAGTTCGTCATCAGCTCGTACCGTGTTCGTCATCAGAACGTACCGTGTTCGTCATCAGCTAGGAACGTGTTCGTCATCAACTTTGGACGTGTTCGTCATCTGCTCAGAACGTGTTCGTCATCTGCTCAGAACATGTTCGTCATCAGCTCGGAACGTGTTCGTCATCAACATTGGACGTGTTCGTCATCTGCTCGGAACGTGTTCGTCATCAGCTGGGAACGTGTTCGTCATCAGCTCGCAACCTGTTGAATCCTAACCTTATCTCATCATGAGCTCAGCCCGCGTTTCTCATGGGCTAAGTTCATATTACTCATGAGCTCCGCCCATGTTCTTCATTAGCTCCGCCCATGTTCTTCATCAGCTGAATTCCTACATGTTATTATATCAGTCCTTGGTTGTTATAAGCTCAGCACGCGTGTATCATCAGCTCAGCTTTTATTAGTCATCAGCTCAGCTTGTGTAAGCTACTAGTCTAGCTGGTAGCAAACATAATGACCTATCTTGATACATGGGCCCACCAAAAATAGCCATGCTGCCATGTGCAAGCTAGTAATGTTAAAAGTCCTCATGCTACCATGTGTATCAATAAACTCCATGTTCCCCTTAGTATGGAACCACAGTTATTAGAATCATGAATCTCATCGGTCTCCATCAAACAAAGGTAGCAACCTTCTCTCGCACTCTGGTACCAGGCAGAGAGAGTCTGATTGAACAATGATCAGAATGCGTTTCATGGCTGTGCTTATGTAACGATAATGTTTTATCGCCATTATCGGGAGTTTCACAGTGACATGTCAGCGACTGCTCTTTGATGTGATCCAGTGATAAATGACATTGTCAAACCACTAATTGATGTGATCCAGTGATAAATGACATTGTCAAGCCACTAATTGATGTGATCCAATGATAAATGACATTGTCAAGCCACTAATTGATGTGATCCAATGATAAATGACATTGTCAAGCCACTAATTGATGTGATCCAATGATAAATGACATTGTCAAGCCACTAATTGATAGTTCATTAATTATTTGTATCATGCACAACAGACTGGTATCTGAATCTGGATGGATTTACACACAAAATCGACAGAAGTCCACGTGCAAGATTTCTGTCAATACATCACTTCCTATATGAAATCTGAATGAATTAATGTTTCAGATTGGTTTGAAACAATTCACCGACCTCTTTGTTCGTGACGCACACTACACGCATTTAATTCAGGATTGGATTAGTGCAGCACGAGAGCAATTGTTAAATGCTGTTCCGCCACTGATGAAAGTCACTGTCTAAAACATAACCATTGCAATATTTGACCAAAGTTATTTGTATCAATATTCCTCAAAGGTGCATTTCATCAAAAATCATAGATATTCTGCTCTGAATAAAAATTCGTCGATCGATTCCTTGCTAGGGTTAGTAATGATATCCAAAAGCCCGAGTCTAATCGGTGACCCCAGCTTTTAACCCACATATGACATACAGTAGACTCTGCAATACATCCGAGGCTGATAACGGGGGGAGTTTGAGCGATAATACCAAAAAATGGTTGTTTTGCGCATGCGTAGTTACTGATACAGTTCGTATTCATTTGAATATTTATGTGACCCAAGTTCGGAGGGTGTTTTCAGTGCGCTTGAATCGAATAATTATCATTGATGTGGTGGTGTCCCCAGTTACATGTAAGGTTTATAAACTAGTCATTGTAGCAATTTCACACAAATGGAAGCAAATATAAATTGCACAAAATAGCCGAAAAATGCATCTTTGTCAAATGTAACTAAAGAATCCTTATCTCCTAAATTTCTTTCGTTCAATATGTTTTTACTGACGGTTTTTGTTTCAGTAATGACGACAAACAGTCCGCATCACATTATCGATAAGTGTTTATCAGTGCGAAAACCTGTATCCACATCATGCGAACCTCTTGTGATATTTGTTAACAGAGGCCGACAGCAATCTAAACAAATGGCATGGATTATTAAACAGATGGTATTCAAAGTGCTCTGAGTAATAATTAGACTCTGCAGGAACGCCAACGGCATGTCTTCCAATGGCAAGCCATCGGGTCTGTTATTGCGCCTTGTTAAGAAACCCTATGCGCCGCACACGTTTGCGATAGATGTCAGCGAGGGGAGCTGGTAACGCGCACTATTTTTGGATAGATGTCACAAGCTGCGGCCCCTTAGATGTTTTGATATGACCCCTTAGCAGATGTTTTGACATGACCCCTTTACCAAGTCAATACAAAGCCGAGGGTATGGTACTAAGCCGGTCTCAGTGGCTTGGTGGTTTACTGCTTCGCCTTTTGATCCACAGGCTGTGGGTTCGACTCCAAGGTGTGACAACCTGACGCATACAAATGGCAGTCCCATCTTTGAAAAGGGCTGTAAAAGATCCTTTGAGGACGACGTGCTCCGTAGCAGTGACCAGTTTGGAGTAATTTACTCAATTGTAGTCGTACATAGCTTATAGTTGCTAAATACGAATATGTTTTGATGCACACAAACACACACACCCACGTTACTGGTCGATTACGTAAGGTTTGGACTTCTTTGACTTGGCACAAGCGCCAACGGCATGTCTTCCAATGGCTAGTCTGGACGACCATCAATACGGTATCAACATATTACCCACACTGATGTTATATCATACTTAAATTCCACAGTGATATGATCAGTCTCAGAAGAGCAGTGTCAGTGAAGAATTTATCAATGAAAAATTGAAGTATAATATATCTATAACGCATTGTGACACTTTATGGTGAGTCATTATTCGTGGCAAATTATGCGCATAATTTTTCAAATACCATATTTGATGAATTACACATATAACATAGCAAAATTACTTAGATAATACTTTTTATTTTAAAGCATATAGCTCGAATAACACACAACATTGAAATATTAAGCTCAAGCTGAAAAAATGTGACATATATTATATATATATATATATATAAATATATATATATATGTGTGATATATATATGTATATATACATGTATTCGTATATATATGTATATATATTATGTATATATATATGTATATATACATGTATATTTATATATATATATATATATATATATTTATTTATATTATATATCAATATATGCCATATCTATATATATGTATATATATAATTACATATATATATATATATATATATATGTATGTACATATATATGTTTATATGTATATATACATATATGTGTATTATATATATAAATTATATATATATATGATATACATACTTTATATATATATATATATTATATATATAGATATGCATATATGTATATATATATATATATATATATAATATATAATATATATATATATACGTAAATACACACACACTTGACTTACGAGTATGGCACAAGCAAACGGCATGTCTTCCAACGGCAAGCCTGGACGACCAGCAATACGGTACCAACAATATAACACATCCAATATTATCTCTAAACAAAAATATATATGAAAATATATATATATATATATATATATATATATATATATATATATATATATATATATATATATATACATATACATGTATTTATATACATATATTTATTTTTATATATTATATATATGTATATTTATATATATATGTGTAGATATATATGTATATATATGTATGTATATATATAGGTATATATACATTTATATATATATATATATATATTTATATATATTTATTTTCTTTATATATCTATGTATATATGTATATTGATATCTATGTATCTATATATATATATATATATCTCTATATCTATATATATATGTATGTTTATATATATGCTATATATATATATATATATATATATCTCTATATATCATATATCTCTTTCTCTCTGTGTCTCTTATATAGATATCTCTATTCCCTATCTCTCTCTATAGGAAATCCTATCTCTCTAGAGAGAAATATAGAGGTAGATCTCTCTCTCTATTCTCTCTCTCTCTCTCTCTCCTCTCTCTCTCTCTCTCTCTCTAGATCTCTCTCTCTCTAGAGATCTCTCTCTCTCTCTATATCTCTCTCTCTCTATATCTCTCTCCTCTCTCTCTAGATCTCTATATCTATCTCTATATATATCTCCCTATCTATCTCTATAGATAGATCTATCTATATCTCTATATCTATATCTATATATATATATATCTATATATATCCTATCTATATATCTCTCTATCATTCCCCAAAATTTCATGTTGATATGTCCAGCCGTTCCGGAGAAAAGCCCGAAAAACCTTGACTGGAGAAAAAAAGACATAATAAATGCTGCCTTGGTAGCCGCCAACTACACATAGCAGTAGATTTGTATTTTCTATGAAAGAATGGTTTCAATGACATTATATATAGTTTTATTACCACAGCAAACATACTGTGTTGTTAGAAATTTCGGTTTCTGCACAACTTTTTCTCATTATCCTAAATCTCATGTGGCCAACCTGTGAGATACAGTATATCTCTTGCTGAGCACAAATGGATGTCTAAATAATCTATCATGTGCAATGATTGTGAATTGGTTTTCAATAGTACAGAAATCACGAAACTACAGGGTTAAAACGCGGCACCAAGGCATTTGCTTTCATCAAATTAGTTCCATGAAGGAGTTAAAAATAACTCACTGTTCGACATTTCTGCCGGCTACTAACATTGTGCGCTCTAAAATAAAATACCACCACCAATGCATACATGATAACACCAGAGCTATGCAAACTTGCTTGAAATGCAACTTACTATGGCTACAGACAATGTTTATATAAATAACTGAAACATTCAAGAAGAAGCTGGTCATCATGTCGTACGATCCTAGTATAATTTATAGTGTGAGCTTGGTGGTGTAGTGATTAGTGATGATATATATATATATATATATATATATATATATATATATATATATATATATATATATATATATATATATATATATATATATATATATATATATATATATATATATATATATATATATATATATATATATATAGTATTTTACGCAATAAAATGGGTGACAAAACAGCCCCTTGTTCGACTATGTTAAAATGGACAGCGAAGCTATTGTTCCACTAAATTTTTAACGTTTGTTGCGTATACATGTATAGTAGGAGTTTATCAGTCATGGCACATAAACCACTCTCTTGTAATAAACCAAACAATTGCATACCTTGGAAGCGCCCAATAATATAACATAACATGGGAAATCTTGACAGTCATAGTGATCTATGATTTGCTTTTAAATCCAATTTGTAATCTACTCGATTTCAATACATCACTTTCAATAATCACACTATCTAACAGTTTCCCTGTGATGCTATCAAAAGCTCTTGATCGATAATTCTCACTGTTGTTCAAAGAGTTCTTTCTGTTCGTAGGAATAAGCACAAGCGTGGATGTCAGCATACCACGAGGCGTGTGTGCATAATTCAACATAATACTAAAACGTTTTGATAAATGGGCATATAAGTCATCGCAGCCATTCAGGATGTCATCAGAGGCAATTTAACAATTTAACAAAAACCGTCTCTTTTCAGCTTACAAGCTACCTGCCTAACTTGGGAAATGTCGCAAGTATGCTCACCGTGACATGTACATCACGAACCATGCGCCTGTGATCGCAATCCATCACGAGAGGCGATATATATATAACTATATAAATATATATATATATATACATATATATATATATATATATATATATATATATATATATATATATATATATATATATATATATATATATATATATATATATATATATATATATATATATATATAGTCACGTGAGCTGTACTTTGGTCGATCTTTTGTCTTCGTTATATCAAATTATTATCTAAGGCAGAGTTATGGAAAAATACTAGTCAAAACAGTCAGATGCATAACAAGGTTGCATTGTTCAATGACATAGATCGAGGACACATCTTGGCCCCATAGACTATTCAACAAGAAACCTATCAATCCAACATGGATATTTGTCATCTTCTCCCAACAGAAACCTATCAATCCGACATGGATATTAGTCATCTTCTCCCACAGAAACCTATCAATCCAACATGGATATTTGTCATCTTCTCCCAACAGAAACCTATCAATCCAACATTGATATTTGTCATCTTCTCCCAACAGATATCTATCAATCCAACATGGATATTTGTCATCTTCTCCCAACAGAAACCTATCAATCCAACATGGATATTTGTCATCTTCTCCCAACAGAAATCTATCAATCCAACATGGATATTTGTCATCTTCTCCCAACAGAAATCTATCAATCCAACATGGATATTTGTCATCTTCTCCCAACAGAAACCTATCGATCCAACATGGATATTTGTCATCTTCTCCCAACAGAAATCTATCAATCCAACATTGATATTTGTCATCTTCTCCCACAGAAACCTATCAATCTTCTCCCACAGAAAACTATCAATCCAACATGGATATTTGTCATCTTCTCCCAACAGAAACCTATCAATCCAACATGGATATTTGTCATCTTCTCCCAACAGAAATCTATCAATCCAACATGGATATTTGTCATCATCTCCCATAGAAACCTATCAATCTTCTCCCACAGAAAACTATCAATCCAACATGGATATTTGTCATCTTCTCCCAACAGAAATCTATCAATCCAACATGGATATTTGTCATCTTCTTCCACAGAAAACTATCAATCCAACATGGATGTTTGTCATCTTCTCCCACAGAAACCTATCAATCCAACACTGGTATTTGTCATCTTCTCCCACAGAAACCTATCAATCCAACATGGATATTTGTCATCATCTCCCAACAGAAATCTATCAATCCAACATTGATATTTGTCATCTTCTCCCACAGAAACCTATCAATCCAACATGGATAATTGTCTTCTTCTCCCACAGAAACCTATCAATCCAACATGGATATTTGTCATCTTCTCCCACAGAAAACTATCAATCCAACATGGATATTTGCCATCTTCTCCCAACAGAAATCTATCAATCCAACATGGATATTTGTCATCTTCTCCCAACAGAAACCTATCAATCCAACATGGATATTTGTCATCTTCTCCCAACAGAAACCTATCAATCCAACATGGATATTTGTCATCTTCTCCCAACAGAAACCTATCGATCCAACATGGATATTTGTCATCTTCTATCAATCCAACATTGATATTTGTCATCTTCTCCCATAGAAACCTATCAATCTTCTCCCATTGAAAACTTTCAATCCAACATGGATGTTTGTCATCTTCTCCCACAGAAACCTATCAATCCAACATTGATATTTGTCATTTTCTCCCACAGAAACCTATCGATCCAACATGGATATTTGTCATCTTCTCCCAACAGAAATCTATCAATCCAACATTGATATTTGTCATCTTCTCCCATAGAAACCTATCAATCTTCTCCCACAGAAAACTATCAATCCAACATGGATATTTGTCATCTTCTCTCACAGAAACCTATCAATCCAACATGGATATTTGTCATCTTCGCCCACAGAAACCTATCAATCCAACATGAATATTTGTCATCTTCTCCCAACAGAAACCCATCAATCCAACATGGATAATTGTCATCTTCTCCCAACGAAACCTATCAATCCAACATGGATATTTGTCATCTTCTCCCAACGAAACCTACCAATCCAACATGGATATTTGTCATCTTCTCCCACCGAAACCTATGAATCCAACATGGATATTTGTCTTCTTCTCCCACCGAAACCTATCAATCCAACATGGATATTTGTCATCTTCTCCCACAGAAACCTACCAATCCAACATGGATGTTTGTCATCTTGTCCCACAGAAACCTATCAATCCAACATGGATAACTGTCTTCTTCTCCCACAGAAACCTATCAATCCAACATTGATATTTATCATCTTCTCCCACCGAAACCTATCAATCCAACATGGATATTTATCATCTTCTCCCACCGAAACCTATCAATCCAACATGGATATTTGTCATCTTCTCCCAAAGAAATCCGTCAATCTAACATGGGTATATGCCCTCTTTTCCACCCAGAAGCCCCTCAATACACCAAGCACATTGATCCCCTCCCGCAACCAAACCCATCAATTCAACATGGATACATGTTGGTCGTGTATATTTGTTCTTTTCCCTCATAGACACACTCATATCTAGCATGATTATCGTCCAACCTAGTTCCAAGCTACCCGACGATTCAACATTCCTGACGCCTCATATAACCACGGATTATGCGTACGTTTACGACTCCTGCTTCTGTACTCGTTGACCCCGAGAGATTAATTATGTCCTTTATTTAGTCTGGCTCCCTGATGTCAGGACACACCGGCCTCTCGGGCTCTAGCAGAGGAAGTCTCATTAAGCAATGGTCAGATGGCTGTGCTTATGTAACGATAATGCCTTATGACCATGATAGGGAAGTGTATCACATTGACATGCCAGAGACTACACTTTGATATGACCGAACGATTGATGGCACTCCTTAGCCACTAATGGGTTATCTATTAATCATTTGTTGCATGGACTGTAAGACAGGAAACTGATAATGGATTGGAGTACATACAAGGCTAAGACAACAGCAGCCTATCTAAAGACCGTTCAGTCCGCCAACGTGATTTCGTCGAACAATTGTTATCGTCGTCACATGAGATGCTACGCTTAAACAAAAAATGACATATGCTCATCAAGCAATGTGCGGTGCACTAGTAATGTGGAGAGTACAACTTATTCAAAAGCTGCCCAAAGATGGATCAGAGATGCATCTGTGTACGTATTGATGTGATGGTGTTATACCCTTTGATCCCGACTCATTCCTGGTTGATTACTATTCATTGTTGGACGACCTGTATTATGATTACATAAGCTACGTGTTTCGGCAATAAAGAAGCTGATTACGCGGTCAGTGACGTATTATGATTACATAAGCTACGTGTTTCGGCAATAAAGAAGCTGATTACGCGGTCAGTGACGTATTATGATTACATAAGCTACGTGTTTCGGCAATAAAGAAGCTGATTACGCGGTCATTGTCGTATTATGATTACATAAGCTACGTGTTTCGGCAATAAAGAAGCTGATTACGCGGTCAGTGACGTATTATATAGGCATCTGATATACACAGAAACGCCACACAGAAACTCAAGTTAGTCTGAATCAGCGCTGAGATATGTCACAACCTCAACCATAATCATAGCAATGTCAGACGAGAGTTGTGTTTACAAATCTTTACCAACGAAAGTCATTGTGTAACTACAAGTTGCAAACGCACTTAGTTCCATGAATGTTTTCGTCAGATATTTGTTCAGCATGACAGACAAAGTATCCACATAAGAGAACTGGTATAAATGTTTACATGCACTTGCATTTGTAAAATGGACCTCCTTGATGGCATTTGCTAACAGCGGGCAACGTCTACCATACGCCCATGTACGAGCGTAATTTTCTCATGGATATGAGTCCAAATGGCATGGAGCACTCAACAGAAGCTAGATCACTCGAATTCATAGTGTTCTGATGAATGATAAAAACTTCCCAGTGGATATCAACTACAGATATAAGTACAGCTGTATGTTAATTCGTGCGTCGCACGAGGACAGTTTCGATACAGTAATCTATTGCTTTATTCTCATAACGAGCATTTGGTTGTCATCTTCAACAGCCACCGTGTGCATTATGTATTGTTGTTAGCTTTGGCCATCTCTTGGGCTTTTTAGCATGTAACATCAACTTAGAACATGGTCGCGATTAGAACATGGTCGCGATTAGAACATGGTCGCGATTAGAATATGGTCGCGATTAGAACATGGTCGCGATTAGAACATGGTCGCGATTAGAACATGGTCGCGATTAGAATATGGTCGCGATTAGAACATGGTCGCGATTAGAACATGGTCGCGATTAGAACATGGTCGCGATTAGAATATGGTCGCGATTAGAATATGGTCGCGGATTGTTATTCGTTGAGTTGTTAGTAAATGAGTCTCATGACCTTCAAGCTACAAGCTACGTGGTCACGAAGACCATGGGATTCTTCTTGTTTTTGACATAGGATTTGGAAGTGGGGTATTATTTTATGGTACCTCATACGTTTTACCCAACAATCGCTATGTAATGGGATACAAGCCAGTGGCAGCTATGTATTGGACGTAGATAGCCGACAGTGATAATAGTTTACTGGGCTTCACTAGATACCAGAGGCAGCATTGTAATAAGCTTTGAAAGCTGACTATTTGCGCGCGCATGAATATTAAAGCCCGTTTTGGTGCGTGTCCGGCCGAAGAAACTAGCGATTTTAGTGCGCATGTTCATGACCTTGGTCAAGCAGCTATAACCGATGTTACTCGAGCATTTAGCTGACACTTCCACTGTGCACATATTTGGGCAGTAGTTCACGCTATTGTGTGCCATATCGCTATGTCGACGGATGGGAACCCAACTGAGCAGAAAGCCGCTCAGACTATACCTAGAAAAGAACCTGCAACCCTTTTCACACAACAAAGCCAAACGGACGTTCAGTCGCGACTAGGGTGTGATCTCATCATGACTAGATTATTTATGAGCAGGTGTTCACGGGATACGTTGACGGTAGGTTGAGAAGATATATATATATATATATATATAGAGATATATAATATAGTATATATATATATATATATATATATTATATATATATAGTATATAGAGATATATAGATAGAAGATATATATATATAGATATAGATATACTAGAGATAGATATATATAAGATATATATATATATATATATCTATAATATATATATATATATATATATATACTATATATTCTATATAAGGCATAGGAGTTGACTGTTGATCATAGATTGCTGACAAACAGTGCTCTTGTGTTGGTTGACTGTTGATCATAGATTGCTGACAAACAGTGCTCTTGTGTTGGTTGACTGTTGATCATAGATTGCTGACAAACAGTGCTCTTGTGTTGGTTGACTGTTGATCATAGATTGCTGACAAACAGTGCTCTTGTGTTGGTTGACTGTTGATCATAGATTGCTGACAAACAGTGCTCTTGTGTTGGTTGACTGTTGATCATAGATTGCTGACAAACAGTGCTCTTGTGTTGGTTGACTGTTGATCATAGATTGCTGACAAACAGTGCTCTTGTGTTGGTTGACTGTTGATCATAGATTGCTGACAAACAGTGCTCTTGTGTTGGTTGACTGTTGATCATAGATTGCTGACAAACAGTGCTCTTGTGTTGGTTGACTGTTGATCATAGATTGCTGACAAACAGTGCTCTTGTGTTGGTTGACTGTTGATCATAGATTGCTGACAAACAGTGCTCTTGTGTTGGTTGACTGTTGATCATAGATTGCTGACAAACAGTGCTCTTGTGTTGGTTGACTGTTGATCATAGATTGCTGACAAACAGTGCTCTTGTGTTGGTTGACTGTTGATCATAGATTGCTGACAAACAGTGCTCTTGTGTTGGTTGACTGTTGATCATAGATTGCTGACAAACAGTGCTCTTGTGTTGGTTGACTGTTGATCATAGATTGCTGACAAACAGTGCTCTTGTGTTGGTTGACTGTTGATCATAGATTGCTGACAAACAGTGCTCTTGTGTTGGTTGACTGTTGATCATAGATTGCTGACAAACAGTGCTCTTGTGTTGGTTGACTGTTGATCATAGATTGCTGACAAACAGTGCTCTTGTGTTGGTTGACTGTTGATCATAGATTGCTGACAAACAGTGCTCTTGTGTTGGTTGACTGTTGATCATAGATTGCTGACAAACAGTGCTCTTGTGTTGGTTGACTGTTGATCATAGATTGCTGACAAACAGTGCTCTTGTGTTGGTTGACTGTTGATCATAGATTGCTGACAAACAGTGCTCTTGTGTTGGTTGACTGTTGATCATAGATTGCTGACAAACAGTGCTCTTGTGTTGGTTGACTGTTGATCATAGATTGCTGACAAACAGTGCTCTTGTGTTGGTTGACTGTTGATCATAGATTGCTGACAAACAGTGCTCTTGTGTTGGTTGACTGTTGATCATAGATTGCTGACAAACAGTGCTCTTGTGTTGGTTGACTGTTGATCATAGATTGCTGACAAACAGTGCTCTTGTGTTGGTTGACTGTTGATCATAGATTGCTGACAAACAGTGCTCTTGTGTTGGTTGACTGTTGATCATAGATTGCTGACAAACAGTGCTCTTGTGTTGGTTGACTGTTGATCATAGATTGCTGACAAACAGTGCTCTTGTGTTGGTTGACTGTTGATCATAGATTGCTGACAAACAGTGCTCTTGTGTTGGTTGACTGTTGATCATAGATTGCTGACAAACAGTGCTCTTGTGTTGGTTGACTGTTGATCATAGATTGCTGACAAACAGTGCTCTTGTGTTGGTTGACTGTTGATCATAGATTGCTGACAAACAGTGCTCTTGTGTTGGTTGACTGTTGATCATAGATTGCTGACAAACAGTGCTCTTGTGTTGGTTGACTGTTGATCATAGATTGCTGACAAACAGTGCTCTTGTGTTGGTTGACTGTTGATCATAGATTGCTGACAAACAGTGCTCTTGTGTTGGTTGACTGTTGATCATAGATTGCTGACAAACAGTGCTCTTGTGTTGGTTGACTGTTGATCATAGATTGCTGACAAACAGTGCTCTTGTGTTGGTTGACTGTTGATCATAGATTGCTGACAAACAGTGCTCTTGTGTTGGTTGACTGTTGATCATAGATTGCTGACAAACAGTGCTCTTGTGTTGGTTGACTGTTGATCATAGATTGCTGACAAACAGTGCTCTTGTGTTGGTTGACTGTTGATCATAGATTGCTGACAAACAGTGCTCTTGTGTTGGTTGACTGTTGATCATAGATTGCTGACAAACAGTGCTCTTGTGTTGGTTGACTGTTGATCATAGATTGCTGACAAACAGTGCTCTTGTGTTGGTTGACTGTTGATCATAGATTGCTGACAAACAGTGCTCTTGTGTTGGTTGACTGTTGATCATAGATTGCTGACAAACAGTGCTCTTGTGTTGGTTGACTGTTGATCATAGATTGCTGACAAACAGTGCTCTTGTGTTGGTTGACTGTTGATCATAGATTGCTGACAAACAGTGCTCTTGTGTTGGTTGACTGTTGATCATAGATTGCTGACAAACAGTGCTCTTGTGTTGGTTGACTGTTGATCATAGATTGCTGACAAACAGTGCTCTTGTGTTGGTTGACTGTTGATCATAGATTGCTGACAAACAGTGCTCTTGTGTTGGTTGACTGTTGATCATAGATTGCTGACAAACAGTGCTCTTGTGTTGGTTGACTGTTGATCATAGATTGCTGACAAACAGTGCTCTTGTGTTGGTTGACTGTTGATCATAGATTGCTGACAAACAGTGCTCTTGTGTTGGTTGACTGTTGATCATAGATTGCTGACAAACAGTGCTCTTGTGTTGGTTGACTGTTGATCATAGATTGCTGACAAACAGTGCTCTTGTGTTGGTTGACTGTTGATCATAGATTGCTGACAAACAGTGCTCTTGTGTTGGTTGACTGTTGATCATAGATTGCTGACAAACAGTGCTCTTGTGTTGGTTGACTGTTGATCATAGATTGCTGACAAACAGTGCTCTTGTGTTGGTTGACTGTTGATCATAGATTGCTGACAAACAGTGCTCTTGTGTTGGTTGACTGTTGATCATAGATTGCTGACAAACAGTGCTCTTGTGTTGGTTGACTGTTGATCATAGATTGCTGACAAACAGTGCTCTTGTGTTGGTTGACTGTTGATCATAGATTGCTGACAAACAGTGCTCTTGTGTTGGTTGACTGTTGATCATAGATTGCTGACAAACAGTGCTCTTGTGTTGGTTGACTGTTGATCATAGATTGCTGACAAACAGTGCTCTTGTGTTGGTTGACTGTTGATCATAGATTGCTGACAAACAGTGCTCTTGTGTTGGTTGACTGTTGATCATAGATTGCTGACAAACAGTGCTCTTGTGTTGGTTGACTGTTGATCATAGATTGCTGACAAACAGTGCTCTTGTGTTGGTTGACTGTTGATCATAGATTGCTGACAAACAGTGCTCTTGTGTTGGTTGACTGTTGATCATAGATTGCTGACAAACAGTGCTCTTGTGTTGGTTGACTGTTGATCATAGATTGCTGACAAACAGTGCTCTTGTGTTGGTTGACTGTTGATCATAGATTGCTGACAAACAGTGCTCTTGTGTTGGTTGACTGTTGATCATAGATTGCTGACAAACAGTGCTCTTGTGTTGGTTGACTGTTGATCATAGATTGCTGACAAACAGTGCTCTTGTGTTGGTTGACTGTTGATCATAGATTGCTGACAAACAGTGCTCTTGTGTTGGTTGACTGTTGATCATAGATTGCTGACAAACAGTGCTCTTGTGTTGGTTGACTGTTGATCATAGATTGCTGACAAACAGTGCTCTTGTGTTGGTTGACTGTTGATCATAGATTGCTGACAAACAGTGCTCTTGTGTTGGTTGACTGTTGATCATAGATTGCTGACAAACAGTGCTCTTGTGTTGGTTGACTGTTGATCATAGATTGCTGACAAACAGTGCTCTTGTGTTGGTTGACTGTTGATCATAGATTGCTGACAAACAGTGCTCTTGTGTTGGTTGACTGTTGATCATAGATTGCTGACAAACAGTGCTCTTGTGTTGGTTGACTGTTGATCATAGATTGCTGACAAACAGTGCTCTTGTGTTGGTTGACTGTTGATCATAGATTGCTGACAAACAGTGCTCTTGTGTTGGTTGACTGTTGATCATAGATTGCTGACAAACAGTGCTCTTGTGTTGGTTGACTGTTGATCATAGATTGCTGACAAACAGTGCTCTTGTGTTGGTTGACTGTTGATCATAGATTGCTGACAAACAGTGCTCTTGTGTTGGTTGACTGTTGATCATAGATTGCTGACAAACAGTGCTCTTGTGTTGGTTGACTGTTGATCATAGATTGCTGACAAACAGTGCTCTTGTGTTGGTTGACTGTTGATCATAGATTGCTGACAAACAGTGCTCTTGTGTTGGTTGACTGTTGATCATAGATTGCTGACAAACAGTGCTCTTGTGTTGGTTGACTGTTGATCATAGATTGCTGACAAACAGTGCTCTTGTGTTGGTTGACTGTTGATCATAGATTGCTGACAAACAGTGCTCTTGTGTTGGTTGACTGTTGATCATAGATTGCTGACAAACAGTGCTCTTGTGTTGGTTGACTGTTGATCATAGATTGCTGACAAACAGTGCTCTTGTGTTGGTTGACTGTTGATCATAGATTGCTGACAAACAGTGCTCTTGTGTTGGTTGACTGTTGATCATAGATTGCTGACAAACAGTGCTCTTGTGTTGGTTGACTGTTGATCATAGATTGCTGACAAACAGTGCTCTTGTGTTGGTTGACTGTTGATCATAGATTGCTGACAAACAGTGCTCTTGTGTTGGTTGACTGTTGATCATAGATTGCTGACAAACAGTGCTCTTGTGTTGGTTGACTGTTGATCATAGATTGCTGACAAACAGTGCTCTTGTGTTGGTTGACTGTTGATCATAGATTGCTGACAAACAGTGCTCTTGTGTTGGTTGACTGTTGATCATAGATTGCTGACAAACAGTGCTCTTGTGTTGGTTGACTGTTGATCATAGATTGCTGACAAACAGTGCTCTTGTGTTGGTTGACTGTTGATCATAGATTGCTGACAAACAGTGCTCTTTTGTTGGTTGACTGTTGATCATAGATTGCTGACAAACAGTGCTCTTGTGTTGGTTGACTGTTGATCATAGATTGCTGACAAACAGTTGGTTGACTGTTGATCATAGATTGCTGACAAACAGTGCTCTTTTGTTGGTTGACTGTTGATCATAAATTGTTGACAAACAGTGCTCTTGTGTTGGTTGACTGTTGATCATAAATTGTTGACAAACAGTGCTCTTGTGTTGGTTGACTGTTGATCATACATTGTTGACAAACAGTGCTCTTGTGTTGGTTGACTGTTGATCATACATTGTTGACAAACAGTGCTCTTGTGTTGGTTGACTGTTGATCAATATAGGATTGTGGAATTTGGTGAAATGGCTAATGCGCTGCAGATAACTATATGCTTGTTACGTGCGCTTCTTCTACAGGCCTTGTTCAGTGCTGTATACTGCGCCAGTATACAGTACCCAATGTACTCCGACACCTCTCTTGCCAGCATCCGTTCCATACAACAGGATCCCTCCCTTACCAATACACAACCCGTAGAACAGGACGCCTCTCTCACCAGCACACACACAATGGAACAGGACTTCTCTCTTTCCAGCACAGAATCTGCGGCACTGGACTCCTCTTTCGCCAGCACACAAAGCGTACAACAAGAAGTCGCGCTCTTCAGCATGCTATCCATACAACTAGAGTCCTCGCTAGCTAGCACGCAATCTGCCGAACAGGACTCCTCGCATGAAAGTACGACGTCTGTAGAGCCCAGGCAAATCCCAGATGAATGTTCCCATTTGACAAATATTCTCGGTATCCTTCTCGAACTCCGACGGGCGAATGAGGACGAGGTCAATGACACATCCAAGGAGCTTATACCAACGGACACCAAATACGAAGTACTAGGAATCGATGACCAATATCGAAGACTTATCCGATTGATCTTGCAATTGATACGTGACTACGTAACCGAGGAAGACATTGAAGACATATGCCTTTGCCTCTGCTCGTAAGTACCCGTTTCTTACATTGATCACCAAAGAGGTAATATCATGAGATCTCTCCTTTATGACATGTGCCGGGTCGGCTGTAGTTAGTTTGTATTGTTGTAGTAATTGTATATTTGTCGTTGGTGCTGTTGTTGTTAATGAACGTTGTTTCTGATATTATCTTCTGCTGTTGTAGTCGCTGGCATCATTATTGATTTCTTTGATGCTTTGATCTGTTTCCAACCATCATTGTTTTCTTCTTGATGTTGGTAATGCTAATGGTGGCTCTTCTGATGTCACCGTTTTATTCTCTATTGGCAACTAATGCTTCGTGATGTGTTTTGCTGTTGGTAACCAGGATGATGCCGTGTCCGCCAGAATGTGACGGCATCGAGCCCCCGTGGGGACCCTTGAACGTGGATAGTTCATACCACAAAGCCGTCCATTCACCATAAGAAAGCAACGTTGGTGTCAGAATTACCTGAATATTGAATCATTCTAATCTCTTAGAGTAGGTATATCTCACTTTTGAACCTCTCACTAAACGCTGCTATTAAATCCCCAATTTAGTACAACATCTGATATTCGCCATTTTTGATGTATAATAGAACGCGGATTTGCTTTCGTTTCAGAAGACTGAATCCAAAAAGAATACAACCCCGAGTTTATTTCGGTCGAGGGGTCAGTGGACTAACAAAAACAAAGAGGCTTCCCCAACCAATCCGCGCAGGGAAATTGAACCATGTGCTTCAATTGCCAAAATATGGAGAACAGCGCACAAAGTATGGTTTGGTTCCAGAGCCGTGTATCCGCTTTGAGAAGTTCATTGCCTGTGATCCGCCGGAACAAGTCGTGATGACCCGCTCCCTCTGTCGGTCGCCTGTGCACAAAATGTAGACAGAACGACTTATTGTCAGTGTCGTGTTTTATCATGTGACTACTAGGTCCCGTGTTCGATCCCTGCAGCCACCAAACTATATTCTGCAATATTGGTTTATATGTATTGCGAGTAATTTAATTTATGTTAAGCATTGAGTGTAAGACGGAACTTCAGTGAGGACTGGTTTGTTCCCCCATTTGATGCTGCCAATAAATCGAACCTATAACAAGACCCAGTCTTCTTTTTGTGCCCATAGTTTCTGTTGAAACGAAGATTTTTACACTGAGAATGTCAGTCAGTGAGTCAGAGTGTCTATGGCGATGATCACGGGTGGAGTTGAGAGAGTCCTGGGTGGAGTGGAGAGTCCTGAGTGGAGTGGAGAGTCATGGGTGGAGGAGTAATGGGTGGAGTAGTGAGTCCTGGGTGTAGTGGAGAGTCATGGCTGAAGTAGAGTCCTGGGTGCAGTGGAGAGTCCTGTTTGCAATGGAGAGTCATGGGTGGAGTGGAGAGTCATGGGTGGAGTGGAGAGTCCTGAGTGGAGTGGAGAGTCCTGGGTGTAGTGGAGAGTCATGGGTGGAGTAGTGAGTACTGGGTTTAGTGGAGAGTCATGGGTGGAGTGGAGAGTCCTGGGTGTAGTGGAGAGTCATGGGCCGAGTAGTGAGTCCTGGGTGTAGTGGAGAGTCATGGCTGAAGTAGAGTCCTGGGTGCAGTGGAGAGTCATGGGTGGAGTGGAGAGTCATGGGTGGAGTGGGGAGTCATGGGTGGAGTAGAGAGTCCTGGGTGTAGAGGAGAGTCATGGGTTGAGAGTCCTGGGTGTAGAGGAGAGTCCTGTGCATAGTTGAGATTCATGGGTGTAGTGAAGAGTCGTGTGTGTAGTGAAGAGTCCTGGGCCCAGAGTGTAGAGGAGATTCATGGGTGTAGTGGAGAGCCTTCACAATATATATACATATATGTGGCACAATCGCGCTGAATATCTTCACCGTTAGATCGACATATTTAACAACAGCGCTAACATCCTGAATCATCTCTTTATGACTGGCAGCATTCTCTTTGATACACTCTTGTTGGTCCTACTGGACAATGCAAGCGATGACACTTTTCACTGATATAAGTTGAATTTAGCTCGAGTACCCACTTGGCCATCGTATGTAATTGGGTGAATGAACAATAACCGGATATAAACCGGTGTGATGGGGAGGTGACAGAAGTGGACCATGGTTCAATGATACCACTGTGACCCCGACCCAACAAGGGGACACCTGATATATCGGGCGGTGCTACCAGATACTGAGATCGATGATATATATATATAAATATATATATATATAGATATATATATATAGAGATATATATATATATATATATATATATATATATATATATATATATATATATATATATATATATATATATATATATATATATATATATATATATATATATATATATATATAGCCTATAAGCTGTCATTTATATATATATTCATATATATTCATATAGATGTACGTATCTATGTATTTTTAAATATATGCATCAGTATATGTATATATCTCTATGTATATACATGTGTGCATATACATGTATATTGATATACATGTATTATTCATTGATACATTACTATATATATGTATGCATGTATATATGCATATATATATGTATATATATATATAATATATATATATATATATATTTATATCTATAAATATATATATATATATATATGTATATATATATATATATATATATATATATATATATATATATATATATATATATATATATATATATATATATATATATATATATATATATATATATATATATATATATATATATATATATATATATATATATATATATATATATATATATATATATATATATATAAATGCTATGGACATTTTACTGGAGGTTCGGAACCTTTAAGTTGTCAGTGGAATACAAATGACCTTTAATGTTATTTATGCAGAGCATGATATTAACAGCCAACGGCAATTCGATGGCAAGTACAAAGTTTTTTAATTGCTGACAACAATATAAGTGGACTACGTCTTGTCATCATTTACATCTGCTGTGCATCATCAATGAAATGAAGGGAACTCACATATCGATATTTATTATTCAAGTACAGTTCGGTTATACATGTGACGCCGTCGTTTGCTAGACATCATATGAAATTTTTTCTGAAGAAAGTCATGCCCCAAATGTGCATTCAACAGCAATGCCAATTATTGAAATTGAAAAAGCAACTTCCCTCATCAAGAACGCGATAAAAAAGACAAATTATAGAACATTGAAAACGTGCTCGAGCACGGGTAGGAGTTATTATGTATGTCACATTGTGTAACACATCGTTAACGATGTGGCTCCCTGATTACAATCTGCGCAACAGAAACTGACTTTGGCGTCTGGTCGGTCCATGCCTAGTGCGTTGCTCTCCATTGTCTGGCAATGATACTCAGCCCCATTCCACAGTGCGGACAAGTTGAGAAGGCCTAAACGTCAATTGGTAACCCCGATAAATGTTGCGCCATGTATAAACTTGCGAATCTGTCTTCTGTAAGTAATACAAATCCATATCTAATAGTGCTACAAAACGAGGAATAGAATATGCGCTGTTTTATATTTGGGACTCAACTTAGCAGCATGTTGTTAATGATTCAATAACGAAATATTGCAAACTCTACATGTGAACCTTGAAATTATTGTGACACCTACGTTTTCTACTTATGGAGCAGTTTTCTACTTATTGCTGTCTTGTGTTAACCACCTAGGTTGACGGGTCCCCACGGGGGCTCGATGCCGTTACATTCTGGTGGACATGGTATCATCCTGGGTACCAACAGCAATACACATCAACAAATATTAGTTGCAAATAGCAGCAGCAGCAGCAGCAGCATGAGAAGACAGCAGTCTCCCCATGTATACCAGTAGCACAGCTACCAGCATGGTCAGCATCAACAGGGGAAACAGTGATATTTAGAAAGTCCTTAAATCAACAATAATGTCTGCGATATCATCTACTAATATAGTAACGATGATAGAGGTAGCAACATTGTTAAAGGCAGCAATGTCAACAACAATGGACAATGCAATGTTGACGAAGACAATTAGACATATGCTATCAATGTGAATACTAATGATATGACCATTATGATCATCATGTTAAGGTAAACAAGCACTTACGAGCACAGACAAAGGCAGATGGCTCTGATCTCTTCCTCTGTTAAGTTATCGTGTATCAGTTGCAAAAGCAAACGGATAAGTCTGCGATATATAGCGTCGATGCCTAAGATTTTGTCTGTCGAAGTATGCTGCTCCTCGGCGAGAACAACTTCTTCCTCGTCCACTCGTCGAAGTTCGAGGAGAGTATCTAATATATTGATCAAAGAGTGACATTCAAGTGGATGATGCCCAGGCGCCACGCGCGGTACAGAGGGCAGGGAGGAGTCCTCCTTTTCTGCATATTTCGTGCTAGTAAGCAAGGATTGTGGGCTGGCGAGAAATGAGTCTTTTTCTGCCGACTGAGCGCTGGAGAGAGAGGAGTCCTGTTCTATGAATGACATGCTCGTATAAGAGGAGTCTTTTTCTAAAGTTTGTGTCCCAGTAAAAAAGGTCACCCGTTCCATATGTGGTGGGCTGGCGAGAGAGGAGTCCTGATTTACATTTTGTGCGCTGGTGAGAGAGGAATCTTGTTCTACATTTTGGGCGCTGGTGAGAGTGGTCCCTTGTACTACTGATTGTGGGCTTGCTAAGGAGGAGTTCTGTTGCCCAGGCCGTGTGCTGTTGGGAGAGGCGTCCCGTTCTACAGATTGTGACCTGGTGAGGGAGAAGTCTAGTGATTGTGTGCTGGTGTTAGGGGAGCCTGAATCCACCGGGTACGGCATACTGGCAGTAGATACAGCACACAGCATGGCCAGAAGAAGGAGGTCGCGCAACACATCCATAAGGAACTGTAGCATTTCCCAAGTTTATTCATCAACTGCGTCAGTTCTACCTAGAACAAAATAAGTATAAATCACAATTGGCTGATAACGGGGTCAATGTTAGACACTCCAGTTTTTCAGCATATAATCAACTGCCTCTACAGAAATCAGAATATCGACCACTCGGGACATGAACCCTTTGTCACAAGAAGAATCCTTTGAAGCAGACGTTCCGAACGGGTCAGGTTCCAAATCATAATGTGCCGTCGAAGCACAAAGAGCCTTTTGAACCCAGAATAATTAACATTAGCCCTTTTGATATCCAATTAAAGCCCTTAGCAATTCTACCGTTTGTCCCGATGACCCGAAGCTCCCGACAGCCACTCACCCACTGAAACCACCCCTGCCAATCCAGCGAACTTATAGATCACACCAGCAAACTTCACCCCACCATCGACACTTCCGGTGCTCTGACTACTCAAAAACACTAAGAAAGAGCATACCAGTCAACAAGCTCATAACTTCATAAAGTCTCGAGTACTTACTACAAGGATACAAACCACACAGTTCCTACCTACATCGATAGAGGAGACCTTGTCATCTCTCCTCATCATCAATCACCACGACAACACCCGGTCATAAAAATATCAGATTCGCCCCGAGACAAGAGCACATTATTGGTAGACATTGCACCAAAACAAGCGCAATATTTGTCAACATAGACTTCCAGTAAATAGAGCCACCTACCTTGCGGTTTCACACGGGCCATTCTGTTCTCCTTGATACCACGGTTCCATCGACACATATAACCTGGATCTGAGATAAGACCATTATCTATGCACCCCCTGCAAAGGGATATTGCTCCTGTGTGGCCTTGAGTCACTTCCATTGTAATCTATCTTATCTATATAGATTTACCACAAGAGGCTGTAAATCATTACTGTGTTGTGAGCGCTATCTTTGATCTGGAGTTCCGACAATTAAAGTTCCGGAGCTGTACGAACACCGGGCACCCATGGACACCACATGGAGCATTGACCGCACGATTATATATCAAGGGCGTCCGATAAGTGGATAAATTACAGCACCCAGACCCATCCACATTGTATCTAGGTCTAAGTCATGAATGGGTCTCTGGAACATATCTCATCATGCTATCATAACCCTAGTACGCCATGGCCATGGACATCCCTGCATGCTGTCAAAAATTTCCTTCCAGCTATTACGTACCCTCCACTGCAAAGTAATGCATTCCATCACTCCACTCTACATCCTTGCAGCCTTTGCATTTTCTTCACACCAATGCATTCCCTTCGACAACTCTACATCCTTGCAAACTTTACACTTTCTTCACACCATTGCATTCCATTCCGACAACTCTACATCCTTGCAGCCTTTGCACTTTCTTCACATCATTGCATACCCTTCGACAATTCCACATCCCAGCAGCCTTTGAACTTTCTTCACACCATTTTCGTTCCATCATTTAACTTACTTCCACTGAATGCTATTTTTATCCCAATATATTTTAATCACCCTTGAATGTTATTATTATCCACTGAGTAGCAGCTCAGCAAGTTGTGCCAAGCAGGGCTAACGTAGGGTTGAAAAGGAACAACGTCACAGATCTCTCATGTTTACTCTACAAACTAAGGCAATCACTACACCTGTATGCCATCATCATCAGGTATATTAACCAACAATAGAATAGATCACACTTTCTTCACAGCACCTATCTTTCCCAGTATACACGTCTTATGAAGTCCATGTATCTATATATGCCACTGTCCATTTTCCCGATCATTAACACATAACACTCCCCTTCTCTTAGTTCACAATCACTCACCATTACACATCCCACCATTACACATCCCATTATAGCACATCACACTAATGCACATCCCGTTAATGCACATCCCGTTATTGCACATCCCACCATTGCACTTCCCATTAATGCACATCCTACATTTGCACATCTCATTATTGCACATCCTACCATTACACATCCTATTATAGCTCATCCAACCATTGCACATACCACTCTTACACATCTCACCTTTGCACATCCCACCATTACACATCCCACAATTGCTCTTCCCACCATTTCACATTAGTTGGGTAAAATGTATGCAGTACCATAGAATAATGCACTACTTCCAAATCCTACATCCGAATCATGAGGATCATTGTGTTTTCGCGACCACGTATTTTGTTACTTGAAGGTCATGGGACGCAGACCAACTGAGAATCTACCTTTCTGTATGAGACTCTCTTACCAACTACTCAATGAATAACAATTCGCAGCCACATTTTAATTGTATCAGAGCTGATCGTTTGTGTTACATGTATTTGCTAAATGCAAAATAATGGCCAACCATATATAATGGCCACGGTGGCTGTTGAAGATGACAACCAAATATTCGTTATGTGAATAAAGCAATATATTACTGTATCGAAACTGTCCTCGTGCGACGTACGAATTAACATACAGCAGTACTTATATCTGCAGTTGATATCCACTGGGAAGCATTTATCATTCCTCAGAACACTATGAATTCGAGTGATCTAGCTTCTGTTGAGTGCTCCACGCCATTTGGACTCATATCCATGAGAAAATTACGCTCCTACATGGGCGTATGGTAGACGTTGCCCGCTGTTAGCAAATGCCATCAAGGAGGTCCATTTTACGAATGCAAGTGCATGTAAACATTAATACCAGTTCTCTTATGTGGATACTTTGTCTGTCATGCTGAACAAATATCTGACGAAAACATACATGGAACTAAGTGCGTTTGCAACTTGTAGTTACACAATGACTTTCGTTGGGAAATATTAGTACACACAACTTTCGTCTGACGTTGCTATGACTATGCATAAGATAGTGACATATCTCGACGCTGTTCCACATGTCAATCAAATTCCTATATTATAATACGTCACTGGCCGCGTATCACCTTCTGTATTCCTGACGCACATAGCTTTTGTAATCATTATATAGGTCGTTAAACAATGAATAATAATTAACGATGGATTGTCTAGATCCAAAGGTTAAAACACCATCACATCAATATGTACACAGCTGCATCCCTTACTCAGCTTTGGGAAACTTCGGAATATGTTGTACACTCACAGCTTTTAATGTATAACGCATTGGTGATGGGCGTATCGTCTAACGGTTTACTCAATCATAACATTTCACGATGCAATGTTACCAAAGGTAACAATTATTCAAAATAACCATGTACGTCAGCACTAACGATCACTAAGATTCTCCGCGGTTGATTCTAAGCCTTGTATGTACATCAATCCATTATCATTTTCCAGTATTACGGTGCATGAAACAAATGATTAATAGAAAACCCATTTATGGCTAGAGAGTGCCATCAATCGTTGGGTCACATCAAAGTGTAGTCTCTGGCATATCACTTTGTAACACTTCCCGATCGTGGTCATAAGGCATTATCGTTACATAAGCACAGTCATCTGACAAATTCTGACCATTGCTTAATCAGACTCTCTATCTTCTGCTAGATCACGAGTGTCTTAACAGCATGAGGCTCGACTTAACGACGCTGTCGCAAGTGAAGCCCCTGTGGTAGCAACAGAATCAATCTCTCGGGGTCAACGAGTACAGCAGCAGGAGAAGTAGACTAACGGGTTCTCTGTGTTTTGGATGAGATACCATGTCATGTGTGGAGTGCAAAGATTGGGTGAGGACTTTTGTCAGATACGAAATAATACTCATAATGGATTGTTGGGTGGCTTTAAGCTAAGAGGACCAATAATCACATTTGATAGCCGGGTTTCTGAAATGGGGAAGGTCCAATATTCATTCTCGATTGGCGGGTCTCCAGGAGAAAAGGACAATTGCCTGGGGAAAATGAGTGACCACGTACGCATGCGCAATTTGATCAATTTCTTGTATAGTGCCAAACACGTGGTGAGTTGATGATTGACTACAGACTGTGCTAATGACAAGCTGAACTGCGCTGATGATGTACACGAGGTCAGTTGATGATGAACACGAGGTCAGCTGATGACGAACACGAGGTGAGCTGAAGCTGAATTCGACGTGAGCTGATGATGACTACAGACTGTGCTAATGACGAGCTGAACTGCGCTGATGACGAACACGAGGTGGACTATGTATCTAATTGGGCGCCATGATCAACCTCCCTACTTTGCTTACAAATATAGACTTATAATTAGTAGCCGGGTGGAGTAAAGCTACGCATGAGAAAATGAGGTGAGCTAATGACGAAGACAAGGTGAGCTGATGACAAACACCAGGTCAGCTGATGGTTAATTCGAGGTGAGCTGATGGTGAATTCAAGGTGATCTGATGACGAACCCCACGTCAGCTGATGACGAACACCAGGTCAGCTGATGGTGATAATTCGAGGTGAGCTGATGACCAACACGAGGTCAGCTGATGCTGAATTCGTGGTGAGATGCATACGGACATATGGTGAGCTGATGATGAACATGAGGTGAGCTGATGAGAAAATGCCTTACACGAGAGCACGGCGGTGAATGCGGGCTCATCATTTGGTTCTATAAATACCATATATTGAATGCGATCCGTATTCTCAGTAATCTCTTCGCACGCTGACGCTTACACTTACATTACTCCCGATTGATCAGCTTCTTCTGGCAACTAATTTGTGAAAACATGACGTGGCTCAAGTGCGTTAGAAGCACGGCGGGTGATCAACATCTTGCCAGCTCATGTTAGCCATAAATTCAGGAAACTAGCGACGAGAACCATACACTCTCCGAGATGAGAGATGGCGGGATCTCCCTGCATGTGACGTCGTCTATCTGAAATAACTGAACAGTGCTTCCTGCTTGTTGCGTTAATCACGTGAGACAGGAACAACCCAAAGTGACGAATGCGTGCCGTATATCACAAACATTGGTGCTGTTTGGCACTTGTACGAAATGCCCCAAATCTTGGCAAGTCAATATATATATATATATATATAGATATATATATATATATATATATATATAGATATATATATATATAGATATATAGAGATATATATATATATATATATATATATATATATATATATATATATATATATATATATATATATATATATATATATATATATATATATATATATATATATATATATATATACATATACATGTACATATATATATATACATATATATATATATGTAGAAGTACATATGTATATATTATATCTATGTATACATATAAACATACATATATCTATATATGTCGTTGAATCACAGCTGTTGGTTCACATTAATATCTAATTGGCTAATCATGAATCTTTAGGCATCAGCTTTACATGCCTTCTAAAAAGTGTCACTGCGTAACCAAGCAACGACACTGCTTTGGGATTCTTTCATGGCCACTTTACAGCTGTAGCAACTAGTGATCGACCTCTACGTCTCTTTACGTGTGCTGAACACCCATCAGAGGATTACGTCATGAAACTGTGCTAATTTTCAATCCCACTTGGATATTTCAACATCGCCAGTTGATGCTACTGTCTGGATTCTCAACCTTATAGACAACGATCCCATCGCAAATGCCTCCACTTGATAATCCAGCCATGACGCGATAGATCACACTCCAGCCGCGTCGACTGGACGTCCTTTTAGCCTTGTTGTGTGTTAAGGGTCACTCGTTTGCTTCTATGTATCATCGAGGGAGTCTGCCAAACGTGCAGCTCATTCTCATCCTCGTCCGTCGATAACGTAAATGACGGAGTGCTGTGACGTAGATGACGTAAATGACTGAGTGCCGTGACGTAGATGACGTAAATGACTGATTGCTGTGACATAGATGTTTGAAAATCTAGTGAAATCAATCTGCGTAAGAACAGCATTCACATATAATATTTGGTGATATAAATGAGCTGTGAGACGCAGAGCAACAGCCTGTAACGTCTGCTATATTAATAAATCGCCAACTGCTCAGGAACAACACTAACTTATAACGCCTGTGATATCAATCGACCATAAACGCCTTGGGAACAACACATAGACACGCTGACAACAGCGCATGCACGAATACATTAAGGCTGATAAGATTTCCTATTACATGCAGGTATTAGTTAAATACCTCAACAGTTTTTGACTCGGTGCACAAACCACATCCCATATTCATTTACAACACCCTTCACACTTTTACGGTGCTAGATTGATCTCAACTACCTTCAATGGGATCATTTTGTAATTATAATGCGTCTTAGATATGTGCCTCTCATATGTCAATTTTGAAAAAAAATTGTGGGGGGGGGGGCAACAAGATGTTTGCATTTCTTTTATTAGGAAAGCATTTGAGAGCGTAAATTAAAGCTATGGTTCGAGGCAATGTAATTTTAGTGTTATATTTGTGCTTTTATTGTGTAATATAGGTGTTTGTGGTGTTATATTTGTGTTTTGTGGTGTACGGTTTTGTGTGGTATTGGTGTTTGTGGTGTTATTTTTGTGTTTTGTGCTGACATTCAGAGATGAGTTAGTACATGTAAGTATGTTCTTGGACTTATTTACAAGAATTACTACAATAACACTTTTTATTCGCCATCGAATTGGAGCAGTAATGTTTCCCAATGTGATCATCAAGCAACACATATATTTTATCTTTATAAACATGCAAAAATGTTGCTTATTCCGCAAATATTAAACAACACAAAAGCATCAAGTTGAACATCTACCAAAGCAGTTACAGTACAGCTACATGGGGATATAAATAAGTGTTGAACAGGTGTCAAGGACCACAAACACAACAAGAAATGTGAATGTCCCAGCTGCCCCGCCATCTAATCCACCCGCACCAATACGGATCATAACGTCATCTATCTGCCATATTGAAGTCTGATTGTCGATTCAAATGAACTTGACATCAAATTCGAGACATGAAAATCCTTGCCAATTATCGTTTTGTCCAACATACATTTATAAGAATAATAGTCATTGTAAAAAAATCCCCCAAACCCCGCGCCAACCCTACACTGCCCACCCCTTTTCACTCTGCTGTAGAGATTGGAGCTGTATAATGCCCACCAGGTAAGTTCAGTATCATTCCGCAAACTCAGCTAGCACACAAAAACAGGAACAAATAGTTAAGCGTTTTTAAGAGCAATATTATGGTAAGCCGTTTCGATATCGACATACGCCAAAAGCAGACAAGGTTTATTGAAGGACACACACACATATATATATATATATATATATATATATATATATATATATATATATATATATATATATATATATATATATATATATATATATATATATATATATATATATATATATATATATATATATATATATATATATATATATATATTATTATAAACGTGTCGGAGATCATTGACAACAGATCAACCGATTGTTGTTTTCCACGTCATAATAAAGGACTTGAATGGCCACCCAATTTGTAGTCCGGCCACCCAATTTGTAGGCCGCTGATGTCAGGGATTGCTATTCATAACGGTGTCAATTGCCTCAACTAAGTAGCTACACGTTCTCTGGTCGGGATGATTTGCTGATATTTTTTTTGTGAAGGGTCCATCGAGGGCCGCATTATCATTATCAGGGCAAATCATAACATGGCCGTGCCATTGTGAGTGAGTGAGTGAGTGAGTGAGTGACTGACTGACTGACTAACTGACTGACTGACTGACTGACTGTCTCTCTGACGGACTGACTGACAGATGGATTGAATATTATGGATGGAGGATGTGTGAGTGGGATGGGGAGGGGTTGAGAATGGGTTGGTAGGAGGTCGCTGTTAGGAGGAAGGGACTGAGGTCGTGGTAGGAGGAGGATGATGAGGCTGGGATGGAAGGAAAGGGATGAGGTTTGGTTGGGAGGAAAGAGATAATTTTGAGGGAGTGAGGAGCTGACGTTGGGGTTGGAAGGTGGATCAGTGGTTTGGTTGGAGGGAAACGCCTGGGGTTTGGTGTGGGGGAAGGGGCTGAGGTTTAGAATGGGAGGCAGTGGCTGAGGTCTGGGATGGGATGGGAGGGAAGGGGCTGAGGTTTTGTTTGGTTTGGAGGAAAGGGGCCGAGGTTTGGGATGACAGAAGGGACTGAGGTCTGGGATGGTAGGCAGTGGCTGAGGTTTAGAATAGCAGGCATGGGATGAGGTTTGGGATGGGGGGAAGGGCCTTAGGTATGGGATGGAAAGGGCCTGATGTAATGGTAGAAGGAAGGGGCTGTGGTGGAGTCGGAAAGAAGGGGTTGTGGTTAGGATCTGAAGAAGAGGCTGAAGATGGTGTGAGTGGAAGGGATATAGTTAGTATGGGAGGAGGGCTGAGGTTGAGGTGGGCGGAAAGGGTGTAGTTTTGACTGAAAAGAGGGGTTATATTATGGATTGATTTGAGGGCGATGGTCGATATGTCGCCGATCACACTTTTGTGTTCCTTTTAATCTTGCCAAAGTAATATGGGCTACAACGAAGATACATTTGTAGGGCTACTACCTTGTTGGGATATAAATAGCAGTCATTTCTGAGAATCGAGGCTATTCTTAGTTACTCGTGATAAGGTAAGTGTGTCTTATCAACAGCCCCCCGCCCAGTCCGCTTCAACTCTGCCTCAAAAAGTCAGCTTCCCACATCCGGTGATTCACTATAGTGGATGATAAAGTATCTATAAGTGTTCACGCGTTTCCGTATCATTAGTGACGCATCCCACTGACTAGGGTGAGATACACTTTCGAGTGCTCGGAGTCGTGGTTCCGTGCTTGTGATCCTGTAATATACCGTCAAACTGCTAAACCTATAACTTTTGGTCCGAAACAATCAACATCCCCAGAGCCACTATAAACCCGTTCTGTGTGGTTGTCCTTGACCTACTGACTTCCCAGAAGCCACTCTAAACCCGTTCTGTGTGGTTGTCCTTGACCTACTGACTTCCCAGAAGCCACTCTAAACCCGTTCTGTGTGGTTGTCCTTGACCTACTGACTTCCCAGAAGCCACTCTAAAAACCGTTCTGTGTGGTTGTCCTTGACCTACTGACTTCCCAGAAGCCACTCTAAACCCGTTCTGTGTGGTTGTCCTTGACCTACTGACTTCCCAGAAGCCACTCTAAACCCGTTCTGTGAGGTTGTCATTGACCTATTGACTTCCCAGAAGCCACTCTAAACCCGTTCTGTGTGGTTGTCCTTGACCTACTGACTTCCAAGAAGCCACTCTAAACCCGATCTCTATGATTGTTCCTGACCTTGTAACGTCCCAAATGCCACTCTGAGCCCGGTCAGTGTGGCTTAGTTGAAAGAATTATTGAGTCAATATATTGGCGTTACATTCTTTCATAAATTAACAGTCTATAAATGCGCGGCAGATTCATATCTGACAATAACAAACTGTCCTTATTCATATATACCGGGGATTGTCGGGCAACTGGAGTTATGTGGGAGTGCCCATCGTGGGAGGGTCATGCATTCTTAAACCTGATATGGGGACGAGAATAAAAAATATTTAAATCCTCAATAAATCCCCAGAAAGACCAACTCGAAGGAACAAAAAAAAAACATGATGAAAATTTGAAAAGAGGAAATATTTGAGGGGACGGTAAGAAAAAAATGCGCAGAATTACGAAGGGGCAATTATTTCAGGAATGAAAGGCAGAGAAATCTGCCGTCAAATTCCTGATTGCCCCCACTTTGATAAATAATGAACGCTTCTTAATTGATTATGAAACAGGGACAAGAAGGCTATGAAAATCCGGGGGAATGATGTGATTACGGCTTAGCGTAGAGAGTAGCTTGCATGAAACATTTCCAGCCCCTTTGTTCCATTCTTCTCAAAGAATTCGGATTATATCGATCGAGCTATCTAACAACCAAACAATTATGATTCATAACTAAATATTAAAGATATCGATTGCGATTTTGGCGATATCACGATCTAAATATCAATCCATCAAGGTGCGGTGTGTAAAAAATACTTGAAAGAATTACCTGTCGATTGGATTAGAGGACCCCAGGGAGGGACGTAGTCGCCAGGGCAGTCAGGGGGGCAGGGCATGATTCTGAAACATATATCATTATCAGTTATCGACGTTATATTATTAACATTCAATCGTAAAAGCGTGAGAAGAGTACGTATTGCGTGGATCGGAAATATTTGGCGGTGGTTGTGGTAAGAGCAGCGATCTGGTTGCACAAATTAACCCTTTCTGGAACGTTCATTATCCCAAATCTTGACTTCCACAACATTGCCAACCTCTCTATTTTTTTATATATATATATATATATATATATATATATATATATATATATATATATATATATATATATATATATATATATATATATATATATATATATATATATATATATATATATATATATATATATATATATATATATATGCACAATATTGGATTAGATCGCAAAATGCTAACAATAGTTCATAATGATCACGTCTACAACAAATATTATTTTTGTTATCCATAATGATTGAAAATTATTTAAAAATATATATATATATAGAGATATATCGGTGCCCGATTTCGATGCCCAGCAATAGAGGATAAAATATTGGGTTTTTCATTTCCTTACGATATACGAATAGTACAAAGCAGCGCAATTATACTCACGAACAAAGGCATTTACAAATAGCTTCGATCTCTTCGTCAGTTAGATCATCTTTGATAATCTCCCAAATCCATTGCAGTAGCTGCTCCCAGATCGTCGTCACATGTGCATCAAATCGTTCGGTAGCTGGCAAAATCTCTCCCTGACCTCCACCGCCATCGCTTTGACCTTTCGCAGTGCGAATGACCTCTACAATGTGTATCCAACCCAGCCCCCGCAGCGTGAAGTCGCAGAGGTCTTCATTTGACAGATCTTTTGGAACAGTTGTGAGAGCAGGAAAGCTGACAGAGAAGGATAAGTGACACACAAGTACCGCCAGGAATAGAAGTTTGATCGCCATGCTTCCGAAAGAAAACGATGTGTCTTCTCCAAATCGTTGTAGTAGAAATGATCTACCTCAATACGTGGTCGTGTTCATGTGTTCAACGCACTCATTCAAAAATGATGGTGTTTTTTTTAGGCGTACCACCTTTTCATGACTTATTGCCGCTTGACAGGGACCTGTCATTTATTGTAAAGAAGCCATCTTATTTCGACGCACTCACAAGGCTCTCATGCCTTATCTTGTCGCATTATCGCTCGTTCAAAAATCGAACGACATATACAGCCAACTACAAGGTATATGGTGTTTCTCTACATGCACTTATATGTTAAATGGCTTGTCACGATAAGGAATCACAATGCACAAAATCGAACGCCTTCAGGATAAGAAGGCCATAACTGATTATAACTCTATTAAGGACCTCCATACATAATGTATCAGCATATACAAACGCATGAGATAAACAGGTGTCACATGGGAGGTCACTATTTGATATCACTGACCGGACTTTCTGTGAATACATAGTATATACGTATATATACATATATATATATATATATATATATATATATATATATATATATATATATATATATATATATATATATATATATATATATATATATATATATATATATATATATATATATATATCTATATCTCTCTATATATATATATATCTATATATATATCTATATATATCTCTATATATCTCTCTATATCTATATATATATATATATATATATATATCTATATATATATATATATCTATACAATATAAGACACTGACACTTGCCAACCATAATTGTATTATTACCCGGTGCACTTCGTAAGACAAATCTTTCGAGATTATGTTTTGCTTATTTTTGACAGACCATGATTCGTGAAAGACGCTGAAAACGGAATAAAAATATGATGTAATTGCTGTTTAGTGATTACTCGACTCAGTCACTCATTTGAATGTTGCTGGGAAGATGTCCTTAAAGCACCAGTTATTTATGATTTGGTGTTTTTGATGCAAGGTAACGATTGAATCAAGGCAATGTAAACAAAATACAATTGCAATAAATCACCATAAATGCCTTTTTCTGCATTTACGGTTATACAGTGCATTCAGTGGTGAGGGAACTTGATCTTGTGCGCCGAGCACTGTTGACGGAAAGCAATAGGTCTACAAAGTGGTGTCGTCATAGTCTCGTCCGAACCCACGTTGTGCAACGGGGTCTAAGATCTGACCAGCCGTTTGCACGTGAGCGACGCCTTCGAGCTCGCACGTCCAACTGGTTAGCGTGTGATAAACGGCACGTGAGGGACGCTGTACAGGGGGCGTGGCCATGGGAAAATGACACGTCGAACAATATAGTCCCATTTTGAATCGCACTGCGGTGTGATTAATTACTGAGAGTCATGGGATTGCGTCAGAGTCGCATCCACATGAGGGTCAAAAGTTCACATGTACCACCGTCCAATAGTCCGAAACCTAGACACATTTGTAACGACAATTCCCATTCGCGCTGAACATTTATTTATTGTCTAGTTGGATTTCTTCTATGAGCATATGATGCACTTTTCTTGCCTGCGAACTAATGAATCATTCTTATAGTTTACCCCCAGCCATTCTCTAACTCACCATGCAAATATATATCTAACTTAGTGAAGATCGTTTTTTTTATCTGCGATGCGACGTGCCACTTTGTAGCCCCATATCTCATAAGAGCGATGGCCCGTACAGACTGGACACCAATGGCTAACAGGAGAGCCGCAAATTTGACTGGCAGTGGGCTCCATAATTTGAACTATTCCCGCACGACAACCCTCCCCGAATGAGCCAGCATTCAAATGTGAACGTCCACCAATGAAGAGGCTGTTCCAAATTCTCCAGTTCCCGTTAAAATGTCAGGGTAAATCAGCGCTATTATTGTGTTTCACCCTGCGGTGTGCTCAGACACAAAACACGAAAAGCCTACGTAAACTGGGGCCGATTTGAATGCAACAGCACACCCTGCACCGAATAGGTACACTAAAAGAGTTTTTAGCCTTGCTAAAAAAGGTTCACTCTCGCCTCCGCCCGAGAAAATATATAAAGACTCCACCTGTGAGCAGCGTATGCTGTGTCATGGCGTCTCATTAAAATAAGTGGAATCCTCTTATTAATTGCTGGGGGAGGGGGGTCGCCTCGACCAGTTATGAGATTCTAAATCCTTAAAAGACGCCTGGTGTTTTATGTTGATTTCACAATAGCCACATCTAATGACGGGCGTGTATTTCGTTCTATTTCCTAATCACCTAACAGCTTGTCGGAGTTAGCCCCTTTAGCGTAGCTGTCAACTATTTGGTACACTGACGAGTAATTAAGTGGCAGGCTTGACGCAGGTGCATGTGGCCCGACGGTACTGTAGACAAACACCTCTAGGGCGTTAGGTGAGACAACGCGAAGGTAAGAGGAAACCGAAACACATCAGGTGTTCGCCTCCAACTATGTGAACTAAAAAATATGACGCGCGACTCAATCGAGAGGGACAAAAAGTTTTCGAAAGCTAAAGACAAACTTGGGAGCGTTCATTAACTGTCTACCGGGGAGAACCGAGCAACCGATGCGTGTGTGGGTGGGTAGGTGAGTGGGGAGTGTTTGGGGGCTGGGAAGAGCATGCCAACTCACCGGGGAATGGGACATTTATATTCAAACTTTGCAACTGATTCGAAGCAACTTACAATGACCATGGAGTTATGAGGGAACAACAGCACAACAGCAACAAAGACACAGATAACATATGGCGAATATACACGAACTGTGTTGAAGGGGGAGTTGGTGGTGAGGGTGCCGAAAATATTCCCGGGAGGGTGATTATTTTTCAGTAGGATTCAGCGGGGATGGTGAAATCAAAATGTACCCACATTTTTCTTGTAACCTGGCCAAGACAGAAAAAACAAACAATGAACATTTGTATGTAACATGGATGAAGCTTGAGGACGCATCTTTGGGCCAGTCAAACGAACAGCACTTGAAACAGTCACACTACAATGGGCAGCAGTCACAGAGCATTGGGCAGCAGTAACAGAGTACTGGGCAGCAGCACTGAGTGACAGTCACAGAGCACTGGGTGGCAGTCACAAAGCACTGGGCGACATCACAGAGCACTGGGTGACAGTCACACAGTACTGGGCAGCAGTCACGGAGCAATGAGTGACAGCAACAGAGCATTGGCCGACAGTCACACAGAACTGAGTGACAGTCACAGAGCACTGGGTGACAGTCACAGAGCACGCGGCGACAGTCACAGAGCACTGGACAGTAGTCACAGCGTATTGGGTGACAGTCACACAGCACAGGGCAGCAGTCACAGGGCACTGAGTGACAGCAACAGAGTATTGGCCGACAGTCACACAGAACTGAGTGACAGTCATAGAGCACTGGTTGACAGTCACAGAGCACGCGGCGACAGTCACAGAGCACTGGACAGTAGTCACAGCGTATTGGGTGACAGTCACACAGCACTGGGCAGCAGTCATAGAGCACAGGGCGACAGTCACACAGCACGCGGAGACTGTCACAGAGCACGGGGTGACAATCACACAGCACTGGGTTACAGTCACAGAGAACTGAGTGACAGTAACAGAGCACTGGGTGACAGTCACAGAGCACTGGACGACAGTCACAGAGCACGCGGCGACAGTCACAGAGCACTGGGTGACAGTCACAGAGCCCTGTGTTACAGTCACAGAGCACTGGGTGACAGTCACAGAGCCCTGTGTTACAGTCACAGAGCACTGGGTGACAGTCACAGAGCACTGAGTGATAGTAACAGAACCCTAGGTGGCAGTCACAGAGCACTGGGCGACAGTCACACAGCACTGTTAAACTGTCACACAGCGCTAGGCCACAGAAATTCCAAAGATAGCAACATGAGGATTGTCAACTTTTACTTTGTTGATATGAATGGAGCTTATCGGGGAAGCTAACGTCCGCCTGAAGTAACCCCGTAGCGAAGGACCTTCGATGAAAACAAACACCTGTCAAGCGTTGTTAATATTAGCGATCTGGTGGTTTACCTGCCGAACATATAAGTAATGAATTTAGAAATGTAAACAAAGAATTCCATCGGAGAGAGACCATTTCAATACGCTGTACGTCTTGACGAAACTACTCGCCGAATACCTCCAGTGCGCGTTCATTTATGCTTGTATGGTTAATTATGTGTTACAGAGCTATAAAATAAACAATCAGTGTAAAGGGAAATTATAAAAGTTGAATATTTTTCGAAAAAAAAAAATGATTCGTCCGATTTTGTAATAACTTTTGTTGCCAACTTTTGACACGAGCCGTGACCAGGTGTTGCTTTGTATGGAAAAAACGAATGACAACAAACAACATTCATGCCATCCAACGCCAACCAAAATCTGTTATATAGGTCTAGCTTTTAATGCGAAACTTAATATAGATATGTGTAAAAAAATCTTTTGGTGGGATGATTTCATCCACCATTTTTGCCCTTGATTAATATTGTGTATAAGTTTGGATTTTATGTTTAATGAACCACAATCAAAAGATTTGTTCTTGGGTTGTGAGTTAATAACAATTGTATTGTCAGCATCACTATAATCATAGGGTTCATTGTACCTTTATTGCATGGGTGAAAGTTGAAAATTTCCAAAATACTGAAAAATATAGCTGGGGGCCGCAGGGCCACCTGTGGTTCCAGGGCGAAGCCCTGGCCGGGGGTCCAGGGGGCCGGGGGTCCAGAGCTCCAGGATTTTAGCAGTTTTAGCGATTTTGCTATGTTTATTTTTTGCCTCCAATTTGCGGTATGTCGTAAAATATAGTCGTAAATTCGGGTAATTCCGTTTATCTCCGCTTTTCTCTTATGGTGTTTACGGAGGCCGTTTACGAAAGCTGTCGAAGACAGACGTTGAATATCGGAAGATAAATGCATCATTTTACGGAAAAGAACGAGTATTTGGCTGCAACGGTATTTTTAGAACTAGATTGGGAAACCATTTTTTCGTCACATGACATATATGTTAACCCACCCCCCCCCCCCCCCCCCCCCCCCCCCCCCCCCCCCCCGAAAAACTCACCAGCTTTACACGTTTTGGAAAAATGACCCCTGGGTAGGCCGAAAATACGGAATTACGTCATAATACGGAAAACTTTCACCCATGTTATTGTTAGATTCTTATTAAATCTGTCATGTTCACCAATAGTCAAACAAGAAAAATAACATACTGGTACCAGGCACAGCATCTTAGATGATTCAGTTCCTTCATGGAATATACCACAGTTATACATTTCCCTTACATCACATTATCATCTTCTTCTAAAGTAGAAAGTCAGTACAAGCAGGTTCAATTAATTTTCAACCTTAATTTATTACTGGATTTGAACCTGCTCACAAGCGAAACCAGTTGCACATGAAAATATGTACCACAGTTGTGTGGCAAGATAAAGACAAATTGGTTATAGTATTGCGCAGCAAGCTTTTTCTGTTTGACTTACAATAAAAGTGTCACAAATTGAAAATGTGATTAATTATCAATGACATATTGTAGTTGTTCACTGAAACTCATAGTGTCCAGATGTCAAGAATGTCAAAAGTGAGAGAACTTTTATTATTCAAGCAAGCTGTTTGAAAACCGTATTAGGTAGATAAATTGTGGAATTCAGTTGGTTGACAAATCAGTAATAGTATATATATATATATATATATATATATATATATATATATATATATATATATATATATATATATATAGATATATATATATATATATATATATATATATATATATATATATATATATATATATATATATATATATATATATATATATATATATAACGGTGGGTTAGCCTATCATAGTATGCAATTCAAAGTTTAATAGAATTGACCAATCACGGTTTTCAGTGGTTTGTCAGCATGACGTATTAAGTTGATTGATTATTGGTAAACATGGGTTGACTATGCATAAAATTATGTTGGTATAATGTATGAATTTGGTTGGTTGAAGATTTATGACACTCGGGTGGACCTCATGTAGAGGTCTCAAGGTTGATCACTTAAGGTATGCATCTTGAGGTAGAAATGGGTTGACTGGTGGTTGAAAGATCTTGGTTAGTTAAGCAGTGGGTTGACAGCTGATATGCAAAGGGCTGACTCACTTTAATTTTCAGAAGTTCGGTTCGTTGAAACCTCTAGGTATTATGATGGGTTGACTTATCTCAATTAATATTCAGTGTAGATACTAAATGGGTTGACCTATCATGACAATCTGTGGGTTGACAGCTGTGGGTATTAAAATGGTTGACTCCACTCATTATTCAAAGGGGTGACAGCTGTGGGTATTCATATGGTTGACACATCTCAATATTCAGGGGAATGGGGGTAGCTATAGGTATTCATATAGTTGACTCATCTCAATATTCACAGGGGTGACAGCTATGGGTATTCATATGGTTGACTCTAGCCCTGCAGAATGCTTTGTATGTATTACCGTCCAACCGGCGCTAGGTTGACTCATTTTAATATTCATTGGGGTGACAGCTGTGGTATTCAAATGTTTGACTCGTCCCATTATTCAGTGGAGTGACAGCTGTGATATTCAATATTCAGTCGGGTGACAGATGTGGATATTCTTATGGTTAACTAATTATATTTAAAGCCATTTGGTTGAGTACTCTAGACATTCGATAAGCTGACGTATCGAAATATTCCGGCAGTAGAAAATGTGGGTTGACCAATCTATCTGAAGAAAACGGTTGCAGCTCCAATTAAGTGACATTCGATCGTTAGGCAACGGCTATTTTCCTGGAATAGATTAAATACCAACTTCATTGCGAATAAAATGTAGCATGTAGGTTAACTGTCGTGTGTTGATATCTTGGAAACGTGCATTTAACCCAAAATGCCGCAGACAAATATATCATAAACAATGAACGACAGATTTAACCGGTTAGATATTTCCTGCTGACGCGAGGCTGAAGAAACACCAACCATCATATAAACCAGTCGATCATATATCTTATATAATATTGCACAACATATGTTGTTGCTCCAAGGAAAGACATAATTGACTCCGTTTGATTGAAAAAATTGGGAGTCGGCATATCACCGAACGCATGTATTCACCGTTGCCAAGGCCGCTTAACGCGCAATGCATTTTGGGAGCCCCGAAAAACCCGGATGACCGATATGCACGGCTTACTACAGACTATATCGCCTATGCCAAACAGTAAATGTTTGTGTTTTCATCAATATGCATCATGGTACAAGCCTCATTCTATCATGCTTTAAGTATCTGTTTTCTAGTCAGCCAGCCTCCTTGAAATTATGGTCTTTCCCTTATAAATTATATGGCATTCAGCTTCTTAGTGACACAAGCAACGACGTCTCACGTTATGATGGCATGTCTAGCCCATTATGATTAATATTTAATGTCACAGCAAAGAGCTTATAGCTGCGCTAAGAGTGTTCACAGCGATTAACCTAGACCTACAGGACGTCTAGGTATACATGTATATCGCCGTCCGACCGGGGCTATGGTTACCCATGCAGTGATCGTTAAAATGTGTGAAACACAGGCCCGTCATAAGGTGAGGCTACCATGAAATCAACTTCAACACATGAGACAGTTGATACTTCGATTGTTAATCAGTTTTCCGATTGGTCGAGGCGACAACACACTCAAATTATTCAGTCAATTCCTAACTGTATTAAGAGACGCTATGACAACGCACCATGCTGTTCACATATTTTCTCAAGTGTAGGCTTGAGTGAATCCACATAGGGTAGAGATAAACTCTTTCCTACAGAAACTGGTAACCATGTAACACAATGATGGTCCATCAGGCTGGTGACATCACACAATGATGGTCCATCAGGCTGGTGGCATCACTCAATGATGGTCCATCAGGCTGGTGACATCACACAATGATGGTCCATCAGGCTGGTGACATCACACAATGATGGTCCATCAGGCTGGTGACATCACACAATGATGGTCCATTAGGCTGGTGACATCACACAATGATGGTCCATCAGGATGACGTCACACAATGATGGTCCATCAGGCTGGTGATGTCACACGGTTACTGTCATAAAAGTTGTAATCTATATTGTCGTCAACCAACATTGCAGTTTGTCCAAACAGAAACTACTACCAGCGTAAGTTTTCATGAACACTTTATTTCAATGGGCCACATCACGTCCACAAAGGCTCGGAGGCCTTTTATTTAATCACTCCTGGACAACCAACCAGTCACATTGGAACTACGAGGAACCGACTTCTAATCACGAGTTATAATTGTATCCTGGAGCAAATACACACCAAACCAACCTCTGACATGAAAATCCAAACTGATGGTCACCATTCAACGATACAGTTTTGTAAAAGCTTTTAAATGAACATCGGCGAAAATGGATAATTCACGTCAATTAAATATTCATGTATGGGATTTATGGTACAAAGGAGGAAAGTTCAAACAGGAACCAAAATAATGTTTGGGAATAAGTCTTCTGTGATATAAGGCAATGTGACGGAGTTACTCGTGTACACTGCTTTGACGGCCATTAACTGTGCTGGTGTATAACGCTGTACATGTCAAACTGATATTGGTTACCGACAAACATGGCATAGTAACAAAGGCATTCATGGAGCTGGTGTTAACAAATGCAAAAATATAAATCGAAAAAAATAATTATTTTTGCCCTGTGTTTTTCCTGCGACACAGCCCGTCTCTCGCCTCAGCATCTAGGCCCTGATCTCCATAACTTACAGGCTATTTGCTTAGCAATGAAGTTCCAGAACTGATTGAAAACCGAGGAGAATCCACGTGAGATTAAGTGCTGATATTTATAATTTTGTTGCGATGTACTGTAGAATTTGTTAATGCTGAAAGTAAATAATCCTAAGGAAATCCGTCAAAGTCTTCGTCAGCTATTTCTTTAGCGCTTTCTAGTTCCTGCTGTTCCCGTTCCCGTCTCTCCTGCCAAACACAAAGTTACACCACAATCATAGCTACCCAGCACGACACTACAACATAATGAAAGGTATATTTCATCAAACATCCATTCCATTAAAAATCTATGAAAAATTGGGAAAATAACTTCACGGACCAATTCCCAACTACTTTTGTACATGATATCAATCCAAATCGTGTATAATCATCGATCATTATTTTCTTTAAGGCCTGTGTTAACCAGGATTGCTACAAGATATCCAAAGCTAAAACCGAGAAACAGTACCAGAAAGGAGTAATGCAAAGTTACTCCACTTGATCGCTGCTCAATTGCACAGTTTTGTAATCAAAGTTGAAGGGCTGTTTTCAAAGCGCCAATATCAACATGTCATCTTTAATTTAGTCAAGTAATTCTAGAATCTGCATCCCCCAAAAATTACATTTGCACTTAATAACCTCCAACCCCCCCACCCCACACTATAAAAAAATGCATCTTTAAAGCCACCCGGCTAGCAAGACTTAATGCGCACAGATGGATCAAGCAATGAGGAGAGCTTTGGAAGGACTTAACTGATTGCCAGAACTTACTTCGGCTGATTCTAAATCCTTGTTGTATGATTTGGGCGGGAACCGCATGGCCTGCAAGAAACACAGCGCAAGCTTGTAATGAAATGCACATTAAGGAGTAAGTGTGGTTTAAGTTTCAACGACGAGATGGCGTAAACTGGGCCATAAGGAGAGCCGGTCACCTTGACAGACTGGTTGTGTATGTGGAGACAGAATGAGATGCGTTGATGGAAGGCGTCCATGGGTTCGCGGGTGCTGTAGATGTCCGTGTTGTCCTTGGACTGGACGTATCCCTCCTCATGGTTGATCGTGGCTTCTATCACACCATCCCGGATCGCCTGCAATCACCCCACACTTACACTGTCACTGCAGGTAATCACCCCACGCTAACACCATCACAGCATGAATCACCCCACGCTAACACCATCACAGCATGAATCACCCCACGCTAACACCATCACAGCATGAATCACCCCACACTAATACCATCACAGCATGAATCACACCACGCACCATCACAGCATGAATCACCCCACACTAATACCATCACAGCATGAATCACCCCACACTAATACCATCACAGCATGAATCACCCCACACTATACCATCACAGCATGAATCACCCCACGCTAACACTGTCACAACATGAATCACCCCACACTCATACCATCACAGCATGAATCACCCCACACTAATACCATCACAGCATGAATCACCCCACACTAATACCATCACAGCATGAATCACCCCACACTAATACCATCACAGCATGAATCACACCACGCTAACACTCACAACATGAATCACCCCACACTAACACCGTCACAGCATGAATCACCCCACACTAACACCGTCACAGCATGAATCACCCCACACTAACACCGTCACAGCCTACAATCCCCCCACACTAACACCGTCACACGGTGACTGTGTATTGATTATTGATCTATTGCTGATCAAAAAAAATTAAATAACCTGAAACTAAAACAAAATAATCCCGACCACCAAATTTATCAATTTTAATGATAACATTTAAAAGTTGTAGGAGACTGGAAATGAAATCACCATGACAACCGTCAACTTTTGGAAATGTCTCTACAAAGTGGGCACCCACCTTTGCCACGATGAACTCTGCATCCTCGGGGCTGTCAAGCATGAGTTTCTGAGCGATGTCGGCCAGAGATATGCGCGAGTAGGAGAGGCTGATCATACGCACACCTGTCTTGATGACGTTGTGACGGAGACGGATGATGAGGGTGTAGGTACCCTCGGCTTGGAAGCGGGCCCCGTAGCTGTCCAGGACACTGTTAAACTGGCTCAACTTGCCAATACGTACAGCTGCATCAAACACAGCACTCATTGGATGAAACAAATGTAATACAGAATAGCAACGGCGCTCAATATAAAGGACACAGTGACAAACAAACAGCAGCAGGGGCTGGGTACAGGCGATACCAAACCAGGACGTTATGCCTTGTTTTACAGCAAAACTGTCCATTGGCAATGGCATTTCACCTGAAGAAAGGTGCTCCCAAAATATAACTCACAGGCATTGACCTTACGGAGTCAAGGACCCATGAATTTATCAATGAAATGAAAATAAAAAAGTTTTTTAGTTGGAGTTATTGTCCAAAATTTGTTGAAATGTTTTTGCTGTTTAAATTGTTATGTGGAACGGCATGGTTTAACATGTGATGATATAAATGAATGAACACGATAGTAAGGTCAAGCGCTATGAGCAAATAAAGTTCTCTTTATCGCCTTTTATCATATCAAGCTTGTTGCTTTCACTCCCGCGCCAGACAGCCACACATGGTGATAAGTGTGATCTCATTGATAAGGATCGCTCTGTAGCAATCATAAGCATAATTGGAATACGACTGCCTATGAAAATGACCCGCCAAACATGTGCAGCTACACTCGATCTACCCGCCGGACGGTAAAATTAGCCGTCATTGACGTGAGGGATGGTGCTAATTTCCACGCCTAATGATGATGAGTGAGAATTCGATGCAATGTGATCGAAATCGTGCTTGGTCTGCCAATTAAAGACATGGCTGAGGTGATAACAACTAAAGACATGGCTGAGGTGATAACAACTAAAGACATGCTGCAACCTAAAAATATGAAGATGATTGTCAATGTACTACATCCAAGTTAACATACCCTGTGTAAGTTGAAAGTATGGCTGCAAGGTCTTGCGCATCGACTGCTGTCTAAAAATAGATCTGTCTGGAATGTCCCCAAGCAACAGCTCCACTGTGATGGCAAACTTCTGAACCTGAAGAACATAACCACGATCTGAGTTATAACCACACTGAATAACCATAATAATAAGGCGAGATGAAAGATTTGGATTTTTTAATAGAACTTTGGTGTGTATCGCAAGCTAGTCTCTTAGGGCACATGTGGTCTTTAAACGAAGCCTTATTCACCACAGCAAGTGCTTGAATGTTGCTAAACTTGGGGTCAGCACAGCTGTAGTATACACACATTATAAGGACCTTTAAATGCAGAGTGAACAGAGTAAGGTACTAGTAGGAGAGATAGAGATGACAGGCCCGGAACCTACCACATCCACTTGTGTATAGGTCACATTTTGTGTATCCCAATTCAAGAAAAAACATTCAAGTGTGCAACTTATATAATGGCTTAAGTAGTGTATATACTTGTGCACGCTGGTTATGATTGTTACCAATAACCAGAACTAAGTGTGTAGTGCATCTTGGCACAGCCCACATGAATCCATCCAGCAAGGTGACTCATTGTACCAAACAGTGCTGCTGCCAACAATTGAACTTGATCATTACACATTCTCCATAAATCACCCAACTTTTACAGCTAAATCCTGGATGACAAGCAATGCAATTGCAGTGGCTCATAGTTGCATATTTTCACAAAATCAACATAATTGGCACTGAGGAAGTTGTAATGGTAATATTGGAGTTTAATGTGACTTTCAATGAAGTGATATTATCAAAAAATATCACTAGCCCGGTCGGCCAGTAAGCAGCCTGAATCACTGGCCCAATTTAAAAAAAAAATAAGATGGGATTACTTTATGAAGAAATAACCACAGAGCTAGTGAATTGTCGAGCCCTGCGATATCGCAACAGTGATGGATGAAGATGATTGTGATGCTAGGAGACCTCCCCTTAAGTGCCAGCGCCCACTTGGCACAAGCCAGTTGCCTAGCAGACCCGCGGAACCCACACCGCTGGAACAACGGTCCAGCACCTTACTAGTGAGCTACCTGGTGCATCCCATTTCAGAGAGGGGACCGCCATTTAACGTGATCATCTGAGTTATGATGAACCAGTCAGGTTTGCACACCATGGTATCACACCCACAACCTGCGAGTCGAAAGGCGACGTAGTTTACCACTACGCCATGGAAACTGGCTGGAGAAAGTTGTTGTGATAAAGGACGTACAATTTGTTTGAATCCAAACGCTGTGTGCTGTGGGGCTTTACGCATGGCTTGTACCAAATGTCTGTGAGCTTCCGAGTATTCGAGCTGTATGGCCTTGATCTGTCCTGTTAACACACAAGGGGGCACGACAAAACTTCAATCAGTATAACTGTCACTTAAGATGCTTATGTCTCAGCATGCTCAACTGCGACAATACGCATTCGTTAAAGTTACAGAGGATACTTCTATGGATTCTCACCTAGATAGAAGAGATAACGAGCCCACTCATTGTTGGAGGCAGACTCTGGGTATGTGGACTTGGATACGAGCTTGTCTGCTTGATCATACAGATTGTAATGGAGGTAATTCCTGAGCAGCAGGTTCAGTAACGAGGCCTGTCCCTCAAAATCGGAACGAAGTGTACAAGTCCTCAAACAGGCGTGGAGGATGCTGTCGACACAAAGGAAGGTTCAGTCCGGTATTTTTCTCTTTGGTCCGGTAAATAAAGCCATTTCCATCGGTCATTTTGTCCGACAGTTTATTTCGTCAATAATGTTGTAAAAATAGGGAAATATCGACTGTACATCCATCTTTCGAAACCATCACCGACGTTTTCTCTGCTTACAAGCGAAAACAGCCGAGTGAACACGACTATATCCGAATAACAATAATATAGCGAAATCTATAGTAAGGAACCACTTTTACGAATCAAACAAGTGACCGAAACAATGAGCCCTGGTGAGCAGATAATGGAAAGCGAAAGTTGTGATTTCGTTTTCTAAATTCAGTATCGAGATTTTCGCGGGTTTAGTGTTTCGGTGAAGAACTGTGATTTTCGCGGTCTGATGTTTTCGCGGCTGCGGTACAAAGATGGGGCAAGGCCTGGGAGGAGGCCGCCCCAAGAGGAACAAAAAAAAAATCCCTAGGAAATATTCAAAGACATGGGAGGAGGGTAGACCATGGATGGAATTTAAAGATGGCAAAATGTTCTGCACAGCTTGCAAGTGAGTGGACCAAATGATGATAATAATGATTTTTTTACATGAAGTCAAATAATAATACAATGATAGATATTTAATTATAATAATTAAAAAAGAAATAAAGATTGATCTTAGAGATGTTTTTAATGATTTTTAATATATAATGATATTAAATCTGAGTTAAATAAATACCTTGATAAAAAAAATCAAAGCTATATGGATCAATGTTTAGATTAATTTAGTTAAAATATTTATTTAGCAAATCCCTGGAGTATCATTGGCTCACAGTGAGTGTCCAGTTGGTGATATAGCTGCATAGTTTATTGTGGTTTTGTGATATAAATGTATTACATATCTGTACTACAAAATGAAAATTGCATTGCATTTTTCACCCGTTTATTTCCAGTGCAAGAGGGAGTCTGCCTACAGGAGACATACCCAGAAACAGATAGCAGCTCAAGCAGCTGAAGCCCAGAGTGATGCTCCATTGGTAGAGGTGAGAGAAGGAACAGAGGTCACTACTGATGAAGAGGAGGTTGCAGAAGATATTGCTGGGTCGGTCGAAGCAGATGAGTCGGACAGCGATGGGTCCGATTCAGACTACTTCTCCGGCCGCGAAGAGGATATTGAGGATAAAATATTTATGTACGCAAAGGACATCATGATCTAAATTAGATCCTGATGTCCTTTGCATACATAGATATTTTATTTAGATTCTAATGTTGGACAATAAACAAATTTTACCCTAAAAATAATGTGTTTTTCTGACGCATTATCTTGAGACATCGCAAAATGATTAATTTTAATTTTAATTCGTCCTGAAAGAAAAGTCCCCGTAAAAAGTTTTGGGCACTTTACAGGACATCGGTCCTGTAAAGACTCTGTTAATATGTGTACTAAGTAATCTACAGCCCCACAGCAATATTTTCCCTACACCGAGCATTATTAACAGTATGATATTCCAATGTTGAGTATAATCTATCATTCAATCCGAGGATAAGGAAAGGCCATTATTCCTATGTTATGTTGGACATTAATTTAGCAAGCGATAAATGTTTCAGACACTCTCAATGAGTGGTTATATCCACTTACCTCCAAAAACTCAAGTATACCATCCTTACTGGATTCCTTCTCCCTTCCAGATCCAGAGGAATTAGTGGATGCAGCAAAATATCCCTGCACAGCACGTCGCAGTACAGAGGAGTTGAGTTTCCGTCGGATCGACACAAGTGCTCGAAGAGCACGGGACATAAACCGTGGTTCTTTACTGCTCACTGCCTTTTCGATGTGTTTGATTTGATCCTTTATATCTGAAAAATAATATAAAAAATTGTTGATAAGCATCAAAGAGCTTTTTGCTCATTTGAGGTGATTGCACGCAAAGAAGCAAATCAATAATGTTATCGCAAAATGCGTAGTCAAAACAAAAAAGTACCTTCCAATGTGAGCAAATCTGCGTCTTTTTTGGAATCTTCGCCGACATCAGATTTCTCTACGTCCTTCATTTCGACATCAGCGGGTTCTTCCTTCATTTTTTTCGGATTTTTCAAAGCATGGATATTTGGCTTGGCAACTTCAAGTTCCTTTTTCATTTTTCAAGTATATGCCACTAGTTAAAATAAGTTGTTATTCTTTGACAACCGGCGAAAATCACAAGTCACGATAATCATGAACTACGCAATAGTCTCGCACAAAGAAAGAAAAATAAAAAAAATAGTAATAGAGAGTTAATTTGTTATATTGCAACGCACTATTTTATTTAACTACGTCCGTCATACCGTAAAAATTATTTTATGGCATCAATCTCCTTTTTTTGGCTTCCTTTGAAAATAATTTCTCCGACTAAAACAGATAACTCCGCAGAATATCAACAGAGTGCAGAGTAGCATGTCAAATGGCAACTATTGTCGCAGCTTGGAGATTGGAGGAGGTTGCTTTTGAGGGGTTTTAATAGACAGGCGCTGAGCGGTCAGGTCACGGTATTCGTTCTTGTTTTGAACACGTTCAATATTACACATCTGATAGATGTGCAATAATTCATTATGCATTAAATGAAATAATTGATTACGGCTAGCATGATATAAAGCGTTATATATGGTTCAGAAATTTTGTCAAACTTGTGGCAAGATTTGTGATCGATCTGATATCTGTTGGCTTTTCTTAATAAATAAATTACACTCGATTTGTTTGAACAATCATGATAATGTTGATAGAGATCATATTTAAACGTTGCAACGAAACTTCTGAAATACTATTGGGGGGGGATAATGAAATATATGAAGACAAGTATGCCAATTTATATATTAAATTACAAGATGCTGAAAGAGTAGAGTTGAGATCTAATATTACTAGGGTTGCATCCGTGTTGCAGCGTTAATGAGTTTACATTACATCAATCCTGATTGTGTACGCCGCAGGTATTATGTGGAACCAGCTTGACCAAATTTAAATGAATAACCCTGTTTTTTTCTTAATGACACTTTTTCCGTTGGTACACTTCTATCTTGGAAATATACAAATGTAGGCTTTAGCCCTGTTAATTCAGGTAAGTCATATTACATGAGTTACAAACGTACGTGGTGTCACAGAGGTTTCTTACTGGACCTTCTTTAATATCTTCGTTGCAAATTCTCCTTTGCCATGAATGCTATCTAGTTAGTGAATTGTATAATATTTTCTATATTCTTTAATGGTTATCATTACTGTAACTCCTCGTATCCAGCGAATGCGAACACATGCAACGAACTGGACCTTCGTTGATTAGCTCCAACATAATGACTATACAATTATACTATTACAAGCTCGCTCATACTGCCTGTCAAAATTTCCACGTCACCTCTGACCGAATTTCTCAATTATAAGTAATAATGGACATGCCGATGCCAGTGAGTAACAAAATCTTTCTTTAATTATTTGTATGTGTTTGAAATTATTCGTTAATAGGTTTTTATCGAAGTCAATCAAAGTGGAATGTTGCCGAGAGGCACAGGAATGAGCGATAATTTGTGTGATTTACTATGTGAACGTCAACAAGTTAGAAATAATCCGAGCCATATGTGATTTCGTTCGTAATGGCTTTTAAATAACAAGCTAATGATGGACATACAACTTAGGGTTTATTACTTTATATTATATACCGTACTAACGTAGAAATATTGAACTTTATCTGAATCAGAATGCGAGAATAGGAATCGTCTGCTAGTGCTTGTTTAACCAAGTTCATCAATATGATTGTGAGACACTTTGAACGGGGTCGCCGACTTTTTCTAAAATGAGAAGGAAAGCCTAGACTTACATGTTGTGAGCTCGAACCCAGACCTAATTAATGTAAAACAACCGTAAAACTGATTTTCTTATAAGTGTGTGTGTTCAATAATTTAATGGTAGAGTTTTGCTTTGGTCCAGCTGGAACATCACCCAGTCACGTCTACAAACAATTAACCAGTACTGTGTCTGTTTTCAGGAGCCTTCCTTATACACTGTCAAAGCCATTCTCATTCTTGACAATGATGCCAACCGTCTCATTGCTAAGGTTACCATCCTCTCATTAAAGACGGATAACAACAGTGATATCTGAAACTGGTATAGCCATAAGTGTTTAAGACTAGTGTTCATTTGTCTGCAGTATTATGACGACACCTACCCAACAGCCAAGGAACAGAGAGCATTCGAGAAAAATCTCTTCAATAAAACACACAGAGCAAATGGTACTTGACTCGTTTTGAAAATGCAATGCATCTCCTCTCCTCACGTTGATTCAGCTGTGTAGTGCATATATGATGTGATTTGTGTTTTCCGCAGCGGAGATCATTATGCTGGAAGGCTTGACGTGTGTGTACCGCAGTAATGTTGATCTGTTCTTCTATGTGGTTGGGAGTCAACAAGAAAATGAGGTGAGCATTTTACTCCCCAATGGCATTGATTTACATAGTAATAAGTTTTTTTACTCAGCCGTAATATGGATGCCACATTCACCATTTTCCTGTTCATTGTAATGTTATTATGCTTAGTTCATCAATCATGGTAACTTATGAATATTGGTGTTGTTTCGAAGAGTCCAGTTGAAACAACCAATTCCTCATCCAGTGAGGCACCAGTCAAAATTGAACATATTTAAATATGGGTTACATGCTTATCTTAAATAAATTCTCCTCAGCCAATCATGTGTGGACAATGAAACGGCTGATTTGATGAAAAGCCTTTGGATAGCATAATGATCAGAACTTGCCAAGGCATGGGATCTCAAAGGGAATGGGACCCAGATACATTGGAAATTTGTAGCATTAAACTTATTTTCCAATATTTGTTCCCGACTTTTCAACCTGAAATAATATAATCCTATTCACTGACCCTGTATGCTAGACTACATTAGCACTGAATGATCCCATGACACCTGTTCATTATAACCCATGTCTTTAAGGACTTTGTCATTATGACCCCATTTCTTTAAGTGCTTTATTGTCATTATAACCCATTTCTTTAAGCGCTTTATTGTCATTATAACACATGTCTTTAAGCACTTGATTGTCATTATAACACGTCTTTAAGCACTTTACTGTCATTATAACACATGTCTTTAAGCATTTTATTGTCTTTGTTGCAGCTAATCCTGGTGAGTGTATTGAACTGCCTGTATGAATCCATCAATCAGATGCTCCGCAAGAATGTGGAGAAACGGGCGCTAATGGACTGCATGGATTCTGCTTTCCTAGCTGTTGACGAGATCTGTGATAACGGGTATGGAATGGGTCCAGTCATGCCACCTCACAATGCTAGAAAGTGTTCTGATAATCATAGAACTTGTCCTGAAAGTCTCCGAACTGGAGCGTTACTTGACAAGGCTTTAACTTGTCTTGACAGCGAGTGAAATTGTCAGACACTGAAATGACCTGTCTTGACAATGCTTGAATTTATCAAAACGTTATTGGAAGGTTTCATCACAACGCCATAACTTGTATTTATAGTGCTTAATATTATGTCCCTTGTATTCAGATAAGTTTCGTGCTCGTGCTATACTTGTTTTCGGCAATTCTACAACATGCTATGTATGCTAGGTTCTGTCTTGAAAAAAATGTTTAATTCATACATCATCTGTCTCCTGGCATTTTGGTGAGGATCACCTGATTGTGATCACTGCTGTTGCAGAATCATCCTGGAGTCTGACTCGTCAGCAGTCGTGTCCCGGGTGTCCATGCGCTCAGATGACCTGTCGCTCGGAGAGCAAACAGTAACCTCGGTAAGAATCCCATTTGATTTACTGGTACTACAGCTGTACTGCTCCAGGCGGGACCGGAGGGTTAGGTTTACTCCCCGATGAGTCGCCTCTTCTCATAATATTGATAAATTCTTCTCCTTATTATTGCTGATTATGTATAAGGTATTAACTCGTGTATGAGCCGCCCCTGTGTATTAATTTCACCCACAATTGTACCTTGCAAGTTGGTGCAACATTTTTATGCGTAATCAAAATTGATAATATATGGACGATGAGACTACAGCTCTGCACCGATAACTCGTGTTGTTTTTGCTCGCGAACCTGCATAACTCGCGCTCGGATCTAGGACCCGTTTTGTTTTAGCCCAAAATAGCGAGTTAATTTAACACAATAGAAAGAAATCGTATTGATATTGACCATCCATAATAGCACGCTTTCACAACTCACTTCCCTGGGCAAGGTGTATACTCCACGGGAATAAGGTGAGGATTAAGTGAGAAAGTTTGGAGCTGGGGGAGTTTTATAAACCAGCCCACAACTGAATAAAATCAGCTCACTTTGCATTTTCCATCCTTTTCGTACAGCTATCCTACTGACAAGTTTATCCCGCTAAAAATAGGAGGATGACGCGCCAAGCTAGTTTTCCCTCTTTGGGCTTGGGACACTACTTTCTAACCACAGTCGCTAACTCAAGGCTCCGATTTATGGATCAGGAATGGCATGGGTTATCGGGGTAGAGGTGTATGTAGGCAAGGAAGCTTACCAGGTTGTGATGAATGTGTAAGCGGACTTGTAAACATCAGAGTTCCCTTGCGGAACTTATTCAAAATGGCTGCACCCATATTCTATAATAGTTGGCATCATTTATTGCTGATTGTTACAGCCGTCATTGGACATTCTTGTACCAGATATCCAAGCCATATGCACAAGTCACACCCCTGATTTCATTCTTAAATTTAGTCGCCCATTCATTGTGACTTACGTGCAAGCAAATAGGGTATTATCTGGTACCTGGCCTCCAAGCTACATGCAAGCTATAAGTCGCGCCCCTGATTTTCTCAGATATTGGTACAAAAAAGTGTGACCTAGTATTTACGATTTCATCCATTACTGATGTACATGACTGTAAAACGGGAAATGGCTGGCAGTGAATATGCATTTTGTCGACTCCTTCTTAAATATGTCTCTTCTCTTCCAATGGCGACCCAGGTCAAAGACCAGGTTAAGAAAACCCAAAAGGTAACATAACCCTCTTCAGCTCTCGTCCGAGTGACTTGTTAACTTGGCAACAAACTTTGTTTTGGGCTTGGATTTTTAAAATAAGTTGGCTTGTCTGGGAAGTAACTCTTGGTGAAATCTATCCAGTGAATCTGTGGGTGTTGTGAGTTTGCGATATGCGACAAAAATATGTGATTTGCTGCCAAAAGTTTCGGATACCTCTTGAATAGGGAAACTATTGAGATACATGGGGAAAGATTGCTGTATAGGGTCGATAAAAGTTAAGTTAGGGACAGCTGTTTGATTTGGCAAAAAATACCAAATCTCCCAAGAGCTTAATGATCTCCTCAAAGAAGAGCCAATAAAGAAGTTTGGCCATAAGGTGTTAAATTCTGTGTCCTTTAGTTATAACGTATCATAAGTCTTTCAAAGACCCCCTCTTGCTTCAACCTACTGAACTTCTAATGTTATAGAATGATAATATATTTACCTCCTTCCCAGACCAGTTTACCTGTACAAATCAATTGCCTTGAGGGTACATGCTGGGTGTGTGCTGTGTTTATGCTTTTGAGCTTGCGGTTGACATCCGAGTGACCTTGATTTATGAAGTCGACTTGGTGCTTGGGTCTGCCTGAGTTGGAAGATAAGAGAGATAGGCCTTCTAACCCGCAGTTCGTCCGATGTAGGTGGGGCGTAGATGAGGTTGCCTTGCATGTCGTCATACCCTCTAGACACTGCTTCTTGTAGATAAGACATGCTGGACACACTGGCGTGGTACGTCGAGGTTCCACGCTTCCTCGCCAGTGGAACATTGCTATTCTTCGACGCCTGCTACCACCAACGCCTGGAGTCGTTTAATTTCCTTTTTCAAAACCCCAATTTTTGGAATGAGACTTAAGTCTTCTTGATGCTTGGTGGTGAAATCAGAGATGTTTCCTATGACAAGAGATGTGGATTCAGTGTTGAATACTGCATTGTTTGTCACCTGTCCACGTGGTGAGCTATGACCCAGTACAGGTACTGACTCACAAATCTCCCAGCAGCAAGACGGACCGTCCTTTGGTTTGGATGTGTTTCCTATAGTTGTTAAATTTCTTACAAACCAACAGGAAGCTCATTTCAGTGTCATCATTCTCTGTGTTATTTCTGCTCTTGTTAATGTAATCCATCTTGTTGAAGGCTGTTGTAATCCCTCCTGTGTAAGGCTGGTGTACTGTTGTAAAACCTCCTGTGTAAGGCTGGTGTACTGATGTAATCCCTCCAGTGTAAGGCTGGTGTACTGTTGTAATCCCTCCTGTGTAAGGCTGGTGTAATGTTGTAATCCCTCCTGTGTAAGGCTGGTGTACTGTTGTAATCCCTCCTGTGTAAGGCTGGTGTACTGATGTAATCCCTCCAGTCTAAGGCTGGTGTACTGTTGTAATCCCTCCTGTGTAAGGCTGGTGTAATGTTATAATCCCTCCTGTGTAAGGCTGGTGTAATGTTGTAATCCCTCCTGTGTAAGGCTGGTGTATCATTATGCTGTCATTGTCCCATTTGCGAGATTATGATGCATCAACAAGATTGACATCGTTCTTGTGAGGCCATTCATTATCATCATAATGTCCACACAATGTCATCATAATGGTCACACAATGTCGTCATAATGTCCACACGTTGCCATCATAATGTCTATAATCAACCAGTTGCATCAAAAGCTGACAGTGTTATGTCATTTGTTGTACAGCAATTGAGCCAAAAATTGCAGGTAAGACCAAACGTACAGACTGCATTCTGATTCTGTCAAATTGAATTGCGATAAGTGAACATTCCTTTGTTCCACATTCCACATCTTATTTCACATCGACTTATGGTTTGACTGTGAAATACAATATTGACTGTGGTCTTTTTCTTCTAGGATGCATCGGAGGTGGTAATTTTGCCATTTTGTATCTCTCTTAGGTGGCAGGAGTTGGTATCAGTTTGTATATTCACGTGACAAGTTGTGGATATTCTGTATATAAAGGGATCCGTTAAGTTTTTGACATGTGTGTATAAATCTAGTAGATTTATTCAGTGAATGAGGAATTAATGCTGTATAAATGTATGTGTGATTCATGTAGTGAGTATTTGTGAGTGAGTGATGGTGTTGTGAGTGAGTGATGGTGTATGTGTGAGTGATTGATGATGGTGTGTGTGTGGTGATTGATGGTGTATGTGAGTGAGTGATGGTGTGTGTGAGTGATTGATGGTGTGTGTGAGTGATTGATGGTGTGTGTGTGAGATGATTGATGGTGAATGTAAGTGAGTGATGGTGTATGTGTGAGTGATTGATGGTGTATGTGTGTGATGATGGTGATTGTAGTGTGATGGTGTGTGATGATGTGTATGTGTGTGTGGTGTGAGTGATGGTGTATGTGTGAGTGATTGATGGTGTATGTGTGTGGTGTTGATGGTGATTGTGGTTATGTAAGTGAGATGGTTGATGTGTGTATGTGTGAGTGTGATTGATGGTGTATGTGTGAATGATTGATGATTGTTGGTGTATGTAAGTGAGTGATGGTGTATGTTTGAGTGATTGATTGATGGTGTATGTGTGGTGATTGATGTATGTGATGGTGTGTATGTAAGTGAGTGATGGTGTATGTGTGGTGATTGATAGTGTATGTGTGAGTGATTGATGGTGTATGTGAGAGTGATTGATGGTGTATGTGTGTGATTGTGATGTGATGGTGTATGTGTGGTGGTGTTGATTGTGTGATGTGTAAATGAGTGATGGTGTAGTGAGTGATGGTGTTTGTATGAGTGACTGACGATGTGTATGTGACGGTCATTGATGTGTTCAATGGCAGGGTTTAAATTTGAATTAAATGCTTGTCTGTGAGACAAAATCTGAATGCCATGTTGTTTTACGTATGTATTTCTACATGTATATACCACAGTATACCTGGGTTTGAACACATTAGTGGTCAGATCTAAGTTGTATGCAGTACAGAACCCCGAGAGATGACGTGGAGATTAATGCTTGGTTCCTATCACATGCGATCGCTTTCCCATCCCAGCTTTCAATCGCCCAGCCACAATCTTTATATATGGGTGTGTTTTTTAAATGTGGTTATCGGCTTGGCGCTCGGAAGCTTGACATCGGGAACCTAGCGTCTGTGATGCTGTCCATCAGTAAGATTGTACCTGGGTTACTAGATGATAAAGATATACCAATTCAAGTTTGTTAGAGGATTCTGAGCGTTTGCTTTGGCCAACAATGGTTACCTGTTCTACTGACCGACCCTGGGCTGTGGTATAGTTAATTTCTTGTGCGTCTGAAACTTGGGACAATAGGTAATAGGGTTTTAAGATATATTAAGAATCGAACGGAGTGGTTTGGTGGTGGAAAGGGTTTAATGGCGAGAGAAGGGGGTGGGGGATGTTGGAGAGGTGAGAGATGTTGGAGGGGTGAGAGATGAAGGGGTGAGAGATGTTGGCGGGGTGAGAGATGATTGAAGGGGTGAGAGATGTTGGAGCTGGGTGAGGGATGTTGGAGGGATGAGAGATGTTGGAGGGGGTGAGAGATGTTTGAAGGGGTGAGAGACCTAATACCAAACTTGCAAACCAGTTTCATTAAAGACTATCAGAGTTGATTTCTGAATCACAAAGCATCCATATCTGCCCTGTAGGGAAGCCTGTCAGTATGTGTACTACAGGTACTCCAGTCTGCCAAGGAACAGATCAAGTGGTCTCTACTCAAATGAGCCAGTGTCATATGCGTCTTCATCCCCCCCCCCCTACCAATCCTGCCTCCCATCACCTCCTGGGCATCACACCACAGCCAGAGAGGATTGTCTTCATTCAGTGTCAACAAAGAAGGCCTTTAACGGAACATTCTATCATTCCAAGCGATACAGAAAGCAGAATCCCATTTGTATATAGGAATGTGTGTATGTTTATGTTTTCTGATGAACAATTCTGATTTCTGTCCTCGTGCTAAGGTCATGTTAAGGTCATGTTTTCTCATCCAATTTCAACTAAATTTGTCAGCTTTGAATGAGAATATTTTTAAGACAGTTAGAAAGAGCTGGCTGTGTTTGCATTAGATCCGTTCATGCCTGACAAATATACAAATCTGTGAAGCCTGTTTTTAATTACACAATTAAGTCCTTAACATTGTATTCATCGACCTAAGTATATGAGGTATATATCTGCTGGTGTAAAGTTGGGTTTGGTTTCATGTAGGATATAGTTTTTTGTAAAATATGTTGTGTCATTTGCTTGTATGTGGTGAAAAGATAAAGTGTGGATTCATATGTGAAATTAACTGTTTTTTTGTCATGATTAATGAAAAATATACCTGTGTTGATTGCTTATCAGGTATTTGATTGGATTTAACCTGGCTTTGGGTTACACAAAATCAACTATATTGAGAGACCAGGTGTGTCCTTAAACACCTTTACCACCTATGTGTATGTGCATGTGTGTGTGCCTCTGTGCGTGTGTGTGTGTGTGTGTGTGCATGCCTCCGTGTGTGCGTGTCTGTGTGACTGTTGGAGGCACCTTTGTCATGAGTCGTCATAACGAGCATGTATAACGTGACATGCAAAGCCAACTCACAGGACCAACTCACAGGATCACTCACTGACCAACTCACAGGATCACTCACTCACAGGATCACTCACTGACCAACCACTCACTCACTGACCAACAGGATCACTCACTGACCAACTCACAGGGACTCACTGATCACTCACTGACCAACAGGATCACTCACTGACCAACTCACAGGATCACTCACTGACCAACACACAGGATCACTCACTGGATCACTCACTGACCAACTCACAGGATCACTCACTGACCAACAGGATCACTCACCGACCAACAGGATCACTCACTGACCAACTCACAGGATCACTCACTGACCAACAGGATCACTCACTGACCAACAGGATCACTCACTGACCAACAGGATCACTCACTGACCAACTCACAGGATCACTCACTGACCAACTCACAGGATCACTCACTGACCAACAGGATCACTCACTGACCAACAGGATCACTCACTGACCAACTCACAGATCACTCACTGACCAACTCACAGGATCACTCACTGACCAACTCACAGGATCACTCACTGACCAACTCACAGGATCACTCACTGACCAACTCACAGGATCACTCACTGACCAACTCACTGACCAACTCACAGGATCACTCACTGACCAACTCACAGGATCACTCACTGACCAACTCACAGGATCACTCACTGACCAACTCACAGGATCACTCACTGACCAACTCACAGGATCACTCACTGACCAACTCACAGGATCACTCACTGACCAACAGGATCACTCACTGACCAACTCACAGGATCACTCACTGACCAACTCACAGGATCACTCACTGACCAACTCACAGGATCACTCACTGACCAACTCACAGGATCACTCACTGACCAACTCACAGGATCACTCACTGACCAACTCACAGAATCACTCACTGACCAACTCCCAGGATCACTCACTGACCAACTCACAGGATCACTCATGGACCAACTCAAAAGATCACTCACTGTCCTAGTCCCTAACGCCGCCCACCCTCCTTCTCTCCCTCTCTCTCTCTCTTCTCTCTTTACTGATCCAGGATCTCACTCACTCTCTCTCACTCCCTCACTCTCTCTCTCTCTCTCTCCAACTCTCTCTCTCTCTCTCTCTCTCTCTCTCTCTCTCTCTCTCTCTCTCTCTCTCTCTCTCATCTCTCTCTCTCTCTCTCTCTCTCTCATCTTCACTCAGCACGCCATCGCTGTCGTCATAGGGGCGTACACTAGCTCACGTTGATACCTAAGTCGCGTGAGACCCACAGGTGCGAACGGACCTAAGGGCCGTAAGGTGCTGTGGCCCATAGGAAGCCCGTTAGAATTCATCGCCCGTATGAAGTTGTGGTCACATGTCTTGAGGGCCGTACGGGGCTGTGGCCAGTAATAAGCCTGTACGAAATCACCCCCATACGAAATTATGGTCACATGCTTTACGGGTGGTCTACTGGCGTTCTTCGGGTTCTTTACTGGGATTTGGCCACGGGGTTGAAATAACCAGTACGTGCCCGTAGAGAACCCGTAAGAAAACCGTGCACAACTGCCTAAGAGGCCTTCTACGGGTTTAAACCCGTAAGGAGCCCTGTGTGAAAGTAGTGCATGTTAAACTTTAGGTCACGGACAAGTCACACGACACAACGTGCAGGTCCGCACGTAAGTGTGACTTGGCCATAACTTGTGGCCCGCATATTTAACATTCAGAATCCCACCAGACTGAGTTCTACGTTATGAATAATAATACGCTGGTAATAACAGAGAGATTGTCAACAGATCAGGTCCCCAGTACGTATTCGTCACAGCGAGATCCTTTTGTCTGTGCCCCAGCTTTTGTCTGTGGTCGGCTTTTCGATCATATTTATTACTTTGGAGGAAGTGTCTCACTTTCCTTTGAGCTACCTAACAATAGAATTCCTCACGGGGTATGCTTTTCAGCTCCAATCTGTACGACGGGTTTTTTGGGGGGCGTTGTACGGCGGAGTATGTTTTTCTCTTGCCATCTGTACAGCGGGTTTAATATATATTTTGTTTCAGTATGTCGAGATTTTCTTCCGGGATTTCCCACCGATCGTTGGCAATGCAAATCTAATGTTAAATTATCCTGCTTACGACGTACGACGGGTTATACATTTGCATAATACCTTTTACGACGGGGTACACTTTTTTGCCATTTTCACCTTGTACGACGGGTTTTATATTCGCATAATACCTTCTGTTCTATTCCTGTCGGCGTCATTTAACCAGAGTGCCTGGAACAAAAAGCTGGTAGACAGTTACTCAATGTTTAATAGGTGAAAAGATCGTACTTGCCTCAGAGTTTGAACGCGCCACGTAAATCCACTTCATTTTTGTCGCCCCGCCAAATCCATGCCCCAACCTCATCGTCTGTAGTCAGTGATATAATAAGCTTTGACGTTTGTGATGCCGATGTGAGTATATTTAGAATGGATAACCCCCACAGTTATGAAATACACTCACCCACCATGGCTCGCCACCAAGAACAGACCAACAATGTCAAGAGGTTAAATTGACCACGAGTCCTCCATGCCTGGAGGTCGTTTCCACCACGAGTCCCCCATGCCTGGAGGTCGTTTCCACCACGAGTCCCTCATGCCTGGATGTCATTTTCACCGCGAGTCCTCCATGCCAGGAGTCACTACGACCATAGAGAGTGCCGATATTCACGGTCTATCTATTCGTCCTAACAGGTCTAGAAAAATGTCAACAATGGCGCGTGACATGTCAACAATGGCGCGTGACCTGTCAACAATGGCGCGTGACATGTCAACAATGGCGCGTGACATATCAACAAATCTGAGCAACATAAATTACGTTTAGAAAAATAAACGGATTGCATAATAAATAGGAAGCCTTTATCGTCAGCCTTCAATTACTAGCAAAGCCATTAAGACATCAAATTTTCCCGTATCCATACATAGAGAGGTGCTGTAAGGATTAGATAACCCACCTTTAATATCCTTTTAAGGCAAAGTGAAGTATGCAGAGTAGGAACCAAGTCTGCTTTAACTTGGGAATGATCCAATTTCTCTTCCATATGACCACCCCTGGGGATATTATGAACCTTAATTCTTATGACACTGTTTGAAATTGCCTTGGCAGAGTTGAACATAAAGCACAACATACTTACAATAAACACTGTGATTGAAAACCTGCATTCGATCGATTTCTTTCTGTCAGACAAGCACAAGTTCCTGGTCTGAGGTGGCAGTTGCGCTATCAAGTAAGCGTCTTTTTTCGCAGTTTGCGCAGGTTTTTATTGCTCCCTTAACCACCTCGCCATGCGGTGAGAAATAGTATCGCGTGGTGAGCAACCGATCTGACCAATCGGCGGTTTATATCAATGACCGTAGCAGACTTGATAACTCTAAAAACGACTTATTTATCCACTCATCACCTGGACATGACACTTCACAACATTCATACACATATAAGGCTGAAAATTTCTAATTTATTCAGAATATTTTGAACATGCAAATGAACCACGAGCCAGAATTAAAGCTTTAAAGTTGCAAGTATATTCATGACAAAAAGATAAACTAGACCCCTTCTCCCAGCAGGGAGTGCTCAACTGAGTTGACACGAAGCAGCTGGACAAAACAGCTGGACAAAGCAGCTGGACAAAACAGCTGGACAAAACAGCTGGACAAAGCAGCTGGACAAAGCAGCTGGACAAAGCAGCTGGACAAAGCAGCGTGACTTCTGGGGATAGCATCGACGATCTTAGATGGCATGGCGCAGGCTTGACCGGAAACCCGTCTGCTACCTAAAGTATCTTTCTTAAGTGGCGCAGAGAACCATTTCATCCGAAAGGTGGCGCTCTCCCGCACTGACAACATAGGGTATGCAGGAAGGAACGGTAGGTGGCGTCTTGTTGGTGGAAGTGCAAAGAGAACCCGGCGTAAGCAGCCCATGTGCCGACTGGCGAAAGCGAAGCTTTTCTATTTTAGATGGGTTTCACGTTGGATAACGTTTATAAATGATAAAAATACTTACATCACAGTTCTGAAACAATTGTCGCTTATATTTTGTACAATATATAAACTTGCAAAAAGCGACATATTTGATAATAGATAGTAGCCCACAACAACAACAGCTGATGAACAGAATACGGACGAAACCGTAACACGAAATACGCGACGACAACGAATAAGTATGCATTCGTTAAAACGACAACAAAACACGAAAACGCTGTCGCTGTAATCACATCAATCACTATTTCCTTCAGCAAAGCTCTGATGTTCACAGACGCTATAAGCCTTCAGCAAGCTCGTGATGTGCCACATACGCTATAAGCCTGCAGCAAGCTCTTGATGTGCCACAGACGCTATTAGCCAGTAGCAAGCGCTGGATGTGCCCCAGGCGCTATCAGTTAGTAGCAAGCGCCGGATGTGCCACAGGCGCTATTAGCCAGTTGTAAGCGCCGGATGTTCCACAGACGAGAAAATCTAGTAACAAGCATGTATACATGACGCTTCCGGGAGACATATGTCCATATTTGCCCCTTTCTCGTCATTATCGCGTGTACTACGGGTATCTCACGGACGCCATTATCACAAGAGGAAGACCGAAATGAGCTAATAGAACAACAGGCATTTTACACAACCACATCTAACCTACGCCTTACCCCAACCGTACCTCTCCACTTTTACTTTCACTCCACCCCACTGCCTTTAACTACCAACAGAACGTCCCCATATGCCGCCGTGAATGCAATGAAAAAACGCATTTCACTTTCTCTTCTCTCTCAGTTCTGTAGAATGGAATACCACAATACCCACAGTTGCCACCGCTGTTAAATATTGAGCGTTCCCGGGTGCTATGTTTTGAATTATTGTCAAAAGACTACGAGCCGAGTATAAATTCATCGATGTGACGTCACGATTTGTAGCCCAATAAGCGGTCGTAAAGCGTTTTGTTGTTCCCGTCAACACCAGTCGAGTGGAACGACCCCTTAAAGCAACGATCCAAGCGCAAAGGTCACATTTTGCAGTCCGCCCGAAAGTTGGAGCACACGACACTCAACTTCGACGGAGTTTTAGCGCCAAGCGAATCGTCTGCTCAATCCTAGTGTTCGAATAGGCATTTTTTAATTGACGATACCTTTGCCACCCAGAATACTTTGAAGTAAGTTTATATTAAAAATACATTTTCGTTTGATATTATTTGTAATAATGACAGGTGGGGATTCGCTGACTGGCGAATATGATCGTGACCGCTGTGGCTCCATTCTGGCTAGTACATTATGATGTAGTGTCTTCACTCAGGAAGGCATCCTTCCTGTTTTTGATTGCAATACTGGCCGAAAAGTTCGTCCCCTCTATTAAAACCACTTCAACTCGCTACGGGAACTGGAAGGTGTGTATATATCTTAGGCAATGACAACAGTTAAGCCTTCGTTTGGAAAAACTGTCTTCATTTGTATCACGAGTTGGGGTAAGGCGATGAGCTGAGTGAGGTCAGAGTTGATGTACAGAGCGAGGTAAAATATGATAGACTGAGTGAGGTCAGAGTTAATGGACAGAGCGAGGTAAAATATAATAGACTGAGTGAGGTCATAGTTGATAGACAGAGCGAGGTGAAAATATGATAGACTGTGTGAGGTCAGAGTCGATGTGTAGAGTTAGATCAATGGTGAAAGGCTGAATGAGGTCAGAGGTGTTGGACAGAGTGAGGTCAGAGGTGGTGCGCTGAATGAGGTCAGTGGTGGTGCGCTGAATGAGGTCAGAGGTGGTGGGCTGAGTGAGGTCAGAGGTGATGGGCTGAATGAGGTAAGAGTTGGTGGGTTGAGTTATGACGTGGTGGACTGTAAGAGGTCAGATATAGTTGGCTGAGTGAGATCAGGAGCGGGTTCACATCGGTTACACATACACACACTCAGGTGCCAAGCACACACCCTGCACACCTGCACCACCCTCACATAACACTGTCGATGTCATTTCTACCCTTTTTTCCCTCCAACCTCCAAGTTTTTCAGGCTTTTCTCCGGTACGGTTGGACATATCAACATGAAATTTTGGGGAATGATAGATCAAGTTGGGACACAACTACCGATCAAGTTTGACGCGCATGCGCAGTGTTGGAGGCTTATGGGATCGATTTTTCGTCGATTGTTTTCCCAATTTTCTGTAACTATATCCTCCATAATTACTGCAGTTACGAACATATGTATTGCATGGTTGTAACAAGCAATTATCGTAGCATGGAATAGGCGGAAAAATACTTGTTTTTGTACTTTGTATAATGACAGGTGTTTTAGAGTACCTATCGCGATTTTTGCTACGAGTTCTCTCCTCGCTGATATCTCTGAAACGGCTGTATTTACGCACATGAAATTTTGTCAGTATTTAGAACTCGTTATAATGATAGTAACAGTATTTCAAGCATTCACAGTAAAAAAAAAACAGTAAAAAGGACGCTTAGTTTGAATGTTTTCTACCGCGTCAGCTTAGCGAAAAGGCTTTCGGCCAACCTTACTTAATCGACCAGAGGTATTCATCGTTTTCTTCGATTTTGCATCGACTTGGCTAAGGAGTCATGTCAAAACATCTGCTAAGGGGTCATGTCAAAACATCTAAGCGGTAGCAGCTTGTAACATCTATCCTAAAATAGTGCGCGTTACCAACTCCCCAGGGTACCTTCACAGTCCCGATTTCTGAACTAATAGGTCAAGTATTCATTTTGTTTAGAGATAACATTTGTTCGTGTAATTTTGTTGATACCGTATTGCTGGTCGTCCAACTTGCCGTTGGAAGACATGCCGTTGGCGCTTGTGCCTATCTAGTTTTAATTACCATCAGTGCCTACTCCTGCCGGAGTATTCCTTAAGCGGTGGTCGCATGCAAGCGCATTCGCTATGTGACATCCGTGACGTCATGCCGGAGCTAGTAATTATTGGTTCTGATGAAACCTGCATGACCTCGGTGTTCGCCGTCTGTACACCAACCAAGGCGGAAGTAAATCTGCTTAAAAATTCCCACAGTTTAATCATCACCTGTAGGAGGGAACTGGTTGATTGGATTTTGTAACGAAAGAGTTGACGTATGCTATAGATCGGAGTGGGACATATTGACGAGGTGAAATGTTAATTTGAAGTGCCACCGAACACGTGGGGGTCTGAATGAGGTCAGTTTTGCTTGTTCCAGTGTGCCGAAAAGGGAGGTTGTAATCCCGGGCCGGGGGGGGGGGGGGGCACTTGGCCTTATTCTGGATAGGGGTGTGCCGCGGGTCCTCGAAAACCCGTACCCGTCGTACAAGGTCAAAATGGCCAAATGCATACCCCGTCGTACAAGGTATTATGCGAATGTATAACCCGTCGTACAGATTGAAGCTGAAAAACATACCCCGTCGTACAAGCCGACAGGCCGAAAAAACATACCCCGTCGCGCGGCACATATATACTACCTCTATACACTTAAGTGCCCCCCCCCCCCGGGGTAGTAATTAAGGTATCTGAACTGTGACGTGGCTTGGGTTGGAGTGCTTGTTACCGTGGGTGCGAATAGAAGGCGTGCTTATGAGTGTGCACATGTACGGACGCGTTTGTTGTGTGTGTGTATGGGGTGGGGTGGGGTGTGTGTGTGTGGGGGGGGGGGGGTACTTAGTTTATAGCGAATAGGAATCTTGTCTTATACATTCACTTTAACCTAATGAGCAGCGGTGTGTTTCCAGCGCACCATGAAGATACCAATTGTAATGACGTCACTGTTGGCGTTCGTGACGTCATCATCCGCGTCATCTCCATGCCAACAGCAGTATTTGGATCAAGTCAACCAGGCTGTGATCGACGACGTGCAGTCCTTAGCCGGGTCGACAGGGACGCGAGACATCTGGGAATACCTGCTGGAAGAAATAAGTGAGAGGTTGGCGTGTAGCGCTAATTCCAGTAATCCGCCATGCCACCTGGTGAGTATTCCCTCTGTGTCACCCAACAAACACACGTTCGCTTATCCAGCATTTAGTATCTGTCTGATGTCTGTCAATTCCAATTTATAATCCACACATTGAAGTTTCTCTGAGATTACGTGACTATGCTCCCAGAGTTCAATGCGCTGATTTTTAAGTCCTTCAGCGGATCAGTTCTTGTGCTTCGTGTTTTATAGTCAAACCTCTGAGGCGTTATATTCTGAACGACTTCAAGATTAATTTGGATATATTTTTGTGATCATTATACAATATCTGTCAAATATCCACAAATTCTCTGATATGACGTGTTTTGTGTGCCAGTGTTATGCTAATGAGACGGATTTTGGTGGGAGGATGTGGAGCAATGCGAGTGAGGCGGATGCCGGGGACGTGGGCAGAATGAGCGCTGTTCTTCTTCTCACTGTCGCCGATATGACGTCACTCTGTAACGATAGCTTCCCGCAGAACGCCACGTACGAATCCTTCCTCGACGATCGTCTGCATTCACTGGAAGCAGGTGACCATGAGGATCATGAGGATCATGAGGATGGTGATGAAGATGAGGTTGTTACGCAAGACATGGTGGAGCATCTCTTGGAGGTAATCAACGCGACCCTAAATTTAGGGCCGCATGATGAGCATGACGATGAGGAAGAGGAGCATAGCGACGAGGAAGAGGAGCATAGCGCACACTGTTCACAGGTGAGCCAATCACAAGTAGAAAACAGCGGACGTCAGCTTAACTTTCTTCGCTCAGAAATGAATGACTGAACTTGAAACGTATGAGTCAGCACAGAATATTGTTTTTGTGAGTCAGTATATCGCTATGTGAGTCAATATATTGCTGTGAGAGTCAGTTTATTGTTGTTTGATTCAATATATTGACCTGAGTCAGTATAATTTTGGGTGAGTCAATATATTGTCGTGAGTGTCAGAAAGTTGCTGTGTGAGTCAGTTTATTGTTGTGTGAGTCAGTATACTGTTGTGTGAGTCAGTATATTGTTGTGTGAGTCAGTATATTGTTGTGTTCGATGTCATCAGACCCTGAGCGGTGATGCCGTTTATGATATGTTCGCGGACGAAGATCACGGTGGAGTGGAGCGCAGTCGTCTAGAAGCCATGCTGGCGCACGTGGCGGTGAAGATTCTGCAAGGTATGGTTGATTGAGTGTGAATAGAGATGCGCGGGGGGCGTTAGACTGGGGACTAGTGTAACGCATTTTAACGTGTTGTGTGTGTGTGTGGGGGGGGGGGGGTGAGATAAAGTGGTAACAAGAAAGATGATGGTGTTGTCATTGATGATGATGATGATGATGATGATGATGATGATGATGATGATGATGATGATGATGATAACAACACCTTTCCTTGCGTAGGTTATTGTGTCCATACGAAGGAACACACGCCTACTCCCTACGACTACAGCTACGCGTTGTTCGCCGAGCTCGCCGCCAACTCAACCTCGTGTAACATCCTAGGTGAAGGTCAGTGCCCTCCCCCTTCCTCTATCCACCCTACGATTGTCTGGACCAAGCCATCCCAGACCCTGTGTTTCTGGGGGTAGAAAAGACCCAATGTATCCTCTTGCATGTCATAAGAGGCGACTAACAGGAGACCCTGCTGGTCGTGGGTTGCGACTCGTGTCGGTAGTCTATGGGATCCAGGTGGTTGAGTGGAGCGGTTCTTTTTGAGGGTCATGTCCGCAACACGCTACTCTGGCCCGAATTTCGCCAAGACGAGAGGCTGGGATGGCCTGGTCCAGTCAACCGGCTGGAGGTGACTTGCCCTTGAATAGTTTTTCATTTTTTTCTTTTTTCATCATTATGCCCCTCTTTTACGATTTATCTTAGAAGGCGGCTGCTTAATCAGGTCAATGTTTTCTATTTCACTTTATGGGCACCATGTAACACATTAGTGTTGGAGTGCTATTAAACCCAAAATCTATGACACAGCGAAGAAGTTAAAGCACGATACCATCGGGTCACCGGGTCGGGTACACCCCCCTTCAGAGATGCCCCCCCCCCCCCCCCAGCAAACACACGCACACTTTACTTGATCATTCGAGTCCCGAGGGATCCCGGATCCCCAATGTTACTTGTCTGCTTGTCTATTCTTAAGGATCGAACCCAGAACACGTGAGTTGAGAGGCGAAGCAGTTTAACATCAACGCAACTGTAGGTAACAATAAGGTCTGTTTCATGGGTAACCATAGGGTCTGTTTTATGGGTAACCATAGGGTGTCATTCATGGGTAACCATAGGGTCTCATTCATGGGTAACCATAGGGTCTCATTATTGGGTAACAATAGGGTCTGTGTAATATGTACCTGTACCGAGTCTGTGTCAAGGGTACCATAGGGTGTGTGTCAGGGTACCATAGGGTATGTGTCCCACTCTCGACTGTCAGCCTCGCATCGGATGTATAGAATTGTTCACCGGTCTGGATGGACGGGAATGGTCCGATTACACACTCATTTTACGTCGCCGAAACTTTGATTTTGGCCAAGGTGGCAATGAACGCTTGAGTAAATTCTTAGTTGACATATATATGGGTAGACAGACAGACAGACAGACAGACAAATAATGGATGTAGCCCAGAGTATACCAACGCGTCTCAAGTGGGCGCTCATCGAAATCTCGCATGTCAAAATTCAAGCGCTATCTACTAACGACGGATTCTGTTTGGAAGTATTTTTTGGGTAGGACTTGATGACTGATGTCACGACCAAAACACGCTATGTTGAAGTCGTCCTACGTCAGCTCGGGGTAGTCACCCTTTGGGGGTGGCGGGGAGGAGGGCACCAAAGGGCTGTTCCAGGTGCGGACCCTTATGAGAAAATCGCGGTGAATGCGCACTGACATACCAGGAAGACAATGGCAGCGGCATCTATTTTTCCGGGTTATTCCGGTACATCGTATATTGCAAAGCGCCAATCCGGCCTCACGATGCAGGCCTGGGTAAGGTTAAAGAGACTGTTCAGCCCCATATAAGGAAAGTGGTTGCCTAGCAAGCTGCTGGGTAACAGCACCTTGGAAACCAAAAATGTTACATTTTCAGACTTTCAGTCGCTACGCGGCGCTGTGGTCTCAGAAAAAAGATCCTTGCTTCGACAGTCGCCATTTATGTTGTCGGACATAATCCTTCCTGCTTGTCGGTCTAATGTGTGCACAATTATGCCCACAACTTAAATGAGTGAAGATTTTATGAAATCTACATTATGTAACTAAAGCGGAAGAATACACATCGATAGCGAGGTAAATTCAGAGCGCATTATGATTTACAGCTAACATTCGTGTAGTTCATGGTTTTAGGGAGGCACCGTTATCGATGGAACGACATTACTGAATAAAACAGATCTCCACAGTATATCATGAACATTTCCAGTCAAATAATAATGTTAAAAACTTATCAACACAACTTCCATCATGTAAACTCGGCGGCACAAATTAGAAGATGTCATTACTTACGTCTGCGTTAATCGTTGTAATGTAATAACGAAACGATCCCTGATTGCCTTATATGTGGCTGAACAGTCTCTTTAACGTGTTGCTCATGGTAGGACTGGACGCTGACGGTTGAGTCTCTCAGAAGTTGTCACCACGGAGAGAGACGTATATATATATAGAGAGATATATATAGATAGAGAGAGATATAGAGAGAGAGAGAGATAGAGAGAGATAGATCATATAGAGATAGAGAGAGAGATAGATATAGATATATAGATAGAGAGAGAGAGAGATAGAGATAGATATCTCTATAGATATCTAGATATAGATATATATATATATATATATAGATATATATATATATATATATATATATATATATATATATATATATATATATATATATATATATATATATATATATATATATATATATATATTTTTACCCTACCAGTCGCTTGTGACATCATCGCTTGGGTAAGCTCCCCGTCTGACGGCCAAGCACCACGACGTCACGACTAAACCTCTCACAGGGGATCTGAAAGTCTCAACAAGTTTGGCGTAATAGGTTCCTCGCGCTACCAGTCACAGGAAACTCATAGAATTTGTTTCTGACGATATTTACTTTCTCATAAATTCTTTTTAGATATTTAACTTTTTCTGAATATGACGTCACCGGTATTCGGATGTCGCTGACGGAATAATGACAATTACCATGTATTGCTCAGTTTGGGAATGTACCTGTGACGTCACGAAACTGTCATAGGCAATGGCATTGCGTTTCAATCTGTACTTTTTACCTTTTGTTTCCAAAATGTGGTCGTATGACAGGTGAATAGCTTAGAGGTTTGTACCTTAAGTCGAGTCGAACTGTTTGGACTGCATTTACTGTGTTGTGCAAGAGGCGATTGGTTTATCTGCTTCTGGCAAAAACATGCCCCAGTTGTGCGCTCATCACATCTTAACAAATTTAAAAAAAATGTATCCCCCCCCCAAAAAAAAAATGCTTACTGTCTGAGATATAGTCTTTAACTTTGTTGCTTTAACTTTTATGCGTAAAAATAACACTGCGCACGATTCACCCATACCTTGTTGTTTTCGGATGGATGCACGGGGAAAGAACCTCACTCTGATAGCAGTATATATTTTAAAGATGAATGCTGTGTGTGAGTTTACTGCTCAACATCCATTAATTACGTTTCGTAAAAAAAATAAGCTACTAGACTTTACACACGCAATTAGAATAACAAGGCTCGTCGATTTCACTCTGCTTGTTATTTCAAAAGCGGTTGAAAAACAGATAGTGAAGTTCTTTTCACCGCTGTGTGTGAATGATTTCAAATGAAATGCGCCTTTGATAAAACCCATGCGCGTATAATAGAACATATGCTAAAATACATTAGGTATTTCCCCATATTGAAACAATATATATCGACACGTTTGTCGGTGCTATTGTGTGGGCTGTTATCACAGTCTATTGATGTCGGCGTCATCTAGTGAGCTGTTGTTATCACAGTCTATTGAAATCGGCGCTTTCTTGTAGGTTTTTATCGTTTCTGCCTAATGTTGTTGGCGCTATTGCGTGGCCTGTTACCCTAGCTGTAAGTTTATTTCAGCACTATTTTGGTAGCTGTTATCGTCGCTGTCAGTTAACTTCAGCACTATCTTGCTGGCTGTTATCGTAGCTGTTAGTTAATTTCAGCACTATCTTGTTGGCTGTTATCGTAGCTGTTAGTTAATTTCAGCACTATCTTGTTGGCTGTTATCGTAGCAGTTAGTTAATTTCAGCACTATCTTGCTGGCTGTTATCGTAGCTGTTAGTTAATTTCAGCACTATCTTGCTGGCTGTTATCGTAGCTGTTAGTTAATTTCAGCACTATCTTGTTGGCTGTTATCGTAGCTGTTAGTTAATTTCAGCACTATCTTGCTGGCTGTTATCGTAGCAGTTAGTTAATTTCAGCACTATCTTGTTGGCTGTTACCGTAGCTGTAAGTTAATTTCAGCACTATCTTGCTGACTGTTATCGTTGCTGTCAGTTAATTTCAGCGTTATCTTGTTGGCTGTTATGATCACTCTCTATTTGTGTTGGCGCCACCTTGTGTATTGTTTTCTTCGCTGTCTTTTGAAGTCTTGAAGCGCTTTTTTGGAGTGTGTTATCGTTGCTGTCAGTTAACGACGACACTATCCTGTAAGCTATTATCGTCGCCGTAATGCACCCACCCCCTGGCTGTTCTTAGATGTGGAAAAAATGGCCGTTTCGATTGGCATACCTCTTGAGGATGACGATCACGACGAAGGTCAGACTGGTGAGCACGAAGGTCAGACAGATGAGCACGGTCACAACCACCGCCGCAAGCGCCGCCAGGCGGGCCACACTGACGATGAGGGTCTGGCGCACACGGTACTTCCTTCCCTCATTCTCCGTCATTAAAAACTGATTTAAGTTATAGAGTATGTCAACTGTTTGCTTTCGTTTCTGTGTGATAAAAAAAAGGAGCAATAAAAGTGGAATTTTTGTGTCTACCTGCACAACGTTGGTGACGTGAAACCAGCAATTGTTCGTAGCACCATGTTGGCAAATGGAAATCTTGAGGGGGTCATGTATACATATAGGAGCCATAAATATTTATAATTACCAACCTGATGATACGAACCCCTGGGGTGTGATCTATGGTGCGTGAATCACGCTGCAGGGCTCACCTAGTTGACAAACTCTTCATGTGTGCACAGTGCTTGTCAGCGCATGGGGTTCTTGGGGCATTCAATCTGGACGACGACAGTAACGTCACGTTAGCTGACTTCCAGTTGATATCTACAGCTCTGATACAACAAGCCGTACAGGTGAGTGGATGGCAGGTGCCAAATGCGCGCATGTCGATACAGCAACATTTTAAGTTCGTTAGTTCGGTTTGTGGGTTCGTTAACTTGGCGAATGCCTTCGCCAAGTTATGTTCGTTAGTTCAGTTTGTGTGTGTGTTTGTTTGTAAACTTTTTTTTGACAGGCGATTCCGGTCGCAATTTTTGATGAAATTTAGAATTGTTGCCAAGAACCCAGACTTTTTTTTTTACCTTGATCTCATACTAGGGTCAAGGTCATCGAAAATGTGAAAATCTAAAATCTCGAATAGCTCCGTGGATTATTTTTTGATCTTCACAAAATTTATACCACTTTGCAGCTTAATTCAATTGCCAACTGTTTTGTAAATATATCGCGTTGTAAAATATCAATATTAAGCGCCTAAAGTCGGAAAATCGTGGTATCAGTCCAAATTTTAAGAAAATTAACCCATGAAATTCAATTGCCTATAAAACAACAAATAATCGTTCCATTGCAACATAAATTTAGTCGAAGGTTGTCAGTGACATGGTTAGTTGTAAATTTTATGGCTGTTTATGACGTCATTTTCGGTTGCAAAAGAATCAAACTTATCAAAAAGTGACACAAGTTCAATGCTTGATACCTCCATGCGTTTGAATTTGTTTTAAAACAGTTTGCATATTCTGAAAGTGTTATTGAATTGTAAACTTTTTTCTAAATAAATGTAATTGTTAATAATGCATCATTAAATTTTTTTTAGCAGGTCGGAAATTTCTGGTAGCCAAAATATCAGTTCTATAAACTTTTTAATTTCGCAATTAATTCACTAATTATAGTCTGATCCTAAACACAATAACATTTTCTGATAGCCGATACAATTACTAAACTTTTATTATTGACATATGCTATCAAAATATTCGTCGTTTTCAAAGCACGTTGAGTTGAAAAAACAAATTTCACTTTGTCAATTTTCTTCAAATTTTTGATTGCAAATTAGATAATAAATATCAGCGCAATAGTCAATAAAAATTAGCTCAGTTGTTGACATAAACAGCGCAAATCTAATCCGCAAATTTTATGGATATCGGTTGCCTCACTTCCGATTTCGAACGAATCATTGTTAAAACGGGACTGCAATCTGAAGTTATCGCGTCGTTAGTCCATTGTGAATGGACGTATCGTGAATTGGTTTACACTCGAAGCAAGCCCATTCAATTCTGTACATTCTGAAATATTGTCTGTTGTAAATAACCGACAGTTTTCTCACAAAGTAAGCTTGAAGTACATCGGGCATCACTTCTGCTGGCTCTTCACTGATTTGTTGACAACAGTTGACTGATCGCGCAGAACAAAGGCCGCCTCTTCTCTCGCTCGCCTCACGGCACGCGGTCAAGTATAATAATTTAATAAACTAAACTTTTTCTTGAGTCAGCCAAATCATTGTCAATATATCATGGCCCCGGACAGCATGACTTCTATTTGATTCCTCATAACAACATACATGAGATGGTCATGGAAATTGGTTGAACTGTGGTTGCCAAAAATTTTAAATCCATAATAAGTTCCTGATACTGTTCGCCAAGTTTCGCCATTAGCCATGGGCCTATTTGCTTAACTTTGGTTAGCTTCTGAATAAATATTTAAGGTTGTTTGTCTCGTGATACAGATCGAAATTTTTCAATATATTTTCGAAATTATTTCTTAAAATAGTAGGTGTAGGTTTTGTTTTGATCTTGAATGCAAACTAAGTTCAAGGTCATTGAAACAAATTTTAAATCATCAATATCTCCCTTGAAAATAATTCGATCGTAAAAACAATAGCAGATTATTGTAGCTAATGTAAGCGTTTTCTATATATACAACTAATTGTAAGATTTCCATGACGATAAGGCTTATGATAACAATAACGATGCCAATGACGATTTTGTGTGATGAAGATAATTCTGAAGATAACCTTGATGATTATAATGGGGAGATGATGATGGCTATGATTAAAACATGTCGTCTAAGTTCCCCCATGTACCCATGGGCCTCTTGCGTTAAACGTTGGTCAGCTTCTATATAAAACTATCAAGCGTCTATACAATCGTAAAAAATGGTCCAATGGTCATAAAAATTGAGTCAATTATTGTCATGGACAGCGCAAATTGAATACTAAAATTGTATAGTATGGCTATTAATGTCATGGGGTAGGGGCTCGGCAAGATCGATGTCAAGCACTTCATCTGGGCATCGTTTTACTTGCAACACAAATGCACGTGAATAGGACATCGATATAGAGGCTTGATGGGTTGCTTAGATTATTACATGCATCTGTGTATCCCCATAGATCAGTCTGCTAACAAGTGAATCCGGGGAACGCATTGGCGATACAAGCTCACGATTATATTATCATCATCAGTAAATAAATGTATATTGATGATTATCCAATACAGAGAGTATGCCAGAGAGGGACAAAGCTGATGAGATAATAGATAAGATAACATCGTTAATGCTACTATGTTAGCACATCTTCCAGCTAGGACTGATAACTTAAAGAGTGCGCATAATTAATGTTGTCATATATGGAATGTGAGGTGTTTGCTATATTTTCCTCGTCATTGTATTTAAATCAGAATGTCTTATAGTATATATCTACCCTATGGTGTAATATCTCACCTCGTACCACATTCCAGTGTATTCGAGTCACGCCCTCTTTAGTGATCCCCCTCAACTGAAGAGTTCCGTTTATATCTTGGTCGATCAGTTTTATTTCAGGATCGTTAACCACAAATATCGTCGAAGAAAAGCATTCAAAGTTAGTATGCACTAAACCGCTTTATTGTGTACCTAATGGGCGACGCTTGACATCAGCCAGTGTTATACTATGTGTGCTAGTTTTGTCAACATCAAACATTCCTTGATATCTTCACAGAGAAAAACGATTTCATGTATACATAAACCGAATGATTATAACAGGGATCACTGCTCCATTGCATTTATGGTTATGAATCTACATTTTCAGTATGTGTTCTTGAATAAGACACTGTATTCCCCCAAGTTTTTATTATTCGGCGACGGTTCATTAAATGGATGGAAACAATATTAACTTTATCGCAGGTAAAATGCAATATGCAGTGCTGTAATTTAGCGTGAAATCTATACTCACTACAACACACACATCACCTGGCATCTATATTCACTGTTGCCCAGATACCACATCCTGTACATCCACAATTAGTCACACAACTTTTCATTGAAAGCTCAGATAATAAATATCAAGCCAATTTGCGAAACATACTCAAATATTGAGTCATGACTTATCCTACACAGGGCAGGAGGTGGAAGTATTGACGCAGGGTATTGGCAGGAAGCTATAAACTCTTTGAATGAGCTCCTTAAATAAAGGGCCACTTGAGAGTTCAAGTATTCAGTGCACTGCTTATCCGACGTTGAGTGGATTTGAGCATACATTGATTGAGTTAGAAGTTAGAAGAGTAGCTGACTTCAGTGCCATTAACATTGAGTCATTTTTATTTATTGGATAAAAAATTGCTGGCGACAAGTTCTATTAGCCATGCATCTCTGGTTCAAAAAGTTTTATCGAACCATAATTAAAAGTGTATTTGCGATACAGGGTGCAAAGTTTAACATACTTTCCCCATAAATTTTCAAGATATATTCGAAATATTTTTTTTAATTGGAATGTGTTGATGATGCACAGAACCCAGAGCTTTTGTTCTCCCCTTGACCACAAATCAAGTTCAAGTTCACCAAGGAAATCACCAATATCTCCCTGGCGAATTGCTTGATCGTGATAAGTGTTGCATATTATGGAAGCCGAATTTAATCGTAAACTTTTTAAAATATATTTCATTGTTAAAAATTGAAAGTTTAACCATTCGTCCCAATCCATAATGCATAATAACTTAGTCAATTATGAAATATTCTTCCTCATGCAGTTCGCCAAGTTCCCACACGTACACATGGCCCTCTTGATTAATCATTAATTTGACCACGAAGCAGCTGATGCTACTGATGATGATGATGATAATGATGATGATGATGATGATGGGTACGATTTGCCCCTCAGTTTATCATTGAGTTGATCACGAAGACGTCGCTGATGTAGCTTAATGATGATGATATAGTTGACGATGATGATGATGATGATGACGATGATGATGTAGTTGACGATGATGATGACGATGATGATGACGATGATGATATAGTTGACGATGATGATGATGATGACGATGATGATATAGTTGACGATGATGATGACGATGATGATGACGATGATGATATAGTTGACGATGACGATTATGATGATGATGACGATGTAGTTGACGATGATGGTGGTATCTGTTATTTGTTATACAGGGCTGTGTTCACAGCGAGTCCAAAGAAGAGAAATCGAACGTGAGCGACGATGAAGGTCGGTCTTCTATTGGAAATTCTTCCTAATCATCCTGCGACTTTTTCACTCACTAGAATTACCCATTTGAACCATCGATACCTTATTGTGCCCAGGGTTCATATTTTCTATAATCATCATACATATGTGATGAATACGTGATAACGCTGTTCAGTCTACAATGACTCTCGGGCCATGTACAGGACAGACTATTTCATTCAATGCTCCCCGAAGCACTCCACGCACGCATATTTACCCATCTTATACAATTGATACAAAATTTCCTCAGGACTCAAACTGTCCATAACCACATTATCGTTGGTTGTATTCATTGTCATCAAAAATCTGAACCACTGTATATTGGCATATAGTTTTTATATCCACGGTTATTATAACGGTTAATTGGTGACGCTCATCACCTGTGTCCTTAATGTGTGAGTAGTGTACGGCTATGGAATACTTGCTGTGTCAATCATCTCGCTATTCTCCGTGTTCGGCCTGGTCATCTACAAGTGGCACGAAAGTTCAGCCTACCATTACCTCCTCTCCGCCATGCTCGGACTCTCGGTCGCCACGCTCGTCGGAGATTCTCTACTTCATCTTATTCCCCATGCAGGAATCATATATTTCCTCTTGATAATCAAGACCATGAATGGCTGGAATACGATTTGGTTGGGAAGGGAGTGAGTTTGAGATAAAAGCAGAAATGTTGTTTGACTTGAATGGACAGAGAGTGAGTTTGAGATCAAAGCAGAAATGATGTTTGACTTGGTTGTACAGGGAGTAAGTTTGAGATAAAAGCAGAAATGATGTTTGACTTGGTTGAACAGCGAGTGAGTTTGAGATAGTTGACTTTTTGATGATTGACTTGGTTGGTCAGGGAGGGAGTTAGAAGTAGAAATAGTGTTTGACTAGGTTTGACTAGGAACGGATTAGAGAAAGAAGTACTCGTGATGTTTGACAGCGAAAGGGTTTGAGTTAGAAATAGCTGCGATGTTTGACAGGGAACGGTTTTGAGATAGTAGCTGCGATGTTCGACAGGAAAAGAATGCGCGATACAGAAGAAATGATCTTTGACTTGGTCTTGGTCTGAGACATACGTAGGTTTGATATTGGATTTGGTTTGACAGGGTGTGGGTTTGCACGATCACGGTGCGGAGGATGCCCACAATCACAGCCAATCAGGAGGGATTGTCGTCGAGCCATTCGTTTGGAAGATGCTTGCTATCTGCGGCAGCATATGGGCCTTCTTCAACCTGCAGATCGCGCTGCAACACCTTCAGCAGAGACAGGCTAAGGTTAGAAGGCGTTTCTTGTCTCTTTCCGATCAATTCTTCATTCTCTCATTTACCCAACCAATCACTATTGGGAAATTCATCAGGTGGAAAGCACAGCAGGGCAATGTGCAAACAGTGCACACAACTGTCAAATGAGCGAACCGGAAGTGCAAGTAGTCAGTGAGATTCCGGAAATTGCAAATGGCGACGCTGAGAAAACGACGCATGTGAATCAAAAATTAAGCAACAACACTTCCGTGAGCAATGGGGTTGTTCCTACCGACGCTAAGAAGGACAGAATAATATATGAAAACGGTCAGTATTGTATTTTTACTCACGCGATGAACACGAGAATTTAATACTGTGGAACCTCATCCAAAGACATCACACTTTAGCGACCACCCCACCATTACGACCACTTTTCTGCCAGTTCCGTTTTGGGAATTCCCAATACTGTACATGTTAAATGGGCCCCACTTAGGCGACTTACCCCACTATTACGACCAAAATATGGTCGCCTACGTGAGGTGCCGCTGTATTAGCTTCATGTTGTAGAATAATTGTCAGTCTTCTGTAAGTTCAGTTCCCTCTGTTATGTCTCCGGACTTTTGTATCCGTTTCATTCAGCAGTCATCATACGTTTTGATATTTGATTTGCACACAGCTCCACAGGCGATAGCTTGGATGGTAGTCATCGGCGATGGTGTCCACAACTTCGCAGACGGTCTGGCTATTGGAGCTGCCTTCGCCGCTGGAACGAACAGTGGACTGTCCACATCTATCGCTGTATTCCTACACGAACTGCCCCATGAATTCGGTGAGATGACTTCGATCTGTATCCGTTTTAACCAGACACTTATGTGTACAGTCTGGGGCGTTTTGAATAAGTTGAAAGTTTGAAATGAATGTGAAATTGTCGTCTGGTGTGATCTTGTTGTTTTCACTACGTTATTTCGCTGTGGTTGCCAGGTGACGTCGCCATGTTGCTGGCGACGGGATGGTCTCCTTGTAAAGTAGCAGTCTTCCAGTTGCTTTCAGCCGCAACGGCATTCATAGGATTGTTTGTGGGCGTGGGTCTATCGGAGATTACGAACGCATCATCGTGGATTTTCGTTGTCGCTGCCGGCATGTTCCTCTACGTGGCTCTAAGCGACGTGGTAAGTCCTCAAACAGACGCTTACTTTTTTTGCCATTACCATCTGAAGAACAGAGGACAACTCGTAGACATCTTCATCATTATCATCATCGTTATCGGCAATAGCTCAATGGGCAAAGAAGCTTCTTCTACCATTCTTCAACGGATGTCATCCACAATTAGCTCAATCCAAAAGGCGCTAGGTTCTCAAAGCCGAACGTTTAAAGCGATGAGTCGCACGATCTTTCTGATTGCCTAGCTGGTGAGGATACGCCATTTGAAAGTCCACCATAAGCAATATTCTGGTTGTTTACACAGCATATTTTCCTGTAATCAAATCAGCATTAACCCCCCCCCCCCCCACACACACACACACACACACACACTCACACAACACACACACACACCCTACAGCGACACGGATGCAACCCTAATGTTATTTTCCACCTCGAGTATCATTTAGACGTGTTTTCATGCTATCAATGTGCCTTCAGATTGTCATTTGGGTGAAATTTGAAAGCATAGAAAACGTGACGGTCTGCCAGAACATGGCTCTTCACCGAGTTTATTATCACCTTTTAAGATCCATGGGGGAACAAAAAGTAGGTTTCACTAAGAATGATTGTAATTGCAAGTACCGCAGAGGAACGGCACGTGTGAAAAAATAGTGTTAACCCCTGGACCATTGCGTGAAGGATAGGGCAAAACATGAAGAAGAACAATGCCCCCGCCCCAACCTGAACGTCCCCACTGGTTTTTATTAGTTTTTTGCACGCAGTCATTTGTATTATGGATCAAAGAGTGCCATGAGTCAGCTCCGCCTGTGGGCGTGGTGTGTTTGTGGGGGGTCGTCAGGTTTAACCATTAACTGCTATCTCACATGTGGTTAATTTTGTCTCTGCTGTTAAGCTCCCGTGTCAGATTGTAGCCCTAGTGTACCGTGTTTACTCGCAATGATTGAGGAGGCGAATCTGTAGATAGGGAAACTTGGCGTACTGTTGAATTTGTCTGGATAGCAGCAGCCTTATCCCTAATTTGACCACAGCAGACTCTACCATGACAGCTGCCTTAATCCCAAAGAAGAAGTAGCTGATGATGATGATGATGATGATGATGATGATCATGATGATGATCATGATCATGATGATGATGATGATGATGATGATGGGTAAGATTTGACCCCCATTTCAACGATGTGCCTTTATCATTATCATGATCACGAAGAAGTCGCTGATGTATATGATAACTATGTAGTTGACGATGACTATGACGATGGTATGCTCTCCTTGACCACTGCCTAATCCCCACCGTGACCACAGCCTAATCCCCGTGGTGTCAACAGCGTAATCCCCATGGTGACCACAGCCTAATTCCCATGGTGACCACAGCCTTATCCCCACCGTGACCACAGCCTAATCCCCGTGGTGTCAACAGCGTAATCCCCATGGTGACCACAGCCTAATTCCCATGGTGACCACAGCCTTATCCCCATGGTGACCAAAGCCTAATCCCCGTGGTGACCACCGCCTAATTCCCACCGTTACCACAGCCTAATCCCCAGCGTTTATCCGCCCTAACTCGGAGTGACCCCATCCTGACCCTGACGTGACCCTACCCTAAACCCAAAGTGACCCCACCCCTAACCCCGCCAAAAAAGCTCGGAGGCCAAATACAATCGGTCCTAGACAATCAGCATGACAATTCGCACCAGCTTGACCTCTGTGGACATTTCAAGAGGACTATGTAATTGATGTGTATAGATAACAGACAGATATTCGTTCACAAATTTACTAGATAAAAAGATATTGCCACTTTGAAAAACCTGCTTACTCAATTACGCAGAGGGCTCTTCGATATCGTTGAAGATTAAGACTTCGGCAGAGCTGTGGTATTCTCCGTGTTAAGATTAAGATTAAATATCAGTTGAGTAAGATAAAGATTTTATTGGTTTTTCAAAAATTCCAACAATGTTTTCAATGATTGGTGTAAATTACTGTCGACTACATCCAAGTTCGTTGATCAACTGGGTTAGCAGTAGCTCAGTGGGTGCACATCATATAACTAGCTACTCTAAAATGACTACCACGTCCACAAGTGCAAAGTATTTCACCACTAATGTCAGCATTGACAACCTGTTGCAGATTCCCGAGTTACTGAGGTTGTTCACTACGTACAACAAACTGTACATCTTCCTGACCGCCAACCTGGGTATATTCGTCGGATTCGTCGCAATGACCCTCATCGCTGTTTATGAGGAACAGATTGAGATTTAGACGGCAAGCAGAAAGCTCACATTCAAGAATCGAGCCGTGATTGGTGAAACGTCGGTAACTGGCCCCGTATAACGTCATTGTGTTGGTTTCGTGCACCCGGCCTGCAGTGTTTTTTTATTCATGTAGCTTTTCCTATCCTATATGGCTATGTCTGTTGCGTTATCCTATCGGGTCACTTGTGCGCACGCATTAATCACAGTGCCAACTTACTCTTTTCACCCAAAATGCTGCTGTCGCATTCACACTCACTGGGGTTTTTGCACGGCATTGGGGGGGGGGGGGGGGGGGCACAATATAGCAAATAATGAACATTTATTGGTCAAGGGACGTACACGCTAAATGGATATTCATTCATTGATGTATAACGATGTCAGTGTGAACTTATGCGACCCATTTTGAACTAAAGATTCACTACTCCGAGAATGGAATCCCATTTTTATGGGAATCCATCAAAACGTGCCTGAAGAGTCGTTCCCCGAGCAGACAGAATGTGCTTGCGTTTCTTAAAGACGCGTATTATTTAAAGATCTGTTATTGATGCAACCTCGTCCATGATTGTTTTTTGTTTAAAATGAAATATTGGATCATTTTTTGGGGATGTCTTTAAATTACCTTCAAAATGCTTTCATTTTAGTTATAAACTTACTTGTAGGCGTTAATACCGTGTTAGCAGCAACCAGTGTGGAGAGGTGATATTGATTATCACTGTGGGCCGGACCAGCTGGTGTCCAGATATTAAACATTTCAGTTGGGGTTTTAGTTCTTGTGATCTGCCTTTTGCTTATTGACCGCATCATTGCCAGGTACCATGCTTTACAGATGCGGTAACTCCACGGAGTTCGATCACCCATATCAACACATACTAGATTGCATTTTATATTCAGATTGAATCGTGGTAACCGAGTAAACATCTATTCCAGGTGTATGACTGTGGATTTGCTTTATGAATAAACGTTGTTTTTGTTCAAGAAAACATTCCTGTATTTTTTCTTGTGACGCACAAGCGCAGTTTGCGTGGAGTAACAACATATGTATATACATACATACATACATATAAATATATATATATATATATATATATATATATATATATATATATATATTTATATATACACATATATATACACCATATGTATATACATACATATATACATACACCATATGTATATATGTATGTATATATACATACACCATATGTATATACATACATATATATACATACACCATATGTATATACATATATATATGTATATATATATATGTATATATATATATATGTATATACATTCATACATATATATATATATATATATATATATATATATATATATACATACATATATAAACACCATATGTATATACATACATATATACATACACCATATGTATATATGTATGTATATATACATACACCACATATATATATACATACATATATATACATACATACACCATATGTATATACATACATATATATACATACACCATATGTATATACATATATATATATATATATATATATATATATATGTATATATATATATGTATATACATTCATACATATATATATATATATATATATGTATATACATACATATATATACACCATATGTATATACATACATATATACATACACCATATGTATATATGTATGTATATATACATACATCACATATATATACATACATATATATACAGATGAGAGTCATTATGAAGAAAAAAAATATTTTTTGTCTTTCTATAGCAAATAATGAACATTTATTGGTCAAGGGACGTACACGCTAAATGGATATTCATTCATTGATGTATAACGATGTCAGTGAGAACTTATGCGACCCATTTTGAACTAAAGATTCACTACTCCGTGAATGGAATCCCATTTTTATGGGAATCCATCAAAACGTGCCTGAAGAGTCGTTCCCCGAGCAGACAGAATGTGCTTGCGTTTCTTAAAGACGCGTATTATTTAAAGATCTGTTATTGATGCAACCTCGTCCATGATTGTTGTTTGTTTAAAATGAAATATTGGATCATTTTTTGGCGATGTCTTTAGATTACCTTCAAAATGCTTTCATTTTAGTTATAAACTTACTTGTAGGCGTTGATACCGTGTTAGCAGCAACCAGTGTGGAGAGGTGATATTGATTATCACTGTGGGCCGGACCAGCTGGTGTCCAGATATTAAACATTTCAGTTGGGGTTTTAGTTCTTGTGATCTGCCTTTTGCTTATTGTCCGCATCATTGCCAGGTACCATGCTTTACAGATGCGGTAACTCCACGGAGTTCGATCACCCATATCAACACATCCTAGATTGTATTTTATATTCAGATTGAATCGCGGTCACCGAGTAAACATCTATTCCAGGTGTATGAGTGTGGATTTGCTTTATGAATAAACGTTGTTTTTGTTCAAGAAAACATTCCTGTATTTTTTGTTGTGACGCACAAGCGCAGTTTGCGTGGAGTAACAACATATGTATATACATACATACATACATATATATATATATATATATATATATATATATATATATATATATATATATATATATATATATATATATATATATATATATACATATATATACACCATATGTATATACATACATATATACATACACCATATGTATATATGTATGTATATATACATACACCATATGTATATACATACATATATATACATACACCATATGTATATACATACATGTATAAACATACACCATATGTATATACTTATATATATATATATGTATATATATATGTATATGTATATATATATGTATGTATATACATTCATACATATATATCTATGTATGTATATACATACATATATATACACCATATATATATACATACATATATACATACACCATATGTATATATGTATGTATATATACATACACCATATGTATATACTTACATATATATACATACATACACCATATGTATATACATACATGCATATACATACACCATATGTATATACATATATATATATACATATATATGTATATATATACATATATATGTATATATATATGTATATATATATATGCATATATATATATGTATATATATATATGTATAAACATTCATACATATATATATATATGTATATGCATTGACATATATATATACATATATATATATACATAAAAAATATATGTATATATATATATGTATATATATATATATTATATATATATGTAGGTATATATATATATATATCTATATATAGATATATATATATATATATATTTATCTATATAGATATATATCTATATATAGATATATATATCTCTATATATATATCTCTATATATATATCTCTCTATATATATCTATCTCTATATATATATATATATATATATATATATATATATATATATATATAGTTACGGAAAGTATATCCTAATCATTTCATTCAAACCTGAAACTCCGGGTCGATTTGCAGCAGGGATTGTGGACGTACGAGTGACATCATTGCTGTTGACAAGATGGACGCACGTTTTGTCTGGTTTCCAGCGAAGTCGCTATGTATTCGTTATGATTGGAATTCTGACAAGCGGGCGTGGTGTCATAGAGCATATAGCTACGCTCAAAGGGCTCTTTTCATGGCGTCTTTCAAAGTGATACTCCTGCCAACTTAGCGAGATTATAATATCATTAATTCTTTTATCAATTTTTTTCGGAGTTTTAAAGACACCGAGACCTATGATTTGTCTTTTTTATCCGAACATTTGGTCTGCGGCTGATATCATAGAAAAAAAAAAAGGACGAATAAAAGTGGAAGCGACGACGAAAAGCCCTCGGGACGGGTCCGACTTCGAAACTAACAGCTGATAACTGGAAACCTTAGTATTGTGTGCACAGACTGAGAATCTGTGCCAGGCAATAAACGTGCGATCTTGAATACGTGCCCCTATAACGACCCAACCGGTAAACCAGGCCAATTTTAAACTTGTCCTGACCCAACTTGCAATTTCAAGATGGGTTGACCAATTTTAGAATTGGACAGCCGAATGCATTGAATGTAGATAAGAACATTTGTCTTGTATTTCACGAGTCAGACAATGACGACTGTATCTGAAACATAGGATACGTAGGAAAGAATATAATAATTACTATCATAACCCTCTATCTCCCCCCCCCCCAAGTCTTTGGTATCCATGGGGATGTGGGAATGTTTTATCAAAGACTGAGTAATATGTTAAACACTAACGAACAACAAAATGTCTTAATATGTACAGAACAGTCACAGAACACTTTGAATACTGGTGAGAGTTTAGTTCATGTCATAATCAGCATGCCAGCCAGGTGCATGAGTGTCCCGGCTCGAACAGCGTACATGTTTATCCTTTTGCGGAGCTGGTCTAGGGCTAGTGAGAGGGGTGACCAAGGGCAGGCTGCTTTTGGAGGCCTTGTTTGGAGTGTAGCATGGAACCTGAACAACAGGTCTCAAATCTGCCTGGTCATCATCAAATGTCAACTTGTGAGGGAGCAAGTCAATATCCATGTTTGGGGAGGGTGCAACACCAGGTGAGGTTGGTGTATTGCCGCTAGGAGGGTCAGTGAATGAGTGTTTATCCCGGGTTGTCTGGTTTGATGGGATGGGAGGTGAGGCGAGTGGTGTGCGAGCAATGGCAGGAGGAGTACCCGGAGGAGTTCCTGGAGCTGCAATTCGGTGAGGCCGATGCCTTCGGACATTGATGTCAAGCTCTATGATCCTCTTCGATGGTGGGAGTTGCACAGGCGTGTATTTCCTGAGAAATTTTCTGTTGCGCAGTGTTACTCTTCCTGAGCCATCTACCTTAATCACATACTGGTCAAACTGGCGAACCTCTATTACAACTCCTGTCTTGTCCCACTTCAGTGGATAGGGGCCGGTCTGATTCTGGATGCGGACAAAGTCCCCGACGGCGAGTGGCGGTAGACGCTTTGTGTGCTCAGAGAGACGTTCAGCCCCTCTCATATGGCGATTTCTTAAAGCCTCTTCCCTGGCAGATAAGCTCTCCTGCCATGTTGGATGTGGTTTGTACTTGCCTGGGAGGATGGGAATGAAATCACGGATAGGTCGCCCAAAGACACACATTGCAGGTGAGAGCTTCGTATCCCTGTCTGGGGTATTTCTGTACTGGAGGATAGCACGCTGAAACGCATCTGTGTCAAGGTCACCATCAGGGCTTGTGTTGTCTGTTATCAGGCGTTTGACGGTTTTGACTCCAACCTCAGCCCGACAGTTACTGTGTGGGAATGCCACAGATGACAGTCTGTGATGAACACCCCAGTCACGTAGGAAGTTACGTGTAGCTGCAGAAGTGAACTCGGGACCACCATCTGAAGTTAGTTTATCAGGTATGCCAAAGGTGACAAAAGTACGACGAAGACAATTGATGAGTCCAGTTGCGCCCTTCGACGCCCTTTCCACTATCGGCCAGTTAGAGTAGCGATCTACCACAACCAGGTATGAAGTCCCCTTGTAGTGTAAGAAATCGGCACACACACACTGAAAAGGGTAGTCAGGTGAAGCCAATGGTGTAGGCGGTGCGTAAGGCTGAGAAGGAGCCATGCGGTTACAGTGGTAGAAACGTTCCCGCATTGATATAATCGCAGGTTTGATTCCTGGCCAGAAGACTGATGATTCGGCTCTGGCGATCATGGAGGTAATACCCTGGTGGGCAGAGTGTAGGGCAGCAAGTACCTCCTGTCGGAGGGAAGGAGGTATTACAACACGCTCCTTGTATAGCACAACCCCATCAACAGAGTAGAGATCCTCACAATATTTGAAGTAGTCACGCAGTGGTTCAGGAAGGTCATTTCGGTGTTTAGGCATGCCAGATTCAATGAAGTCGATGAGCATGGTCATATCACCATCACTCGCTGTTGCAATGCGAACCCTGTCCCAAGTGACTGATTTCATGGCAAGTGAGTTGATGGATGATGTCATCGCAGCAATCAGACACTCATCAGCTTCAGCAGTAGCTGGGGCAGGGGCACGTATGCCAGCCAGGTGAATGGAGGAGCATGGGGTGATGGTGCAGAATGTCCCATCTATGGCTGCCACATCGTCAGGCAGGTCATACTTGTTGGGTTCACCTGTAGGGTGTCGCGAAATGCCATCAGCTGCCAGATTGCTTACTCCGCGTACATGCATCATTTTGAATCGGTACCGAAGAGTTTTCTCCTTCAGGTTTCTCAAGCGTGGATTGGGGATGTCCTCAAGAGATCGGTCACCAAATTGCTTCAGCAAGGGTTTGTGATCCACTGCTATGATTAGGTTGTCACAGCCTAGCACAAAGTACCTGGTTTTGTCTAGGGCATCAACAACTGCAAGAGCCTCTCCCTCCACAGGAGCGTAACGTGAATCTGCTGGATGAGTGAACCTGCTTCCGACCATAGCAACCTTCCATCCGTCATGACAGCAGAATGGCCTCGTGCCTGAACATGTGCAGTGTTTCTGAAGGAGCCAAAAACCAATCCCAGTTTTGGACCAATCTGTGGCTAGGCATGTGGGCTTGGACTTGTCAAAGATGCGGACACCTTCTTCAATGTCCCTGATGATGGTAGACTTGGATTCCTCAAAGAGGGTGTTGAGCTCATCATCCCACCTGAATGGGGTACCGGGTTGAAGCAATTGGTGGAAGGGCAACATTCTGTCAGCCATACTGAATGCATATGAAACTTGGTTGACTAGACCAAACCATGACCGGATATCAGTGATGTTTCTAGGTGTAGGGAAGTCAGATATAGCCTGGAGGTATCTTGGGCATGGACGGACGCTGTCAGTAGTCACTTGGAAACCAGCAAACTCTACCTCATCCTGGGCAAAAACAAACTTGTCCGGGTTAAGGGTGATGCCGTGTCTCCCGCAGATGTCCAGCCATCGCACTGCTTGGAAGAAGCTCTCCTCAATTGAGTCTGACCACAGAAGTGCGTCATCGATGCATTTGGTTTTATCGGGTATGTCAGATACCAGTGCATCATACCTTCTGGTGTAGCCATCGCCTGAAGCTATGTAGCCTTGAGGAGCTGTTTTGTAGCGGTACCGTCCCCACGGGGGTGATGAAAGTTGTGAGATGTCTGTCCTCTTCATGGATGGGGACACTGTGATATCCATTCCAAGCATCAAAGACAGTCTTCTTTTTTCCCGCTGGCACGGACCTGGCCTGATGGAATGGTGACTATGTGTGGTGCGTTTCTCGTGTAGCATGCGCATTCAGGGCCTGGAAGTCTACAGTGCGCCGTGGCTTTCCATTTTTCTTGGCACATACCACCATTCTGTGACACCATGTCACAGGCTGGCCAATGGGGACTTGCTCTATCACACCTAGCTGCACATCTTGATCAAGGCCCGCCTTCACCCGGTCCCGCCAGTGGAGTGGTACTGGTATGGGGGTATGGTGGGCTACTGGTGATGCACTGGGGTCCACCATAAGTCTCATCGGTGGACCATCCATCAATGGCAAAACCTGATGCTGGCAAGTGTTGAATGTGCTAGAACTGTAGTATGACAGCAAGAACTGGTGAAGTTTGCCCCGCTTTTCATCAGTGGCTAGAAATGGAAGTTCATTTGGTGGTGCTGGTGGCAGTTGTCGCTCAGGGCAGTCACATGGGATCGAGTTAACATTTTCAGCAGTGGACACAGATGAGCCTGTCTCATGTGTCCAGCCGACAGATGGAAAGTCGTCGGGTATAATACCCAAGGCGACGCAGGCTTCTCTGCTGATGAAGAGCTTGTCAGACGAATCCGTAATATAAGTAATCTGCTTAGTCTCAAATCGTTTCCCGCTGTTGTCCAGGCCAGAGAAGCGTAGCACAGTTGCACCGAGGATTTTGATGCCACTGGTGTTAGCGGCCTGCATCTTCATGGTCACAGGAATGATGTCCTTGTGTCGCAGGCCCAGGCGGTAGAGGGCGTTAATGCCTGCCAGACAGCTCTGGCACCCAGTGTCAGCCATGGCGGAGATAGAGGCAGTCAGTGGTGTAGCGTGGAGTTTGAAACCCAATACTTCATAATCTTCAGCCATGGCTGTCATTGTGAGATTGATGAATGGCTGGGGTTTCGATGCTCTCTTAATCCAAGTCTCCGAAAGCTGGTCATAGACATGATGATCCAAGACAATTGCATTTACTGTATGGTGCTGCACTGAAGCACTGACGGTGCATAGGGAATCGAACACTGCACCCTCATTGTCATTGACTGAAGCTTTAGCTAGGGGTGTGCCTTTGGGTTTATCTTTGCTCCTGCACACACACTCCATGTGATGGTCACGGTTCCAGTGTTGTCTTATATGTCCATATGCTGGACAGATAGTTTTACGGACACGTGCAGGGGGACTCCTTCTATGGCCCGTCTGCCCACAGTAGGAGCATGGATCATTCTTTTCCTTGGGCAGGGTTGCCTTGCCTCTCCTGTAGGTGCTAGCTGTCTCCGACATATGAGGGTCAAGTAGGGTGGAAGCAGATCTCTTCCCCGCCTCCTTCGTCTCCACAAATGTAAAGACCTCCTCTAAGCTCATGTCCTGGTTTTTGTCACCAAGGAGATCAAGTTGTATTTCTTGGTCACCGATCCCACGTGTAAGTACATCGCGGAGGATTTCATCTGTGTAATTGATATCCTGCTGGCATGTGGGACATTGTACCAAGAATTTGCAAACTCCAGCTTGACCGCGCAGGCGGGCACCAAAATTCCGAACCGGTTCATCACGATCCTGCTTCATGTTATGGAGAGTCACTCTTGCGACCATGGTATTTTCCTCCCGGACCACCAGCTTCTTTATGGCAGCAAGGACTGTTGCCTCATCCTTGCCTGCAAGGCTGCCACCAGCTGTCCTTATGAGGTCCATACGTAACGGTTCCTCACAACATTCAAGGAGCTGTATGACTCTGTCTTTGCCCGATACCTTGGTAGCATCTACGTACTCACGCCACCTGGATTGAAAGTACTGCCAGTCCTCGGTCGTTCCAGCTGCTGATAAGGCAGGCCGTTTGACCTTCTCAACCTTGGCCACTTGGCCAGTGGTGTGAGTGGTTGTGTGTGTGGCGAGTAACTGTACAACGATGGCTGGGTCCATATCCGGTGTGGTGTAATCACAGCCTGGTATGGGGCACTGAACAGCAGGCATCTTGACTTGGTGTTGGCGAGGATGTCTAGTATACAGTCGTCATAGATAAGAACAATGTCTATTTGTCTTGTATTTCACGAGTCAGACAGTGAGGACTGTATCTGAAACATAGGAAACGTAGGAAAGAATATAATAATTACTATCTTACCCCTCTAGAATGCGTCAGTTGAAGAAATGCCGAATGTACGCAGCCATTCTCTTTGACCGATCTTTATAGCAATAATATCACTTACATTCACTTCCTTGCTACCACGGCCTATTCTGTCAATCCTGCTTTTTAATTTTAATAACACACGTAACAAGCTCTTACAATGCAAAAAATCCACCCTTACCAATCACAATATGGCGTGCGTTATGACGTTACAGGGAGATAGCTATCCCGAGGCTAGTTTGACACGCCGTATTTTGGCGCGAGAGTATGCATCGCTACTGCGTGTTGGCAAATGGTAATGGTAATATTGGGGTTTGACGTCACTTTCAACAACGAGATGATATCCCGACGGTGATGGATGAGGATGATGCTTGGGCAGAGATTGGACCGCCCTTAAACACGGTGAACCAGCGCCCAACCTGAGAGTAAGCATAACATAAAGATATGATAGATCTACTGAACTATGTAAGCAATCATCAAGTGATGTGAAAAGGCATCGAGGATAGATATACATTATACTCTCAAACTTGTCAGCGCAATAACACTTCACTATCACCACAAATCAAGCCAATGGAAACTACCATAAATATGGCTACGTTTATCACTGCCACAAACAACCCATCTCAGGAGACCTGAAAGTAAATGAGACTACAAGCTGATAAGCTGAGACTACAAATGCATCCAAACAACCATCTTCATGAAGTATGATACTGAATCAAGCATAACATATGATATATACTGTTACGCTGCCCTGATATCCAAGCATCTGCACTGCGTGAACTCATCAATCGATTGTAGGACTTGAAAACCACTATCCATGTTGGATACCTGAAGCACTGGTTCTGAGGAGACTTAAGTAGGATTTTCTGTAAAAGCTACAACCACAGACAGAGGAGAGGTTAAGTCCATATTTCATCTGTAATAGGTTACACTTTAAAGATTGACCACATTTAGGAATTTTCCTGTCAAGTTACCCACCATGACAATGACATAACTTAAGCCAATTGTGTGACGGATCCACACTTCTTGCTTTATAGTCTTACATTGTGAATGAAAGTCAGATAAACTCGAGACATATCATTTACACCAAATATAAATAATAATGATTGCAAAGGGAGGTTCTATGCAAAATAATAAATTTTGATCCGAAATGCAATCAAACGGCGATCGCTGTTGAGACTAGCAACTGACTTGTTTCCGGTCAGCATTTTCATCGGTCTTGTCTCTTTAACTCGGAAAACCTGACGGCGACCTGAAGATCCTAATTCGCCGCTTCAAATGTTTAGTTTTGTGGGTAAATCCGTAAGCAATACAGAGCGCCATATTCCAAAGCAACAATCCGTGACATATCGACGACAAATTCCTTTGCTCGCAGCAACCACGGTGTCAACAACAAATCACCTGGTGTAAGGTTCACGCCTCTGACGTCACCAAAATGTGTGCACGAACATGGCCGCCCCAGGCGAGGGAAACGCGTATTTTCCCCAAAATTTGTTAATTTATTGTGGCTTAATTATTCTCATGAATCGGGCTTATTTCACTTACCTTGGGCAGACATTGACATTAACTGACAGAGTTTAAAGCTATGCTTGTTTGGTGATAATGAAATAACATGAAATACACACTCGCCACCAAGCGACGATATCAAGAAATCAACAGGAGCCCAAGATACTGCTGACCCAACTTATCGGGTCGGCTTCTGTTAAAGATATCTGATTGGACGAGGCGAACACGAATCCGAACTTATCAGAACATTCTTAGTGGTTTCAAGAGACGCTATGACAAAGCAACAAGCGGCCAACAGGTGGCGTCTTCACATCATTTCTAGGGCGGAGGCTTGAGTGAGCACTCTTAGCGAAGCTTTGAACTAAATACTAAAAAGACAAGCGCAGCAACTCTGAGCACAACTACCCACGGTTTCAGCGTTGTCAGTGATCTTCCGTGAGGTAAGCGCGCGTCTCAAAATCTGTGGATAATCATTGGAAATTTCATTCGGACATTCACCGTCACTTCTCGCTTACAACGTATATTCAGCTACGCGAAATGATTATTCGTGAACACAGTTATTTAGTTAGTTGATCACATATCATGCTCCAATAAAAATTTCTACGCATATTTAGCACCTAATTTAAAATCTGCGTTCGGAACGTTATGACAGCAAGAAATGGCTCCGTCTCTTTTTCGCGGACGTTGCAATGATATTGGTTGAAATGAGAGAGACATTTCATATCAGTACGACTGTGAAATATGCCACCTGGGATCTCCATAAACTCAAACAGTGTCCCCATCAACATGCATCGTTATTCGATCAGCCGCCCTGATCACGTGTATGTGTACTTTTATTGGTGTCTAACGTGTGAAATCGCACATATTCATAACGACACCCTTCAGATGAGGTCTTATCTGATGCCTATGAGCACCAGGGGGTTTCAATGAACCCTGTAGACCTGGCAGAACGCTGGGTCGGAATATTCTATGAACCCTGTAGACCTGGCAGAGTACTGTATGCACTCAAAGAGACATGTCCACCAAACGGTGAGGAGACTGGAGAAATGCCCGAGGCGCTAATCAATCACGCGCAGGTAAGCAAACAGGTAAAATCAGTCGTCGATTGTGGTGGCTGTCAATACCCTTACCTATTGTGACACGCGCGGGTCTGTAAGCCTCACATGTAGTCGTCATCAACAGACACTCAGGTGTGATCGCCGCCACTAAGCCAGTGTTGTTTACGTAACCTGAGACCTCGCATAACGACTCGTGAAATTGGGTGGAGAGTAAATTCCGCTGCGGGGACATGCCAGCACCCGCTGTGACAGCGACAAATAACGGCTCAACTCTCGCACAACCCGCGTTAAACGACCGTGTTCACCGGCAATGAACCTTCATTATAGCCTAGAAGTTACAATGCTCGGCGAACGATGTCGGAAAACCAACCCAAAATCTTCTGCGTGTGCGTCCAATTTACTGGAAGCGTCGGAAAACTGCCGTGACCTTGACCTTATTGTGACCTCAAGAAACGCTTCTAGCCTCAGTGGAGTCTTGACAGGTTGGGAACCCATCAAGTTTGTGTGTAAGAAACATGAAAGCGTCGTTAAAAAGACCAGATCGGGACGAACGATACCTCGGCCTGGCACAGGGACCAAGTCAATCAGCATGGTTGATTCCGTGAATCTAGCAGATTACATCACGCCAAACAAGGAATGGAAGTCCACTTTGAGGGGATATCCAAAAGCAATCATATCCCCACCACATTATCTCCCTGATGGGTTCCACCATTTTGATGACATCAGAGCCTACATGACGCATTATCGACGTCATCATACAGTCGGCGGGGTGGGCAATGCCATGTCAACCTTGACCTTAGGTCACGATGTGGCTGACCCCTACAGGAATCGCAAGCATCGGAGCCACAGCGCAAAAGAGTTTACGGCTCGTTCAGGGCGGCCCCGTGATATGTCACAGGCGTCGACGTCGACCTCGACGTCGAACAAAACTCCAAAAGGCAACAGCGTGCGGTAAGTTCGTTTGATGTTTTTTTAATTCTTCCGAAAAGCATTCATACCTGATCTGCTATTTACATCTTGTATTTACTGGCAAAAAAACTACGGGAGGTTTAGTAATGAAGCTAATGTCAGCTTCTATTATGATAAAACAGCTTCTTCTTTGGACTTAACGCGTGAAGTTATGCCATGGACTGGTGAAATGCCACAGTCAATAAATGATTCTCGACCCCCATCAATCATTATTGTATAAGATCCCTTACTTTCTAACATTGAATGGGTGTGTGGTGACAGGACCTTGAGAACGAAGACGCTGACGTTACTTCCAACATTCAACATCCGACCTCATGATGAAAATAGGACTCGCTCTGATACCCGCTCTGAAGTCTGCTCTGATGCTGAAGTCTGCTCTGACGCCCACTCCGACATCTGTTCTGGCAATCGCTCAAACGCCCGCTCTGAAGTCATTTTTGAGGTGCGGTCGAACCGGGCCAAACTGTCCCATAACACAGAGGATCGTAACGTACTTCCCAATGCTCTTCCAACACAGAGCCATAATCTACAGCTCTCCAGCGCTACCGGATGCACCTCAGTTGGGGGCGTCAGATATAAGAGGTTTAGTGGAAATGCGACTTACATGAACTTGACCTCACCGCGGAATATTCCTGTGCCTCTGCAGGTGCTGATGAGGACATGTGCGAAAGGAAAACACGACTCGTCAAGCTCCGTGAAGGCAATTCAAGAAAGCTTTGCCAGCAACACAATTTCCTCGGCGGTTCTGCCAAATGTCACATAATTTTTCGTTGTATCATTTGTTGCGTTGTTATATTCTCCATGTGGCATTACATTGGTGGATGTAGTGTTTTATTGGAATTTTTGATGTTCCTCATTCAATCCGCCCTTCCTGCTCCTACCCCGATCCGTTTCACAAGAACCTCCCCCGATCCACCCCCTGCTCCTCCCCCGATCCGCCCCCTGTTACTCCCCCGATCCGCCCCCTGCTCCTCCCCCGATTCGCCCCTGCTTCTTACTCAATTCATCCCCCTGCCCCTCCCCCAATACATCCCCCCTGCTCCTCCCCAATCCATCCCCCTGCTCCTCCCCAATCCATCCCCTGCTCCCCCAATCCATTCCTCCTGCTCCCCCCAATCCGTCCCTCCTGCTCCTCCCCAATCCGTCCCTCCTGCTCCTCCCAATTATTACCTTACGCTCCACCAGGCTAAGCTTGGGTATACCCTCTTATCATATAAGCGGCTACCAAAGGGGTGTGACCTTTGAGACCTGTTTGCATTACGCAATCTCACCAGTGTGTAGTTCTCGTGTGAAAAGCATATTCTCAGTCAGTCTAGGTCTCTGATAACAGAAGATAACTATATTGTAAAATGCACATTGGAACATCTATGTTGCGAATAGCATTTACTCAACATTTACGACATTGCTATCTAGATGCGATACACCCCGCAATGTTTTGATATATATTTTTACATTGGTTTGGTATTGGATTCCCCAAGACATTTAATGAAGTCAAAAAATACTGGACCAGAAAATATATTGATATTCATTCCATTCCTATTTTCAAGGCGACAGAAGCCATTTCTGATGTGATGATGCTGACTCAAAGTGATGGGGGAAATATGTTATAGAATATAATCACTGATATGTAATATGCATGTTGTGTGCATACGATGACGTAAACAAAAAGAATAGTATTTGCTTTATTTAATGGCCAATAAATTTGCTATTTCATGCCAAGCTAGACACGGATGATTTTAATAATTGTGTTCTGAGCTTGTATATAATTGTAGTTACCATGTCACATTTTGGAAAAAGATCATGGCTCGGTATAGACATTCTTAGTGTTTCATATTGCACCCATGAAGTGAGCCCCTCCTACAATAATTTCGGGTACTCCCCCCAGATCTGTCATGCTACTGAATTGCTTCATTTGTAACAGGCGTCGATTGTATGGAGAACTTCAAATCCTCGATAATTTACCTATATCGTCGTCTTGAAAACAGCCTGTTCATTTTGTTTACAAGATATGCTAATGATTAACGACTGGATCGAGTAACTACGCATGCGCAATTCTGTCACTTGATGGCATAATCGCTCAAGCTCCACCCCGTATCAGCATCGAATATATCGCAGCGAGTATTTCATATAATATCTGGGCTATTTATGAAGTCCAGTGAAAAGTGGGGTCCTAAAATAGCCGGGGTCACCGATTGGACTTAGACCTCACAGACCTAAATTTGAAAAGTAGTAGGCACTCTAAGGAGAACGCCTGTCACAGGTCGACCTAACCTCTTGCTGACCCCGCCTCTGCTGCGACACGGTCAGGGAAAAGAGCGCCGGACTCGTTGGGTAATGTCAAGGCCATCAAAACTAGGCCAATCTAAAGCAATAGGGTCAATTGTCCAGATATGAAACGGTGGTAATCTATGATCATGTCACATGACATATGTCCGTCGTTCTGCTTACTAGATAAATTCAAGTTACTTCAAACGTTCAGAGAAGTCGTACGATGTCGGATTCACCTGATGTGTCTCAATGGGAAATCCCGCATAACTTCACGGAGCAGGGAGTCGTTTATCCTGGTGCGCCCTTCTCACCGGAAGCACTGGACAGGATACGCGCCGGGGACGTGCCCCCTTACGATGTCCTGATCGCTACATACCCCAGATCGGGTCAGTAACGTCGCAAATGTCTTCGTGTCTTTAATGTCGCGTTCAACTGTGATTTCTCTGTTGTCAAGATTCATTCGTTTAGTTTTTATTTGATGTTTTTTATCAATGTTGTTTTTAAATTGATGTGTTTTATCAGGATTCGGTTCAAAATGTGGCGTTTTATCTGGACATATTTTGGAATTTAAATGATGTGTTTTATATCTCGGGATGTTGATGGACTCGTACACACATTGATGGATTCTCGTGTGCACACTGATGGACGCTATTGCACACATTGATGGACTCCCGTGTACACATTTATAGACTACGTGCACATTTTGATATATTCCAATATACACATTCATAGACTTTGATATACAAATTAACGTGCTCTGATGGGCAACTCGATGGGTTCTCGTGCTCACATTGCTAAGATGATGATGCCCTCGAGCACGGGAACTCTCATGACTGGCCTCCTTAATGGTACACATCGCATGCACCCTTTTCTACACAAATGTCCTTGCCGATTTCTCCTCAGTCAATTGTTTGGCCACCTATGTGCGAGCCGTTTTAGTACAGAAGCATCGCTTACAATGGAATATGAAGACGAATATATTGATTGAAAACTGTGTACAATCATAACCAAATGTGTACAACCATAACCAAATGTGTACAATCATAACCAAATGTGTACAATCATAACCAAACAACCAAATGTGTACAATCATAACCAAATGTGTACAATCATAACCAAATGTGTACAATCATAACCAAATGTGTACAATCATAACCAACCAACCAAATGTGTACAATCATAACCCAACCAAATGTGTACAATCATAACCAACCAACCAAATGTGTACAATCATAACCAAATGTGTACAATCATAACCAAATGTCTCTGCTTGATTTCTAGGCACAGCTAAGTTGATAGAAATATGCTGGTTGCTGTTGCATGGTTGTGACACGGAGAAGGCTCGTACGACGGACGTGGCCGAACGACATATGTTCCTAGAATGGCTCGGCTCGCCCGCTCTGCAGAACGCCGCCATTGAACAGCCTGTGGTTGCCAAAACCCACGTGACTGCTAGCGTGGCGCGAACGCTGGTGGGCAGCAACAAGAAAGTCATTGTGGGAATTCGCAATCCCAAAGATACGCTCGTGTCTTATTACCACTTCAACCGGATGCATGCTGGTCATGGACTGTTTCCGGGGAACTGGGACCAGTTTATGGACTTCTATAAGAAGAATCGATTCCCTTACGGTGAGTATTTTGACCACGTGTTGTCATGGTGGGCGGAGCGGAAGCGGGAAAATATCATGGTGGTGATGTTCGAAGACCTCCATGATAAACCGCTGACGATTATCAAGGAAATGTCACAATTTCTGGGTCAGAATCACAGCGAGGAGGATCTGCAGAAGGTCGTGGAGTGGACCTCCTTCGTTAACATCAGCAAACAGCCTGCCTCTAATTACACAGCTGCCAAATACCAGGGCGTCTTCAAACCGGACATCTCTACTTACATGCGCAAAGGAACACCTGGCGACTGGAAGAACTACTTCCGGGATGAGGATAATGAATACATCGAGGGCTTGTGTCAGTCACGTGCTCGACCTGTTGACCTCGTCTTCCGTTTCGATTCGTCTGTATAATGCATAGATTCTGCCTCGTGATTGGCATACGCGTACTTTGCTTTAGACTGCCAACAATTTGCTTATTTCTTATACACTAGTACGGTTGGCACCGAATTGAGGGGCAATATACCTTTTTGTTAAAAAAATAAAAATAAACATTGAAATAAAGTAATGGAAAAAGTGTGATTAGCATCGTCGGAATAAGCTGGTGTAATATACCAAAGCAAATTCCGACAAAGCGCCATAAATTTTCAACCGCTGTCGGAATTCGATGTGGTTCAGATGACCATATTTGGTATCTCTTTCAAATTGCTTGATCTGAGATATTTCTATGTATGACCAGCGGCAAACAATTCAAGTTGATAACTTTAATGCAATTTTGTTAATTCAATAGATATTTCGATTATCTTTTTGAGTATTAAATCATCACGCCTAACTCCCGGCCAAGCTTTTCCTCTGTCAAGTATGTCGTGTCTCTTCTTATTGCGTATAGCTTTGTGCAAGGAACCACACAAAGTAGAGTCCCGAAAAGAATGGAAAATCTTGATAAATTTTTAACATTATTGTTTGACTGGAAATATTCATGATCTACTGTGGAAATCTGTTTTATTCAGTTATGTCGTTTCAACGATAACGGTGCCTCCCTAAAACCATGTACCACACGAATGTTAGCTGTGAATCATAACGCGCTCTGAATTTACCTCGCTATCGATGTGTATTCTACCGCTTTTGTTACATAATATGGATTTCATCAAATCTTCACTCATTCAAGTTGTGGGCATCTTTGCGCACACATTAGACCGACAAGCAGGAAGGGTAATGTCCGACAACATAAATGGCGACAGCCGAAGTAAGGAACTATTTTCTGAGACCACAGCGCCGCGTAGCGACTGAAAGTCTGAAAACTTAAAACTTTTGGTTTCCAAGGTGCGGTTGCCAAGCAGCTTGCTAGGCAACCTCGTTCCAAATATGGGGATGAACAGTCTCTTTAAGGTGTAGGATAACCACCACCAGTGATTAAGAAATAAAGCTGCGTTTACTGCCCACAAAGGCAGCATTTTGATATCTGTGATTATGATCGTTCTTATCTTGTTTCGCTGCAATTATTTAGGTTATATTACCAAGGCCGCGCGGTCCCAAGTATCAAATTTTGGCACATCTTATTTTTAATATTAGGTGTCCAAAGATTTCTTGGTTGTGTGTCTATTTTCCCCCCTTAAATCCACGAACTGCCATCGTGGGAGGGCAGCAAATCTGGGAGCAAATAGTATATAAGGCTCTCCCCATACCCCGTATATATATATATATATATATATATATATATATATATATATATATATATATATATATATATATATATATATATATATATATATATATATATATATATATATATATATATATATATATATATATATATATATGTAGAGAACCATTTGCCGATCTGACCCATTTGCAGATGGGTCTGACCCGTTTGCAAATCCACAGATGGGTGACCCATCTGCGGATCTCTTGATGGACTGAAAACGGCCCATCTGCAGATGGGTCAGAACGGCAGATAGATTGTAACATGTATATATATATATATATATATATATATATATATATATATATAGAGATATATATATATATATATATATATATATATATATAGATATAGATAGATATATATATATAGATAGATATAGATATATATATCTATATTATATAGATTTATAGGGAGATTATATATCTTTCTATATATATATAGATGGGATATATATGTATATATATATATATATATATATAAAGATGTATATATATATATATACTATATATATATATATATATATATATATATATATATATATATATATATACATCGTCATCTACATTATCAAAATCGCCGTAATAATCATTATCATAATCATCATTTTCATCCCCTTTATGACTATCGTCAACATTTGATCAAATGTTAAATTGTATCGTGGCTTCCCATACTGAGCGTCGGCTCTGCCTAATTCATGTTGATGACAAGCACTACCACGGAAACGTACTAAAAAGATAGAAATCGCTACCCTTAATTAAAAACATCACTGGAAAAAGACCATTAACGACGGAGCAACGGCACGTTAAGATACGATTAATGCATTCCAAACCGGTGGTGACGTCTTTGGCATCCATAAGATTTTACGATATTTTTGACGCTATCTATGACAATAAATCACTTAAGTTTTAGGGCTTATAAATCGATGTTTTAGATTTTATAACCGAACGAATTTTTTATGATAATCGTCACTGTCGAGGGCATCCGCCGGAAGAAACAAAAAGATAGTTTTTGTTGAGTGCCCCCGCCGGAAGAAACAATAAGTTAGTGACAAGAGAGTGAGTGACCGCACCAAAAGAAGCAATAAGAGAGTTGTGGCGGCGTGCCCCCGCCGGAAAAAAACCAATGAAGATAGTTTTTGTTGAGTGCCCCCGCCGGAAGAAACAATAAGTTAGTGACAAGAGAGTATATCATTGTGCCATTCTTTACGCGGCGCTATTGCAAACACACATACACCATTTCGCTTTTTGATTTATGGGTTTGAGAGACCAAGGCGAGAAGGTGTACGGAAACGATTTAAACGCACACGTGATTAATAACGATTTAAACTGAAGGTAGACAAGGGATAACTGAAGGTAGACAAGACAGCTTGTAAAGAATGATCTGTCGCTCGACATGTGCTTCTTGACCTCTGGCTGCCCTGTAGCGGTCATTACTGGACAAGAGGCACTCTCCATGGCAGACATGTTTGACACTACGCTAACATATCATCTCTGCAATAGTTAACGGAACGCATGCGATTTGACCCGGTTTTGACCTATGACCGGGCGATAGCAAGCCGCGCGCGTCAAACATAAACAAACATGAATGGTCAACATGAATGGAGCTTATCGGGGAAGCTCGGAAGTAAGCCCTTCTGTGGGAGATAAAGCTGTGTTTACTGCACACAAAGGCAGCATTTTGATGTCTTTGATTATGAACGTTCTTTGCTTTATACGCTGCAGTTATTTAGGTTATATAACCAAGGCCCATCAATCACAAGTATTATATTTTGGCATATCTTATTCTAACATTAGCAGTCCTCATTTTCGACCTACTGAAAAGTTTCCATAACAAAATGTATATTATTCTTCTTATCGAACTTTTTTTGTAACATTTAAGAGTTAATAATTCGTATCAATATTTCCTCGCGTAATGGTCCGAATTTGCCCCAAAGCGATCTATTTGGGGCAGAGGCGAATCCTAGCTTGCACAGAAGCCGGTGCAAGAGGAACACCAGGTAAGTTGCTCGATGTCAGCGGCAGACATTTATATTTGTTTAACTGCCGTAGGGCATATCGCACCGACATTTGGAATGACTTCAGTTAGGTTCAAAGAGTTTAAGGGGGGGGGGGGGGCTCCATCTCCATATAAGGCAATCAGCGATCATATTGTTTCCAGCGAATTTTACTGAGCCGAGAAATACGCTCGTCAATTTTCAAATTTTATAAGGCTGGAATATAATTTTGCGCTGTAAAATATTTCTTCCATTTAGTCGTGTCAGTTCATCGATAAACGGCCCCTCCCTTAAGCCATGAATCACATTAGTGGTGGCTGTAAATCATTTTGGGAAGGACGGACGTTTAGCTCATTAGCATTCTCGCCACACAGCTAGCTGAGTGAGCCCTCTCAGCGTAGCTGTACACTCTTTCATAAAGTGAGTGAGTGAGTGAGTGAGTGAGTGAGTGAGTGAGTGAGTGAGTGAGTGAGTGAGTGAGTGAGTGAGTGAGTGAGTATAGGGTTTAACGACACACCAACACGTATGTGTAATATGGCGCATAGAAAGGTTAATAGATTAGTTTGACCTGATTAAGCAGCCGCCTTCTAGGATAAATTGAAAAAAGAGAGACATACATGTGGATGATGATGTGAAAGATAAAAATGCAAATAGTATCCTAGGGCAAGTCACCACCAGTCGAATGACTGGACCAGGCCATTCCAGCCTCTCGTCTAGGCGGAATCCGGGCCTAAGTAGGGTGTTGCAGATATGGTCCTTGCAAGGACCGCTCCGCTCAACAACCAGGAACCCATTGCCCAACGACAAGAGTCGCAACCCACGATCAACAGGTTGCCCCCTATAAGTCGACTCTTACGACACGCAGAAGGGTACAGTGGGCCTATTCTACCCATGGACCCACAGGGGGACTCATTGACAAAGACCATTATGAACCTGTCATCAAACCTGCATACTGTAGAGTATGATACTACCGCATGGAGGCTAGATGGTATGGTCAATATTGTCTAGACCAAGTGCTTATGTCTATAAGTTCGTACATACAGATCTAGCTTAGCTTGGGGACGAACCGCCTATATGGTCGCCAGTAGTGGATTGGATGCAGACAGGCCAGCTTCGCTGGATCACTGGGCTGGGCTTTACCAACAGCTTAATTTGCAATTGAATTACGTCACTTTCTAGTAATAGTCTTTTTTTTGTACACCCCCCTCCCAACCTAAGTTGCCGCCATATGACGCACTAGTATAAGTGTACTGTTAAACCCTACCCTATAAATACGTTACCACACCCTACCTCACCATACTCTCTCTCTCTCCCTCTTCCCTCTTCCCCCTTTCTCTCTCTCTCTCTCTCTCTCTCTCTCTCTCTCTCTCTCTCTCTCTCTCTCTCTCTCTCTCTCTCTCTCTCTCTCTCTCTCTCTCTCTTTCTCTATCTCACCTTGCCTGTTTTTATGTTTCCAGGGGTTCTATTGATGGCAGTAATGGATTGATTGTCAATCGAAACAACACTTCGCTTAGGAGATAATAAGTAATTAGTAATTGTCGGTTGTACCACAGCCAGATTTATTCTTATGTTTGAAACACACATAGAAACAGATACAGCACTAAACTGGCTACACATCATCAGAGATCAGTGCAGGAAATTATCTCCCCCAGAACAGGGTCCAAATGAACAGGATGGGGAACCAGTTCCACCAGTGTGATGTTTATTTTTAGACAATTGCCAAGCAGTGGTAGTTTGTAATATCTTGCCATTTGCATTGCTGCAGAGTACTGTGATGTAAAGTGTTTACGTGCAGGCCATTAATTGACAGATGGCACAATTGAGAAGTTAGTATGCGCCAAAGACAAAGAGTTATACACGTTGCCAATCGAATGGTGTTATTTTGTAAAAGTCCTGACACTGTGCGTTAATATCCTTTACTTCTTGTGTATTAAAGACACCCTTCCATGCAGCAGCTATAGAAGTCGTGTTTTTGCTTTTAGGACATCTTGGTGTCGTAACAGAGACAAGCCATAATTTGAGTGCAGCTGTTTCGTGAATGTTACAAAAGTTCATGAGATCCATAGCAACTTCAACAGGTCTGTTCACGTAATCATCATATATCATGTGATAAACATCTCCAGGATGGTCATTCTTTAATTGGCTCCACCTACGGTAATCCTCGGCTACTGCTTTACAATAGGTTTTCGCTAATCTGGATAGCACACGACCTTCATAAATACCTTGACTCCATTGATTGATGTTGCGTGATTGTACAGTTCCACGTGGATCGCGGTAAGAATGAACCACTTTGAACTTATCAACTTTTTCAAACAATCGCTTGGCTAGTGTCATTGGTGCACGCACAGTCTTAACGGCTCTTAAGTGCTTCGTTTTGCAAACATTGTCGAAGTGCTGCACAGCGCAAGAGCGAGCTTGTTTTTCAAAGCGTGTTACACACTGAAAGTATTTGCGGAAGCCGTCTGCATTTTGTGGCGTGGTGATGGCAAGCAACTCGTCATACGTAGAGAACCATGTGCCATTGTTGTACAAAGCTCGCTGGCACAGATTCAGATTTGGTGCCGACCCATTAAAACGCCCTCCACATATTGTTTCAATGTGGGCCCTGAAAATATAAAAACAATAGCATTGAGGTTCTGTCGTACAAATGAGGTGAAGGGTTCGAGAAATTATATACATCGGTGTCACCCATTAACTAATTGCTAATTCATGTTTTGTCACAGGCCCTAAGATATGTGAGCTTTCCCTTCATAACAATTTTATCGCTCTGAATCATGGTTAAGAGGTGTTATTTATATTTCATTAGATAATATGAGGGCTTGAACAACAATATTCATTGGAAATGAAAGTGGAAGCAACCTGCATTTATCCAAGGTCCTGCCGGGAATAATGTTGTTTGCTGCTAAACATTCCACATACGGTTCTGTGTTCATCTCGGCAACAAAGAGACCCCAGAAAAGGTGAAGGAGCATTGAAGTAGGCAATTTGGACATAGCACACGCAAAGATGGACTGGACTGTCATTGTCATCGTGGCCAACTCCCGCTCAGGTAGAGACCTGCAACAATGAACAACATTTTATCTATCAAAATACAAAGACAGCTATCAATTCGTCTATCAATATACAAATGCAGCTATCATTTCGTCTATTTATATACAAAGACAGCTATCATTTCGTCTATTAATATACAAAGACAGCTATCATTTCGTCTATTAATATACAAAGACAGCTATCATTTCGTCTATTGATATACAACGACAGCTATCATTTCGTCAATTAATATACACAGACAGCTATCATTTCGTCTATAAATATACACTGACAGGTACCCTTTCGTCTATTTATATATAAAGACACCTATCATTTCGACTATTAATATACACAAGCAGCTGTTCGTTCGTCCATTGATATATAACCATACTGTTGTTTTTGGACTTCTCATGTTGCTATGTCTTTAGCCCTATGATTTGACGTTCAATTGTGTGTGTTATCGAAAGATTGTGTTCTGAAGGTGTTATTGTACCATCCAGATGATGTTTGATTGTGATCCTATTCCCTTGCATCACAACATTCAAAATTTCCAAAAATGAAGTCACTTTGGTGCTTGCACTCTTTCGCTTGATATCTCATGCTGTGATGTAAGTTAAGACATTATGACAGGCGTTCTTGAACCATGTTGCATAATATAGGATAAAATACATACCTTTTATGCCGTTGGCAATGTAAAAAATTACGCAACGTCTCTGAGTCTGTAGGACCAACTTGATAAAGCATTCATGAATTTAACAACGGGAAGCAAATGGTTGGGGCAATGCACCTAGCATGAGCGGAATGACACAGACCAGAGGAAAATGGGAATCATATTTGGCAGGGTAACTGTTATTCGTTGTGATTTTAACTGAAGTCAAATGTTTCGAACTCATCTACTCGCGTCAATATATGCGCACAGTGTTATAATACTATTCTATCTAAAGTTCCCCCTGCCTCCCCAATTTATTATCAGCACGATATGGCCCGCCAATAGCGTGGGTTGGGCAAAGTTCTGAACTCCTGGAGCACGGTATAACCAGCCTATGGATATGAATTATGAGAGATCATCTAGTCAGGGACAAAATTCAGACCGAGATTCCAGGGAGCTTCATTATTGAAACTAAATAAACCCAATAAGCAACTTTACTCCAGGACTCGTATTGTTTCCTCTGGCTAGTCCCCTCTCAAGCAACACAAGCAGTGAGTAACCTTACTAAAACGAAGGAGCATCATCGCATAAGCAAGAAAGTCTCGTATAAGAACAGCATATACACCAAGAACGCCTCACATCGCCATGGTGAAACGATACGAGAACATGTACAGGAATCATATGTAAAGTATAAGTATTTTACTTGATTAATCATCTCTCGATAACATACCTATCAGAGCCGTTCGTGTGGACTCGCATGTCGGTGGGGCTGCTCGTGGCCATACATGTCCCGTACATGGACGTGTAGACGAGGTCGAGCGGCTCGTAGATGTAGAAGACGTCAGGGTTGTGACTATGATGGAAGAGGTTACCAATGAAGGTAGACCCTGTCCTTTGATAGGACAATAATAGAACATTGGTCACGTCACCAGTGACCACTTTCTGTTGAGAGGCGGGTACTGGAAATGATGGTACACGTAATTGTGGAATCAGCAATTCCAACTGGTGTAGTTTGGCGTAATCTGCTGAACTCAGGCTGCGTTTGTTGCACTGTAGTTCAGACAATTGTAAAGTCACCTGTTCCAGGAGGTCTTCAATGAGCGGCGCCTTAGAGGACGAGGCAGCTTGGGGCAAGGCATTGTTGGAAGATGCGATGTTTGACTGCACATCACTGAATAAAGTGACGTTGGAAGATATGACGTCAGTGGTCGAGTTGAGAGGGATGATAGAGCCAGGTGTCTGGTGAAGAATCGCAGAGGTAAACTCTTTACAGTCTTTTATCTGTTGCGCTGAAACAAAATACAGGAGCCGTTCAAATATCCATTTGGCATTAACACCATCATTTTTGCGTCCACCACTCGCATAGCGAGCAGAACACACATGTACCCCACAGTGGTCTGGGCCCTGATCCCCAGACTCGCATGTACCCCATAGTGGTTTGGCACTGGCCCCTATACTCGCCTGTACCCCACTGTGGTCTGAGCTCTGACCCTGGACTTGCCTGTACCTCGCAGTAGTCAGGACCCTGACCACCGGACTCTCTTATACCACGTTGTGGTACATCGCAGTCATCTGGGCCCTGACTCTCATGGAGATGGCATGTGTTGTTTTGCCTCCATTGATATAGCTTAGCTGGTGGTATGTCCGTAGGTTGTTGTTTTGTGATGCAGGGACACATGGCTATAAGTGACCTCTCACATGAACTTAGATGGATCGCCCTGACAAGATAGTTGAACTCTCCTGGATCAGTCATCAACCCCCGGGTGAACCTTTTACTGTAGGCCTTGCTGCCCCTTGTGAAATTGCTGACAATGCTGCTGCTGCAATTACAGTTGGCCTCGAGCACGAGTAGACCGGACCAGGAATCCACACTCGACTAGGCAGTGCTGTTGGTGCATGCACTGCCTGGCCATGGTTCTGCATGCTAGTCGGGTAGCAGGCATTCATGTCGATGCTGACGATGCTCAATGTGTTGTGGTGCATGGCGTTTCACAATCCGCCCTTCCCATGCGCGACACAGGCGTCCTCCAGTAGAAGCCAGCCTACCACCGGATTCCGGTGCCGCTTCTCTCAACGTGCAGGAGCAGCATTGCACGAATGAGCTAGGTTATACGTTCATTCAGCAAGGCTTTAGGGAACCGTTGATGGTAGGTTGCTCTCGTTACTTTTTCGTTGGTTTTAAAGTCTGTTCGGGGCTGTGGAGGGGCTTGGGTGGCCCCTAAGGGTTAGATGGTTAGGAATATATACAAGATGAATACGGTCCAGACTACCTAGTGTTCATACTACTGTATGTGACAACCATCTACATATTTACCTTGCCAACATCAGGCTTTTTATGAAAACGTTGATATAGGCTTCACAGAAACATTATTCTTTTTTCTACCTGCATTTGAATATTACGACGAGTGGGTATATTACATGATACGGACGTGACGTGCGTGACTACTGCATTAAAATGATCATTGGCTAACCAATGCACCCATCAATATACATGATCAACATGTATGCGAATGACGTTTTAATGAATTGGTAGTATACCATATGATTTTCTATAGGATTGTAAGCTACTCACAAAAGTGAATTTGCCTATTAGCTTCGCGGTAGAGCGAAGCTATGGCTAGCACCGTGACAACCGTGATGGTAACCAACGCAATCCTCTTTTGTTTCTGCATGACCTTGTTGCCTCAACAACGACCTTGCTGAAAAAATAATTTCGACTTAAGAAGCTTGCAATCTTTCACAAGAGACCTTAGCAGTGTTATGTGTTGGTTTGTGGGATTATCTTGAATCAATATTGCACTCGATCTAACTGACAGATTCGTGGCAAGTAGGTTTGATTTTACGTTTATTGCTCGCAAACGTGGTTGATTACAACACAAACTATTTACATTTAGTATTTCTGACCTATGTTTGTATCGCATAGGAAGTATGGAAGCTCAGTGACAACTACGTGAATTGGCGTGTACCGATAGCAGTCGTGGGATAACAGTATCTTTATTACTCCACAATCAGGTCATTTATTTTGCAAAAAATGTTGATCTATCTTAAGGTAAGCATGAATATTTTTACTGATATACGCAATTATAGGGTTGAAAACGGTACCTTGAAGCAGTGAAGCAGAAATCTTTGCCGGTAAACGATTTTCAAGTGTAATTCAATATTGCACTCAGCCTCGCCACCCGTACAGGTGCATTTTATCACATGGATTTTATGCCAGTAGTTTTGATGGATGTAATATCGACTTTTCAGTTGTTGGTTTAGCATCAGTGCCCATCTGTGTCAAAGTGTCCTACAATAGATATTTAGATGCCTGCAAATCATCAAGATGCTATGGAAGTGTCTCAGATAATCCAGGCTGATTACAGGAACAGATGATACATGGTGGGTCATTTCCAGTTGACACACCTGATAATCCATGAGGACGTATGTATATTGCCGTCATAAAATGCATCCCTGGAAAAAGCGTTGCTTGAAGTAAAAATGAGGTCCCAGGTGCAAACAAAACCCAGGAAGAAACAATTAGATCGTTGTTGCACAGTGCCTCCCCCGTAAACAACAATAAGATAGTTGTTGCGGAGTGCCCCCATCGGAAGAAACAATAAGATAGTTGTTGCGGAGTGGTCCCACAGGGAGAAACAATAAGATAATTGTTGTGGAGTGCCCCAACCAGAAGCAACAATAAGATATTGACAAGAGAATATAGTATTGTGTCATTCTTTGCACAGCGCTACTGGAGAAGACGCCGGGCGTCGACCGCAAATCACACATGCACCATTCGCTTATTAATTTATGGGATCGAGAAAACCAAGGCGAGATGGTGTACGATTTTAATGCACACATAACTGATGGTAGGCAAGCGGTGATGGCAACTTCGAAAGTATGACCTGTCGTCCGGCTCATTTAACTAGCTACATATCCAGAACAAGGTCCAAAGGAACGGGATGGTGTTCAATTTGCAAGCAGTGGTTATTTGTGGTCTCTTGCACTTTGTATTGCTGCAGTGGACTGTGCCGTGTTTACTGGGAGGTCATTAATTCACAGATGGCACAATTGAGAAATTAACAAGCGCCAAAGACAAAGAGTTATACGCGTTGCCAATTGAATGGTGTTATTTTGTAAAAGTCCCGACACTGTGCGTTGATATCCTTTACTTCTTGTGCATTAAAGACACCCTTCCATGCGGCAGCTATAGAAGTCGAGTTTCTGCTTTTATGACCTTTTGGTGTGGTTACAGAGACAAGCCATAATTTGAGTGCAGCAGTTTCGTGAATGTTACAAAAGTTCATGAGATCCATAGCAACTTCAACAGGTCTGTTCACATAATCGTCATATATAATGTGATAAACTTGTCCAGGGTGGTCGTCCTTTAATTGGCTCCACATACGGTAATCCTTGGCTACTGTTTTACAATAGGTATTTGCCATTTTGGAAAGCACACGACTTTCATAGTTACCTTGAGACCATCGATTGATGTTGCGTGATTGTACAGCTCCACGTGGATCGCGGTAAGAATGAATCACTCTGAACTTATCAACTTTTTCAAACAATCGCTTGGCTAGTGTCATTGGTGCACGCACAGTCTTAACGGCTCTTAAGTGCTTCGTTTTGCAAACATTGTCGAAGTGCTGCACAGCGCAAGAGCGAGCATGTTTTTCATAGCGTGATACACACTGAAAGTATTTGCGGAAGCCGTCTGCATTTTGAGGCGTGGTGATGGCAAGCAACTCGTTATACGTAGAGAACCATGTGCCATTGTTGTACAAGGCCTGCTGGCACAGATTCAGATTTGGTGCCGACCCATTAAAACGCCCTCCACATATTGTTTTAATGTGGGCCCTGAAAATATAAAAAACAATAGCATTGAGGTTCTTTTGTACAAAGGAGGTGGATAGGTTCGAGATATGATACACATTGATGCCACCGATTAACTAATTTCTAATCCACGTTTTATCACAGGCCCTTACAGCTTTGAGATATCCCTTCATGAATAAATATTAGCATTTGCTGTAGTTACCCCCCCCAGTGGATTGTCACTCTATATAATCAGAGGCGTGTTATTTATATTTCATGAGACATTATGAGGGACACAAGAACAATATACACTTGAAAGTGAATGTGGAAACAACCTGCATGTATCCAAGGTCTTGGTGGGTAGAATATGGTTTGCTGCTAAACATTTGACATATGGTTCTGTGTTCATCCGGGCAACAAACAGACCCCAGAAAAGGTGAAGGAGCATTGATGTTGGCAATTTGGACATAGTACATGCAAAGATGGACTGGACAGTCATTGCCATCGTGGCCAACTCCCGCTCAGGTAGAGACCTGCAACAATGACGAACATTTAGGACGTATACCTCTTAAAATGTACACGTGTCAAAGCTCTCATAGAAATAGATTTTCCATAAAGTCGATTATAACACTCACTTTTTGGAATGAGGTAATCAAATGAGTGCATATACAAATGGGTCCATATAGATATACATTTGCAGATTTGATGTTCATTTGTGCTTGTGTTTTGTATGACTATTTTCAGGGATCTTGCGACGATCTGTAATATGTGTGTGACTTGGTGTTTTTTTTACTTTTAAATGGTTGTATTTTCTACGTGGGGAACTCAGCTCCACCCACGTCGCTGGGCAGCCACTACTTTAATAAAAAAATTGTCAGTGTCGTTGGCAAACTTTTCTGCTTACAAGCTTTACCAGTTTTGTTAATACAGTCTGCTCATAAATGAGGTACTATGTCATCGGTGAACAACTATAACTTTGTAAGTGACATCTTGGCGTCCATGAATATTACTCATGGTTCATCTCATACACAGCATGAAGTATCAGACGACGCTCGATCTTCCGAGGAGCCCTGTCTAGATACTACTGCTGGTGCTGAATTAACCAGCAAAGAAATAAGCGAAGACCATGTCAAATCTGCGGTACTGTTGTGCCTTCATGTAACTGAAAGCAGGGGACAAACAGTAGACATGTTTAACCTGGACGATATGATGACCGGTGATAACACTTGCGTGTTTCACATGCAAGTACTACTGAATAACTCTTGTCCGTCGGGGTAAAACTCAAAGTGTTGAACTCTACTCTTACTTTGTGCCCTGTCTTGCATCCATGAAATCATTTTACGAACCACAACAATTAGACACGAGGTGGGACAATTGTTTTTTTTTAACTAAACAGCACACACTCAGCATCGGCATCTGCTGCTACTCACATAGCTTCCCCACTCAGTACCATCCTGAAATCGGCTGGTTGGGCATCTACAGAAAAATTTTATAGAAAGATCATTCATGAATAACACATCAGGAATGCATCTATTATGAGAAGAATGAAAAAGGTAAGATGCAAATTGGAACTGTTTTCCATTGTGACTCTAGTCAAACTCATCTTCTCGCGTTAAAATATATGCCCACTATATATACTCTTTTCACTCGCAAAACACGCATACATACACGCAACACATATCTATCTCTCCTTAGATGTTCAGTTAGATTAACAACTTTTCGGACATAAAAACAAAACTGATTCAAGCAAACGTAATTCATCCCGTTTTACTCTTACCAGATTAATTATTGTCCATTTTATATAAGTTTTTTTTTAGTTAAGCCTGAATGACCCTTAGCACCCGATTAGCCAAACACAGCTCACCACATCAAGCCAACCCCATTTTTACTATAGATACTGCTGCATCAGACACACATGGCACAGGGAGTGCGAAAAAACAACAAATTCATAAAGGAGATACAGCCAGTAAGCGTACGCGAACACATATCCCTGAAAACACCACGAAAGAGCATGCCAGTTGGCAGAGCCACGATAAAGCTCAACAGAGCTTCAAAATAAGTATTTTACAACAAGGACACCGAACCGAGGCCAGAGACAACTGGACTTCATGATCTTCTACACAACACCGTCATTGCGGTATTAGTATGTCATATGATGAACGCCTCACATCGCCATTACTAAGCGATGCGAGATCACGGATCCTATGTGAAGTAAACGAGTATTTTTACGTGATAAATCAGGATCATATACCTGTCAGAGCCGTTCGTGTGGACTCGCATGTCGGTGGGGCTGCTCGAGGCCATACATGTCCCGTACATGGACGTGTAGACGAGGTCGAGCGGCTCGTAGATGTAGAAGACGTCAGGGTTGTGACTATGATGGAAGAGGTTACCAATGAAGGTAGACCCCGTCCTTTGATAGGACAACAGCAGAACATTGGTCACGTCACCTGTGACCACTTTCTGTTGTGAGGCGGGTACTGGAAATGATGGTACACGTAATTGTGGAATCAGCAATTCCAACTGGTGTAGTTTGGCGTAATCTGTTGAACTCAGACTGCGTTTGTCGTTCTTAAGTTGAGACAATTGTAATGTCAGCTGATCCAGAAGTTCTTCAAAGCGCGGCGCCTTAGTGGATGAGGCAGCACGGGACAAGGCAGCACTGGGCAATTCAGAGTTGGACTTCTGAGTGTTGGAAGATACTATGTTTGGATGCACAGCGCTATAAGACCCGACGTTGGAAGATATGATGTCAGTGGTCGAGTTCAGAGGGATGAAAGAGCCAGGAGTCTTGTGAAAAGTTGCAGAGGTAAACTCTCTTGTGTCCATCATTTTCGCTGAAACAACACAAAAACCGAGAAAAAGGTCAAGAGGAGCCGTTCAAAGGTTCCGTAAAGCTGTTGGCCGTTTTTGGACATCTCAAGCCCGTAGCTCTATAATTATACTAGTCCGTGCACTACTCATAACGCATCGTTATACTATCCCACACCCCCGCACCGCATATAGTGTTATGTTATATTTGAAAGACCTTTCCAAGGCCACGAAGCATAGGATGTTAGCTGCCCTGTGAGAGCGTGATTTGCGGACCTGAAAATATCAAACTGAGGTTTAATGGCTTTTTATATGCCACCATCCACTTGGCATATACACCTTCCGTTTGCGTCCACCACTCGCATTGCAAGTAGAATACACTTGGACCCCCGGACTCGCCTGTACCAGTGGTCTGGGCTTTGACCCCAGGACTCATATCTCCTTGGTTAGGCACATGGCTTGGGTTGAACACGGGCGGATCTCTCGCCCTGAAGACCTCGTTGGCGCATGATGTTTTGCTTTCATTGATATAGCTTAAGTGGTGGCATGTCCTTTGGGTTGTTATTTTGTTGAGCAGGGACACATAACCTTACGTGACCTCTGACATGACCCCTTTTGATTGCTCATACGGTCTCTTGCATGACCTCGATGGACTCACTTGGTTCTCCCTAACAAGATAGTTGAGCTCGCTTGGGTCAGTCACCAACCTGCTGGTTTTTACTGTCAGCCTTGCTGCCCCTTGTGAACTTGTGGACAAGGCCACAGCAGTGATTGCAGTTAGCCTCATGCATGCTTATGTGTATCAGGAGGCCAGGCTCGACTTGGTAGATTAGAAGTGACGTCGCTGCCAAGCCCTGCTCGGAAAAGATCTTGCCAAACTAGGTTCGGATTTCTTGGTGAGTATCTCCCCTGGTATCTCTCTGTGGTGGTTAGGTCGGCCATGGTGTGCATGCACCGCCTCGCCTTACAATAAGCCGGGTAGCATGCCTTCATGTCGATGCTGACGATGTTCCAGATGTTTTAGAGCGTGACGTTTTACAATCCGCCAGTTCCATACTCCAGCAGGCCATCTGGGTGTCCTCCAGAAGCCAGTCTACCGTCGGCTCCCGGCCTAGCTGGCTGCAGGCTGCTTACCGGTCTCATAGGGCCTTCGGTGTAGCTCTGATCATTCTTGAACATGAACTGGTCTACGTTGGGCTCTTTGTCACTGCAACCAAGGAGTCAAAAGACAATGGGTTTGTCCTGTATAGAACAGACAAATTGTGCTGCTGCTCTCAAGGCACGGGAGAGGCATTGTACTCGAACACAAGAAGCCCCTTGATTATGTGTTCACTCAGGAAGGCTTGCAGGCAACCGTTGACGATAGGTGGCTCATTTTACTTTTTCGCCGGTTTTAAAGTTTATTTGGGGAATGCTGTCGGCCTGGGGTGGCCCCTATGGGTAGCTGGTTAGAAATATATACAAGATGAACAAGGGCTGGGAGCCCGTCAATGGGATTTGAGCAGTTTCCAGTGGTCCAGCCTCCCTTACTGTGCGTGACTGCCCTTTTGAGATTGACCTTGCCAACATCAGACACCTTCCTAGCTAGCAAACTCTGAGAATTATTATGAATACGATTGATGCGCGCCACAGAAATATGAGTTGTGGTTTTATTTCTACCTGCATTTCAATATTACGTAGAACGGGATATGAAGTAACATATACGTGCTTGACTACTGCATCAAGATAAACGATGGCTTGTAAATGCACACATCGATTTAACATGATCCACACGTACGCGTATGACGTCATATTTTGTTATTCAATGGATACTTTAATGAGTTGGTAGTATACCATATGATTTTCTCTTGGATTGTAAAGTACTCACAAAAGAGGATTTGCCCATTAGCGTCGCGGTAGAGCACAGCGATGGCGAGCACCATGACAACCGTCATGGTAACCAACGCAATCCTCTTTTGTTTCTGCATGACCTTGCTGTCTCTCCAAGGTACTTGCTGAAATAATTTCGATTAAGAAATATGTATTTGTTCACACTATATCTTAGCTGTGTAAAGTGTACGTTTGTGGGATTACCTGGTATCAATATTGCACCTTCTTTTCACTCGTGTATTCGATATCACTCGCATATTCATAGCAAGTGCGGATTATTTTTTCCAAAAACAATGTATATTTTATATTTCTGACTTATTTTTTTTAATTTTTTTATCTCATATGCAAGCCCAGTGACAAGTTTGTGAATTGACGCGTCCTGATATCAGTCGTGGGATATCGGGCTATACCGGGTTATAATTAAGACTCCACAATCAGATTAATAACTTTTGTAAAAGGCATCAAATAGCAAGTACGCGGTGAGCGCTCCAGACATGTCTTACAAGGCGTCCTGAGATGACGGGCTTACCCGACCTGAAGAGTCAGATCAATGTATTATACAATAGTAAACCCGGGATATTCACCTCAGAACACGGAGCGTCTCCACAAGTCAAGACGTCCGCCGAAGTGGTGCTCGTCGCTAGAGCTTCACAGGAATATTTATTCTGATATACGCAAGTATAGTGTTGAAAACGATACCATGAAGCAGCGAAACGATTTTCAAGCGTATTTTCCTACGTACAATTAGGAATCGCTATGTTAACTAGCAACATTTATAAAATGAGAAAGTGGAATAAAATATTGCATAATGCTTTGGTTCCAAAAGGCATGACTCTGGGGTGTTCATTACAAATGTCTCCCTCTCGCCACACACCTTCTCTGGGGTCTCGACTAACATAGCGTGTGAAATGCACGCACTAGTAAATGTACTGGAGCACAGACAAATTGTATCAAACACATATACAAACAACTGTTCAGTCACACAACTACATGAAGTCAAATACACAATGGGTGGTTTGCATTGGCGTATTCAAATCCGCTATTTGCTTACTTGATTCAACTCACGTAGGAACCAGATTAGTCTATCTTATATTGTATCAGTTATTCGGCGACCATACTTTGTTAAACACATAACCTGTGTCCCGACAGAGACAATACTGATCTGTACGGCAACATCGTACGTCATCTACATTCCTTTAGTCATCGTTTAATGTTATGGACTTACGGCGGAATATTGATATCGAATATTCAATATCAGCATTTTCATCTCTTTTTCGAAGTCAGTACAAATGCCTTATATATAACATTAACATATTACACAATATTATTATTGTCGTGGCGATTTAAACATATGCTGAAGTGAGATTCAGTAGTCTATTTGAATGCGGACACTGAATTAGGTATGCGTGTTTGTGGCGTATATTGTGGGGGCTGAAGAATTTCCATAGCCTGTTGCAGGCAGCAAAATAACTATCGCAATGCCCTTTGACACATATGGGCACTGATGCTATATCAACAACTGAATAGTCCAACAGCGATGATATTTCATAAGTTAAAGCTACTGGAATATAATCCATTTCTTTAGCTGCATCTGTGAGGTATGCGCCGCTGAGTGCAACATTGAATTACGCTTGAAAATCATTTCGCCAGCCAAGATTTCTGCTCTACTGCTTCAAGGTATCGTTTTTCAACCCTATTGCGTATATCAGAATAGATATCCCTGTGTACTTTAAGATAGATTATACGATAGACTGTTTTCATAATAGTCTGAACTGGTTCATTAGTGAAAGGGGGCCTTAAAATATTTAAAGAAGCTATAGAGACGAGCTCGTCTTCAGCGGACGTTCTGACTTGTTGAGACGCTCCGTGTTCTGAGGCGCATATCACGGGTTATCTATTGTACAATATATTGATCTGACTTTTCATCTCGGGATGACGAGGGTAAGACCTGTCTGGTGCGCTCACCGTGTACTTGCTATTTCATGCCTTTTATCTACCAAGTCTGCTCTGTGGTTTATTCTCTGGAGGCGACGTACCTTTCCTCCCTGGTCAGCACCACACGCCGAGGTGTTATGATAAACACCTTTTACAACAGTTATTGATCTGATTGTGGAGTAATGATTACACACCTGTATAGGCCGTTTTCTTACGACTGATATCAGTACGCGCGAATTCACAAACTTGTCACTGGGCTTGCATATGAATACCAAAAATAAATAAGTCAGAAATATCAAATTTACATTGTTTTTGGAAAAAATAAATCCGTACTTGCTATGAATCTGCAAGTGATATCGAATATACGAGTGACAAGAAGGTGCAATATTGATACCGGTTAATCCCACAAACCAACACTTTACACTGCTAAGGCATCGTTTGAAAGATCATATTTCTTAATCGAAATTATTATTTCAGCAAGGTCCTTGGAGAGACAGCAAGGTCATGCAGAAACAAAAGAGCATTGCGTTGGTTACCATGACGGTTGTCATGGTGTTTGCCATCGCTTTATTCTACCGCCGCGACGCTAATGGGCAAAATTTCTTTTGTGAGTAACTTACAATCCAAAATTATATGGTATACTACCAACTCATTTAAGCATCCACTGATTACAAAATATGACGTCATACGTGTACATGTACGTGTTAAATCTATATGTGCATTAACAAGCCATCGTTTATCTTGATGCAGTAGTCAAGCACGTATATGTTACTTCATATCCCGTTCTACGTAATATTGAAATGTAGGTAGAACACAACTCATATTTCTGTGACGGGCAACAATCGTATTCATATTGACTCTCAGAGTTTGCTAGCTAGGAAGGTGTCTTATATTGGCAAGGTCAATATGAAAATGGCAGTCACGTACAGTACGGGAGGCTGGACCACTGGAAACTGCACAAATCCCCTTGACGGACTCCCAGCCCTTGTTCATCTTGTATATATTCCTTACCAGCTAACCCTACCGGCCACCACAACACGTAAGCATTCCCCGAATAAACTTTAAAACCAACGAAAAAGTAACAAGAGCCACCTATCCTCAACGGTTGCCAGCAAGTGATTGTGAAACGCCATGCACTAAAACACTTAGAACATCGTCAGCATTGACTTGAAGACCTGCTAACCGACTGTGGCGAGGAGACCCAACTGAGTTCAACAAGGTCATGTGAGAGGCCATATGAGCAATTACAAGGGGGTCATGTGAAAGGTCACAAAATAACAACCCAAGGACATGTCAGATGTCAATGCCAAGTAGACGGTGGCATATAAGAAGCCAAAAAAACCCAGTTTGTTTTGTTTTTTTCTGCTTGACAAATCTCACAGGGCAGCTAACATGCTCTGCTTTTCTGAGCTTGGGAAGGTCATTCAATTATTACATAACATAGCTCGATCAGTGGGGCGTGGGCTAGTATTACGGTGAGTTATGAGTAGTGGTTGCCGGGGGATGTCCATAAATAGCTTTACGTAACTTTTGAACGGCTCCTGCTGACAGCCACTTTCTCTCGGTTTTTGTGTTGTTTCAGCGAAAAAGATAGAAGACACCAAAAAGTTTATCTCTGCAATTCGTCACCAGACACCTGGCTCTCTCATCCCTCTGAACACGACCACTGACGTCCTATCTTCCAACGTCGCGTCATTCAGCGCTGTGCAGTCAAACATAGCATCTTCCAACACTAAGAAATCAAACTCTGCATCGTCCAGTGCTGCCTTGTCCCGAACTGCCTCGTCCTCTAGGGCACCGCTCTTTGAAGAACTCCTGGATCAGCTGACATTCCAATTGTTTCAACTAAAGAACGACAAACGCAGTCTGAGTTCAACAGATTCCGCCAAGTTGCGCCAGCTGGAATTGCTGATTCCACAGTTACATGTAGAATCACTTCCAGAGGAGACGGCACCCGCCTCACAGCAGAGAGGTGTCACAGGTGATGTGACCAATGTTCTATTGTTGTCCTATCAAAGGACGGGGTCTACCTTCATTGGTAACCTCTTCCATCATAGTCATAACCCTGACGTCTTCTACATCTACGAGCCTCTCGACCTCGTCTACACGTCCATGTACGGGGCGAGCATGTCCAAGAGCAGCCCCACCGACATGCGAGTCCACACGAACGGCTCTGACAGGTATGTTAGCATGATTTATCACATACAAATACTCGTTTACATCATAAATGATTCATGGTCTCGTATCGTTTAACTATGGCGATGTGAGGCGTTCATCATATGACTGACTAAAACCGCTATGGCGATGTGTATGTATGGGGATGATAACGAGAAAATTAATTCAGTTTTCTCTGGCACTGTAGATATTTGTAGACACTGAGGTTTGGTGTCCTTGTGGTAAAATAATAACTTTGAAGCTCTATTGAGTTTAATCGTGGCTCTTCTGACTGGCCCACTCTTTCTTGGAGTTTTCAGGGATATTTGTACGCGTTCGCTGACTGGCTGTATCTCCTTTATGAATTATTGTTTTTTCGCTTTGTCTCTCTCTGTGCCGTGTGTGTCTGATGCAGTATTAATAGTGAAAATGGGGTTGGCTTGATGTGGTGAGCTGTGTTTGGCTAATCGGGTGCTTAGGGTCATTCAGGCTTAACTACAATAACCAAGAACTTTAATTCGAGATCAAACGGCTGATGTTAATTGTTGTGGGAATTGACGGGTTTGGAATGTTTACCTCAAAGGGCTCTACTTGCTACACCAGAACTATTTAATCTGGAAAATGACCCGATCGGAACACTTACCTAAGAGGATTCTAAAGGCTTATATAAAATGGACAACAATTAATCTGGTACGAGTAAAACGGGGTGAATTACGTTTGCTTGAATCAGTTTAGTTTTTATGTCCCGAGTTGCCGTAAAGATATTAATCTAAATGAACATCTAGGGAGAGATAGATATGTGTTCTGTGTATGTTTGTATGTATGCGTGTGTTGCGAGCGAAAATAGTGTATATAGCGCGCGCATATTTAGACGCAAGAAGATGAGTTTGACTTGAGTCACAATGGAAAACAGTTCCAATTTGCCTCTTAACTTTTTCATTCTGCTCATAATAAATGCATTCCTGTTGTGTTATTCATTCTTGATCTTTCTATAAAATATTGCTGTGGATGCCCAACCGGTCGATTTTAGAATGGTACTGAGAGGGGAAGCTATAGGAGAAACAGCAGAAGCCCATGCTGAGTGTGTGCTGTTTAGCTAAGACACATACATATGCCAGCAGCAAGTGTAGCGCAAACCTAGCAAGAAATGGTCGTCCTACTGACAGGGGCATGTGGTTTCGTGCAGGAGATACACATTTGTCGTACCTCGTGTCTTATTGTTGTGGTTCTTAAAATGTATTGATAGATGCAAGACAGGGCCCAATGTAAGAGTAGAGTTCGACACTTTGAGTTTTACCCCGACGGACGAGAGTTCTTCAGTAGTACTTGCATGGGAAACACGCAAGTGTTATCATCGGTCATCATATCGTCCAAGTTAAACATGTTTACTGTTTGTCTCCTGCTTCCAGTAACATAAAAGCACAACAGTACCGCAGATTTGACATGGTCTTTGCTTATTTCTTTGCTGGTTAATTCAGCACCAGCAGTAGTATCCAGACAGGGCTCCTCGGAAGATCGAGCGTCGTCTGATACTTCACGCTGTGTATGAGATGAACCAGGACTAACATTCATGGATGCCACGATGTCACATATAAAGTCATAGTTGTTTACCAATGACATAGTACCTCATTTATGAGCAGGCTGTATTAACAAAACTGGTAAAGCTTGTAAGCAGAAAAGTTTGCCAACGACACTGACAATGTTTTTTTTATTAAAGTAGTGGTTGCCCAGCGACGTGGGTGGAGCTGAGTTCTCCAACGCAGAAAATACAACCATTTAAAAGTTAAAAAACACCAAGTCACACACATACTACATATCGTTTCAAGATCCCTGAAAACAGTCATACAAAACACAAGCACAAATGAACGTCAAAGCTGCAAGTGTATATCTATATCGACCCATTTGTGTATGCCCTCATTTGATTACCTCATTCAAACAAGCCAGTTTTATAATCGACTTTATGATAAACTTATTTCTACGAGAGCTTTGACATGTGTACATTTTGAGAGGTACTCGTACTAAATGTTTGTCATTATTGCAGGTCTCTACCTGAGCGGGAGTTAGCCACGATGGCAATGACTGTCCAGTCCATCTTTACGTGTACTATGTCCAAATTGCCAACATCAATGCTACTTCACCTTTTCTGGGGTATCTTTGATGCCCAGATGAATACAAAACCTTATGTCAAATGTTTAGCAGCAAACCATATCCTACCCACCAAGACCTTGGATACATGCAGGTTGTTTCCACATCCACTTTCAAGTGTATATTTTTGTAACCTCACAATATCTCATCAAATATTATAATCTAGAGTGACACTTTACTGTCACTTGGAGGAGTTAATGTAGTGAATGGTTATGTTTAATCACGAAGGATATCTCAAAGCTGTAAGGGCCTGTGATAAAACATGGATCCGAAATTAGTTAATAGGTGACATCAATGTGTATCATGTCTCGAACCTGTCCACCTCCTTTGTACAAAAGAACCTCATTGCTGTTGTTTTTTTATTTTCAGGGCCCACATTGAAACAATATGTGGAGGGCGTTTTAATGGGTCGGCACCAAATCTGAATCTGTGCCAGCGGGCCTTGTACAACAATGGCACATGGTTCTCTGCGTATGACGAGTTGCTTGCCATCACCACACCACAAAATGCAGACGGCTTCCGCAAATACTTTCAGTGTGTATCACGCTATGAAAAACATGCTCGCTCTTGCGCTGTGCAGCACTTCGACAATGTTTGCAAAACGAAGCACTTAAGAGCCGTCAAAACTGTGCGAGGACCAATGACACTAGCCAAGCGATTGTTTGAAAAAGTTGATAAGTTCAAAGTGGTTCATTCTTACCGCGATCCACGTGGAACTGTACAATCACGCCACATCAATCAGTGGAGTCAAGGTATTTATGAAGGTCGTGTGCTATCCAGATTAGCGAAAACCTATTGTAAAGCAGTAGCCGAGGATTGCCGTATGTGGAGCCAATTAAAAAATGACCATCCTGGAGATGTTTATCACATGATATATGATGATTACGTGAACAGACCTGTTGAAGTTGCTATGGATCTCATGAACTTTTGTAACATTCACGAAACTGCTGCACTCAAATTATGGCTTGTCTCTATTACGACACCAAAAGGTCATAAAAGCAGAAACTCGACTACTATAGCTGCTGCATGGAAGGGTGTCTTTAATACACAAGAAGTAAAGGATATCAACGCACAGTGTCGGGACTTTTACAAAATAACACCATTCGATTGGCAACGTGTATAACTCTTTGTCTTTGGCGCATGCTAATTTCTCAGTTGTGCCATCTGTCAATTAATGGCCTCCCAGTAAACACTTTACATCACAGAACTCAGCAGAAATACAAAGTGCAAGATATTACAAACTACCACTGCTTGGCAATTGTCTAAAAATAAACATCACACTGGAGGAACTGGTTCCCCATCCTGTTCATTTGGACCTTGTTCTGGGGGAGATAATCTCCTGTGCTGATCTCTGATGATGTGTAGCCATTTTAGTGATGCATCTGTTTCTATGTGTATTTCAAAGTTAAGAATAAATCTGGCTGTTGTACAACAGTTAATTACTTTTTTGGGGCTTTTGCAGGTACAGGTCATGGTAGTCGCCAATGTTTCTACACCCGACAATGTCCCATGCCTTCTGCGCATGTGTAGTCTGCAGCAGATATACCTTGCTCAGACAGCATGCTTTAGAACCTCATAGTGATACACTCTCTTACGTAGTACCAGCTGGCGCTTCGTTCACCGGGCTGATACTTAGCTGTTACTGCAAAGGCGTCAGGGTTGTTTGCAGATTGTCTAGCGAGCCTAGGAGGAATTGTGCACAGTCATTGAAGCGTAACTGTCTTATGTACTTCATGTTGTTTGGGATGCAGTGGATTTGGCCTTCCATCTTGTTGATGGCCTGTATCAAAAGGTGGGAGTCATAGCCCAGTTGGTTGTGAAAGACCACAGGCACAGCTGCTGGTTTGGGCTGTTATGGGCTATTCCCCTGTAATTACCTGTTATTTGTATGTGGCCGCCCAGTTTCTCTTTACACTGTTGGTTGCAAATTGTGCAATCTTCTATCGTCATGTACATTGGAACAGGCTTTGACAGAACTGCTTTGATGTTGTGCTCTTCTTGTTGCAGGTGTCGCAAGAATTTCTCAACAGTGTTGGAAGTTATGCTTCCTCCTCTGTACACAACAGGGGGTTTGGTCTGATCATCGCATCGGACAACTACACAGCCATAACTGTATGACAAATGTTCCTCTGTCTTTTGTGTGTTGCTCTTAATAGGATCAGGTGCAAGGCCTGGAAGCTTCACCCTGAGCGCCTCAAAGTCGGCGTAGATACGGTGATGCCAGCTGCTTGTGCCAGTTCTGGAAGGATAATATGTTTTTCCCTTCCTCCAACATGTCAACTCGCACTCCCCTATTTCCATGCACTGGTATAGCCATGCAAACATCACTCAAAGAAGAACATGCTGTGTTCCTACTTACTCTGATAATACAGCATGCGTTTCTGATCTTTGATCTGTGTGCAGAAGAACGTAGAATCCTTTTCAATCAGGGACATGCTGTAAAGTATCTGACATTTGACCTCTCAGAGGTCATATATCGTGGTCAGCAGCACCGGTGCTCTCTATGGTTCAACTCAGTTGTCAATCAAAACCCATAGCAAGGTTATCTAGTTGTAAAATAAATATATTTCGTCTCTAACAGAACTAATCACAGGGGCAAGCTCAGTGAATTAATGGATTAATACTATGAAGTAAGCCCAATTTTCTTTAAGTTGGCTTTTACGACCATCAAAAGCCAAATAATAAAATCTTCGATATATCAGAGGCGTGGGAAGTGTAATGGTGTTATGTGTACCATGCGCAGTATGTTAAGCCACTAACATTCTCTACACGGTGTGCATTACCCCATAATGTAGAAACACCAAGCAACATTGCATAGTATACGGGTATTCACTGTAACAGCATATAACAATCCCTGATATACTTATATGTTACCAATTCTAAAGAGGTATCACAGTCTCAGAGCACATTCACTGGCCAGTAGTCACCAACAGCAAATGACAATGTAGATCGAACTACATTGACAATAATAAGTTTGATGGGTATTTCATTTGATAATATGAAGTATTAAACAACTATAAACACTCGAAGGAACAATCTGTATGCATCCAAGGTCTTCCCGGAAAAGACCCCCGGTAGACGTCGGCAACAACACGGAGGACACAGCAATAACATGGAGAACCCCCGCAAAAACACGGAGTCTCGAATTAAACACGGAAGAGCCCTCAAGACGCCGGAAACAACACGAGTATCACCAAGTCGGCCTGCTATTGGACACGTTAGACCTCACCTAGGCCTGTGCTAAAGCTGTTGCTGCGATGGTGGAAGAAACCGAAGCCACTGTAAGAAGAAAGAGGAAGAAGGCTGATGCTGATGATGCTGAAAGACGAAGGAAAAGAATAAGGCGTGTGTAGGTGAAACCTGGCTGCTGAGTAACATTATGGGCATTATGAAAACTGACCACAGAATTGAGAGCAGAAGATGGTAGCAGCTTCAGGAATTTCAGGTACAACCTGCGCCGATTTTGTGCCCAAAGGTACTTATCCGTGTTGCTGCCGGAACAAATTTCCCCAAAATTGTGTCGATTTAATTTTTCATCCCGGAGGCCCCGGTAGCCTACTTAAAAGCGCAGCCACAACACAGACACATACCGGAGTCTACATGTTACAACGCGGAGCACCCCGGATTGCTACTCCGGTCTTACTGGACTACTCTGGCAATGTGAGACAGGGGTGCTTGAGTTGAGGCAGATTAATATGTGATCCGTAACGCTGCGAACATTGTCTTTGGTGCACTGTTAAGTCTGGCTAAGTTTTACCATCTGTCGCATTTTCGAGGTGATGTGATCGTAGTTGCTAGTTGATTGCGTGCTAAAGTCCCATTCAGATGATAAATAAGACAGCTTATAAAACTTTTTGGGATCTTTTTCAAGTTGCATGATCTGAACTATTGGAAGGTTTGTTTTTTAACTATTTATGTATATATATATATATATATATATATATATATATATATATATATATATATATATATATATATATATATATATATATATATATATATATATATATATATATATATATATATATATACGTATATATATATATATATATATATATATATATATATATACAATATTCATTGTTATCTTCGTACTTATCTGCAACATGATAATCGTCACTAACATTATTATTGTTATAACAATCCTCTGTTTCATGGTTCATATATACATATATAGAAATATAAAAGTTCATATATATATATATATGCATGTATATGTATATATATATATGCTTGTATATAAACATATATATATATATATATATATATATATATATATATGCATATTCATATGTAAATGAATATAAGTATATACATACGCGTGTATATATTTACATATTTATATATATAAGTATGTTTATATATATATATATATGCATATATGTATATATATATTCATATATATATATATATATGCATATACATTCAATATTGATATATATATATGTATATAAAGATATATATCTATGTATATATATATATATATACATATATATATATATATATATAACAATGATAATAATAATAATAATAATAATGTTATCTTCGTACCTAATACTGCAACATAATAATCGTCATTCAAAAGATTTTACGATATTGCTGTATATGGCAACAATTCACTTAATCTCTACGACTATTAAATCGATTTTATAAATTTTCATGAAAATCATCAATGTCGAGTGCTCCCGCCGGAAGCAACAATAAGATTGCCCCCGTCGGAAGAAACAGTAACTTAGTGACAAGAGAATATAGTATTATGTCATTCTTTGCCATAGGGGTCCGTTTATATTGCGATATTTGTATGGATAGTACAATTCATCAATGTCGATGGGTTATAAAATACCCAAAGTCCATTGCTCCGTACAGCTTCTTCAAATCAATACCAGTGATCTGGGCATCAGCTGTTGACCATGTGGTAGACGACAATACGCTTTTTCAGATCGATCAGTCCCGTAATAATTTTGAACGTGCGCTATATACATTTCACGCTCTAGTTTACCAAATTTAGTCTCTAACATCTCACTTAAGGAAACGTTCATAGTTACAATACGAAAGGTAATTTTAGCCTCTATATACGGGGCGGGTATTTTTTTTCATCAGGTTACATTGTGGTGGTGGGGGCGGGGGTGGGGGGGGGGGGGGGGGGAGTCCAAAAGGTTCTTCTATATACCCGCTTACCTACAGATGAACAATGTACAGTCCGAAGAAATTAGCTCATATTAATCCGCCTGTAGTGGTAATCAATTACTGGTGGCCATTGGCAGGGCACCTGTGGTACATACAGTGTTTTGACAACGGTCACTCATCATCCCAAATTCGTAGGTTGCCATCTTTGTTAATCTTGGGTTTCCATCTTTGTAAATCTTGCATGGCCGTGTTTATAATTCTAGAGCAAATCTCACGCCTGTTGCCGACGTTAATAAAGGATATAAACTCATATATGAATTTCAACTATGGTTGGCATGTGGCTCCAATATTTGAATCAATTCATGAAATATAGTTCAGGGAAATTTGTGTTACAAAGGCGGTCCTTGTGACTGCATTGTTTTGTCTTGGCGACCTGTTGAAGGATCTGATGCTCTTGCGTGTTTTAATGTTTGTAACGAAACTTCTAAGAAGTCAGAAAATCATGCCAGAATTTGAATTTGAATCCAAGCCAATAAGTTATAATTCTGACTACCTGTTATATGCTTTTCCACGCAGGTCATAAAGTGTTAAATTCATAAGACCAAGTCTTGAATATTCATATGTGAGCAATCAACTATGTAATTGCCAATCGAAGTTACAACAATATTTCGGGGGAAATGCATCACACTTAAGTATTGATCTGGCTCTCATCAATGGAAGTTTTTAAAATGTCTTAACGACATGTTGTCATGCTTAAAAAGCTCGCCGGCTCACTGACTGAAAGAGAACATGTTGTCATGCTTAAAAAGCTCGCCGGCTCACTGACTGAAAGAGAACATGTCATGCTTAAAAAGCTCGCCGGCTCACTGACTGAAAGAGAACATGTTGTCATGCTTAAAAAGCTTGCCGGCTCACTGACTAAAATAGAACACGTTTTCAGGCTTAAATAGCTCACCGGCTCACTGACAGAATATTCACAAAGACTGCCGCACAATACCATTTGTTGATGGCGAAAATACATTTCGCCATTCACCTTCACTGAATATTGAGAAAAATGTCAAAAAGCAAATGGGGATATATGGAACTGAGATTGTAACGAACTCAGACAGAAGATATCCATGAGGACGATTTGGCACCTACTCATAACATCAACACGTTATACGACCAGTTTTATAAAAAAACCATTTAATCCTGTTAAATCACAACGCATTTATTGCCTGCTTATCAAGTGATCCAGTCTTGTTATAAATTTGTTTAGGGCTTTCCATTCCATCATCAAAAGCTGAATTCCATCCCTCTCTGTTGAGAATGGGGATGGTGCTCTTTCTTGTTCCCTGTTCAGAATCTGCCCACCGTTGCTTTTTCCTGTTAAATTTGTCGTGGGATTTGGTCTCATTAGCAATGTCTCCTAACTACATAACATCGCACCCTACTATTTTTCTACCTGCAATCAGGAATCGCTTTGTAAACTAGCAACAGTTATAAAATGAGAAAGTGGAATGAAATATTGCATATTTTTTTGGCTCCAAAAGGCATGACTTTGGGGTGTTCATTACAAATGTTTCCCTCTCGCAACGCACTATCTCTGGGGTATTGACTCGCATAATGTGAAATGCACACACTAGTAAATGTACTGGAGCACAGAAAAATTATGTCAAACACATATACAAACAACTGTTCAGGCACACTACTACATGAAGTCAAATACACAATGTGTGGTCCTTACATTGGTGTATTCAAATCCGCTATTTGCTTACTTGATTCAACTCACGTAGGAACCAGATTAGTCCAACTTAAACTGTATCAGTTATTCGGCGACCATACTTTGTTAAACGCAGTAGCATATCTGGTATTAACGGGGGACGTAACCTGTGTCCCGACAGAGTCAACATTCATCTGTACGGCAACATCGTGCGTCGTCTACACTCCTTTGGTCATCATGTAATGTTATTGACTTATGGCGGGACATTAATATCGAATATTCAATATCAGCATTTTCATGCATCTCTTTTCCAAAGTCAGATGTTAATAAGTGCAAATTACCCATGTGGTTCAAATGCCGTATATATAACATTAACATATTATTATGCTTGTGGTGATTTAAACATGGGCTGAAGTGAGATTCAGTAGTCTATTTGAATGCGGACTCTGAATTAGGTATGCGTGTTTGTGGCGTATATTGTGGGGGCTGAAGCATTTCTATAGCCTGTTGCAGGCAAAAAAAATAACTATCGCAGTGCCCTTTGACACATATGGGCACTGATTCTATACCAACTACTGAATAGTCAAACAGCGATGATATTTCATAAATTCCAATTCTTTAGCTGCATCTGTGCGGTATGCGTCGCTGAGTGCAACATTGAATTACGCTTGAAAATCGTTTCGCCAGAAAAGATTTCTGCTTCACTGATTCAAGGTATCGTTTTTCAACCCTATTACGTATATTAGAATAGATATTCCTGTGTACCTTAAGATAGATGATACGATAGACTGTTTTCATAATAGTCTGAATTGGTTCATTAGTGAAAGGGGGCCATAAAAAATTTAAAGATACTGTATAGACCAGCACGACACCAGCAGACGTCCTGACTTGTTGAGACTCTCGTGGTCTTAGGCGGATATCCTGGGTTTTCTATTGTATAATGATCTGATTTTGCTGCTCGGGTAAGCCCGCCATCTCGGGATGCCTCGTAAGACATGTCTGGTGCGCTCACCGTGTACTTGCTATTTGATGCCTTTTATCTACCAAGTCTGCTCTGTGGTTTATTTAAAAATTACAATCTCTGGAGGCGACGTACCTTTCCTCCCTGGTCAGCACCACACGCCGAGGTGTTATGATAAACACCTCTTACAAAAGTTATTGATCCGATTGGAGAGTAATAATAATAACCCGGTATAGGCCGATATCCCCCGACTGATATCAGGACGCGCGAATTCACAAACTTGTCACTGGGCTTGCATATGAGATACCAAAAAGAATAAGTCAGAAATATCAATTAATATACATTGTTTTTTGAAAAAATAAATCCGTACTTGCCATGAATCTGCAAGTGATATCGAATATACGAGTGACAAGAAGGTGCAATATTGATACCGGTTAATCCCACAAACCAACACTTTACACTGCTAAGGCATCGTTTGAAAGATCATATTTCTTAATCGAAATTATTATTTCAGCAAGGTACGTGGAGAGACAGCAAGGTCATGCAGAAACAAAAGAGGATTGCGTTGGTTACCATGACGGTTGTCATGGTGTTTGCCATCGCTTTATTCTACCGCCGCGACGCTAATAGGCAAATTCTCTTTTGTGAGTAACTTACAATCCCAGAGAAAATTATATGGTATACTACGAACTCATTTAAGCATCCATTGATTACAAAATAAGACATATAATCATACGTGTACGTGTACGTGTTAAATCGATATGTGCATTAACAAGCCATCGTTTATCTTGATGCAGTAGTCAAGCACGTATATGTTACTTCATATCCCGTTCTACGTAATATTGAAATGTAGGTAGAACACACTCATATTTCTGTGACGGGCAACAATCGTATTCATATTCACTCTCAGAGTTTGCTAGCTAGGAAGGTGTCTTATGTTGGCAAGGTCAATATGAAAATGGCAGTCACGTACAGTACGGGAGGCTGGACCACTGGAAACTGCTCAAATCCCCTTGACGGGCTCCCAGCCCTTGTTCATCTTGCATATATTCCTTACCAGCTAACACTACAGGCCACCCCAACCCATAAGAATTCCCCGAATAAACTTTAAAACCAACGAAAAAGTAACAAGAGCCACCTATCCTCAACGGTTGCCTGCAAGTGATTGTGAAACGCCATGCACTAAAACACTTAGAACATCATTGGCATTGACTTGAAGACCTGCTAACCGACTATGGCGAGGAGACCCAACTGAGTTCAACACGGTCATACGAGAGGCCATATGACCAATTACAAGGGGGTCATGTGAAAGGTCACAATATAACAACCCAAGGACATGCCAGGTGTCAATGCCAAGTAGATGGTGCATATAAGAAACCAATCAACCCCAGTTTGTTTTGTTTTTTCAGCTTGACAAATCACGCTTTCACAGGGCAGCTAACATGCTCTGCTTTTCTGAGCTTGGGAAGGTCATTCAATTATTACATAACACAGCGGGGTGAGGGGGATGTGGGCTAGTATTACGGTGAGTTATGAGTAGTGGATGGCGGGGGATGTCCATAAATAGCTTTACGTAACTTTTGAACGGTTCCAGCTGACAGCCACTTTCTCTCGGTTTTTGTGTTGTTTCAGCGAAAAAGATAGAAGACACCAAAAAGTTTATCTCTCGTCACCAGACACCTGGCTCTCTCATCCCTCTGAACACGACCACTGACATCCTATCGTCCAACGTCGGGTCATTCAGCGCTGTGCAGTCAAACATAGCATCTTCCAACACTCAGAAATCAAACTCTGCATCGTCCAGTGCTGCCTTGTCCCGAACTGCCTCGTCCTCTAGGGAACCGCTCTTTGAAGAACTCCTGGATCAGCTGACATTACAATTGTCTCAACTAAAGAACGACAAACGCAGTCTGAGTTCAACAGATTCCGCCAAGTTGCGCCAGCTGGAATTGCTGATTCCACAGTTACATGTAGAATCACTTCCAGTGGAGATGGCACCCGCCTCACAGCAGAGAGGTGTCAAAGGTGATGTGACCAATGTTCTATTGTTGTCCTATCAAAGGACGGGGTCTACCTTCATTGGTAACCTCTTCCATCATAGTCATAACCCTGACGTCTTCTACATCTACGAGCCTCTCGACCTCGTCTACACGTCCATGTACGGGACAAGCATGTCCAAGAGCAGCCCCACCGACATGCGAGTCCACACGAACGGCTCTGACAGGTATGCTAGCATGATTTATCACATACAAATACTCGTTTACATCATAAATGATTCATGGCCTCGTATCGTTTCACTATGGCGATGTGAGGCGTTCATCATATGACTGACTAAAACCGCTATGGGGTTGTATATGTATGGGGATGATAACGAGAAAATTAATCCAGTTTTCTCTGGCACTGTAGATATTTGTGGACACTGAGGTTTGGTGTCCTTGTGGTAAAATAATAACTTTGAAGCTCTATTGAGCTTAATCGTGGCTCTTCTGACTGGCCCACTCTTTCTTGGAGTTTTCTGGGATATTTGTACGCGTTCGCTGACTGGCTGTATCTCCTTTATGAATTATTGTTTTTTCGCTTTGTCTCTCTCTGTGCCGTGTGTGTCTGATGCAGCAGTATCTTTAGTGAAAAATGGGGGTGGCTTGATGTGATGAGCTGTGTTTGGCTAATCGGGTTGCTTAGGGTCATTCAGGCTTAACTACAATAACCAAGAACTTTAATTTGAGATCAAACGGCTGATGTTAATTGTTGTGGGAATTGACGGGTATGGAATGTTTATCTCAAAGGGCTCTACTTGCTACACCAGAACTATTTAATCTGGAAACTGACCCGATCGGAACACTTACCTAAGAGGATTCTAAAGGCTTATATAAAATGGACAACAATTAATCTGGTACGAGTAAAACGGGGTGAATTACGTTTGCTTGAATCAGTTTAGTTTTTATGTCCCGAGTTGCCGTAAAGGTGTTAATCTAACTGAACATCTTGGGAGAGATAGATATGTGTTGTGTGTATGTGTGTATGTATGCGTGTGTTGCAAGCGAAAATAGTGTATATAGCGCGCGCATATTTTGACGCGAGAAGATGAGTTTGACTTAAGTCACAATGGAAAACAGTTCCAATTTGCCTCTTAACTTTTTCATTCTGCTCATAATAAATGCTTTCCTGTTGTGTTATTCTTTCTTGATCTTTCTATAAAAGCACAAATGAACGTCAAAGCTGCAAATGTATATCTATATGGACCCATTTGTATATGGCCTCATTTGATTACCTCATTCAAATAAGCGAGTTTTATAATCGACTTAATGAAAAACTTGTTTCTACGAGAGCTTTGACATGTGTACATTTTGAGAGGTACACTTACTAAATGTTTGTCATTGTTGCAGGTCTCTACCTGAGCGGGAGTTGGCCACGATGGCAATGACTATCCAGTCCATCTTTAAGTGTACTATGTCCAAATTGCCAACATCAATGCTCCTTCACCTTTTCTGGGGTATCTTTGATGCCCAGATGAATACAAAACCGTATGTCAAATGTTTAGCGGAAAACCATATCCTACCCACCAAGACCTTGGATACATGCAGGTTGTTTCCACATCCACTTTCAAGTGTATATTTTTGTTTTAACCTCACAATATCTCATCAAATATAAATAACACATCTATTATAATCTAGAGTGACACTTTACTGTCACTTGGGGGAGTTACTATAGTGAATGGTTATGTTTAATCACGAAGGGTTTCTCAAAGCTGTAAGGGCCTGTGATAAAACATGGATCAGAAATTATTTAATAGGTGACATTGATGTGTATCATATCTCGAACCTGTCCACCTCCTTCGTACAAAAGAACATCAATGCTATTGTTTTTATATTTTCAGGGACCACATTAAAACAATATGCGGAGGGCGTTTTAATGGCTTGGCACCAAATCTGAATCTGTGCCAGCAGGCCTTGTACAACAATGGCACATGGTTCTCTACGTATGACGAGTTGCTTGCCATCACCACACCACAAAATGCAGACGGCTTCCGCAAATACTTTCAGTGCGTATCACGCTATGAAAAACATGCTCGCTCTTGCGCTGTGCAGCACTTCGACAATGCTTGCAAAACGAAGCACTTAAGAGCCGTTAAGACTGTGCGTGCACCAATGACACTAGCCAAGCGATTGTTTGAAAAAGTTGATAAGTTCAGAGTGATTCATTCTTACCGCGATCCACGTGGAGCTGTACAATCACGCAACATCAATCGATGGTCTCAAGGTAACTATGAAAGTCGTGTGCTTTCCAAAATGGCAAATACCTATTGTAAAACAGTAGCCAAGGATTACCGTATGTGGAGCCAATTAAAGGACGACCACCCTGGACAAGTTTATTACATTATATATGACGATTATGTGAACAGACCTGTTGAAGTTGCTATGGATCTCATGAACTTTTGTAATATCCACAAAACTGCTGCACTCAAATTATGGCTTAACTCAGTTAGACACCAAAAGGTCATAAAAGCAGAAACTCGACCACTATAGCTGCTGCATGGAAGGGTGTCTTTAAACGAAACGAAGTAGAGGAAATTAACGCACAATGTCGGGACTTTTACAAAATAACACCATTCGATTGGCAAAATGTATAACTCTTTGTCTTTGGCGCATACTAACCTCTCAGTTGTGCCATCTGTCAATTAATGGCCTCCCAGTAAACACTTTACATCACAGTACTCTGCAGCAATACAAAGTGCAAGAGATTACAAACTACCTCTGCTTGGCAATTGTCTAAAAATAAACATCACACTGGAGGAACTGGTTCCCCATCCTGTTCATTTGGACCTAGTTCTGAGGGAGATAATCTACTGCGCTGATCTCTGATGATGTGGAGCCATTTTAGTGATGTATCTGTTTGTATGTGTATTTCAAACTTAAGAATAAATCTAGCTGTTGTACAACAGACAATTACTACCGACTTTGATATCTCATAAGAATTTTTTGTGGGGCTGGTGCAGGTACAGGTCATGGTAGTCGCCCATGTTTCTACACCCGACCATGTCCCATGCCATCTGTGCATGTGTACAGCCTGCAGCAGATATACCTTGCTCAGACAGCTTGCTGTAGAACTCCTGGATTGGTGGTAGCGGGGCATCAAACTTATCCCAGCCATCCATAAACTCGTAGGCACACACTCTCTTGCGTAGTACCAGCTGGCGCTTCGTTCACCGGGATGATACTTAGCTGTTACTGCAAAGGCGTCAGGGTTGTTTGCAGAGACCGGATTGTCTAGCAAGGTCAGGAGGAACTGTGCACAGTCAATAAAGCGTAACTGTCTTATCGATAGGTATATGTACTTCTCCATGTTGTTTGGGATGCAGTGGATTCGGCCTTCCACCTTGCTGATGGCCTGTTTCAAAAGGTGGGAGTCACAGGCACAGCTGTTGGTTTGGGCTGTTGTTATGGGCTGTTCCACTGTAATTACCTGTAAAATGGAAGTGTCCGCTCAGTTCCTCTTTGTGCACTCTTGTATCCTCACGCGTCATGCGCACGGGAGCAGGCTTTGACAGAACTGCTTTGATATTGTGCTCTTCTTGTTGCAGGTGTCGCAAGAATTTCTCCACAGTGTTGGAAGTTCTGCTTCCACCTCTGTACACCGCCTGGGGTTCGGTCTGACCATCGCACCGGACAACTACACAGCCATAACTGCATGGCAAATGTTCCTCTGTGTTTCGTTTGTTGGTGCAGGGCCCGGCAGCTTAACCGTGAGCACCTCAAAGTCGGCGTTGATACGGTGATGCCAGCTGCTTGTGCCAGTTCTGGAAGGACACTATTTATTGCCCTCCTCCAACATGTCAACTCGCACTGCCCTATTCCCATGCACTGGTATAGCCATGCAACATCACTCAAAGAAGAACATGCTGTGTTCCTACTTACTCTGATCATACAGCATGCGTTTCAGATCTTTGATCTGTGTGCAGTGGAACGTAGCATCCTTTTCAATCAGCTTGATGTTTCTACGTATAATATCACCAGGCTGTTTACTGATATAGCGTATGATAGTGGATCCTCCTTCCCAGCCAAACACGTTCAGGGCTAGGTTAGCATGCTTATCTGCCTTCTCAAGCTGCCACATTGGTGCTGGATACGCTACGCCTTTACCGTCCAGTAGGGCCAACAGCCTCTGAATGTTATACTTAGATGGTTGCTGTGGGTCCTTAGCGACCGGTGCAGACTCGATTCAATAGACCACAGAATGCAGTAGTCGTCGTGTTCCTCGCATTTATTATCGTCTTCTTAGCTGCCAGCGCACTAGGTAGCAGCTGACTCAGACTCCCAGCTGGAACGTTTGTTGGTCCACTTCTCCAACCGCTCTTGGATATTGGCATTGCTCCTGTTTATGATATCACCAATATCTTCTGCGGAGAGAACCACCTCCTGCTTATTATGTAGTACAGGCTCAACATCCTCAGTGCCGCCATCGCCAGTGTGCTTCATGAGGCACACCTGAAGGGAAAACTGACACTTTATTCTCTTCATCTCCTTGAGCTCATCGGTCAGAATTTTACGCATCTGTTTTACGTACATCTCTTAAGAACATCATAGGGTCCACGCCTTGGAGGTTACCCTGAGGAACGTTCATCACCCACCCATGCAAATAGATTGTGACAGCCCATTTAGTCTTTGAACTTGCTTGGTGTTGGAACTGGGGATGCTTTGCTTCCGTGTGGCCCAGGCACAGGCCGATGCAGCCGTAAGTCTAGCACATATCTCATTAGCCTCCATTCATGAGTGCATAATCCCCATTCTATTTTTAGACTGTGGGCATTAATAATGGTCTGCTCGCCTTAAGGTTGACACGCCTCAGTAAACAAAGGATGGCGGCACGCTAAACCTCCTAGGGTGAGTCAGGCTGGTTTGGAGTAGTTTTGCTCACATGTCGTGCAGTAAGGTTCTTTTTCTGTTGGTACGCAAGCCTGTGGTTGATCTTATCAAACCCACAATCCATGCACACTGCTGCCCTTATGCCCTTCTGACACACCCTACAAAGAAGATTACCGACTCCATTAGTATTTTCGTAGTATTTTACAGAACTCTAGTTTGCAGGGCCTGTTACAAGGGTCTCATTTCCCCAGCAAGGGTTTTCGTGCAACTTTTGTTGCATTTATTTTTTTTTTCAGTCAAGTGGGTCACCCATTGTTTATTGCAGAGACAACAGCTTGCATAAAAAAACCCACTCAGCCGATCGTTTTCCAGATAGAAGTTTTAACTCCACAGTGTATTGGTGTCTAATGAGACGCTTAGCAAGAGTGTGGTTAAAGCATTCCACAATTGCCTGGTCTTGATGGACACCCACACAGCCGCGCCTTACAGAGACTCAATGTTTGGCTAGCAGCTGGTTCACAGCTCCCATGAACTCCCGACTAGTGTAGACCTGAAGAAGTTTAGGCCAATGCAGTGGTCCTCACTTGTATATCCTTTTGAGGTGGTGGAAGCTGACCAGCAGTTGTTGGTTCCAGTCAATAGTGCTTGGGTTGTTTGTAATAACCACAGACTTCCGCATGCCCTTTACCCTGAGGGGCTCGCGTATCCGCTTGTGACCATAGGTACTTGTCATGTTAACAGTTGAACTATTACAAGTTTATCTTTAATCCAGTCACATGGAACTTGGTGAAGATGTCAATGAAAACGAGTATCCATGGACCTAAACAAAAAATGGATCAGGGGCCCTGCCTCTCTGAATATGCAACAAAGACCTATATAGATGGTAATATCTCGGATCATGAGTTTAAGCACGTCTTAGCTGAGGTCACAAAATATACCCAAATGAAGGGGGAAATTAAGGCTAGATCTGTCAAGGCATACCAGACTTTTTCAATCGATAACAATACGCACTGATCCAACGTGAGAAAGACGAAGCATTAGAAGGCATCAGAAAAATAGTGGGTGCTCCTGCTCCTACATAGTCCAGCAGACTGTGAATGATATCGACCCACCACTATACACTGAGTGATTTCATTGTGGTTGTATATACTGGCCTATTGATTTAAATGAGGGTGTTAGGTATAGAAATGAACACCGAAGAGAGTAGTGCTGAGCTTGAAAGTTGTGTTCACGAGTTCAAGTCAGATATATATTATCTGAAAGAAGAGAAAATAGATTGAGCTGAGAGATGCTGTCATTGATTTTGAGATTAGTAACCATGACCTTATGGAGCTAGTGGAACGCCTAGAGGAGCTTGTCAGCAAGTGTGAGATGCACACGAGCTTGTTAAATTCTCGTTCCAGATATCACGCGTCAACAATGTGTCACTCTCCCCGTTTGACTCAAAGTTGTGGATAGCCGTGAGCAGAGTTAACACCTTGCCTGTGGTCACGTTAGTTTACCGGCAAACTAACATAGCGAGTCAGACCCGTTGGGTGTTGGCCCTGACCCGGTTTAACCTTGTTGGGGGTCATCTTAGAAAACACAGGAAGCATTAATCAAAACGCTGTACAAGCGGAACTGAAGCCCGTGAGTTGAATAACGAAAGGTGCGCCAGAACAGCTATTGTATATACTACTAAAAACCACACCTTTTCAGAATCTGTGATTTTTATCGTTCACAAGACAGTCTATTGGTATGTTGTCGTTGTAAAGTACGGAGAGTTTAAGTTCCATTACATGGAGAAGGCACTCTGGCATCGCATTATCTGAGCATCTCCTGTGGGTAAAATGCTCCGGACGTCCAGTCCATCGCCATTTAGCATGTTTATATATATTGGTATAATACAATGTTTGTTATTCTCTGACAGAACTTATAAATAGTAAACCACTAACAATCTTTACACCAAGCAACATTGCATAGAAGGTGACGGCGTATTCACTGTAACAGCATATAACAATCCCTGATATACTTATATGTTACCAATTCTAAAGAGGTATCACAGTCTCAGAGCAATTTACATTCACTGGCCAGTAGTCAACAACAACAAATGACAAAGTAGATCGAACTAGATAGACAATAAAAAGTTTGATGTGTATTTCCTTTGATACTATAAGGTATAAAACAACTAATTACACCCGAAGAAACAATCTGCGTGCATCCAATGTCTTGGTGGATTGAATATGGTTGGCTTTCCGTTATACAACGGGCCCACGGTGAACAAGATCCAGATATGATGAACGAGCATTGAAATTGGCAATTAGGACACATACACACACACTCACACACACACACACACACACACACACACACACACACACACACACACACACACACACACACACACACACACACACACACACACACACACATATATATATATATATATATATATATATATATATATATATATATATATATATATATATATATATATATATATATATATATATATATATATATATATATATATATATATATATATATATAAAGTATATTTAAGGGCTGGGAAGGAGGGCCGTTTGGTGACTCGAGGGCTTGTGTCATTCCTTGCCGATCAGCTAGCTGCTCGATCTTCCGTGTGTACGCATGCGTGACAGATCGATGGCGCGCGCTTAACTCATCCTGTCAGCGGCGATAACAAACCACACAGTGCTATATTGACACACACGGTGTAATACATTATCATGACATCTGAGCACACAACAACAACTGGCAAAAAGATGACATATAGAGGGAGCTGCCCTGGCTCGTCACAGTGACGTCAGACGTCACAGAATGAAGAGGAAATTTTGTCCCATCCTGAATACTTGATGACTGTAAGCAACTTTGTGGACATAGCAAAGTAGGATGGCGATTACTGACGGGAATGAGGCTCATTGCTTCCTCAAGCACACTAATCAGTCGATATTGGGGGTTGCTAGACAGCAGATATCAGTTCAAAGTCAAGGAAGAAACCTGAAGTTAGAACTGATGCGAAGCGAATTGGAAGGACTTCTTTCATCTTAATCGGCTCTCCTCCTCTTACAAACAATTAACTTCAGGATCATATCTACACTGTATGACAGCTTGAGGATATAAGTCAAGACGAAACCTGATTTAATGAAGAAGGCAGGACTGAGACTCATGTTGCCCTGGTGACATACCGATGTTTTGATTGAAAACGTCAATGTGAATAAGTGAATCTCTGTGAGAAGGATTATTAAGATTCAATCGTCGTGATAACTAAGACGCAACGACGTCTTGTATAAGATAGCTGGACCGTGTTTTGAAGAGGATAAAAGGGGTAGCATGGCGCTAAAGGGATTGCGAATGAGTTTCCTGGGCAGTATGTGGATGGTCAACCTGGTTTGGTCAGCTCCCGTTGTGCTGTACGAAGATAACGAACCCGGATGGACGTTTGAAAACGACCTCAACAAGATACCACTTCACGTGGAAGTCCTCAAATTAAGGAACAAAAACTTCTCAGAAGCATTTTTTGGCATGACATATTTCTCGCATCTCGTTGATTTAAGAACAGTGTATTTCATCAACGATTGTATAGAGAATCTACGGAGGACTGCATTTCAGGGGCCAGGTTTAAAACTGATCAGTTTGAGCTACAATAATTTGAAGGAATTTCCCGACCTTGAGCCACAGAAGATTTCCCTCAACAGTGTGTATATCAGAGCTAATGCTATATCCACATTGAGTCCACAATATTGTTGTGGCTTTAAAAAACTCTGGAACCTTCAACTTTCTGGTAACGCCGTTACTGACCTCTCCCCTTTGGCCTGCTTGAATGGTACCTTACAGGATCTGGGTTTATCCGACAACAGGATTACCCATGTAGGCAACTTTTTCAATGATTTCACACGATTATCAGGTCTGGCTTTGGGCGATAATAACTTACGGTCGGCGTTTGGAGATAACCCTTTCAAAAACACGGCGCTGAAACGCCTTGACTTAGGCTCTGCTCGTCTGGGAAAGATTCCAGATTTAACAGACATCGAGGACACTTTGGAGGAGCTAATTGTCAGAGACAATAAGTTATTAGATGTCCAAGTCTTGTGCGCTTCCTCGTTGACCTACCTAGATATATCTGACAACCCCACGATGCGTCAGTACCCCACGTTACCTCAACTGCAAACGTCGCTTACTTACCTGGATGCAAGTAACTGTGCTCTGACTCTACCTGTGCCGGACACCACTTTCACTGGTCAATTCTACTTGACCACTGTAATCTTGGACAGGAACCCATTTCAAAGTGTGCCTCAGATCACCGTAGACGGTTATACTAACAACATCAGCGTATTGTCATTGAGGGATACTGAGCTACAGGTACTCCAAGAAGCTGATTGGCAAATCTACCAGTCTCTGGCCCAGCTCAACCTGAGAGATAACTACATCGCTGATGTGGAACCTCTCCTTGTTTTAAGCAAGTCTTTGGCTTCTCTCGATGTCAGTTGGAACCATGTGAAGGTGCTCCCTGACAGGTTTATTGATGACATGGTAAAACTGAAAAGTCTGAATCTGAGCCACAATAACATCACCTACCTGACACAGGTATCACAAATAATAGTTTTGTATTTATTAGCTGAAACACTGATCGATAGATTGACAAATATATTGAGTGAATGGATGACTATCAAAGTGAGTTAGTGAGTGGGAGAGTGAGTGAGAGAGTGCGTGAGTAAGTGGTTGAGTGAGTGAGTGAGTGAGTGAGTGAGTGAGTGAGTGAGTGAGTGAGTGAGTGAGTGAGTGAGTGAGAGAATGAGTGAGTGAGAGAGTGAGTGGGTGAGTAGGTGCATGAATGAGTGATGGGTGAACGAGTGTGAGAGAGAGTGAGCGGGAGAGTTAGTGAATTAATGACTATCAGAGTGAGTGGTGGAGCGAATGAGTGAGAGAGAGAGTTTTTGAGAGAGTGAGTGACTGAGTAAATAAATGACTATCAGAGTGAGTGAGTGCGTGAATGAATGAAGGACTCTCAGAGTGAGTGAGTGAATGAATCACTATCAGAGTAAGTGAGTGAGTGGGTGAGTGAGTGAGTGAATGAATGACTATCAAAGTGAGTGAGTGAATGAATGACTCTAAAAGTGAATGAGTGAATGATTGACTATCAGAGTGAGTGAGTGAATGAGTGAATGAGTGAGTGAGTGAGTGAGTGAGTGAGACAATGAGTAGGTGCATGAATGATTGATGGATGAACGAGTGTGCGAATGAGTGAGTGAATGAGTTAGTGAGTGTGAGAGTCAATGAGTGAGAGAGTGAGTGAGTGAGAGAGAGAGTGAGTGAGTGAGTGAGTGAGTGAGAGAGAGTGAGTGAGTGAGTGAGAGAATGAGTGTGTGAGAGAGTGAGAGAGTGAGAGAGAGAGTGAGTGAGTGAGAGAGAGAGTGAGAGAGAGTGAGTGAGTGAGAGAGTGAATGAGTGAGAGAGTGAGTGAGTGAGAGTAAGTGAGTGAGTGAGCGAGTGTGAGGGTGAATGAGTGAGAGAATGAGTGAATGAGTGAGAGAGTGAGTAATTGAGTGAGCGAGTGAGAGAGTGTGTGAGTGAGTGAGTGAGTAAGAGAGTGCGTGAGAAAGTGAGTGAGTGAGTGAGTGAGCGAGTGAGTGAGTGAGTGAATGAATGACTCTAAGAGTGAGTGAGTGAATGAATCACTATCAGAGTGAGAGAGTGAGTGAGTGAGTGAGAGAGTGAGTGAGTGAGTAAGTGAGCGAGTGAGAGAGTGAGTGAGCTAGTGAGAGAATGAGTGAGTGAGTGAGAATAAGAGTGAGTGAGTGAGTGAGTGAGAGAGTGAGAGAGTGAGTGAGGGAGTGAGAGAATGAGTGAGTGAGTGAGTGAGTGAGAGAGTGAGTGAGTTAGAGAGTGAATGAGAGAGTGAATGAGTGAGTGAGTGAGCGAGTGAATGAATGACTCTCAGAGTGAGTGAATGAATCACTATCAGAGTGAGTGAGTGAGTGAGCGAGTGAGAGAGTGAGAGTAATGAGTGAGAGAGTGAGTGAGTGAGTGAGAGAGTGAGTGAGTCAGTGAGTGAGTCAATGAGAGAGTGAGTGAGCGAGTGTGAGAGTGAGTGAGTGAGTGAGTGAGCGAGCGAGTGAGTGAGTGAGTGAGTGAGTGAGTGAGTGAGTGAGTGAGTGAGTGAGTGAGTGAGTGAGTGAGTGAGTGAGTGAGTGAGTGAGTGAGTGAGTGAGTGAGTGAGTGAGTGAGTGAGTGAGTGAGTGAGTGAGTGAGTGAGTGAGTGAATGAGTGAGTGGCCCTGTTAATTGTTATATCCACAAGTGAAGATTCAAAGGATTAAATCTCCAACCAACTTAAGTTGTCTCATTCAGGTAAATGCTCTTCGTCTGTATCCAAGATACACATCGTTTGACATATACAGGTCATACGTTCTGTTGTGCTAGCCACCAGATAAACTATTTCTCAGTCTGCAAGGTGCGGCTATCCGCTGCGATTGCTGCTGGGACTGGCTATGGCAGCTGATGGGGCAATACAGTGAGTTGTCCGCTCAGAATATCAGTTCGCTGGAGCTTGTGGAGACGGAGTCAGCTACCTGCATTGCACCTATCTCGCTAGAGGGAGCGTACCTGAGTGAACTCAACACGAGCCAATTAATGTGCAGCCGTAAGAAATGTTACTCCATCTTTGCCCTGTTACCACATCATTGTATGCCTGCTAACTCTGGGTTAAATACGACATGTTTACACTAGGTTTCTTGCTAACCATTTACAGTACAGTTTTAAGAGTTTTCATCCGAGATTTGTTATGATGCTGAAGAGCCATTTCAATCGAACATGACGAGGATAAAGCAGCCTCTAACGTGCCTGATGACAACCACGACTGAAGAGATGACTAAACAGGTGGCAACTACAGAACAGGTGGCAAGCACAGTACAGGGGGCAACCACAAAACAGGTGGCAACCACAGAACAGGTGGCGACCACAGGACAGGGAGCAACCACAGAACAGGGGAAAACAACAGAACAGGTGGCAACCATAGAACATGGGGCAACCATAGAACAGGTGACAACCATAGAACAGGTGGTAACCGCTCAACATATGGCAACCACAGATCTATCGGCATCCACAAAACTCTCTTATCGGGAATGGTCTGCCAGCGCTTGGCAGGACGTTACACCATCACCCACCGAGGCCACACCACCGGACGATAGTTCAGGTATGATGTTATTTGGGAAATTTCATCGAACATCATATATTGGCATCAGGTGTGTACGAGATGTTTCTGAAAATAATATATTCAATTCTGCCTTGCCACCAATTTCCGAGATATACTCCCCTCGAGTGAAATAAAATGAGCATACTGCATTCCTTGCGATGAAGACACAAACTTTGCGTGATTTTGGATGCTGTCTGTTTTTGTAGGTGCTATGCCTACACTTACTTTAATGTCATCATGTTACATTTGTCGTTGCAGTTTTAGAGTGGAATGCGTGGACGACGTGGACTGAATGCTCCCTCTCATGCAATGGCGGCTCCCGCTTCCGCTTCATGTTGTGCGCAAATGCATCGCAATGCCAACGCCACCTGACGACAATGTCTGGCACCAACATAGGTAGTCCATTGACCTGGAAAAAATCCCTATGGAATACAAATACAGCTATGCATACAGTTACTCCTTGATAAAGCTTCTCTTAATCAGTTTGACAGAGGGTCGTCGGGTTTTAAGATGCTAAGCAATTTACAGACTTAAATGTTAAAACATCCAAATGCACGGTTGTAATTGTAACTGGACTGGGATCCTAAGAATAGTTTAATCTAACATGCATATCATATTCACTATATCATCAATACATATTTGCAACTAGACTTTAATATATTATCTTTATATTACACTGCCGATGCATAAGTGAGAGCGGTCTTTTTAAGGAAGCCCTTCTTTGGCTTACAGTACAATGATTTTCTATGGAATGTTTTTTGTCACAGGTTATAGCAAAGCCATTGAAACCTGTAACATCAATATTTGTCCGCTAAACGGCGTTTGGTTGCCATGGAGTCCATGGGCAGGCTGCAGCGCCACTTGTGGCGAGGGTGTGATGCGGCGGGAGAGAAGCTGTTACGGTCCGTTCCGAGACGGAATAGACTGCCAAGGGTCGCCTGAACAAGCTGGGTTGTGTGTTATCATCCAGTGTAAGTGTTGATAAGGGAGACTACCTTCTAGACAATAGTTAGGGATCAACATCTCAGAAGTAATATAGGATCACCATATTGATATAAGTAGGCGATCATCATATTGATATAAGTAGGCGATCATCATATTGATATCAGTAGGCGATCATCATATTGATATAAGTAGGCGATCATCATATTGATATCAGTAGGCCATCATCATATTGATGTCAGTAAGCGATCATCATATTGATATAAGTAGGCGATCATCATATTAATATCAGTAGGCCATCATCATATTGATGTCAGTAAGCGATCATCATATTGATATCAGTAGGCGATCATCATATTGATATCAGTAGGCGATCATCATATTGATATCAGTAGGCGATCATCATATTGATATCAGTAGGCGATCATCATATTGATATCAGTAGGCGATCATCATATTGATATCAGTAGGCGATCATCATCTCATCATTAATAGGGGATAACCATCTATGCATTAAAAAGGGGTCGTCATATGTGCATTGAAAGGGGATCATCATTTCCCATTTATTGGCGACCCTCATCTTAGTTCTGATTCAGGATGATCATATCGGGCTAAATAGGCAACTATCGTCTCGACATTATAAGGAATATTTTCATCAGGTCAAGAGCATATGACACTTTCCAACCATCAGGTCAAGAGCATATGACACTTTCCAACCAATCACTCTATATTAAAGCGATAGATTAAGCACTTCACCCAACTTTGCATAAAATATGCGTTGCATAACGGTCTCAAACGTTTTCGGTGAAAATAATTTTCATGTAATTACGACAATATCGACTTCGTTAACATGATAATTGTAAAGACATTTTGTCCAGACAGATTCTCCATATATCAAATTGGCTGCATGTCCAGCAAAGAAAATATATATGGATTTTCCCATTGATATTAATCATAGGTATACTGGCTACACAAGCAATCAACGTCAGGATAGAACTGTATCTGGTTCTTTAGCAAGTTGTACACGCAGTATCCCTGTTGACAAGCAGCGCAAACAGTATCCCCGTTGACAAGTTGTACATGCAGTATCCCTGTTGACAAGCTGCGCACACAGTATCCCTGTTGACAAGTTGTACATGCAGTATCCCTCTTGACAAGCTGTGTAAACAGTATCCCTGTTGACAAGTTATACACGCAGTATCCCTGTTGACAAGCTCTGCAAACAGTATCTCTGATGACAAGTTGTACATGCAGTATCCCTGTTGATAAGCTGCGCACACAGTATCCCTGTTGACAAGTTGTACATGCAGTATCCCTCTTGACAAGCTGTGTAAACAGTATCCCTGTTGACAAGTTATACACGCAGTATCCCTGTTGACAAGCTCTGCAAACAGTATCTCTGATGACAAGTTGTACATGCAGTATCCCTGTTGATAAGCTGCGCACACAGTATCCCTGTTGACAAATTGTACATGCAGTATCCCTCTTGACAAGCTGTGTAAACAGTATCCCTTTTGACAAGCTATACACGCAGTATCCCTGTTGACAAGCTCTGCAAACAGTATATCTGATGACAAGTTGTAAACGAAGTATCCTAGTTGACAAGCGTGATGCTGACCACTGTCAAATGGTACCTCGTCTTTCTTCTCATTGTTCACATTTGTCGTTTTTGATTTCCAAAGGCATTGAAACATAAACAGTATGACCGCTTTAAATAACACTTATGCCCGAAAGCTAGCCCTACCGGCGTCCGGTACATTATCGTCCGACCGGGGCTAGCCAAATAGTATAACAAATGACATTGATGCAGCCAACGTTTTGTCAACATAATCTGAAAGCGAGCAACAGAATCTGACATAATCCTTATTCCGTTGACATACATAAGCTTGACCTTTCCCTTTCCTACCTGGTACTGCTGCAGGTCCTGAGCATCCTTCGTTCGAGGTCGTCCCTGTTGATGACGAGGCCTTCACCGAGGCTGACAAGCGGCTGTCAGCTCAGTTAATGGCCGTAACAGCCACCCTCCTCCTCTTATTCATTGTGGGCGTCGTCGTCGTCGTCGACACGATGTCGATCTCTAAACACGTCATCAACCTTCACAATACACCAAGGAGCACGAACAAAGGCTATTGACTCTAGGGGACCCTGTCGTAGTCACCGCAGCTTGACTAAATATGAGAGGACATTCTGCTTCATTTTCCGTCGATTATATTAAATTAATCTTGTTGCTGATTTGGCTGGCAGTGAATAGACTTCCATCCATAATTATTTTTATTGAACAAGCATGCGCAATCACGCACACATACACACACGCGCGCACACCCACACACATACACACACACAGTTATATGTGTGTGTGTGGGAGGGGGCCGTAGGTAAGATCATTGCCACCCTAAGGTGTGCTTGCTTAGCTCAAAGCCATGCTGCATCTTTGCAATATCATTTGATCGCCAAGCGCCAAATATGGGATATTTGAAGCTGTGTGTGCATGTGGGTACGCAGCTTTCCAGAGATTAGTTAAGGTAAACAGGGTCTTCCAACTTCGTTCTCTCAGGAAACCAATATATTTACGCTGATAACCAATTATCTTCACATGCCAACGGAACCCCACAGGGCACAGATAATGTAACCGACGTGGAGCCCCCACCACCCCCACCCCAGAAATAAGACCAACCAACGAGGCTAGTTGTTATGACAGCATTAAAAGAAATCTGTTGAGTGGATGTACTGTTATTGTTAGTCACACCAGACTTTCTTGAGCTGGGTAAAACAATTGTTGACAGTTAGGTAAATAATTTATTACACAACGTAGCCGGATGATAACATTGATTTGGTCATATTAGCATCACAAATATATAATCAGCATTCAACATGAAGAATGACTGGGAGTCTATGGTTTGGAGATCTCAGACATTTAACAAGGATGATAAGATGCTACCGAAGCGTAAATCTGTATCAATATGCGAAATTCTAAGAATATCATAATGTTTCATAGGTACTTTATATCATAAGGTCACATAACAACTTTATATATATATATATATATATATATATATATATATATATATATATATATATATATATATATATATATATATATACATACATACACATACACACACACACATGAACATATGTGTGTATACATATTTATGCATACATGTAGATGCATATTAGATGTAAATATTTTTAAATATATATACATATTGTATAAATATATATATATTTATATATATATATATATATATATATATATATATATATATATATATATATATATATATATATATATATATATATATATATATATATATATATATATATATATGCATACACATCTACATATATATATATTCAAGTAACGGTACAGGGGAACTTTAAAAATGCTAAAAGCGACCAAATATCACTGAAAACTAGTAGATTATATGTAAGTAAATGACCAGTAAAGAGTCAATAAATATATGATGCAAGCACTGCCAAAAAAGTCACAGAAAATATTCAGTTGAGAACAACAAAACTGTTTCCAGGTCAGAGAACATGAAACAGAATGGATATATATTGGTTAAATATTTGACAATTATTCTTTGAAAGCACCAATACATCTTTACAACCTACAGATATAAACAAATGAACCTTGTATACTTTAATCAATATCAATACCAAATGACTGTTCATTTAACAACATGAAACTGGTTGGTTCATCACTGCATCACAGTTGGAGTTAGAGGTGTATTTCAGCTGGGCCATGCAGACACCAGCAGGTGGCATGGTCACAGGACCATGCTGACACCAGAAGTTGGCATGACAACAGGACCATGTTGACACCAGCAGGTGGCATGACAACAGGACCATGCTGACACCTGCAGGTGGCATGGCCTCAGGACCATGCTGACACCAGCAGGTGGAATGGCCACAGGACCATGTTGACACAGGTCAAGGGGGGTCAGCAGCGATGCCTTCTTACTTCTTGAATATACTGTTCTTCTCCGACTAAGGTGAGGATGATCCTCCTGTAATCTCCTGATATATCATCCTACACACACACCAGCAACATCAGTCATGGTAGCCATCACTACAGCCACAAGGTTAAGGTCAAGGTCAAGGGACCCCTGAGAATATCCCCAAGTTCCAGGATGTCACATTTTACCAATAGTTCATGACAAAGGATATTAGATAACTTGCAAAAGATAATGCTACCACCAGATTGTTTGGGGGGAGGAGGTCAAGGTCATCTAATGCCAGCACTGAATCTAATCAGGGTCCCTAATGTCCCTGGAGATGTCACAAAGCTTCTTCGGTGTCACATTTTCATAATGGCATTTGACCTATGAACCTTGACTATACGCTAACAACAAAAGGGTGTATGGCACCGAGACAGGTCAAATACGGAGCTGGTTACTCACGGCGATGAATTGGCCCATGCTCTGTTCGTAGTTCTTCTCGAACTCCTCTTTGATTTGCACCATATCCGTTTCACAGCGTGAGATCACGGTGCGCACCAGTTTGTCATCATCCGTACAGAGTCCAGAGAGCGCCTCGTAGATCGTCTTGGCAAACTGAGTCGACTTGCTGCGGATACACCCAACTACACCAACAGCACGGTAAAGGTGAATACTGGTTGATGGATGGGTTATACAGTGCCTACAAACGTAGGGCAACCACAAATAGATAAGAAGTTATGAGGCAGTAAAACTGATACTTAAATCAAACCCATTTGATTTATGGAAAACCCGATATCTGATCAATCCAGTATGTATATGATTCAATGAGAATAAGATAGAGATGTGAAGCATAAGATTGGTAGACATGAAAATATAAACAACTGTGGAAAAGAAAGATAGTAAAAAAGAGAATAATATATATCATCCAGTGGATGAATCAATGGATGACTGATATGGTAATGTTGAGGCTCATTTGACAAACATAAATTGATCAAAGAATGATTGAATGAAAAAGGCATGGTATTTGAGTGGAGTGATATAGAAGTGGGGCATGTGATTGAGGGGGGAGGTGTGTTGTGGGAGTGAGGGGTGAAGTGGGGGAGTGTTATAGATGGGTTGGATGTGTGATGGAGAAGAGAGGTTTGTGATGGAGTAGAGAGGTTTGTGATGGAGGAGGTAGGTTTGTGATCGAGAAGAGAGGTTTGTGATGGAGGAGAAAGGTTTGTGATAGAAGAGGGAGATGTGTGATATAGGAGAGAGGTGTGTGATGAAGATGAGCGGTGTGTGATGGAGAAGAGGAGTGAATTAACGCAGGTGTACCTATGGTGAGCATTCCCTTCTTCAGATCACCAGACATCTCCGACTTGATCGAGTCAGTGATGTCTTTCCCAGCCAATTTATTAAACTCCTCAAATGTCGCTCTCAGCTGAGGATAACTCCTGCAACATGTCAAATGGAGAACTGCATCATGAAACAAATGATTGTAACAGGAGTGGAAGGCTCCTAGGATATGAAAACCAAGGACGGGTGATGATCAGCTTGTGTGTCTTATATCACAGTGATATCGTGGAGTAAATTTATGAAATCCGTGACCGTGTTCTATTCTTTATGGAGTACAAATTACACCCTGAATGGCCAAAGGTGACCATTTGTTTAAAATTATTTTCTGCCTATCCCCTTACACAGGACAGCACGCAAAGCTAACACAGGCTCATAGCAAGGAGCTTATAGCTGTGCTCAGAGGGCTCACTTCCACCTCAACACAATATATGACACTCCACTTCTGAGCAGCGCATCTCTAAATTAAACATAGAGTTTTCTGATCTTTTCGCCTCGACAAATGAGCACACTCCATATCTTCAACATTAACTGGTAGATTCTTAGCTCTTACACGTTGGATCTACAGACCCATGTGCTGTTGTTGATTTTATGGTAGGGCACCTGGTGAAGGGCACATGCTTAACCCATTAGCACAGTCACTGCAAAGCTGGTCAGTATGAGCCCTCTAAGCAGAGCCTATATGCTCTCGGCTCATAGGCTCTAAGAGTGTGGGTTTAAATTACCTCGAGCAAAGGATCACATTGAATCGGGACTCATCGGTTCCAAACTTGTCTTCCCCAGCCTCAAACAGATCCTTGGCATCTTTACGGGCTTTTCGCCTGTCGACTGTGTTGCCCTCGGGACGATTAGCTTGCAACATAGACACCAGGAGGCGCTTGATGTGACCTGAGGTTTCCGAGATAATGTGATCCTCTAGTTTCTTGTTGTTAACTGGACACACAGAAGAGAAATCAGCCTTCTCACTTCAACTACAAGAGTAGAGATGCTAGCGGGAAGTCTCGGTGACCTGGATATTTTTACTTACGCCTCTGGTATGCTTCCACAATGGCAGCAAGTTCATCGTTTGAGCGAGTACACAGAATCTCAATCAGGCAATCCTCATCTGTTCCAAGACCCTGAAAACCAAAACATTCCATTTAACGGATATTCATAGTCCATATACCATATCATAGGTTGCACTTGTGTACATGTTGCACTCAATTCTTGGAAGCACCCCAAATTATGCCTGGAAAGAATTGCATCCCAGATGGACACAAGTAAATACAGTGATTACACCACAAACAATAGCAAGATAGAAGAGAGCAGCAGGACACAAGAGACATGCTTGTCTAACCTTCATAGCTTTACGCAGCTGTGAAGCATCAAACTCAGGCGGAGTTTGGCAGAGACCAACCAACGTATCCTTAAAACTCCCTGATGTTTCACTCTTCAATTCCTTCACCAAATCCTAAAAGCAAACACAGATGACTTGAAAATATGATTTGTGATCATCTGGAAGAAAATAAATTTACATTTTCAACAAAACACACATCACAATCATGTGCTAGCGAGCATCACCTTGCCGTACATGGTCTTGAACATCGCGACGAGTTCCTGGCGCTGGTCGTAGCTTCTCTTACCCATGACACCGATGATCGCCTTCTCATCCGTACCTAAACGCAACATTAAAAACACAATCACTTCACAATCTTGTCATGATCTCAACACAATCACATCACAATCATTTAATGATCACCATCACAATCACATCACAATCTTGTCATGATCTCAACACAATCACATCACAATCATTTAATGATCACAATCACAATCACATCACAATCTTGTCATGATCTCAACACAATCACATCACAATCATTTAATGATCACAATACAATCACATCACAATCATGTAATGATCATAACACAATCATATCCAATTCAATTTAACTTTCAAAAAAATCATATGACCATGATCACAATCAATCCAATGGCTGCACTAACCTAAACCCTTCATGGCTTTCCTGAGAATTTCACAATCTGTCTTTGGGTTGAAAGGATCCACAGGGGGAACAGTGCCCTCTTGCTGCACCACACAAGTTACACCATCATCATCGCCATCATCATCATCATCGTCATTGTCAACAACATCATCATCATCATCATGAACATCATCATCATGAACATCATTTTCATCATGATCATCACCATTATAATCATTATCATCATTGCAGCATCATAATGATCATTATCATTGTCATAATAATCATTATCATCACAAGATAATCCTCCTGTAGCTTGACCCATGACCTCTTTTCCCAAAAAAATAATAACCTTCATCAACACTTGACTTAAGAGAAAGCAAATCATGAGAGACAGACAAACGGACAGACAGAGAGACAGACAGACTCACTGGAATATCCTCCTCCTCGACCTCCTCCAGCTCAGGTTCTGCCTCAGCCTCTGCGATTTCCTCGGCTGTCAGCACCGGGGCCGCCCGCTCCCCGATCAATGCCAGCAGTATCTCCTTATAGTCGCCCGAAGTGTCGTCCTGTCACATGATAACATCCCAGATGACATCACAATGTGGTGACCTGTCTGTGATGCAGTGTGTGTGATGCAGTCTGTGGTGTGCAGTGTGATGCAGTGTGTGATGCAGTGTCGTGTGCATTGTGTGCAGTGTGGATGGTGTGCAGTGTGTGTGGATTGCAATGTGGTGCAGTGGGTGATGCAATGTGTTCGTGATGCAGTGTGTTCGTGATGCAGAGTGTGATGCAGTGTGTGATGCATATTTTTTATATAATCTTAGAGACCTACTAATCCTGCCATCATCACATTGTTACCTCTTAGTACTCACAATAATCCATTCTGCCAGAGAGCCATTGAACTCCTGCTGGAAAGCTTCTTTGATCTGAACCATGTCACACTCGGAGCGTGACACAACAATTCGGATGAGCGCCTGGTCATCTGTGCCTAATCCCTTCATAGCTTTCTGCATTTTCCTGGCAAAGTAACTTGTCTTTGCTCGAATGACGCGGACTTCGCATAGACAAAAATTTAAAAAAATATCACAAATTTGTGAAAGTATTTCATGTCAAACAGTAGTTTGCAATATTCCTTATAAGTAAAAGATCAGTCTTAAGTAATAGTTTATTCATAATAAATGGACTACCCACCATTAACAGCGCAAAAGTCATAGTATAAGTCAATTTACCCACAGCAAAAGCATAAGCCATTCTGAAGTATGGACTCACCTACTGTTACCAAACCAGTCTTGATGTCTCCCGAGAATTCACTTTTAATGGCTTCTTCAATGTCTTTCTTGGATATTTTGCCATACTCCTCAAAGACGGCTCGTAGATGTGGAAAACTCCTCTGACAAAGAATCTCATTGAATCTGGTAACACATTCCAAGATAAAACAATTATGCTGCTAAGGCCTTGTACTCGAACTGGCATAGTTACAGAGTGAAGTTGCCATGGAAACACAATAAAACTGCCATAGCAACACAATAAAGATGCCATAGTGACACAGCAAAACTGCCATAGTAACAAAGTAAAGTTGTCATGGCAACACAGAGAGACAGTAATGTTGCCAGAGCAAATTCGTAAAACTGGCATAGTTACAGAGTAAAGTTGCCATGGCAACACAGTAAAACTAACCATGTTAACACTTTAAGACTGTTAATGCAGCAAATTAGCCATTGTGTTGGAGTATACTTTGAAACACTTTTCAGATTTATCTAGATTTCGCCCCCACCCCCTTCCCCCTACACCTAGTTCCACAACTTACTTAGACTCATCGGTCCCCCATTTGTCCTCGCCCGCCTTGTACAGTGCCTCTGCATCTTGCTTGGCAGCGGTGCGATCAAACGTCGGGTTCTCATCACGATTAGCCTGTATCTGAGACACGAGGAGCCGCTTGAAATGGCCTGATGTATCGCCTTTCACGTCTTTTTCCATCTCCTTCCCATACACTGGCAACACACGACCACGTGAACCGTATTGCCGCACTTTTAATGACCAGACGCATGAGTTTCAAACAAAAAACATGGCTAATGTCTGTAGATACAATAGGGCAATGTGAATGGTCTTTGAATAACGGTCATCGGTTCCAAAGACCTACTTTTCTTGTAGGCTTCTTTGATGGCTTTGATCTGAGTGTTGGTTCTGGTGCAGAGTATCTCAATAAGGGCGTCTTCATCTGTACCCAGACCCTGTCAGGACAGACACAGTCCACATCAAACAACTAGACTAACATTCTTAGTATCAGGCTTCAGAAACAACAGATATCAAACAACAGGCACTATACAGCAGACAGCAGACATCAAACATCAGACATCAAACAGCAGGCATCGAACAACAAGCATCAAACAGCAGATATCGGACAACATAAACAGAACAGCAGACATCAAACAGCAGATATCGGGCAACATAAACAGAACAGCAGACATCAAACAACAGAAATCAAACATCAGGTGCCATACATCAGGCATCACACAGCAGGCATCTCACATCAGGCATCACATATCAGGCATCAAACAGTAGGCATCAAACATCAGACAATAGGCATCAAACAGCAGATATCAGACAACAGACACAGAACAGCAGACATCAAACAACAGGCATCAAACATCAAACAACAGGCATCAAACATCAGACATCAAACAGCGGACATCAAACAACAGGTGCCACACAGCAGGCATCAAATAGCAGGCATCTAACAGCAGATATCAGACACCAGACACAGAACAGCAGACATCAAACAACAGGCATCAAACAGCAGGCATCAAACAACAGGCATCAAACAACAGACATCAAACATCAGACATGAAACAGCGGACATCGAACAACAGGTGCCACACAGCAGGCATCAAACAGCAGGCATCTAACAGCAGGCATCAAACAGCAAACATCAAACATCACACATCACACCGTGGACATCAAACAGCAGACATCAAATGCTGTACCTTGATGGCCCGTTTGATCTCGCTGGCATCGTACTGGTCCGGAGGCAGACACAGGGCTTTGCAACACTCCTTGAAGTCACCGCTAAGTTCCCCCTTCAGCTCCTCAACCAGGTCCTAACACACACACACCAAACAGTCAATGATGCCACATGCTAAACAATCCAATGTGATGATGTAGAATGCCAGTGTGCCTCAGATACCTTGCCAAACATGGTTTTGAACATCTGGACAACATCCATGCGCTGTACACTGTTCCTGTAGCCCAGTACATCTATGATAGCTTTCTCATCCGTGCCTGTCAACCCACACATACACTATTCTCAATGCACTGTAGTGTATATACATGTATATTGGTCAAAGTGTATACACTGTGCACAGCCATTATGTAGCGGTCACTGTGTATTGTCAGTGTGTTTTGTTCAGTGTATTGTCACTTTATATGCAACTGTGTATTGGTTACTGAATATTAGCCACTGTGTATATGTCAGTGTGCACTGGTCAGTGTGTATTGGTCAGTGTGTATCGATCAATGTACTGGTCAGTATAAAGTGGTCCCTGAGCATCTGCCACGGCACAGCAGTCAATGCATAGCGGTCACTGTGAAGTGGTCATGACAGATCGCTGAGGGGTCAAGAGGTGGACATACCGATGCCCTTCATTGCTGACCGCAGTTTCTCCGAGTCAGCCTCAGCGTCGAATGCTGGCCACATCTTCAGCGTCCCCTCGGCCTGCGGGCAAGACAGATGGCGAAATAGTGGGAAGACCCACATATATCTCAATCAGATACTGTCAAAATATTATTGCTGATAACAACATCCTTTAAATGAATTATTTCAGCAACAGAATAAAATATATATCATAATCATTGTAGTCGTATTTTCAATCAAAATATTGGGATGATCATATATCATCATCCTCACCAGGATCACTATCACCATCACCATCATCATCATCATCATAATCATCATCATCACCATTATTACATAAATCATCATCAAATCATGTCTTCATGTGATCATTGTCATTGTTATCATCATCATCATCATAGTCATCAGTGTAGCATCATCTATCATTGCATTCAGAATAATCATTCATTATGACACTGAAAATAACAAATCCCGGAGAATAATTTATTCTGTGTGAATGAATCATTTCAGCAGCCATCAACTATATATATGAACCTGGATTTCATTGCAGATTTCATGGTTCCTCTATTATAGATCAAAAACTTGATTTCATCAATTATGCTTAAAACAGTTAAATATTCATTCGCTTTGCAACAATCAATGACTTATTTCCTTCACATTCTTAAACTGTATATATCGTATAATGATTTCTAACTATCAAGGTGTGTGACTTATATAGGTGGACAGGGATTGGATCCTGGGATTGGATCCTGGGATCAATGGATCCCTTTACCTTGTACTCCTCCTGTTCAAAGTACCAATGTCGTGGCCATTGCTGGGATGCTGGCTGACTGGGTGGGGGGGGGTCGAGGGTTTGGGGGAGTTGGGGCGGGGGGATTCCTGTTATTGAGGGAAATCACACAGCTATTATAATTTTATATGAAACCCTGGCAAAGATATTGTCAGATAAACACCTGTATATGAAGCAATGATGTGTGAACATTTCTGAGATCGAAACTAACAAGAGTTAAAGAATGTTGCATGCATGTTAATGAAGACAGCACATGAGAATGAAGTGTCCAAGGTGATACATCAAGATATTGATATGATAGCTAGAATATGATATAGCATTGAAGCAATGCCTTAATTGTAGTTGAATATCAAGCATCTTGCGTGAAAAGCCACCGTTAGCCACCAGGGTCATTAAGTCTCAGAAGTTTACACATGAAGTTATTAGTTTATGCGAAAACTGAAATGGTCAAATTAAATGTGAACTGACCACTATTCATATAATGCACTCTTCATTGAAGATAACTAGATCACATGTGAACTGACCAGGTCAGAGGTCAGTGGTAATTTAACGAATAAACAAAACCATAGGCAATTATATGGCCAATGATAAATAGCAAATTCAGCAACCAGTGATATATATATATATATATATATATATATATAGAGATATATAGAGATATATATATATATATATATATATATATATATATATATATATCTATATATATATATATATATATATATATATATATATATATATATATATATATATATCTATATATCTATAGATATATATATATCTATCTCTCTATATGGTCTCTATCTCTCTATCTATATATATATATATCTCTATATATATATATATATATCTATATATATCTCTCTATATCTCTCTATATATATATATATATATATATATATATATATATATATATTAATCATGGGGCATTGATGGCAACATCTATGTGAGATGAGGAGGCAAGCTGTGGTTGTGTAAATGACAGCGCTTTCAAGCACCTTATAGCTACGCTAAGATGGCTCACTCAACTTCACAAAAAAAGTGTGACCATCAACAACATCTACACCTCATAACATTGATCATACTGGGACAAATCACAGGAGCCACGACCAATCAGAAGACTCATTTCCTTTAACATAAGCTGCAAGACAACCATCACAGTGTCATAGGATCAACAGCCCCATGTGCTTTTGTTTATTTTGTGGTAGCACCATCTGGTAGTTGGCAAGCTGTTGACACAGGGAAATTTTCATCTTATAGCCAGTCAGAGAGTACCCTCTTAGTCTGGCTGTAAGTAGCATCATAATCAACCAACTATCAGCAGCAGCAGCAGCAGCAGCAGCAGCAGTAGCATCTTATCTGTGGACCGACCTGACTATCAACAAATTCACAACAACAACACTGATTTTAAAGCAACCTGGGTTTGGTTGTGAAAAAAATTGACTTGAATATTAAACAACTGACAACTCTGCGACCTCAAGCATCCCACTGCTGGACAACTACCAGGTACTTAACTACAACAACAGCTGTGTGGGGTGGGGGGGTGGGGGGAATCGGTCAGCATCCCCAACTGATTCCTCGATATATTTTACCAGCTGAGTGTTTATGCCATCTCAGAATCCTCTCAGTGAATCAAAGTGATGTCTTACTTAACTAAACAGCGATACATGGATGGCATGGGATACTACCCACCTTGTTACCTGAGCCAGGTGGTTTTGATGCAGGTGGCATTGTTACAGGTGGTTTTGATGCAGGTGGTTTTGATACAGGTGGTTTTGATGCAGGTGGTTTTGATGCAGGTGGTTTTGATGGTTTTGATGCAGGTGGTTTCGATGGTTTTGATGCAGGTGGTTTTGTTTCAGGTGGTTTTGTTTTTTTGGTTGTTACAGGTGATTTAGCTTTTGTTGGTGAACTTCTTGCTGATGAGAGAGACCACCAAGAGATGGCGCTACTTCGAGCTACACTGTCATCAGTCTGTAGGAAAGCGATAAAAGTGGATGGAGAGATAAACTGTCATAAAATACCCCGCCAGAGAGTGGCAACAGATCTGTCAAAATATCTTGTGACTAAAAACAGGGATGCCAACAGGTTTTTGTAAAAAAAGAAGGAAAATTTGCCGAAAAAGGAAAAGCCCCCCCAATTTTTCTCCTCGGATTTGCATTGGTCCTGGCGGCCACGAAAATTGGCGTCCCTGCTAAAAAAGGTATGTTGAAGTTTGGATGCACAGAAATTCATAAAGAAAATGCCCAGTACCAGTTTATACTAAGTTAATATCCAATGCAAAAGAAAGGAACAGAATATTGCACGTGTGAACATGTAACGGCACAATGAATCAACAGACAAAAGTCAGTCAACAAGGGGACATGCCGGACACATGCCATGTAACTAAGGGAGAGGCAGGTGTCAGGTAACTGGTCCCTATCATGTGTCAGGTAACTGGTCCCTATCATGTGTCAGGTAACTGGTCCCTATCATGTGTCAGGTAACTGGTCCCTACCATGTGTCATGTAACTGGTCCCTACCATGTGTCAGGTAAATGGTCCCTACCATGTGTCAGATAAATGGTCCCTACCATGTGTCAGGTAACTGGTTCTTAACAACCATCTGGTATCTTACCTCATATTCCTCTGTTTCATAATAAGGGTCCTCTTTAGGTTTTGGGGGCTTTTCTTTCTTGACAGGGGCTGGTTTAGTCTTGGGTTTTGGGGGCTCTACTTTAGCTTCTGTTTTCTTCTTGAACTCTTTGCCAGCCTCCAAGGATTTGGCAGTGTGTTTGATGGGGGGTCGAGGTTTGGCAGAGCGGCCTGGTTTAGCGATAGATACAGTCAGGAGAAAGGCGTCGTCCTCCTCATCAAAGTCTGCGTGAACAATCTGGAGGTAAGTCAACACCCCACATCAATAACTCGCATCAATACATACCTAACATCAACACCCTACATCAATAACTCGCATCAACACATACCCACATCAATAACTCGCATCAACACATACCCAACATCAACACCCACATCAATAACTCGCATCAACACATACCCAACATCAACACCCTACATCAATAACTCGCATCAACACATACCCAACATCAATAACTTGCATCAATACATACCCAACATCAACACCCCACATCAATAACTCGCATCAACACATACCCAACATCAATACACCACATCAATAACTCGCATCAACACATACCCAACATCAATACCCCACATCAAACCGTGCCCTAATACCCCACATCAATAGACTCTTAATACCCCACATCAATGCCCTACATCAACACCCTGCCTCAATACCCAACATGGATACTCCACACCAATACCCCAAATAAAACTACACATCTATGACCCACATCAGTACCCAACATCGTTGTCCCATGATCAACACCCTATATTATAAATACACATCATTACCCCAGATAATACCATACATATATCACGCATTAATCGATTCCAGCATCACTACCTGACATCAACGCGCTACAAGAATACACTTGTAATGATAGTTTCAGCTAAAACATCTGGCATTTATTGATGACTCACCTTCCCAAATTTGTTATTTCCGATTCTGCTACGGAAGCTGCCATCTGTTTTACACTGCTCAAGGAGATGTGCGTATATGTGCTCCGTGTTTCCCTTCCAATCACCTACACCATCAGTTTGTAAGCACATTGCATTCAACTTATACCATCTAAATCTATTCAACAATACATCTACCAGTACAGATAAACAATTGATGAAATGTATGTGACATTGGAACAATCAATGAAAACTACAACACATTGGAACAATCAATGAAATCTACAACACATTGGAACTACAAACATTTTAAGAATCATGAAAACTACAACGCTTTTAAACAATTGATGAAAACAACAAGGCAGTTTAACAATTTAACAAAACTACAAGCAACTAAAGAACTGACCGCCTCCAGGGCTTAGTGATTTGAGGTTCTAGTTTTTTGTACTCGATGGCTGGTTGGGGAGGGGGAGGGGGAAGAGGTGCTGGGGTTTGTTGGTACTTCTTAGCCTCGGCTGCGATCAGGTGCTTTAATTGATCCATGCTTAACCGTGGTTGGTTGGCACCCTGAAAAGTTCATGCAAATACGATTGTAGCATCAACAACAGCTCCACAGGCACTCAAGTCTTAAAATGCCCCTCCTCTCTCTTCTTTAATATATAAACATGACATCAGAGAGCTGGGGTGTTTTGAGACTCAAGTGCCTAAGAACAGACCATAAACTTCACTTATAGAATCAGAATGAGAACCCTGTTTAACCTGAAGCATCTGGTTTGTCATGTATCCCAGCTGGTTGGGGTAGGACATCCCACATGAAGGCGTGGGGTTGAGTCCAGGGATGGGGGCGTTACCCGGTGACACACCCCAAAAGTTCACCTAAAACATTTATATGCATCAATTGTTCAGGATAATCATAGTATTGTGTTTTAATAATACATAAACTTATGTTTTATTGGAAATAGTAATATAACCTCCTCTCTTACTAAGTGATAAGGACTGGACATGAATTCTTATGAAGACGAGGGATTATTAAAATAGGTACAAATTTAACTGGCTGTGTGTAAAATGACCGTGGGAAGGAATAAATTTAGAAATATTAGCATAACAAATGACTTTTGTTTTTCTATGGGTGGAATATTGACCTCTGTTTAGCCTTGATGTATGGTTCTGATGCAGATGTTGAGATGTCCTATATTTCATCATGAATGGATGAGTAAACTTTATTTCACTTAGATAACAATATTACCTCCTTTTCATTCTAAATAATGACATAGCCCCTGTCCCATGAAATGACTTGTTTTATTGTTGGTGGTGATACAGCCTCTGTGTCATTGTCTTTATGAGTGTCAATATGACCTCTGTTACTTTTTTTAAGGTGATATATGATCATTGCAGGTGATAATATGATCTCTGTGTCCCTGAGAATTGTGAGTGGTGATATGACCTTTGTATCATTGGGTATTGTAATATGACCTCTGTTTCATAGAGGGTGGTGATATGACCTTTGTATCACTGAGTATTGTAATATGACCTCTGTTTCATAGAGGGTGGTGATATGACCTTTGTATCACTGAGTATTGTAATATGACCTCTGTTTCATAGAGGGTGGTGATATGACCTTTGTATCACTGAGTATTGTAATATGACCTCTGTTTCATAGAGGGTGGTGATATGACCTTTGTATCACTGAGTATTGTAATATGACCTCTGTGTCATAGAGGGTGGTGATATGACCTTTGTTTTGTTATGGATTAGTGACCTACCTGAGTACCAGAGTAGTTGGTTGGATTGAACGGTCCGTCAGGGAGATTGACAGAGTTGGTTGTAGGTCCACCAGCTGTCGATAACAACACATAGGATCAGCATCTCACAACAAACAGCAAGTACAACTTACTAGCCTAAAGTAACAGTCTTCATTGAATGTACTAAAAAATAATGACAGAGGAGGTCTGATGCATCTCATCAAGTTGTATCTACAGATGACCTTGACATTGAAACGTACGAGCGGTCTCAGTGATGACGGCAGGAGTATCTACATCTACCCGGTAGTCAAACGGCTCATCTGATGTCCATGCCTCCAGAGGTTTAGCTTTCCTTGTCGAGTTCTTTAATGTCTTCTGCAAACATCATAGAATGTTGATATGGTAAGCAGCTGACCTCTCACCTCGCTTATTTCCTATAATATCGTAAAGATATGATTTGTGAATTGACGATGACACAGCAATGTGTAAATGCTCTACTTAAAGAATTAACTAATTTCAAGCCCTATTGAGCCAACAAGTTATTACTCATTTCTTTAGTTGAACTGACATTAAGTGGAAGCCATCGATATTGCAAAACACATCCACTTCTATGACATTGATACATGAGTTATGCTGTTGGTTCAAACCAGCACTCACTTTGCGTTTGGAAAAGCTGGGTCCAGATTTACGAGTTGGCATGTAGGAATCGTCTGTGTTGATTGTGTCTAATGACATGAGACTTTCAAGGTCATCTGGAGGTGGTCCGTTATCATCCACCATGAATGTCTTGGTGACGACATTGCTCTCGTGCAATCCGTCCCTAAAAACAAGATTACAATGCGTTAGCCATCTCTGGTCACACACATAAATCTCACATAATCCATCCTTAGTCAAGCACAGCATTAATTGTGTGCAATTACTTTAAGCCATCCCTAGCTAAACACAAAACAACTTTCAATTAAGTTATCTCTTGTCAAACATAGAATTACTCTCGGAAAGCCATCCCCAATCAAACGCAACGACAATGCTATCTAATGATAGCCTTCCCTAGCCAAACACATCATTGCTATCATGTAAACCGTACATTGTATGAAACAAGATTTCCCAACAGAACAGGAAACATAAAAAAGCCACCTCAAAAATAAATACCTGGACACAGCGATAGCTTTCAAAGTTCTCTTTCCAGACCGAAGAGTGAAAGGACCTTTGTACTTGAAGGTTCTTTCCTTCCCAGCAACTTTCAACTGGAAAGCATTTGGCTTGGTCCCATCAGTAGAGAAGAAGATTTTACATTCTGGTGTTTCTGGAACAATTTGAGAAACAAAAGCCATTTAATATTGACAAGGTATATAATATTGATGTAAAGTTAGTGAGGTAAGTTGTGGTTAACCCATACAGCTATATTTTACCAATCCATACCACCAAAGATTCCCCACGTTGAAGTGAACTTCAAAACTTAAAGACAAACATATCAACAATGATAAAAGGATCACTTCGTTGACGCAGGTAAATGCAATTGTAAAAATAACCTGCCTGTTTCAAGTTCCAGGTAAGTGGCTGTGTCGATGTGAGATGCTGGTCTGCCAGGTATCTGAGGTCGTAACGGGATAATGAGAGGCGGAATGATAGCTCCGGCGCTGGGCATGGTCGAAACATTCACCTCCTTCCTGAAACACACACCGTCTCTTCTGAAAGTCCAGATGCCAAAGGTAAAAAGGGTAAATATAAACATCAAAAGTCATTTTGTTACCAAGATGGACCAAGATGATAGGTAAATAAGACCTGCGTCGATTCTAGATAACTGGGCTTCGTTGATGGCACATGTGAGAGTTTTAGAGGGTGAAGCATTCTGTGAATAACATTTATCAACATGGTCTTCGCAGTTTGTTTTATCACCGTCCATTCTGTGATGATGGAAATGTTATACGCTTAAAATGTTTTGATACTGCTACTTTTTGAAGACATTCTCGAGGACAATTACACTGCATCATTTATATGACTATGGGTTTGCTAACTTTATTAACTAATGGGTGATTAATTGTATTTAAAAGAAATAGAATTACAGACGGATAGGACATCAATTGACTCCATGCAATGAATCCAATGCAGTGCAAAAATACAGAATTCAAATGCACAATCTGTCAAAACATGGTTTTTTTTCACGTGGCAATATAAATGGACAATATGGGCATCAGCACAAAAAGAAACTTCAACAAATGGGGATGTAGGGGGGGTGTCATAACCATGATCATGTTATCATGCCGTAATGTAAGCTGTATATGAATTAGCTTTATCAAACCAAGCTGCATTCACATCCTAATTTTCACTCATTTTCTGTAGGTGGCATCTACCAGTTTTGCCATGGTGGGCAGTTGAACCAACATGGTAAATTACAGATATGCTGGTCACTGGGTTAAATACTGTCCAAGGTTAAAGGTAGTTATTGATATAACTTTTAACAAAAAAGTTGCTTGTAGTGCATGGCATATGTAATGGTCATTGATGTATTAATGAACATGTATGTACAGATAAGACCATCAGCTAATACAATTATCATCCAACACCAGTACAATAATCAGGCTTGACACAAACCATCATACATCTATAGACATGCACACTGACAAATAATCCAACTGTGTCTGAATCAGAGTTCTGTCTTCTGTTGAAGTTGGGTTTAATGGGATTAGCTGCTGCTATGCAATAGTCATTAAATTTACTGTAAGCAGCTAGTGTACCTGTGTTGGTTGCGAGTTGATACCGAACCTTAATTGCCTGTGCAAGAGAAGAAACTGATTACACATCAAACTAAGAGCCCCTTATATCAGTATATATACTGTACTGTTAATGAATATGTTTAGTATATGATCACAGAACATGATGACGTGGCAATACCTGATTTGTGAAGACGTTTAGTACAAGATAGGGATTATATAAAAATCCTGTGAAGAATTTGGTATGAAGTTAAACTGATAAAAACTATTGCTATCAATGTTGTCATCCTAACAGGTAAGAAGTCAATATGGGACTAGGTGCTGTATTTGATAAGTGCTGTATCAGCCAGATACCAGCTGTGGTACCGTCTTCTTTTTTGTTTTACTGTCACTGAGTTACTGTCACTGGCACAGTGTTACTGTCGCTTGCACACTGTAACTGCCACAGGCAGACTGTTATTGTCAATGTGTTATTGCAGTTACAGTGTTACTGTCAGTTTCTGTAACTGTGTTACTGTCGCTGTATTATTAGCGATGCGTTTCTGTCGCGATGTTATTCTCGCTGTCTCACTGTCTGTCATTGTAATGTGATTCAAGGACTTTGGTCACCGTGGTACTCATGTTAATTAGCCCAAAAGACCAACGTCAGGTTCTATTTATCACCTAAGAGGGAGTGCATGCATCACTCCCGTACTTAGTTCGAAAGAGCTAATGTTAATACCTCGCCTCTAATCTTTGACGGTCTGATATCCCATATACCTACAGCGCGGACGAGAGTTCGAAAGTTGTCAAAAGCGCGGACGATGTCAAAGGCGAAATTTCTTTGCAAACTGGCTGAACTGCTACGAACTGCCTACACCAAATTAGATTCGGCAATCATGTCACTAACAGTCACCTGTCATTGAATCGATTTCATGAATAACAGACGCCAATATCATTATTCCATACAAACCTTCCGTTGAAATATAACAGTTCAGTCTATATGGTAAATAATTAGCAGTTTTTAGGTAAATATCCCAGACTTAGTCTAGTAAACAAGTGTTTACAGCCGTCGTTAGGCTGCCATGCATGTAAGTAACAGAACTCTCTTCACGGAGGCGAAACTGTCGTCGGAAGTCTTCAACCGGAAGTCCCTTTCTCATGTTCGTGTGAACTGCAGGCAGTCAAAATAACATAAGTATGCATTCATATCGCTTGTCATCTCTTTTATTTAAGGAAATCGGATTCTTCTATAATATCAGCGAACGACCCAAATATCTTATTTATACAGTTGATCTATTTCACGCGTGACTGTTAACGTCGGAACCTCTTTTTAGCCCCTTTTTCTTTGGTATATACATGCTGTCGCTTGATGTTTAGCTGTCAAAACTTGTAGAGCCGTATCGGATGAACATATCCGACAAACACGCGCATATCAAACTGTTATTTTTAGATCATACATCTTATCCTTATATGGGTCATGATGGAGTTATTGTTCGTATTTAATGGATTATGGTAATCCAGTTGAATACAGTATTGGTACAATGGTTAGTGGTTGGCTTTATGTGTACGAGGAGATGCTTGTCCAATGTTTGCCCCATGCAACTGACCCTATTCTGTGATGCTCTGTAGAAATGACAACAGAGGTGGAAGTGCCTGTCCAGCAGCCCGCTCCCGAGAGTGATGCTGTGGAGGAGAAGAAGGAACATGACCCCCCTGTCACGGTTGAGCCTGTTGGATCTGGCACGGAATCTGACAGCGATGACTCTGCCCCAGAGCTAGAAGATGGCGACCACGCTCACCAAAGCCAGGTGAACGATTTGGTAACAAGAAATTTCTACCTTTTCTCAACATTCTGCCTTCCGCACATTTTGACAGCAAGTTTTCTTATTCATATATATATATGTATATATATATATATATATATATATATATATATATATATATATATATATATATATATATATATATATATATATATATATATATATATATATGTATATATATAGGTATGATGTATCCAATTGCTACACATTTAAGGTTTTACATGGGAGTAACAGATGGCACAGGCAGCTGGGCTTGGTGAAGAGCTGACAAGCAAAGCCAAGCAAAGTCGCAGTGAAAAGAAAGCTCGCAAAGCCATGTCCAAACTTGGTAAATAACTTAACTAAATGATGTTTTCGCATTTGACTGTTCATGTGATGAATTGGGGTCTCATTCTGCTTTTGACTTAAACTCAAGTTTGTGTAATTTTTTGTATTTTCATGTTATTATGACAAATAAACTTTCACTAGTGCTCCTGACTTCATAATTTCACCCCCACACACCTTTATAGATACCTTTTTGTATGTGTTGTAGGACTGAAGCAGGTGCAGGGCGTCACACGAGTTACCATCCGCAAAGCCAAGAACATCTTGTTTGTCATCAACAGACCTGATGTCTACAAGAGTCCTGCATCAGACACATACATCGTGTTTGGCGAAGCTAAGGTAGCTAGCATATTTACTTACGTAATTATCCCCGTTAGAATGCCCCCAAGTCTTTCCTGATAGATTATGGCCTCTCTGTCAGACAGCTGTTTCACAATTGTAATAGACATACCCTGCACTTTCTTGTGTTCCATTGCCATCCATTTGGGTTGCAAGGTGACCATTATCTGTTTGTTGTGCGAGGTATCTATCATGAGTTAGGGTAAAGCTATATGTATTGATGTGATGGTTATGTGGTTATATAACCATGTTGATGTGGTTATAGATCGAGGACCTTAGCCAGCAAGCACAGATGGCTGCTGCTGAGAAGTTCAAGGCTCCGGAGGCTGGTTCTGTGCCCGGGGAGATGCCCAGCACAGTGGTACAGCCTATTGCTGAGGAGGAAGAGGAGGAGGAAGAGGTGGGTACACATTACAGCCAAGCCTACAAGTCAAATCTATGATGGCAAAAAGATGCCTTATAGGATGAACTGTAATTGATGTAATACTTGATCAAGGACTGTTTGATAGTGCACCTGGGTGATATGGATGCAATACCAGGTTGTCTGATCCGGTAAACTAGTCTTCCTTTGAGGTTGTCTCTTTCTCAGATTAGTGAAAAACATTCCGATAATAGCCTGCTTGAGCGGCTTTTCTACGTGTTCCCCATCTACTATCCAGAACTAAACTTCTCTTCACAATAGTTATGTTAATGGTGCCTCTCTTTAGAATGTGTCTTCTTAGTTGCCCACTAAGGTTAAAACAGCTGTCACTAGTGTTGCATTGATGGTTGGTATGGCTGTATCACGCCAACGTGTTGCTGATTTCAGATCGACGAGACGGGCATTGAAGCGAAGGACGTTGAGCTGGTCATGTCCCAGGCGAATGTATCCCGCTCCAAGGCTGTTCGTGCTCTCAAGAACAACCAAAACGATATAGTTAACGCCATCATGGTACGCTATTTATGAATTTTCTTATACCCGCTGCAACATTTGGGGTGTCAACTTCTTGTTGAAAGTAGCCCCAATATCTTATTTCATTTACACCATCACTGTTGAGAGATGTTTTTGGATTAACGCTGTGACGTGTTATGTGTGTTACAGGAGTTAACGATGTGATGCTGCTGCTTAAACACATCATGCCTCCTCCCCTGCCAGTAGCTCCTACCAAGCCGCCACTCCAAGATCTTTTGTATGCCCTGTGAATAATATTACTATTGTAAATTATCCATGAACAAAAATAAAACAATTTTAAAATATTGTCGGTTGTTCAGTGTATACTGAAATGTGTCTAAGTAACTTGATAAGACTCTTTGTTTTGGTGGAGTGGAGGATTTCTCTTGGAATTACTTAATTGGGTTGAGTTTGGCATGTTTGCATGTGATGAATTGGCTGGAGTGAAAAGCCTTCATGCATGGTTAAGCATGGTGGCGGGTTGGGTTAATGTGCTAACTAAAAGACCATCTCAGCTTCTGAGCACACAAACCCATAATGTTTGGGTATGAAGATGTTTAATCTTAGTTGTGGCCAATTCATAAGAGCTTCATGACAAAATATTGTTTTAACTTAAAATTTATAATTCACGGATTGCATTATGCTTTCCCAATCGGGCCATAACTGATCTTTCACTCGGTTGACATATTCGACTACGTTATGACATTCTCTCGAGAGACACTCTTTGTGTGGGAAGGGGAAGTCGACGAAGATGATCTGACTGAGATGACCGAGCAGACAGCAATCCAACTGGAACAGACACAAAACAACGTCACCTTAATTTGACACGCCAACATGGCTTGATCAGGCGAAAGTTGTATTTAGCTAAGAGTCTTTTCATGGACAATAGGGGCATTCACATTCTCGGGTTTCCGTCGCGGCCGCCAGGCGGCGATACTGATTTTCCACCGGAAATAGGGGCATGTTTTTCCAAAACACAACGCAATACACGACGCGGAAAGTAGAGTTAAACTGTGGTGAATAATTCGTCGTTTTATGTTTCATATTGGTGTTATTTTGGATTAAGTGTTTATGATTTTGCTGGATTAGCCTTTGCATTGGTATTGAAGTCAGCCACTGCAAACATCATGGCCACAATATGTTTGCAACCACCATCATCTCTGCAAAGAAAGATGAGAAAATAAGTAACAAATTTTTATCTAGCTTCCACCAAACGACAGCACCACATAAAACAAAACGCAAAGTTAATATTGTACCATCAAGTCTTCATAGGTATTTATACATATTAATGAGATATGTGACATATCTGTATTCAACTTTCTTAAGTTAAATAATCAAATTACATAAATTCAGAATTACTCTGTGCACTCACATCCAGCAGACTCTATGGTACCAGATGGGGAGAAGAGAAGCCATACATTGTATGGTTGCTCGGACTGGGACTGCTCCCTTACACATCTCCCTCTCAGATAACAAGCAAGGGATTTCCCCTATCCTTGAGGAAAGTTTCAGCTGAGGTACTTTCCACTAAGAAGGGGACAGTGATGACATAGTGTAGCAACAGTCACGCACGCTAACATCGAAATGATATCGGGTGAATACTGATGTTCTTGCAGAATACTTCCCGGACGACTAGAGATGAATGTAGTTGGCAACATTTTGGATCACTATTTTATGATAATCTCTGTGTTTGAAAACTATTTCAAATGTGCTCAATGCGCTGTGACAGCGTTCAGATGAACTTTGGCGAAGTTCAGAATACACTTGACACCTTCGGCGACGTCTTTGGTGCCCTTAACAGCTATAGAAACGCGCAACAAGAATGCGCGCAACAACGCAGGAACTTAAAACAGCAACTGGAAAGCGCGAACAAGGCGTTGACAGCTTGACAGGCAGAGAAACATGCCCCCAGTCCCGGTTAAAATCGTTGTGCGCGACGGTGGCCCTCCTAGCGGCCGCGGCGGAAACCCGATAATGTGAAGGCTCCTATTTGTCTAAATGATCAATGTCGTTCAATATTGTATCAAAGTAAGAAACTTTCGCCTGGTAAATCCCCTGGGCCCGACGGATGGCACCCCCGCATCCTCAAGGAATGCTCCTCCGGACTGACCACCCCCCTCAAGAAGTGTTTCGAACTGTCCTTCACTGCTTCCGACTTCCCCGCTGAATGGAGAGTAGGCCATGTCACCCCAATCCATAAGAAGGGCTCCAGGAGATCAACTACCGCCCAGTTAGCCTCACCGCTCTGGGATCGAGGGTTCTCGAGTCAATAATACGTGACGCGATTATTGACCATATGAGCCGAAACAATCTCTTTTCAGATGAACAACATGGTTTTGTGCCAGGCCGCTCCTGCGCAACACAACTCTTATCAACCCTCGAAGCCTGGACCGACGCCCTCGATCATGGCAAGTGCGTCGACATCATATACCTCGATTTCGCCAAAGCATTCGACTCCTTCCCCCACGGCCGCCTTCTCAGCAAGCTAACAGCTTGCGGCATCGACGGCGCCTGCCACCAATGGATCAAGAAGTTCCTCGCAAATCGGCGCCAGCGAGTAGTAGTCAATGGCCAGCTGTCATCATGGCGTCCTGTGACGAGTGGAATCCTACAGGTTACAGGGATCGGTCCTCGGGCCGGTCCTATTCGTCATCTTCATTAACGACCTCCCAGACTGCACCGTCAACTTCTGCCGCCTCTTTGCCGATGATTCGAAGATAAGCCGCCCCATTGCATCCCAAGCCGACCAGGATAGCATCCAAGACGACATCGACCGACTCGATAGCTGGTCCGCCACATGGCAGCTGCCATTCAACCGCCTGAAATGCAAGGTGCTGCATATTGGTCCGAACAACCCAGGCTACAGTTACCACATCGGCACTTCGGCGATCGAGCCCGTACAACATGAACGCGACCTCGGGGTAATCGTTGATGTGGATTTCAAGTTTCGCCATCAGACTGCCACAGCGGCGAAGAAAGCCAGCAGCATCCTCGCTGTCATCAAGAGATCGTTTTACGTTTTGGATGAAGTCTCGCTGCCCCTGCTCTACAAGGCATACGTCCGCCCTCATTTAGAATACTGCAACACAGTGTGGGGGCCCCTACTCAAGACGGACAAAGAATTGATAGAAAGGGTGCAGAGACGAGCCACTAAGCTAGTACCCGGGATAAGGGATTTAAGCTACCTAGATAGGCTACGCCACCTAAAACTCCCAAGCCTCCACCACCGGGGCCGCCGAGGAGACATGATTCAGGCCTATAAAATCATGCATGAAATCGATCGATTGCAAATATCTGACTTTTTCCAGCGAGCACCAGTACCAGGTACCCGCGGTCATGCCCTCAAGACTTTCAAGCAACACAGCACCCGCCTATGCAGGACGAACTTCTTCTCTCAGAGAGTGGTATCCGACTGGAACTCTCTCCTCGAGGGTGTGGCCACAGCCCCCTCCGTCAACTCTTTCAAGGCACGCCTTGACAGCCTCTGGACTCCTTGAACTGGAGTGTTAGGAAACCGCTTGGCTTCAACATATAAAATTATTCCAAATATATCAGGCTCATCTCATCTTGCCAATTTCCGCCTCTTTAGAATCTCAACAATGATTTACCTGTGTGATTTGATCTCCAAACATGAATTTCTTGTTGGAGAGAAAGCTAGAAATAGCTCTGATGACATCCCGTCCTAGGCCGGCAACAGACTGCTCTGATTTTCGGCCTATAACGTGTGCAGTAGCACGTTGCAATACCTAGTACAGATCGACAATTAAAGCAGTTAAAAAAATATCCCCTAAAATTGATTAAGTTGCTGGGAGTTATTTTCCGCCAGCTTCAGAATGAAATCACTTTTTAAACATGGAGCCAATATTAAGCAAACTAACTATGGTTCAAATTCAGAAATCAATAATCGGATCATTTATCGAGAAACTCCACCAAGTTCTCACGAAATCCTTTTATTTGATGACTTTAACTTTTGAACATAATTTTACACTCAGCCGCTAGAATTCCTAATGCCGAATTCCCGAGCTCAGAGTAGATCTACAGCGGAACCCCAACCAGCGACTACCCCTTTAGAGCGACCACATCGTTCCGCTACTACGACCACTTCTTCACCAACAAATTCCATGTTCTTCTACCATCTTAAAGTGCCTATCGCACGAAAAATCATGTCATTTTTTTCGCCAGATTACGGAAATATAACCCATAAGTACTTATTCTGTCTATGTATTAGTCGCCAAAGTGCGCGCTTTCGGATCGAAATTCGTCTTTAAAGATGAATCTGGCGTATCGAGACGACGAGCTCATGAATAATTAATCTCCCTTACCTGACGTCAAACGCATGGTTGACCTAGATAATGGCCGCCGCAACGTTTTGGCGGGCGCGCTAATTTGAACTGACATTTTATCAAATCTTGGCCTTAACTGATCAGATGCGACGGTTATAGGACCAGTTTGAGTTTATTGATCACATTATGAATTGATTTCAGCGAAGTACCTATAACCGTGCGATAGGCACTTTAATGAAGGCCCTTGACACTGCCCGCTGCTCGCTGGTGAGGCCTTCTCCTAGCTCTAAACCATAATGACGACCTATGTACGTTATGATATTGTTGCTGTCTGCATGCTCCTCCCCTCTGAACACGCAATCTGGCGGGTTGATTTGAATGACCTGCATTGATTAAAAAGGCGCGAATTGCTTAACATTGAGCGGATATGGAATAGCATTTCAACGATATCTACTGTTTTACCTGCCACTTCAACCTGGTATTGATAGCGTCACTTATTTCTCCAGTCATGACCACCTGGTATTTGATTAATTTCATTTATTTTTTTATCTTATGTAGACGCAACCAAGTCTCGAATTTGATGGCAAATGGAGAAGGCTGATCGATGTTTTACTGTATTCCCGAGGTTACATGTGAACGTGCACGATATCATCCCCTTAATTTACTGCGCTGTTGTTAAATAAAGTGATTTGACCCTTTGCGTTAAGCGTCCTTAGTGCCTAGTTATATAGCGTGTCACTCTGCGGCTACTACCTCATTGGCTTAACTTGAATCACGCTCTTGTCTGCTGACAGTTTTTTGACTAGATAAGCGGCGTGACGTGTCTGGTACATGAGGTGGTGTCGGTTCAAGGGGCAGTGGAGACTGATAACGCGAGATAGAGATGACCGACCGAGCATAGGAATGTGTACGTGTGTATGAGTATATATATATATATATATATATATATATATATATATATATATATATATATATATATATATATATATATATATATATATATATATATATATATATATATATATATATATATATATATACATATATATATATATATATATATATATATATATATATATATATATATTCCAAGACTCACATTTAGACACTTGTAAGCTTGTCCACACGATGTTAAAGGGTATTTAATGGCTATGCTGGCTTGTCGTGGATCGTTAAGGATTACTCACACTGCATATCACAAACAAGTCTGAGCTCTCTTTGCATTTAAGTACACCTGAAATGATCCCAGGTTTAACACGATGACTTGCACTTCTCCATGCGAAGCCAACTGAATAAGTTCAACATTATTGTACTTCCACCCAAATGTAATTAGTGAATCAGAATAACCATTTCGAAGCATTCTGTCAGTGTATCCTTAAGCTTAGCAAAACTAGCTTTGCAACCTTTAAAAGCCTCACAACGCGCTCTCTCCAATTGCCTCGCTGCACATGGCTGTGGTTGTTGAACATCGACTCAAAAAGGAAGCAAACTCACATTGCCAATTCATAGCTGCTTGTGTGAGTTCTGTTGGCGGTTGGAATTTGCTCTCAAAATGGGACTGCAAAACACCGGGGGGTATAAACAGTCAATTGGGTGAGTTTGTATGTTTTTATGTGACATCGATTTAAGTGTGATAAACGGATGAACAAGAAATTTGTTGGGGCTTCTTCATTTTCTCCATAGGGAAGCAAATGTTTCAGCGGCAGCAATGTAGGTCAAATATATAACTTCACATTTCTTGCAAATCTCACCAAACAGTTTATAGCTACATTAAGAGCGGTCACTCGCGCCTCCTATGAGCCGCGTGTTGTTTTGTCATTGCATCTTTTAAAACCACATGAAATTATCGCATTACTTCAGAGGCGTGGTCACATCGACCAATCAGTCGACTCCATATCTTTAACCGACGCTGAGCCCCAGCTGTTGGATCAACAGTGCCATGTGCTTTTGTTGATATCATAATAGCCTCACTTGGTGACGGGCGTGTATTTTACTCATTTTCAGAATCATCACACAGCTTGTTGGGGCGAGCCGTCTTAGTGTAGCTATAAACTCATTATTCTCGCGTGTAGACTGGATCATAATATCGAACAGCGATAGTCATTTTCGTATCTTAATTGGCAGACATATAGCGTTCCATTCAATGAAGATGTAAATAGTGGAACATTGAATGTGCATGTTACTACGAATCTAAATACCACTCCACCACTTTTCTTTATTACACCCCGTAAATCACCATTTTAGATCTTAGTTGTAAGAAAGTGCTCATCGTACCAACATCTGAGCAGAAGCAAGGGCCGTTTAAAACTTTGGATCTAATATTCAACTAACAACAGTCATTGAAGATAAATGTTGATGGTGTGAAAAATGTTTATTCAAACACACGATGGTGGTTTTGGTTGCAGACTGATGTATATTCATCTTGCTGTACTCTTGCTTTGGTTGCCCATTTCATCTATGGTAACTATGGCAACAAATGCCAATATTTTGATATATTGAGTCAGATAAAAACACTCTGGTCAATAAACAAATGAGAAGTGTCAAGTATTGACGTTGTTTTTAATGTACCAATGAATTATTATAACCGCAACAGGGGCAGTCAACTAAGCGAGGTTCAGTTGAGCGATGTCCCGCTTGTGAGGCTGCGTTTAGTCTAAAACCGTCTTTGCAAGAAATTCAGGAGTCCGTCGATGAAATCAGATTCAATGGCGGCGGTCTTGGTGAACAAGAACCCGGTAATATTTATTGATGGATGAATGGGTTATGTCGATTCTGTTCACTGGATTTGATCAGTGATTATGTTGCTTGATAAAACTCAATAATATTTTAACAAGGTGGAGGACCAAGGTACTACCCAGAAGATTGCAGAGATGTGTACAATCGTGGGTGGAGAGAGTCTGGTGTCTACAACATATACCAGTTCCTGGCAGGACAGCCTTATGTTATCCAAGTCTACTGTGACATGGTTACAGACGGAGGTGGATGGCTGGTGAGTGCTAAATAGTTCATTTGTCAAAAATAGCACGAGATTGACATGGATTTTATATATAAACAATCATTTCATCAACCAGGTATTTCAAAGAAGACAAGATGGGTCCATCAATTTTTACCGTGACTGGATTTCCTACAGGAGAGGATTTGGAGATTTATCAGGCGAATTTTGGCTGGGTAAGTTAAAGGTCATTAGATTGATTAAGATTGCCATCTAAGTAATCATTGTCTTTGTACGGCACAATTTCAACCTTGACCCTAACCTTAATATATAAATGAAATTAGTTGTATCATTTAACATTGCACATTTCAGGAAATGATTTCATCCACTTTCTCACTGGGTCGAAACCACAAGAACTGCGAGTGGATTTAACAGATGCTGATGAAATTTCCGCCTTTGCAAAATATGGAGAATTTTATGTTGGTCCACATTCAACTTTCTTTCAGTTGAATATTAGCGCGTACTCCGGTTCTGCAGGTACGAACTCCTTTCACTATATTGCTGTGAGCGATATCAAAATCAGCGCATTAATTACTGGGATCTTTAATAAAGTTTCAGATTCAATCTCGTATGATTACTGGAGCCTGTTTACGCAACACAAATCCAGACTTTCGGTTTGACGGCCGAATTTAAGATGCCGCCATCGTAATAAAGTGCAGTTGCAGTTTATCCTATTTTGTCAAAAACAAGCTAAATAATCGATATCTACAGCGATGCCCTTATAATATGACCATTTGATACATAAGCAGTAAGTAACTGAAGTATGTATCACAATTGTAGTAGAAAGGGACAATAATTAAACCGACTCAAAAATTAAGTGTGCGTTTTCAAAAGAACGGATAGTCAGCAATGTAGACATCCCATCCCGTTGTGTCAAACAGGTGCACATAATTTTAAAATTAAGCTGGACATTATACTTGGCGGCAATACCTCAGACCAAATAGTGAATGACATTCGAAAGTTCATAACAGAACAACACCGAACAGTTGAATGCCATAGCATTAATATTTTGATATGAACCTTAGTGTTAGTAAGTTATACCTAAGCAAGCTTTACAGACTAAGATCAACTTTTAGCCAATGATGTATGACTTCAGGAAACGGACTTCTAACATCAAATGGAATGCAGTTTACCACTTTTGACGAAGACCATGATACATACAGAGGCAACTGTGCTGTAGGTTTTCGAGGAGCTTGGTGGTACCGTGGTTGCCATGCCAGTAACCTGAATGGGTATTATGCCACCCCTGGAAACCAGACGACTTATGCAGACACTGTCACGTGGTCACCATATCGGGGACAATATTATTCGCTTAAGCACACTGAAATGAAAATGAGACCCAAGGAGTAGATTGTTCGGTCACTGATTCTTTGTCCGTAACTTTGGCGTCCCACTTAACATGAATTTGTGATTTAGTAATATCTATATGGTCTACTGGTTAATATCATTTTGCTTAATATGACCTATTTTTACATGATAGGTTTGTAATTATCTATTTATTAATGACAATCATAACGCAATACTATCATAGTGAAGGACACTTTAGCATTGTATATGTGTTCGAAATCCCCGCGAAGAGCAAACCAAGACTTCACCTGGTGAGGTTTGCTAGTTAGGTAGTCTGCTAATATATTATATGGACGCATTTTCTATTTCGATAGCGTTGGCATCTCAATAAATGTGTCCAAGTGTCCTATGGCAAATCACAGCATAATTCTTACAAATGAACAGTAATTCCCTTGACTCGAATTCGTTGCAACATGGTCCCACAAAGCATACAGCTAATAGACGCCCCCTTAGCAATATATGCATTTAACACTGAATACACGCTATCTAGTCGATATTCCGAGCGCTTTGGTGACTGTCAATGAAAAAAGGGATATTGTCTCGGCCATTAGCGGTACGATTCGATAAATTGTTTAATGCATGTGTTACCACTAAAATGAATGCTACAAGAATGCTCTCTGTAGTTTTCGTCGGTTTCAAAACAGGTGCCAAATGGGGCTGTCATGTAATGAAAATCTTCTAAATAATTAACAAACAATTATATTGAGTACGATGGGGGTTGGTGGCGGTGGAGGAGGAGGCGAAAGGGGGTGGATGAGGCGTTCTGGCTCAGACTACGCCGTTTTAATGAGGGGTCTCCAACAGTGTGGGATTGGGCATAGGTCGGCGGAGAAATTTACATAAATGGTGCACTGGATAAGAGGAAATTTCATAGATGGAGCCACCACTTAATATAACAGGTCTTATATGGTCACATGACCAAAATGATAATCAGAACAAAGCTATTTGTAATTATATCAAATCAGAAATTGTAACTAAAAAGTAGGTTCGATTCTTCAACATCAAAACACGTTTGACCAAGCCGCACGACAGGGTGGAAACCGTCTTGATACGCCTGGTTTGTTTAAAGGCGGTTTCGTCTAACACTTGCATGCGGTAGCAAAGCAATGGTGCTGATTTATAAGCTTAATTTGCCTACGATCACAAGCATTGTAACAGAAGGGAGTTGCCTGGGTCTCAAAACGAATATCACCTACTTGTTAACAGACCACACGAACAGATTCTTTCAATGTTTCGCGCATCAAGCTAATTAATAATTCAGCAGTGCAGTTTAAATTATCACCACGAATAGGTGATCATACCCCTGTGCTAGTGTCATCATAACGACCAATATCTCATTATAGATGCTTGGTACCCAAAGCGAAGAGTTTATAGCTTCGCAAACATGGCTCCCTCCGACAAGCTGTGTGGTGTTTAGGAGACATCAGGTGACGCTACCATGAAACAAAGTAAAGCACATCCTAGGTCTAGGGGATCGGTGTCTGTTAAAGTTCTGAATCATCTGATAAGCAGGAATGACAAAGCAACACGCATCCCACAGGTGGCGCCTTCACATACTTTCACGGAGGGAGGCAGGAAGGTAGGTAGGTAGGTAGGTAGGTAGGTAGGTAGGTAGGTAGGTAGGTAGGTAGGTAGGTGGGTAGGTAGGTAGGTAGGTAGGTAGGTAGGTAGGTAGGTAGGTAGGTAGGTAGGTAGGTAGGTAGGTAGGTAGGTAGGTAGGTAGGTAGGTAGGTAGGTAGGTAGGTAGGTAGGTAGGTAGGTAGGTAGGTAGGTCGGTAGGTAGGTAGGTAGGTAGGTAGGTAGGTAGGTAGGTATGTAGGTAGGTAGGTAGGTCGGTCGGTAGGTAGGTAGGTAGGTAGGTAGGTAGGTAGGTAGGTAGGTAGGTAGGTAGGTAGGTAGGTAGGTAGGTAGGTAGGTAGGTAGGTAGGAGGCAGGTAGTTAAGCAAGCATACAGGCATGCAGGCGGGCAGACAGACAGGCAGGCAGGCATCTAGTCAGGCAAACAGACAGGCATGCAGGTAGGCAGGCAGGAAGGCTGACAGGCAGGCAGATAGACAGGCAAACAGGCAGACAGACAGACAGGTATGCAGGTAGGTTAGTAGGTAGGTATATAGGTATGTTAAGGATTCGAAGCACGTTATATATTGGACATTTGACATCCAGTATTGTAGATATACTGCTATTGCTCACCAGTGAATCCGTTAACTATTATACTTGTCCGTCGTTTATTGAGAAACTAGCGTTTTCTTTAGTATCGCACTAAGTTATGAATAGAGATGAATTTTTCAGCGATTTTTTGAATTTTGTATTTGGCTGCCATTAGTGTGTAGTTGCTTAAATGACTCATTCATCTTTTCGTGCTGCTGGGAACACTTAATCATCGATAATTAATCGATAGAGGCGCTTTGAAAACAGCCTATGAACTTTGTTTACAAAAATACTCATATGAATAGCGTCCTAAACTAATAATAAACTCCATCATTTTCTGGTATTATCGCTCAAACTCCGCCCCTTTTCAACTTTAGATGTATTGTAGCGTCCATTGTGTGCCATATTTGGATTGAAATTCGTGTCGCGCAAAAATAGGAAATCGGACTTCACGATGGCCGAAAATATAGCCATGGTCAATGGGCTCGATCATTTGGTTATCATTACTAAACGTAGTAGGTAATAGGATAATTAATTTGTTTTGATGAAATCCAGGTATTGCTCGCGATAATAATGGGACGTTTATTACTTATCTGCAAAATTCAAGAAGTTCGAAGTGTCAAATTACCCATCGTCCTCCCACTTTAAACTCAAAGGAAAGACTTGCCCTTCTCCCAAATGGAAGCAATATTTGTCGCGGTTTGCGGTAAGACAATAGACCAAGTGATTTACCCAACTATTAAACGACTAACCTTCCCCTAAAGAGAGTCCAAAAAGTCGCCCTCATCCCCCTACCCGACCAAGTTGTCCGACCCTCCCCTGCAAACAATAAATTAACGTCCCCAACCATCTACTTGAAAAAATGTCACAGACATAGCAATAATGATGAGGCGATGTGGGGAGGTAACCTAGTTTGTTTCATCGATTTGGGCCAAAAAAAACAAAACAAATAAGCATGCAGGGCTTTTAGACTAAGATGCATTTAACTTTATAGAACTAGCCTTTCGATTGTCTTAACATTTTGACCGTTGCATAGAAAATCGAGATTAATGGATGGGCGACGATCATGGAAATTGATATTAATCAGTCTTATGGACTGTTTGAGGATCAACACGGACTGATGTCAACCTGTTCAATGGACTGTTTGGAGATCACCATGGACTGATGTCAACCTGTTTAATGGACAAGCAGTAATGGGTAGGTGCATGTTTAAGGAATGATCACACTCCTGTTCGATATGATTACATCAGTATTCAATACTTCTCTGTTCAGTTAAGTGATATTGTTTACTTTCAGCTGATAACACATGTGATGTGCTCCTGAAGCCAGTTGTGCCCACATCTGATGCAAGCACACAAACTGATATAACCCTGGATAACATCCAGAAGTATGATGACGACATGTTACAAAATTCTGAAAGCTTGAAACGAGAGCTGTTCATCCATGGCGTGTTTGCGGATGACCAATCCTGCTCCTTCTATACAGGTAGGCTTATTCCACAAAAAAGCAATTTTTTAGTCAATGTCTCAAAAGTAAATAAAACCATTTCATCACATTTCACTGCATCTGCTGATGAGACAGTAATATGCCTAAACATGATGTATATTTCAGAATGTTTTGAATAGTCACAATATGCTTCCAAGTATTGTGTATGACTCTAACAAACCATTTTGTCCAAATCCAGGTCTAAAAACCACTATGCTCTTCGTGCTGTTTTAAAGTCTGCATGCTAAAGCACAGAAACTCACTATGTGGAGAGGGGATGAAACCTCAACAGATGACAAAAGGGTGAGAGAGAGTATTTGTGGTGCATATCTATTACTATTTTTGTTATATAAAAATTGACTACGATAAAATACCTCACAAGCAATGATTGCAATGTCTTATTTTTAAAATGCCTTCAGAATCACAGACGAGGACCTGAGTGCATGCTGACTCACTTCAACCAGTTTGTTCTGACTCTTGTTCGACTTAGACGTGGTCTAGATGTTCGGCAACTGTCTGATCTATTTGGTACATCAACCAGCAATATCAGTAGGACGTTCAACACGTGGGTGAGATTTTTATCACTCGAGTGGAGACCTTTCATCCGTTGGCCCACCAACAGACAGGTTTTGAAGCATTTCCCAAAGTCATTCAAGTGTTTCCCTAGAACAAAAGCCATAATAGATTGTACAGAATTTTTCACTCAACGACCAAGTTTACCCTCCGCTCAACGTTTTACATGGTCCTCATACAAGCACCATAACACCTTCAAATGTCTCATTGCTATATCACCTACTGGCTCCGTCATATTTGTGTCCAAACTATGGTCAGGAAGCATATCAGACAGACAAATTGTCAAGGAAAGTAATTTCCTTGACCATGTACAAAAAGGAGATGACATCATGGCAGACAGAGGCTTTGTAATACGTGACCTTCTAGCTCTCAAAGGTGCGACTCTCAACATTCCCCTTTTTGCCCATGGGAAACAGCTCAGCAAGCCAGCAGTAATACGGACCCGTCGTATTGCTTCTCTCAGGATTCATGTTGAACGTGCAATGGGAAGATTGAAGACCTTCAATATTTTGTCTGGTGTCATACCACTAAAACAGCATCGCATTATGGATGATTGTTTAGTTGTTTGCAGTGCTTTGGCTAATATGGACACCAAGCTTGTCAAGTAGAATGTATATTGTTTTGAGCATAACAATTGTACATTTTGAATATCATTTGTCATATGTGTTCACTAAAAGGTTGTTAGCCAAGTTACCCAACATTGTTTTCTGGTTACTTAGCTGACTGGTCAGTAAAGGTCCAATTTTGATATCTTAATATTCATAACATAAATTGCTTGATCTGGTTAATGTATGTTCTCTGGATTGATTATATAATAAATGATGATAAACACACTTCTATTGCAGTTAACCGAGTACCATTTATTTATATACATTATGGCTAGTACGACAGGAACATGAAAAGAAATATTATAAATTTAAACAAACTATACATCAAAACATTTATCCACAGAAAAAACAAGAACACTATTGCTGTGCCAACTTTATAATTTCTGGAAACATAAATGATGAAAAAAAAAATGACATATTGCAGGCAATTTCTTCAAACTTTTCTTTATCAAACGGTACACTGATGATGTGGATTCCTTTCATTGTGTATGGGCACTTGATCTCAAGAAGTCTTTTGGGATGACATGAACAAGTCACAATGCCATCAGCAGAACACGCCATATAGGGTCTCTCTGAAGACACAAGAAGTCCTGCTGTATCAACTTTATGGTGCTTGTGCATCTTTCTACTGACTGTGGCGTATAACGAACGGGCACACTTCTCCTTCTTGCGACCCCATTCGAGAGCTGGCTTAGTAACTGGTGCATTGTCCCCCATTATTTTGGCAATGAGAACAGATGGATCAGTGTCTGGTTGGTTCACGATGGTGTGCATCCTGGTGCACACCTGGTGGAACACTGAGGCTGTTATTCTTCCTCGCCTCATTGCATGCCAGGCAGAGTTTTCAGCTTGCCCTTCAGTGTCCGAAGCAATGAGTTGAATCTCAGCGGGGGTGTATTTGAAAAATCTGACGAAATCATCTGCAGTGCAGGTAACTGTGGTTTCTCCTGGTATGGCTTGAGCAGACTCAATGATCTGCCCAACAAACTCCTTAGCTCTAGCCAGCACACCCAGTGAGAGGCATGTTGGCTCTGGCGCTGGAGGCTCAGACATGTGCTTACTTGGGTCCTCCAGTATTTCGAGGACTTGAGCGCGAGGGCTGATCTGTTCAACAGAAAGAATCAATAAAGTTACTAAATTCTGGTTGCATATTTACAATTCTGCAGTTATTTATTCTGTACAATCAGTTCTAAACAAATAAAATTTTATGCAATTTTTTCCCTATATGTGCAGTCAACTGAAGCATTTAATCCATACCTGTCTAATTTGGTGCGTCAGGCCCTGTAGCTGGTCTTCCGAGGCAGGCAACCTGTCACTTGGGTGACGAGGGTCAAAGTCATCAACTTTTTGACCAAGCGGTGATTCGAGGGTGGTTCTATACCTAGAACAGATACAAAAATGATAGTAGGAATTATTCATAGTCTTTATAATCCTAACTGACAACTTTAGCTTGGGATAAATACAGCTAATGTTGTCTCAAAAGAACCAAAATATTTCTCACCTCACACTTTGAATCGTCATATCCTGTACTGGCACAGGATGGTCATGCTGTCTTGAATGTCTTGCCCACTGATTGGCCCCATCAGTACAAGATTTCCTTTCGAAGGATTCAACTTCATAGAGCATGGCAGACACGTGACGGCATGCTCCATCAGCCCTATGAAACAAACAATGAAGTGAAAAATATAACATATTGAAATCAGGGACGAGAGGGGTAAAAACAAACATATTGCTATTCCCCATTTAACATGGCAAAATAATTTGCAGCACTTTTATGATACATTAATGATAAATTATCTAGCACAGCACTCACAATATACCCTACACTATTTGGAATACAAAATATGCTGATTATGGGGCTGCTAGAGACCATGTTTATGGATGGAGCTTCAGGCTATTTTAATGTTTAGAATATTATCTTGAGTAAGATATTTATAATGCATCAGGTGCAAACTGAAACAGTAATTAATTTCAACTCACCCTCCTCGCCATTCACAGAAGGCTGTGAGGACTTCGCACAGCTCACAATCAATAGCAATCCAGGCTTGGTATGAGTCAGTCTTTAGGAAGGTTTTGTCCTTGCATGTTGGCTTTACTCGGCTGGTCACCTGGCAAAACTCTAGCTGGAGCACATGACTATCGGCAAAAAGTCTGTAGTCTTCGAAAGACTTGTAGCTTTTGACTTTTCTCTTGTCGAAATCAGAGCGCGATGCTATTAAATAGTCAAAAATGTCGTAGAGAGTAATCTCCGGAACCACAGAAAAGTCAGTGGAGAACTGCAAACTAGCATCCGAGCACGGGGGCAATCCAAATTTTTCCAAACGGTCGTCGGGCTTCTCACTAACATGACTGAAGTCAGGATCACAGGGCAAATTAAGTCCACTTGCACACTCCGCAAGTTTAACTAAAGCTTGACGCCGGTAATCCGTCGTGGTAACTCCTCTATCCTTCAAAAAATTCCGCAGTTGATCAACTTTCCAACACGAGAAATCTGTTTTGTCCGACATTGTCGTGTACATGAGCCTCTTTGTTTGTACCTAGGCCACGCCCCTCATTACGCCAGGTGCGCTGTTGCGCATGCGTGCATGCTTAATAGGGGTTACCGGGAAATAGACTATTCCAATGCTATGGGTGACGTATCAAGACGCTTCCTATTTAATTTACTCGTAATTCATTCATCGAAATATAACAAGTATGATATAGACTTGTATTAAAACCTTGTGGGTTTCAGAGGTCACCATGACTCCGCTACCCGGATTTCAATACCGACAATATGAAGGAGGCCGTGGAGCGCATGCGCCAACACGACATCCCCCATGTCAGTATAGTTACTGCTATAATGAGGGCAGCAACCCTCGGTTGTGGTAAATATGACATCACAGGACGTTCAACATGGCGACCTCGACTACTTCGAGCGACAACTAGACTTCACGTATGATGCCGAGCGATTCCCAGGCTTCCCCGAGTACATACGAGAGTTGAAGCAGGAAGGAACCCGTTTTATCACACTTCTGGTGATTTACCCTTATTGGCAGGATCTATATTTCTATCGTCACATTAATTTCATCATAACATGCTTTCATGACACATCATCATAAAGGGTTTTCTGTGCCACCAGGATCCGTTCATCTCGACGGGAGAGGCCCCGGGGACTAACTCGCCCTACGACCGAGGACAAGCGGCCGGCGTCTGGCTTAAAGAGGCCGATGGAACCAGTGACGCAATTTCCGATGTGAGTTACGGGGATACAAACAAAACACTTCCCGGTGACGCACATGCCCCTATCCCCCCCCCCCCCACCCCACTGTGCGTCTATTGTCACGTCAGTACGGCTGGCTGTGTACGCAGTACTGTCTGTCTATTGGCACGTCAGTACGGCTGGCTGTGAACGCAGTACTGTCTGTTTAGTGGCACGTCAGTACGGCTGGGTTTGTACGCAGTACTGTCTGTCTATTGTCACGTCAGTACGGCTGGCTGTGTACGCAGTACTGTCTGTCTATTGTCACGTCAGTACGGCTGGCTGTGTACACAGTACTGTATGTCTATTGGCACATCTGTACGGCTGGCTACGTACGCATTACTGTGTCTATTGGCATGTCAGAACCGCTGACTGTGTACGCAGTACTGTGTGTCTATTGTCACGTCAGTACGGCTGGCTGTGTACGCAGTACTGTGTCTATTGTCACGTCAGTACCGCTGACTGTGTACGCAGTACTGTCTGTCTATTGTCACGTCAGTACGGCTGGCTACGTACGCAATACTGTGTGTCTATTGTCACGTCAGTACCGCTGACTGTGTACGCAGTACTGTGTTTCTATTGTCACATCATTGCCGCTGACTGTGCACGCAGTACTGTGTGTCTATTGTCACGTCAGTACCGCTGACTGTGTACGCAGTACTGTGTTTCTATTGTCACATCATTGCCGCTGACTGTGCACGCAGTACCTTCTGTCTATTGGCACGCCAGTAACGCTGTCTATTGTCACGTCATCACCCAGACTATTACAACACACACACACACGCGCGCACACGCACACGCGCACGCACTCATCATTGGTAACAAACATTCACACGAATGCCTTCTTCCTGAATCTTCAAACACAAATAATTAAACAACTACAGTTGACTGGCAATTTTGTCATTTCTTACAGGATTTTCTGGGTAGCTCTTCGAATGAGTCTGAAACCAAACGCTGGCTGGGTGAAGAATTGAACATCCACCAGGGGGTTTGGAGCAGCAAACTCCGGCGACGTGATATTGAGAGGTACTTCGTAGCGCTGTGTAGAGGGGTCGTAGATCTATAGTTTAACACAAGACAAGACATACTGTAACTACCAGTTATGACGTGTTTAGTTTGGACAGGATGTCATGCAATCGGTAGGCACATTCGCCTCTGAAAATGATTGCTTCACGCTATTTAACTCGTTATTGTTGAACCTGTAACCATGTTACCAATTATCCACAAATGACCCTTCCTCGACTGAGCCCTACACATTGATCTCCCCTGCATCACTAGACACCTCATATTCAATGCTCTAGTTATATGCAAGAATATATACAGGATAGCTCATTTTACCTTGACCCTGATTCGGTAGTTTTCTTGAAACTCTACGTCTACTGTCAGTTCGTCAACGTCCGCACCGAACCAGCTGGGAGTATTGACCCGTCTCACTTGCACTCGATAACCTTTCGGAGTGGTCTCCACTCCCCCTATCAGTCGATATCCGTGTTGTTTGGGCATGAAACACCAGGGGACGCCAGCGGTGGCGCAGGAGCACCAGAAGCATCCTCGTGCCAGACAATTGCTTCGTCCGAGTTTTCTTCCGGGGCACAGTCTATCCTCTCATTGTCAGTGATGTCGCCGGGGCACCGCGGTCCACCCTGGGATAAGCTGTCGTCATGGAAACACCAGGGAATTCCAGGCTCACCATGTGGGCACCAGATGCAGCCGCGGGCATTGCAGGTTTCGCGGGACGAGTTCGGATCTGGGACACTCCACGCGAACGTTCTGATCCAACTCCGATGGGCAAACCTAAAGACCAGTGTACAACAAAAGATGGGCACACCTAAAGACCAGTGTGCAACAAAAGATGGGCACACCTAAAGACCAGTGTACAACAAAAGATGGGCACACCTAAAGACCAGTGTACAACAAAAGATGGGCACACCTAAAGACCAGTGTGCAACAAAAGATGGGCACACCCACAGACCAGTGTACAACAAAAGATGAGCACACCTAAAGACCAGTGTACAACAAAGATGGGCACACCTTATTAACAACAAATGATGGTCTAAATCATATCATCAGTCCATAACCAACTATGGCCATGCCTTAATCAACGGTGTTCAATAAAGAAAGTCACCTCTGAACTCACATTTGAGCTATGTTGCCACAACACAAGGGAGTACAAATACTTTATTGACTATAACTGTTACACAGAGCGGTTGCTGTTCTCACCTCGTCGTCGATGAAGCACCAGGTGACACCGCGGTTTACGCATGCGTCATGGTCCAGATCTGGCCAGGGATAGCAGTCCCTCCTGGCCTCTCCCGGGTAGTCGCAATTCTGTGCCGCTTCATACAGAGAGAGTCATGTGTAGAATGCGATGATAGTCACTCGATTCGTCGTGAAAAGGGAAATGTGGGGATACTCCATCTCGGGGCAAAATGTACATCTTTATTTAAGTTGATAGGTTCTAGATTTAGACCAACCGATGGAAGTTGATAAAGATGTTCTATATTAAGGCCAATTAGAGATGTTGAAAGGTACCATCATAACACTAAAAGGGAGATGTTGGAATGTACCATCATAACACTAAAAGGGAGATGTTGGAATGTACCATCATAACACTAAAAGGGAGATGTTGGAAGGTACCATCATAACACTAAAAGGGAGATGTTGGAAGGTACCATCATAACGCTAAAAGGGAGATGTTGGAAGGTACCATCATAACACTAAAAGGGAGATGTTGGAAGGTACCATCATAACACTAAAAGGGAGATGTTGGAAGGTACCATCATAACGCTAAAAGGGAGATGTTGGAAGGCTCAATTAATGATTGAAACGGGTGAAGCGATGGGAGACAAAGTCACCTAGTACGGGTTAAAAAATTGGAAGACGTGTTGGAAACAGAGGATAATGCAGTACAATTTCTACATATGACCCAATTGCTTGGTTGAATCAATGGTCATGCAACAGTTAGTGAATGGGTGGTAGGGGGCGTTGGGAGGGTGATCAAGTCGATGTAAGGGTGTCAGGTCTAGAACTACGCTTGAAAGAAGTCATTTCATGCAGTCAATATCGCTATATAGTATATTCAAACACTTACCGGATTTGCAGATGATGAGAGCTGTAAACACAGCTATGTACGCCAGTCGTGTTGGCATCTTGCACAATAACATCCACAATAACACGAATGGTCCTTGACCAGAATAGCTCTAGCGCTTCTTCTGCTCAATAGCAAAGTTCAATTTCACCATCTGTCATGTCACTCGCCGTCGCCAACAAACAACTCCTCCATGCCTAGCGTCACATCCTTGTAGAGTCGCATCAATGGGAATATCAACACCCGTACTGAGCAGAGATTTACCTGAACCCAACATGATCAATGCTTCAATCATGATCAATGCTTCAATCATGATCAATGCTTCAATCATGATCAGTGCTTCAATCATGGCCAATGCTTCCATCATTGTCAATGCTTCCATCATTGTCAATGTTTCCATCATGATCAATGCTTCCATTATTGTCAATGCTTCCATCATTGCCAATGCTTCCATCATGATCAATGCTTCCATCATTGTCAATGCTTCCATCATTGACAATGTGTTCATCACGATTGTCAATAAGATCATGATTGTGTCTCTAGAATCTAGAGTTTCAGGGCAGCATAATGTGCCGTATGCTAGACCCTCTTGCCTGCTTGTATGTAACAGGGTTTTGCACGGCAGATGAAGTCACACCTTAGGCACATTCTCTCAAGGTTATATCACTTTAAGTCTAGGGCAGAGATATCTCAGAGACAGGTGGTGGAACATTACAATATGACCCTCGTTACAAACGCTTTGCTTCAATGTCAACATCAGTTAAACAGCAGAGACCGCACCACCGTGTATAGACTTAACTGTAGTGTGTGTCTCAGACCTCACTGCGGCGTGTGTCTTAGACCTAGCTGTGGCGTGTGTCTCAGACCTAACTATTGTCTCAGACCTAACTGTAGTGTCTCAGATCTAACTGTAGTGTCTCAGATCTAACTGTAGCGTCTTAGATATATAATTGTAGTGTCTCAGATCTAACTGTAGTGCCTCAGATATAACTGTAGCGTCTCAGATATAACTGTATCGTCTCAGATATAACTGTGGTGTCTCAGATCTAACTGTAGCGTCTTAGATATATAACTGTAGCGTCTCAGATATAATTGTAGTGTCTCAGATATAACTGTAGCGTCTCAGATATAACTGTAGTGTCTCAGATCTAATTGTAGCGTCTCAGATATAACAGTAGCGTCTCGCACTTTAACTCTAGCCGCAGCTATTGGGGTTTCTCAATATTTATGCATGCCGCACATTCCGCGGCCAGAACGAGGCCATGGGTGGGCAGCCCAGTTGACCTCCGACCTCGTTAGCCGGACCGCAGCGAGTTGTAAACATGGCATCGTCTGCCGCTGTGTCTCGACCAAATAGCCATCGTCATTATTGCGTTCCGTTTTGTAAGAGTGATGGAACAGTTAACCCAGATATTTCATTTCACCGACTTCCAAAAGATTCTATAAAAAGAAAAGCCTGGCTTCAAAAACAAGGTCCAGAACACGATCTAGAACATGTGGCGGTGAGCGATTATAAGAAGGCTTGAGCTATTTGAATAGTTTCATGTGTTTTAAGAAAGTAAAGCACATAAGATGGAATACGTTGATACTTTACATATATATTATCTTGTTTTCATAATGTATATGCACTCCAGGTATCAGACAGCACGTCTGTGTGTTCTCTCCATTTCACCAAAGACGATTTCAGGTGGACACCTGTAAGGAAGTGCCTTAAATCGTCAGCGATCCCCTCCATATTCGAATGGTCGTCACCTAAAGAACCAAGAAGAAAGATTACCAAGCATGATATAGTGTAATCTTATATTCATACAAATTTAATTGCTCTTTACAAAAAGAACTTGTGTCAAATGATTCTTAAGAAAATAACTGCTGTCTTACATGGGGACATAAAAACACATGATATATATATATATATATATATATATATATATATATATATATATATATATATATATAATATATATATATATATATATATATATATATATATATATATATATATATATATATATATATATATATATATATATATATATATATATCAGTGTAGTTGACAACTACCAGTTTTTATTAACGACATATCTTAATAATGATTGCAGGACTTCGAAAGCAACAACCAGCACCAGTCAAGTAGACGACCAGCTCTTGCCTGTCACTACAAATCTTGACTAATCCAGATGATTGTGGAAGAGAGTGACAGCAAAGGAGCTCAGCTAGAGAAGTTGCTATAGGATATGCAAATCAAGTATGAAGAATCACAAAAACAGAATCAGGCCATGAAAGATCAACTACAGATCGAAAAGTTCGGTATTTGTCGGATTTCCTATGATCCTGACATGGTACGGTTTTATACTGGGTTCAGTAACTATCTTGAATTTGTAGCTTTTTTTGAATACCTACAGCCGGTGGCTAAGAACATGACCAGTATGTACTATGTTCCTAGTACAGATGTTACAATGGCAGGTAAGCCTAGAGGCATGCAACTCATTGATGAATTGTTTATGTTTCTGTGTCGTCTAAGGGTTGGGCTTAAAACTAAAGACTTAGGAGTCAGATTTATCTGTTCTCTGGCCTCAGTCAGTAGGGAAGTTATAACTATGGTGAACCTTCTGTTCACGGTACTTGGTAGGATACCAATATGGCTTCCACAAAACACCATAAGGAAGCAGATGCCAACAATTTTCAAGAACTCCTTCCCCAATACCAGAATAATCATTGACTGTTGTGAAATAGAAATCCAACAACCATCATCTCTAGCTGCCAACTCACAACTGTATTCACACTATAAGGGCAGAACGACAGTTAAGTGCCTGGTTGGTATCGCCCCACATGGAATGACTTTGAATCCCCTGGACTTGAACTTCGCCATCTGGTAGAGCACACCACCAATATGCCCACACTGACCACTAAGGCCTATAGTACAGCTACAGGAGGCTGTTAGGACCGCTGTCGTCTCCTCTGTAGATAATGTGATCTGTTAAAAAACCATAATTGGGAATATCAATTGCATTCAATGATTATTTCTAAGATTTCATATTGATTGACTTGTTTTTGAGTTAATTCATAGAGATAGCATGAATCTGCAGATATTTTGAAACATTTTCACCTCTTAATTTTATCCATGCACTACCAACCACACGGTGTGGATTTTATTATCACTATCGGGGCGATGCAGTGGATATGTTCTTAACTCTGCAAGAAATGGAAAAGCATGCCAGATTAGTATCTTAATGGTTGTATAATCAGGAAACATTAGTGAGGATTATATAAGTGTGAATCACCATGCCTTCATGCGTACCATTTGTTGTCAGAAACAGTTCTACAGCAGTGTCTTTTCTCCTTATCTTCAGTTTTTATCAATAAAAAATGTTTAAAAATTATGACCACTACCATGTAGTCGATTTTTTTCCTCATGCTAAGAGACAGTAACCACATGCATTTTATGGGCCACAGTAACCATGCAAGCAAGACATATGTATTCAGGTCGAGATGTCATACCTCTATTGAGTGGGCATCTTCATTTTTCTTCTGAGATCGGTGGCATCTTCCCTGATGACACAGCAGTTACTGACAAGCTTCTCCACTGGAGAAATAAACATGAACAAATAAGCATCTATCCTGTGTTATCCATCCTGAGTGAACAGCGATCAACTACTTAAACACACCTCCAAACAACTCTATCAACGCCACCAGCAAGCGCCCAGATGCCAAGCGGTCGCCGACCATGCAGGTATATGTAATGATAAAATTACCTGTTATGCCGTAGACGTATTCCTCATCAAAATATTTTATGGCTTTTGCGATGTTTCTTTTCCCGGAAGCATCCGTAGTCTTTGATAAATAGGTTTCGACAAACCCGAACGATAAGAGGGGAACGAGAGACAAATTATGCTTACTCGCAATCTTCGCCGTGTTGTTTACATGTGCGGCGACTTGAGGGCTGCTGAGAGCCCTTACTAGCCTCGCTCTCGATATCGCTGCATTATTCATGAGGCAAAATTAAGCACCCCCAATAGGGCTGTTACATAAGTGTTTCATAATTATAGGTCTGTTACACCGTCCTAGGCCGGCAACAGACTGCTCTGATTTTCTGCCTGTACTGTGTGCAGTAGCATGTTGCAATACCTGGTACAGATCGACGAAGCAGTGAAAAACATACCCCCTAAAATTGATTAAGTTGCTGGGAGTTAATTTCCGCCAGATTCAGAATAAAATCACTTTTTAAACATGGAGCCAATGTTAAGCAAACTAACTATGGTTCAAATTCAGAAATCAATAATCGGATAATTTATCTAGAAACTACACCAAGTTCTCACGAAATCCTTTTATTTGATGTCTTTAACTTTTGAACATAATTTGACACACAGCCGCTAGAATCCGAAATGCCGAATTCTCGATCGCAGAGTAGATCTACAGCGGAACCCCAACCAGCGACTTCCCCTCTAGAGCGACCACATCGTTCCGCTACTACGACCACTTCTTCCACAAACGTTATGATATTGTGCTGTTTGCATGCTCCTCCCCTCAGAACACGATACAAGGAATCTGGCGGGTTGATTCTAATGACCTGCATCGATTAAAAAGGCGCGAATTGCTTAACATTGAGCGGATATGGAATAGTATTTCAACGATATCTACTGTTTTACCTGCCACTTCAACCTGGTATTGATAGCGCTTACTTATTCCTCCAGTCATGACCACCTGGTGTATTTGATTAATTTCACTTATTTTTGATCTTACGTAGACGCAACCAAGTCTCGAATTTGGTGGCAAACGGAGAAGGCTGATAAATGTTTTAGTGTATGCCCGAGGAAACATGTGAACGTGCACGATATCATTCCCATAATTTACTGCGCTGTTATCAAATAAAATGATTTGACCCTTTGCGTTAAGCGTCCTTAGTGCCTAGTTATATAGCGTGTCACTAGCGGCTACTACCTCATAGGCTTAACTTGAATCACGCTCTTGTCTGTAGACAGTTTTGTGACTAGATAAGCGGCGTGTTGTGTCTGATATAAGATGTGGTGTCGGGTCAAAGGGCAGTGGAGACTCTGCAGGGTGCATGGTGAGGTGATAACGCGAGAGAGAGATGACCGACCGAGCATAGAAATGTGTAGATGTGTACGTGTGTGTGAGGGTGAGTATGCATGGTTACATATATATCGAGAAAGGGAGTATATAGAGAGAGAGATATAGAGAGAGAGAGAGAGAGAGAGAGAGAGAGAGAGAGAGATAGAGAGAGAGAGAGAGAGAGAGAGAGAGAGAGAGAGAGAGAGAAATGTCTCTAGAGAGAGAGGTAGAGAGAGAGGAGAGAGAGATACATATAGAGAGATAGGCAGGGAGAGAGAGAGAGAGGTAGAGAGGGAGAGAGAGAGACAGAGAGAGGGAGGGAGAGGGATACAGAGAGAGAGGAGATAGAGCGAGAGAGAGAGAAAGAGGGATAGATAGAGAGATATTAGAGAGAGATAGAGGGGAGATGAGAGATATAGAGGAGGGATACAGAGAGAGAGAGAGATAGAGAGAGATTTCTCTCCTAGATAGAGAGAGAGAGAGGGAGGAGAGAGATCTAGAGAGATCTAGATAGATAGAGAGAGAGATCTCTCTCTAGATATATAAAAGGAGATATATATCTCTATAGATATATCTCTATATAGATCTCTATATAGATATATCTATATATATATATATATATATATATATATATATATCTATATATATCTATCCACTGTCAGTTGATAAATATCGCGCCACGCCCTTCTGTCGAAAATATTTGGAGACAGTTGGACAATATAGGCACGCCTCATTACCAAGAATCACATTTAGGCACTTCTAAGCTTGTCAACACGATGTGTTAAGGGTATTTATTCGCTATGCTGGCTTGTCGTGGATCGTTAAGGATTACTCCAACTTCATATCACAATCAAGTCTGATCTCTCTTTGCATTGTAATACACCTGAAATGATCTCAGGTTTAACACGATGACTTACACTTCTCCATGCGAAGCCAACTGAATTAGTTCTAAATTATTGTACTTCCACCCAAATGTAATTAGCGAATCAGAATAACCATTTCGAAGCATTCTGTCAGTGTATCCTTAAGCTTAGCAAAACTAGCTTTGCAACCTTTAAAAGCCTCACAAAGCGCTCTCTCCAATTGCCTCGCTGCACATGGCCTTGGATTTTAAACATCGACTCAACAAGGAAGCAAATTCACATTTTAAAGTTCATAGCTGCTTGTGTGGGTTCTGTTGGTGGTTGGAATTTGCTATCAAAATGGTACTGCGAAACACCTGGGGCGGGAAACAGTCAACTGGGTGAGTTTGTATGTTTTTATGTGACATCGATTTAAATGTGATAACCGGATAAACAAGAGATTTGTTTGGGCTTCTTCATTTTCTCCTTAGGAAAGCAACTGTTTTAAAAGTGTCAGCGGCAGCAATGTAGGTCAAGTATCTAACTTCACATTTCTTGCAAATCTCACCAAACAGTTTATAGCTACACTAAGAGTTCTCACTCGCGCCTCCTATGAGCCGCGTGTTGTTTTGTCATTGCGTCTCTTGAAACCACATGGAATTCTCTGATTACTTCCGAGGCGTGGTTACATAGACCAATCAGTCGACTCCATATCTTTAACCGACGCTGAGCCCCAGCTGTTGGATCAACAGCGCCATGTGCTTTTGTTGATTTCATGACAGCCTCACTTGGTGACGGGCGTGTAATTACTCATTTTTAGAATCACCACGCTGCTTGTTGGGGCGAGCCCTCTTAGTGTAGCTATAAATTATTTGATCTCACTACTCGCGTGTAGACTGGATCATAATATCGAACAGTGATAGTCATTTTCGTATCTTAATTGGCAGACCTATAAGCTTTCCATTCAATGAAGATGTAAATAGTGGAACATTGAATGTGGATGTTACTACGAATCTAAGATTCCACTCCAGCCCTTTTCATTATTTAACCCCGTAAATCACCATTTTAGATCTTAGTTGTAAGAAAGTGCTCATCGTACCAACATCTGAGCAGAAGCAAGGGCCGTTTAAAACTTGGAATCTAATATTCAACTCACAACAGTCATTGAAGATAAATGTTGATAGTGTGAAAAATGTTTATTTAAACACACGATGGTGGCTTGGTTGCAGACTGATGTATGTTCATCTTGCTGTACTCTTGCTTTGGTTGCCCATTTCATCTATGGTAACTATGGCAACAAATGCCAATATTTTCATATATTGAGTCAGATAAAAACCCTCTGGTCAATAAACAAATGAGAAGTGTCAAGTATTGACTTTTTTTTTAATGTACCAATGCATTATTATAACCGCAAAAGGGGCAGTCAACTAAGCGAGGTTCAGTTGAGCGATGTCCCGCTTGTGAGGCTGCGTTTAGTCTAAAACCGTCTTTGCAAGAAATACAGGAATCCGTTGATGAGATCAGATTCACTGGTGGCGGTCTTGGTGAACAAGAACCCGGTAATATTTATTGATGGATGAATGGGCTATGTCGATTCTGTTTACTGGATTTGATCAATAGTTATGTTGCCTGATAAAACTCAATAGTATTTTAACCAGGTGGCGGACCAAAGTACTACCCAGAAGATTGCAGAGATGTGTACAATCGTGGGTGGAGAGGGTCTGGTGTCTACAACATATACCAGTTCCTGGCAGGACAGCCCTATATTATTCAAGTCTACTGTGACATGGATACAGACGGGGGTGGATGGCTGGTGAGTGCTAAATAGTTCTTTGTCGAAAATAGCATGAGATTGAATTGGAATTTATAATATAAACAATCATTTCACCAACCAGGTATTTCAAAGAAGACAAGATGGGTCCATCAATTTTTACCGTGACTGGATTTCATACAGGAGAGGATTTGGAGATTTAGCAGGCGAATTTTGGCTGGGTAAGATAAAGATCATTACATTGATTAAGATTGCCATCTAAGTAATCATTGTCATTGTACGGCACAATTTCAACCTTGATCTTAACCTGAATATAAACAGATATTTGTTGTATCATTGAACATTGTACATTTCAGGAAATGATTTCATCCACTCTCTCACTGGGTCAAAGCCACAAGAACTGCGAGTGGATTTAACAGATGCTGATGAAATTTCCGCCTTTGCAAAATATGGAGAATTTTATGTTGGTCCCCATTCAACTTTCTTTCAGTTGAATATCAGCGCGTACTCCGGTTCTGCAGGTACGAACTCCTTTCACTATTTTGCTGTGAGCGATATCAATATCAACGCATTGATGACTAGGATGTTTTATAAAGTTTCAGATTCAATCTCGTATGATTACTAATACCTGTTTACGCAGCACAGATCCAGACTTACGGTTTGACGGCCGAATGTGTGTTGCTTAAATGAGAATTTAAGATGCCGCCATCTTAATAAAGTGCTATTGCAGTTTATCCTATTTTGTCAATTAACAAGCTTAATGATGATATCTACAGAGATTGCTTCATAAGTAACTGAAGTATGTATTACAATTGTAGTAGAAAGGGAAAATAATTAAACCGACTCAAACATTAAGTGTGCGTTTTCAAAAGAACTGATAGTCAGCAATGTAGACATCCCATCCTGTTGTGTCAAACAGGTGCACATGATATTTAAATTAAGCTGGACCTTATACTTGGCGGCAATATCTCAAACCAAATAGTAAATGATATGCGGAAGTTCATAACAGAACAACACCGAACAGTTGAATCACATAGCATTGATATTTTGATATTAACTTTGCTTTTAGTACATTATACTTTAGCAAGCTTCATCGACTAAGATTAACTTTGAGCCAATGATATATGACTTCAGGATCCGGTATGATAACTGGAATGCAGTTTACAACTTTTGACGAAGACCATGATACATATGGAAGCAACTGTGCTGTACATTTCCGAGGAGGATGGTGGTTCCGCGATTGCCATGACGGTAACCTGAATGGGTATTATGCCACCCCCGGAAACCAGACGACTCATGCAGACACTGTCACGTGGTATGCATTCCGGGGATTTTATTATTCACTTAAACACACTGAAATGAAAATGAGACCCAAGGAGTAGATTGTTCGGTCACTAATCCTTTGTCCGTATCATTACCACTTAACACAAATTAGTGATTTAGTTATATCTATATGGTCCACTGGTTAATGGCATTTTGCTTTATGTGACCTATTATTACATTATAGGTTTGTAATTATTGGTTTATTAATCAATCAATCAATCAAGCCAACACTATCATAGTGAAGGACACTTTAGCATTGTATATGTGTTTGAAAGAGCACAAAGAGCAAACCAAGACTTCACCTGGTGAGGTTTTCTTGTTAGGTAGTATGCTTATACATTATTATATGGAAGCAGGTTTTGTTACGATAGCGTTTGCATCTCAATAAATGTGTCCTAGTGTTCCATGTCAAATCACGGCATAGTTCGAACTTATGAGTGGTAATTCTCTTGACTCGATTATTTTTGCAACATGGTCCCACAAAGCATGCAAATAATAGACGCTCCCTTAGCAATATATGCATTAATCACTGAATACCCGCTATCTGGTCGACATTCGGAGCGCTTCAGTGACTATCAGCTCGGCCATTGTTGGTTGGATTCGATAAATTATTTAAAGCATGTGTTACCACTCAAATGAATGCTACAGGAAGAAACATATTTTAAGCACCAGTGTGGTGGGGGGGGGGGGGGGGGGGGGGGGGAGGGTGCTCTCTGTAGTTTCCATCGTTTTTAACACAGGGTGCCAAATGGGGCTGTCATGTCATGAAACTCGTCTGGGTGTCATCATTGAAATAATTATAAAACAATCATAATGAATAAGATGGGGTTTGGTGATGATGGAGGGCGTTAGGGGGGAGGTACCAGGCTCAGATTACGCTGTTTGAATGAGGGCTATCCAATAGTGTCATTTTGGCATAGGTTGCCTGAGAAATGTACATCAAAGGTGCACTGGATCAGAGGAACATATCATAGATGGAGCCACCGCTTAATATAACTTGTCTTATAGGGTCACATGACCAAAATGTTAATCACAATCATGCTATTTATAATTATATCACATCAGAGATTGTAACTAAAAAGTAGGTTCGATTCTTCCTCATCAAAACACGTTTGCTTTTGGACCAAGCAGCACGACAGGGTGAAAACCGTCTTGATACGACTGGTTTGTTTACAGGCGGTTTCGTCTTACACATGCCGGCGGTAACAAAGCAACGGTGTTGATTTATATGTTTAATTTGCCTTCGGTCACTAGCATTGTGAAAGAGAAGAGTTACCTGGGTCGCTAAGGGTCACTACGCGCAGTGGCACAACGAAAATCAAACTACTTGTTAACACACCACGCGAACAGATTCTAACAATGTGTCTCACTTCATGCTAATGAATAATTTAGCTCAGCAATGCAATTAAAATTATCAACACGAATAAGTTATCATACCCCTGTGCTAGTGTCATCATACCAACCAATATCTCATTATACATGCTTGTAATCCAAGGCGAAAGGTTTATAGTTTCACACACAGGGATCGCTACCATGAAACCAAGAAAAGCACATCCAACGTCTAGGGGCTTGGCGTCTGTTAAATATATAGATTCATCTGATTAGCTGCAAAGCAACACTCAGCCTGCAGGTGGCGCCTTCACATACCTTCAGCATGCAGACAGATAGATAGACAGACAGGTAGGTAGGTATGTAAGTAGGCAGGCAGGCAGGTAGGCATGTAGGTAGGTAGGTAGGTAGGTAGGTAGGTAGGTAGGTAGGTAGGTAGGTAGGTAAGTAGGTAGGTAGGTAGGTAGGTAGGTAGATAGGTAGGTAGGTAGGTAGGTAGGTAGGTAGGTAGGTAGGTAGGTAGGTAGGTAGGTAGGTAGGTAGGTAGGTAGGTAGGTAGGTAGGTAGGTAGGTAGGTAGGTAGGTAGGTAGATAGATAGGTAGGTAGGTAGGTAGGCATGTTGAGGATTCGACGCACGGTTTATATTGGACATATGACATCCTATATTGGAGATAGTCAGCTGTTGCTTGTCCTTCAAAGAAAAAGACTTGCCCTTCTCCCAAATAGAAGCAATATTTGTCTGACACCTTTGCGGTAAGACAATTGACCATGTGATTTACCCTACAATAAACGACTAACCTTCCCCTAAAGAGAGTCCAAAAAACCGCCCTCATTCCCTTACCCGACCCTCCCCCGCAGACAAAAAGTTAACTTTCCCTAACCATTCGCTTGAAAAATGTTACAGACAGAGTGGTAATGAAGAGGCGATGTGGGGCCAAACAAACAAACATGCAGCACTTTAAGATGCATTTAACTTCACATTATCTTCACATTTAAACCGTGACATAGAAAATCGATATTGATGGACGGTCGACAATCACGGAAAATGATGTTATTCAGTCCAATAGACTGATTGAGGATAACCACGGACTGATGTCAAACATTTATATGGACTGTTTGAAGATGACCACGGACTGATGTCAACCTGTCCAATGGACTGCTTGAGGATCAAAATGAACTTATGTTGAACTGTTCAAGTGACTGTGAGGACGAACGTGATCAACGTCGTTGTCTCGTCTATAATATGTCCAATAACTTATCCGAGCGCAAGTCGATCCATTATCTTGTAGCTTCAAGTTTAGTACAGTCGGCTCAGGACGGCGTATGAACGATAATTAATGGTTATTACCATACAATAACGCACACACTAAGACATTAAGAACTTAATCCATTGATCCGTCTCCATGGCCATACGTCGCCTTAGTTGGAAATTTGATACATCATGTTGGTTTCATCATCCGAAGAGTGCAATAAGAGGGTTCCAGGTGTCACAAATGTAGTCGAAATCAAAAAAAGAGGTTTGCCGATGTTACTGAAAAGAGGTTTGTATACGCAACTTATCACCAAATCAAGTCAGATTAAGGAATGTACACCAAGGTTAAATCCGACAGATTTTCTTATACCCGCTGCAACATTCAGGGTGTCAACTTCTTGTTGAAAGTAGCCCCAATATTTTATTTCATTTACACCATCACTGTTGAGAGATGTTTTTGGATTAACGCTGTGACGTGTTATGTGTGTTACAGGAGTTAACGATGTGATGCTGCTGCTTAAACACATCATGCCTCCTCCCCTGCCAGTAGCTCCTACCAAGCCGCCACTCCAAGATCTTTTGTATGCCCTGTGAATAATATTACTATTGTAAATTATCCATGAACAAAAATAAAACAATTTTAAAATATTTTTGGTTGTTCAGTGTATACTGGTATGTGTCGTACTAAGTAACTTGATAAGACTCTTTGTTTGGGTGAAGTGGAAGATTTCTCTTGGAATTACTTAATTGGGTTGAGTTTGGCATGTTTGCATGTGATGAATTGCCTCGAGTGAAAAGCCTTCATGCATGGTTAAGCATGGTGGCGGGTTGGGGTAATGTGCTAACTAAAAGACCATCTCAGCTGCTGAGCACACAAACCCATAATGTTTGGGTATGAAGATGTTTAATCTTAGTTGTGGCCAATTCATAAGAGCTTCATGACAAAATATTGTTTTAACTTAAAATTTATAATTCACGGATTGCATTATGCTTTTCCAATCGGGCCATAACTGATCTTTCACTCGGTTGACATAATCGACTACGTTATGACATTCTCTCGAGAGACACTCTTTGTGTGGGAAGGGGAAGTCGACGAAGATGATCTGACTGAGATGACCGAACAGACAGCAATCCAACTGGAACAGACACAAAACGACGTCACCTTAATTTGACACGCCAACATGGCTTGATCAGGCGAAAGTTGTATTTAACTAAGCGTCTTTTCATGGACAATAGGGGCATTCACATTCTCGGGTTTCCGTCACGGCCGCCAGGCGGCGATACTGATTTTCCACCGGAAATAGGGGCATTTTTTCCAAAACACAACGCAATACACGACGCGGAAAGTAGAGTTAAACTGTGGTGAATATTCGTCGTTTTATGTTTGATATTGGTGTTATTTTGGATTAATTATTTTGCTGGATTAGCCTTTGCATTGGTATTGAAGTCAGCCACTGCAAACATCATGGCCACAATATGTTTGCAACCACCACCATCTCTGCAAAGAAAGATGAGAAAATAAATAACACATTTTTGTTTATCTTCCACCAAACGACAACACCACAAAACAAAACGCAAAGTTAATATTGAACCATCAAGTCTTCATAGGTATTTAAACATATTAATGAGATATGTGACATATCTGTATTCAACTTTCTTAAGTTAAATAATCAAATTATATAAATTCAGAATTACCCTGTGCACTCACATCCAGCAGACTCTATGGTACCAGATGGGGAGAAGAGAAGCCATACATTGTATGGTTGCTCGGACTGGGACTGCTCCCTTACACATCTCCCTCTCAGATAACAAGCAAGGGATTTCCCCTATCCTTGAGGAAAGTTTTCAGCTGAGGTACTTTCCACTAAGAAGGGGACAGTGATGACATAGTGTAGCAACAGTCACGCACGCTAACATCGAAATGATATCGGGTGAATACTGATGTTCTTGCAGAATACTTCCCGGACGACTAGAGATGAATGTAGTTGGCAACATTTTGGATCACTATTTTATGATAATCTCTGTGTTTGAAAACTATTTCAAATGTGCTCAATGCGCTGTGACAGCGTTCAGATGAACTTTGGCGAAGTTCAGAATACACTTGACACCTTCGGCGACGTCTTTGGTGCCCTCAACAGCTATAGAAACGCGCAACAAGAATGCGCGCAACAACGCAGGAACTTAAAACAGCAACTGGAAAGCGCGAACAAAGCGTTGACAGCTTGACAGGCAGAGAAACATGCCCCCAGTCCCGGTTAAAATCGTTGTGCGCGACGGTAGCCCTCCTAGCGGCCGCGGCGGAAACCCGATAATGTGAAGGCTCCTATTTGTCTAAATGATCAATGTCGTTCAATATTGTATCAAAGTAAGAAACTTTCGCCTGGTAAATCCCCTGGGCCCGACGGATGGCACCCCCGCATCCTCAAGGAATGCTCCTCCGGACTGACCACCCCCCTCAAGAAGTGTTTCGAACTGTCCTTCACTGCTTCCGACTTCCCCGCTGAATGGAGAGTAGGCCATGTCACCCCAATCCATGAGAAGGGCTCCAGGAGATCAACTACCGCCCAGTTAGCCTCACCGCTCTGGGATCGAGGGTTCTCGAGTCAATAATACGTGACGCGATCATTGACCATATGAGCCGAAACAATCTCTTTTCAGATGAACAACATGGTTTTGTGCCAGGCCGCTCCTGCGCAACACAACTCTTATCAATCCTCGAAGCCTGGACCGACGCCCTCGACCATGGCAAGTGCGTCGACTGCATATACCTCGAATTCGCCAAAGCATTCGACTCCGTCCCCCACGGCCGCCTTCTCAGCAAGCTAACAGCTTGCGGCATCGACAGCGCCTGCCACCAATGGATCAAGAAGTTCCTCGCAAATCGGCGCCAGCGAGTAGTAGTCAATGGCCAGCTGTCATCATGGCGTCCTGTGACGAGTGGAATCCCACAGGGATCGGTCCTCGGGCCGGCCCTATTCGTCATCTTCATTAACGACCTCCCAGACTGCACCGTCAACTTCTGCCGCCTCTTTGCCGATGATTCGAAGATAAGCCGCCCCATTGCATCCCAAGCCGACCAGGATAGCATCCAAGACGACATCGACCGAATCGATAGCTGGTCCGCCACATGGCAGCTGCCATTCAACCGCCTCAAATGCAAGGTGCTGCATATTGGTCCGAACAACCCAGGCTACAGTTACCACATGGCACTTCGGCGATCGAGCCCGTACAACATGAACGCGACCTCGGGGTAATCGTTGATGTGGATTTCAAGTTTCGCCATCAGACTGCCACAGCGGCGAAGAAGGCCAGCAGCATCCTCGCTGTCATCAAGAGATCGTTTTACGTTTTGGATGAAGTCTCGCTGCCCCTGCTCCACAAGGCATACGCCCGCCCTCATTTAGAATACTGCTACACAGTGTGGGGGCCCCTACTCAAGACAGACAAAGAATTGATAGAAAGGGTGCAGAGACGAGCCACTAAGCTAGTACCCGGGATAAGGGATTTAAGCTACCTAGATAGGCTACGCCACCTAAAACTCCCAAGCCTCCACCACCGGGGCCGCCGAGGAGACATGATTCAGACCTATAAAATCATGCATGAAATCGATCGATTGCAAATATCTGACTTTTTCCAGCGAGCACCAGTACCAGGTACCCGCGGTCATGCCCTCAAGACTTTCAAGCAACACAGCACCCGCCTATGCAGGACGAACTTCTTCTCTCAGAGAGTGGTATCCGACTGGAACTCTCTCCTCGAGGGTGTGGCCACAGCCCCCTCCGTCAACTCTTTCAAGGCACGCCTTGACAGCCTCTGGACTCCTTGAACTGGAGTGTTAGGAAACCGCTTGGCTTCAACATATAAAATTATTCCAAATATATCAGGCTCATCTCATCTTGCCCATTTCCGCCTCTTTAGAATCTCAACAATGATTTACCTGTGTGATTTGATCTCCAAACATGAATTTCTTGTTGGAGAGAAAGCTAGAAATAGCTCTGATGACATCCCGTCCTAGGCCGGCAACAGACTGCTCTGATTTTCGGCCTATAACGTGTGCAGTAGCACGTTGCAATACCTAGTACAGATCGACAATTAAAGCAGTTAAAAAAATATCCCCTAAAATTGATTAAGTTGCTGGGAGTTATTTTCCGCCAGCTTCAGAATGAAATCACTTTTTAAACATGGAGCCAATATTAAGCAAACTAACTATGGTTCAAATTCAGAAATCAATAATCGGATCATTTATCGAGAAACTCCACCAAGTTCTCACGAAATCCTTTTATTTGATGACTTTAACTTTTGAACATAATTTTACACTCAGCCGCTAGAATTCCTAATGCCGAATTCCCGAGCTCAGAGTAGATCTACAGCGGAACCCCAACCAGCGACTACCCCTTTAGAGCGACCACATCGTTCCGCTACTACGACCACTTCTTCCACAACAAATTCCATGTTCTTCTACCATCTTAAAGTGCCTATCGCACGAAAAATCATGTCATTTTTTTCGCCAGATTACGGAAATATAACCCAGAAGTACCTATTCTGTCTATGTATTAGTCGCCAAAGTGCGCGCTTTCGGATCGAAATTCGTCTTTAAAGATGAATCGAGACGACGAGCTCATGAATAATTAATCTCCCTTACCTGACGTCAAACGCATGGTTGACCTAGATAATGGCCGCCGCAACGTTTTGGCGGGCGCGCTAATTTGAACTGACATTTTATCAAATCTTGGCCTTAACTGATCAGATGCGACGGTTATTGGACCGGTTTGAGTTTATTGATCACATTATGAATTGATTTCAGCGAAGTACCTATAACCGTGCGATAGGCACTTTAATGAAGGCCCTTGACACTGCCCGCTGCTCGCTGGTGAGGCCTTCTCCTAGCTCTAAACCACGATGACGACCTTGGTACGTTATGATATTGTTGCTGTCTGCATGCTCCTCCCCTCTGAACACGCAATCTGGCGGGTTGATTTGAATGACCTGCATTGATTAAAAAGGCGCGAATTGCTTAACATTGAGCGGATATGGAATAGCATTTCAACGATATCTACTGTTTTACCTGCCACTTCAACCTGGTATTGATAGCGTCACTTATTCCTCCAGTCATGACCACCTGGTATTTGATTAATTTCACTTATTTTTTATCTTATGTAGACGCAACCAAGTCTCGAATTTGATGGCAAATGGAGAAGGCTGATCGATGTTTTACTGTATTCCCGAGAAAACATGTGAACGTGCACGATATCATTCCCATAATTTACTGCGCTGTTATTAAATAAAATGATTTGACCCTTTGCGTTAAGCGTCCTTAGTGCCTAGTTATATAGCGTGTCACGAGCGGCTACTACCTTAACTTGAATCACGCTGTAGCCAGTTTTGTGACTAGATAAGCGGCGTGTTGTGTCTGATATAAGATGTGGTGTCGGGTCAAAGGGCAGTGGAGACTCTGCAGGGTGCATGGTGAGAGGTGATAACGCGAGAGAGAGAGAGACCGACCGAGCATAGAATGTGTAGATGGGACGTGGGTGGGGGAGGGGAGGAGTATGCAGGGTTACATATATATCGATAAATTGATGATAGAGATAGAGAGAGAGATATATAGAGATAGAGATAGAGAGAGATAGAGAGAGATAGAGATAGAGAGATATAGATAGAGATATATAGAGAGGATAGAGAAAGGGAGATAAGAGTATAGATAGGAGGGATATATATAGGTATAGAGAGAGACATATAGAGAGAGATAGATATAGAGAGATAGATAGAGAGAGAGGACAGGGATAGAGAGAGAGAGGAGATCCTTAGATAGAGAGATAGATAGAGAGAGGAGAGAGAGAGAGAGAGAGAGAGAGAGATATCTCTAGAGAGATATATATACATCTGTCTATAGAGAGAGATATATAGAGATATATAGAGATATCTAGATCATACAGAGAGATCTCTCTATATCTATATATCTCTATATCTCTCTCTCTCTATATATATATATCTCTCTCTCTATCTCTATATATCTATATATATATATATATATATCTATATCTATATATCTATATATATATATATATATATATATATATATCTCCCCTGTCAGTTGATAAATATCGCGCCACGCCCTACTGTCGAAAATATTTGAGACAGTTGGACAAAATAGGCACGCCTCATTACCAAGAATCACATTTAGGCACTTCTAAGCTTGTCAACACGATGTGTTAAGGGTATTTATTCGCTATGCTGGCTTGTCGTGGATCGTTAAGGATTACTCCAACTTCATATCACAATCAAGTCTGATCTCTCTTTGCATTGTAATACACCTGAAATGATCTCAGGTTTAACACGATGACTTACACGTCTCCATGCGAAGCCAACTGAATAAGTTCAACATTATTGTACTTCCACCCAAATGTAATTAGCGAATCAGAATAACCTTTCCGGAGCATTCTGTCAGTGTATCCTTAAGCTTAGCAAAACTAGCTTTGCAACCTTTAAAAGCCTCACAAAGCGCTCTCTCCAATTGCCTCGCTGCACATGACCTTGGTTTTTAAACATCGACTCAACAAGGAAGCAAATTCACATTTTAAAGTTCATAGCTGCTTGTGTGGGTTCTGTTGGTGGTTGGAATTTGCTATCAAAATGGTACTGCGAAACACCTGGGGCGGGAAACAGTCAACTGGGTGAGTTTGTATGTGACATCGATTTAAATGTGATAACCGGATAAACAAGAAATTTGCTTGTGCTTCTTCATTTTCTCCTTAGGAAAGCAACTGTTTTAAAAGTGTCAGCGGCAGCAATGTAGGTCAAGTATCTAACTTCACATTTCTTGCAAATCTCACCAAACAGTTTATAGCTACACTAAGAGTTCTCACTCGTGCCTCCTATGAGCCGCGTGTTGTTTTGTCATTGCCTCTCTTGAAACCACATGGAATTCTCTGATTACTTCCGAGGCGTGGTTACATAGACCAATCAGTCGACTCCATATCTTTAACCGACGCTGAGCCCCAGCTGTTGGATCAACAGCGCCATGTGCTTTTGTTGATTTCATGACAGCCTCACTTGGTGACGGGCGTGTAATTACTCATTTTTAGAATCACCACGCTGCTTGTTGGGGCGAGCCCTCTTAGTGTAGCTATAAATTATTTGATCTCACTACTCGCGTGTAGACTGGATCATAATATCGAACAGTGATAGTCATTTTCGTATCTTAATTGGCAGACCTATAGCTTTCCATTCAATGAAGATGTAAATAGTGGAACATTGAATGTGGATGTTACTACGAATCTAAGATTCCACTCCAGCCCTTTTCTTTATTAAACCCCGTAAATCACCATTTTAGATCTTAGTTGTAAGAAAGTGCTCATCGTACCAACATCTGAGCAGAAGCAAGGGCCGTTTAAAACTTGGAATCTAATATTCAACTCACAACAGTCATTGAAGATAAATGTTGATAGTGTGAAAAATGTTTATTTAAACACACGATGGTGGCTTGGTTGCAGACTGATGTATGTTCATCTTGCTGTACTCTTGCTTTGGTTGCCCATTTCATCTATGGTAACTATGGCAACAAATGCCAATATTTTCATATATTGAGTCAGATAAAAACCCTCTGGTCAATAAACAAATGAGAAGTGTCAAGTATTGACTTTTTTTTTAATGTACCAATGCATTATTATAACCGTAACAGGGGCAGTCAACTAAGCGAAGTTCAGTTGAGCGATGTCCCGCTTGTGAGGCTGCGTTTAGTCTAAAGCCGTCTTTGCAAGAAATACAGGAATCCGTTGATGAGATCAGATTCAATGGCGGCGGTCTTGGTGAACAAGAACCCGGTAATATTTATTGATGGATGAATGGGCTATGTCGATTCTGTTTACTGGATTTGATCAATAGTTATGTTGCCTGATAAAACTCAATAGTATTTTAACCAGGTGGCGGACCAAGGTACTACCCAGAAGATTGCAGAGATGTGTACAATCGTGGGTGGAGAGAGTCTGGTGTCTACAACATATACCAGTTCCTGGCCGGACAGCCCTATGTTATTCAAGTCTACTGTGACATGGATACAGACGGGGGTGGATGGCTGGTGAGTGCTAAATAGTTCTTTGTCGAAAATAGCATGAGATTGAATTGGAATTTATAATATAAACAATCATTTCACCAACCAGGTATTTCAAAGAAGACAAGATGGGTCCATCAATTTTTACCGTGACTGGATTTCATACAGGAGAGGATTTGGAGATTTAGCAGGCGAATTTTGGCTGGGTAAGATAAAGATCATTACATTGATTAAGATTGCCATCTAAGTAATCATTGTCATTGTACGGCACAATTTCAACCTTGATCTTAACCTGAATATAAACAGATATTTGTTGTATCATTGAACATTGTACATTTCAGGAAATGATTTCATCCACTCTCTCACTGGGTCAAAGCCACAAGAACTGCGAGTGGATTTAACAGATGCTGATGAAATTTCCGCCTTTGCAAAATATGGAGAATTTTATGTTGGTCCCCATTCAACTTTCTTTCAGTTGAATATCAGCGCGTACTCCGGTTCTGCAGGTACGAACTCCTTTCACTATTTTGCTGTGAGCGATATCAATATCAACGCATTGATGACTAGGATGTTTTATAAAGTTTCAGATTCAATCTCGTATGATTACTAATACCTGTTTACGCAGCACAGATCCAGACTTACGGTTTGACGGCCGAATGTGTGTTGCTTAAATGAGAATTTAAGATGCCGCCATCGTAATAAAGTGCAATTGCAGTTTATCCTATTTTGTCAATTAACAAGCTTAATGATGATATCTACAGAGATTGCTTCATAAGTAACTGAAGTATGTATTCCAATTGTAGTAGAAAGGGAAAATAATTAAACCGACTCAAACATTAAGTGTGCGTTTTCAAAAGAACTGATAGTCAGCAATGTAGACATCCCATCCTGTTGTGTCAAACAGGTGCACATGATATTTAAATTAAGCTGGACCTTATACTTGGCGGCAATATCTCAAACCAAATAGTAAATGATATGCGGAAGTTCATAACAGAACAATACCGAACAGTTGAATCACATAGCATTGATATTTTGATATTAACTTTGCTTTTAGTACATTATACTTTAGCAAGCTTCATCGACTAAGATTAACTTTGAGCCAATAATATATGACTTCAGGATCCGGTATGATAACTGGAATGCAGTTTACAACTTTTGACGAAGACCATGATACATATGGAAGCAACTGTGCTGTACATTTCCGAGGAGGATGGTGGTTCCGCCATTGCCATGACGGTAACCTGAATGGGTATTATGCCACCCCCGGAAACCAGACGACTCATGCAGACACTGTCACGTGGTATGCATTCCGGGGATTTTATTATTCACTTAAACACACTGAAATGAAAATGAGACCCAAGGAGTAGATTGTTCGGTCATTAATCCATTGTCCGTATCATTACCACTTAACACAAATTAGTGATTTAGTTATATCTATATGGTCCACTGGTTAATGGCATTTTGCTTTATGTGACCTATTATTACATTATAGGTTTGTAATTATTGGTTTATTAATCAATCAATCAATCAAGCCAACACTATCATAGTGAAGGACACTTTAGCATTGTATATGTGTTTGAAAGAGCACAAAGAGCAAACCAAGACTTCACCTGGTCAGGTTTTCTTGTTAGGTAGTATGCTTATACATTATTATATGGAAGCAGGTTTTGTTACGATAGCGTTGGCATCTCAATAAATGTGTCCTAGTGTTCCATGTCAAATCACGGCATAGTTCGAACTTATGAGTGGTAAGTCTCTTGACTCGATTATTTTTGCAACATGGTCCCACAAAGCATGCAAATAATAGACGCTCCCTTAGCAATATATGCATTGATCACTGAATACCCGCTATTTGGTCGACATTCGGAGCGCTTCAGTGACTATCAGCTCGGCCATTGTTGGTTGGATTCGATAAATTATTTAAAGTATGTTTTACCATTCAAATGAATGCTACAGGAAGAAACATATTTAAAGCACCAGTGTGGTGGGGGGGGGGGGGAGGGTGCTCTCTGTAGTTTCCATCGTTTTTAACACAGGTGCCAAATGGGGCTGTCATGTCATGAAACTCGTCTGGGTGTCATCATTGAAATAATTATAAAACAATCATAATGAATAAGATGGGGTTTGGTGATGATGGAGGGCGTTAGGGGGGGGGGGAGGTACCAGGCTCAGACTACGCTGTTTGAATGAGGGCTATCCAACAGTGTCATTTTGGCATAGGTTGCCTGAGAAATGTACATCAAAGGTGCACTGGATCAGAAGAATATATCATAGATGGAGCCACCGCTTAATATAACTTGTCTTATAGGGTCACATGACCAAAATGTTAATCACAATCATGCTATTTATAATTATATCACATCAGAGATTGTAACTAAAAAGTAGGTTCGATTCTTCCTCATCAAAACACGTTTGCTTTTGGACCAAGCAGCACGACAGGGTGGAAACCGTCTTGATACGACTGGTTTGTTTACAGGCGGTTTCGTCTTACACATGCCGGCGGCAACAAAGCAACGGTGTTGATTTATATGTTTAATTTGCCTTCGGTCACTAGCATTGTGAAAGAGAAGAGTTACCTGGGTCGCTAAGGGTCACTACGCGCAGTGGCACAACGAAAATCAAACTACTTGTTAACACACCACGCGAACAGATTCTAACAATGTGTCTCACTTCATGCTAATAAATAATTTAGCTCAGCAATGCAGTTAAAATTATCAACACGAATAAGTTATCATACCCCTGTGCTAGTGTCATCATACCAACCAATATCTCATTATACATGCTTGTAATCCAAGGCGAAAGGTTTATAGTTTCACACACAGGGATCGCTACCATGAAACCAAGTCTGTTAAATATATAGATTCATCTGATTAGCTGCAAAGCAACACTCAGCCTGCAGGTGGCGCCTTCACATACCTTCAGCATGCAGACAGATAGATAGACAGACAGGTAGGTAGGTATGTAAGTAGGCAGGTAGGTAGGTAGGTAGGTAGGTAGGTAGGTAGGTAGGTAGGTAGGTAGGTAGGTAGGTAGGTAGGTAGGTAGGTAAGTAGGTAGGTAGGTAGGTAGGTAGGTAGGTAGGTAGGTAGGTAGGTAGGTAGGTAGGTAGGTAGGTAGGTAGGTAGGTAGGTGGATAGGTAGGTCGGTGGGGGGTGGTGGGGGTGGGTGTGTGGGTGCGTGGATGCGTGGGTGTGTGTGGGTGTGTGGGTTGGTAGGTAGGTAGGTAGGTAGGTAGGTAGGTAGGTAGGTAGGAAGATAGGTAGGTAGGTACGTGGATGCGTGGGTGTGTGTGGGTGTGTGGGTTGGTAGGTAGGTAGGTAGGTAGTGGGTAGGTGGGTAGGTGGGTAGGTAGGTAGGTAGGTAGGTAGGTAGGTAGGTAGGTAGGTAGGTAGGTAGGTAGGTAGGTAGGTAGATAGGTAGGTAGGTAGGTAGGTAGGTAGGTAGGTAGGTAGGTAGGTAGGTAGGTAGGTAGGTAGGTAGGTAGGTAGGTAGGTAGGTAGGTAGGTAGGTAGGTAGGTAGGTAGGTAGGTAGGTAGGTAGGTAGGTAGGTAGGTAGGTAGGTAGGTAGGTAGGTAGGTAGGTAGGTAGGTAGGTAGGTAGGTAGGTAGGTAGGTAGGTAGGTAGGTAGGTAGGGGTAGATAGGTAGGTTAGGTAGGTAGGTAGGTAGGTAGGTAGGTAGGTAGGTAGGTAGGTAGGTAGGTAGGTAGGTAGGTAGGTAGGTAGGTAGGTAGGTAGGTAGGTAGGTAGGTAGGTAGGTAGGGTAGGTAGGTAGGTAGGTAGGTAGGTAGGTAGGTAGATAGGTAGGTAAGTAGGTAGGTAGGTAGGTAGGTAGGTAGGTAGGTGGGTAGGTAGGTAGGTAGGTAGGCATGTTGAGGATTCGACGCACGGTTTATATTGGACATATGACATCCTATATTGGAGATAGTCAGCTGTTGCTTGTCCTTCAAAGAAAAAGACTTGCCCTTCTCCCAAATAGAAGCAATATTTGTCTGACACCTTTGCGGTAAGACAATTGACCATGTGATTTACCCTACAATAAACGACTAACCTTCCCCTAAAGAGAGTCCAAAAAACCGCCCTCATTCCCTTACCCGACCCTCCCCCGCAGACAAAAAGTTAACTTTCCCTAACCATTCGCTTGAAAAATGTTACAGACAGAGTGGTAATGAAGAGGCGATGTGGGGCCAAACAAACAAACATGCAGCACTTTAAGATGCATTTAACTTCACATTATCTTCACATTTAAACCGTTGCATAGAAAATCGATATTGATGGACGGTCGACAATCACGGAAAATGATGTTATTCAGTCCAATAGACTGATTGAGGATAGCCACGGACTGATGTCAAACATTTATATGGACTGTTTGAAGATGACCACGGACTGATGTCAACCTGTCCAATGGACTGCTTGAGGATCAAAATGAACTTATGTTGAACTGTTCAAGTGACTGTGAGGACGAACGTGATCAACGTCGTTGTCTCGTCTATAATATGTCCAATAACTTATCCGAGCGCAAGTCGATCCATTATCTTGTAGCTTCAAGTTTAGTACAGTCGGCTCAGGACGGCGTATGAACGATAATTAATGGTTATTACCATACAATAACGCACACACTAAGACATTAAGAACTTAATCCATTGATCCGTCTCCATGGCCATACGTCGCCTTAGTTGGAAATTTGATACATCATGTTGGTTTCATCATCCGAAGAGTGCAATAAGAGGTTTCCAGGTGTCACAAATGTAGTCGAAATCAAAAAAAGAGGTTTGCCGATGTTACTGAAAAGAGGTTTGTATACGCAACTTATCACCAAATCAAGTCAGATTAAGGAATGTACACCAAGGTTAAATCCGACAGAGTTGCGTAACACAGAGCATTGATATTTTGCAAGAATGCAGCGACTTTGTTGGTGAGGTGAACTGCAGTCGACAGTGACCGCCAGGCAATAAACACACTATGAATCTAGCTGAGTGCGATGCTGCAGATTTGACGCGCGACATCTGGCGGCTCAGAGTCCCCTCTCCCCTTTCCCTTTCACATGACACCCAGTTTTCTCCCGTCACGCAGGCGCAATTTCCCTCTAGGTTGAGAGCACCTTAACGGGCAACGTTCCAAAGCGTGTATATCGAGTCAGGCGCGAGTAGTACCCCATGTCCACGTGCGCCGGCTAAATGGTAAGCGTCAATTTTTCATGGCTACGGTTCCGCTCTTGTCGTCATATCACATGCTGTGAGATGGGCGGGGTTATTGACTGACGGGAAATGGAGAACAAAAGACGGTATGTATGTCTGTTTGTCTACCGGGGTCTATCAGTATGTATGCAAGTCTATCTGTCTGTCTTTCTGTTTGTCCGTCTGTATATATGTATGTATATATGCATATATGTATGTATGCATGTATGTATGCATGATTGTAAGCATGTACGTACGTACGTATGTACGTATGTACATATGTACGTACGTACGTACGTACGTACGTACGTATGTATGTATGTATGTATGTATGTATGTATGTATGTATGTATGTATGTATGTATGTATGTATGTATGTATGTATGTATGTATGTATGTATGTATGTATGTATGTATGTATGTATGTATGTATGCATGTATGTATGTATGAATATATGCATGCATGTTACTAATCTTAACTAATTGTACAGTGATATAAAATTCAATTGATCCAGTAAAAAAATTCTTGGAACCTCCCAGCATATCCAGCCAAGACATTTCGCCAAGAACCAAGTGAGGTTATATTAACTGTGGAATACCTGCTCTTGTGATCGTTGGGCGAATTTTCGGTGCTCTCGACCCTAAGCCCTCAGCAAATAAAGGTACCATTATTGATTGGTTGTGAGGAAATACCAAAATGAGCCTAGCTGGGGTTGAGAGCGTAGTGTGGATGTGTATATATATGTATATATTTAGATATACATAGATATGTATGTATCTATATATTAATATATGTATTGTAAATAGTGTTTGTATATGTGTATTTCTTTGTTCTGATCCAGACGATAATTGTGAGGTGAATTTTGTCCGATAATGTCACAGGCACGAGGTGACACTTACATTGATCAGTATCTACATTCATACTCATCAATATCTACAGATTCTGTTTTATCTCTGAGTATATTCTTCTAAGTCAAACATGAATCTAATCAATTAAGTGCATAATTTTAGCGTCCAGGTCAAGAAGCAGATTACCCGAAGAAAGGGGAAACAGGACACTTTGTCAAGATTGGGTAAAAAGGATTCCATTGATGACAGCATGAAAGGTCGACTGAGTGCACGAATGGGTTAAGAAATGAGTAATCAACCACCAAATGACAACATGACTTAGGGAGGAAGCGGATGACTAAGTGTGGGAACTTAAGTGTGAGTGATGAGGGAGTGATCGAGTTAACTAGTGAGTTAATGAGTAGTTAAATGGGTAGTTAGGTATGAGTGAGGGTCAAGTAAGTCATTGTGATTTACTTAGCAACAGCGTGATAGTCAGTCCACATCACACTGGTTGATCTGTGACAGACGGGACCTCATCATTTACAAGGCTTGAGCAGAGGGACGAAGTCTGCTGACGTTTACAACGTAGAGCTTATAATGAATATGGCCGCTGCTTAAATACTTTTTATAGAAAAGTATAGAATAAAATAGAATAGAATTTATTCACTTGCAGCAACGGCAACTCATCGATACTGATTAAAAAAACAAATAAACAACAAATCCAGTGCTGCAAGTAGGGACAATGTAGCCAGGGTCTGTCTTCCCATTGTCCCTAAGTAGTCCCTGCACAAAACAGTCTTACGACAACGATGCTAGTGACCACAATTACTGAACGGGGGCGGGAGCAGGGGGCTGGCAACAAATATCCACAAGCTACCAGACCGGGGTGACTGACATTTCATTAAGGCGCACATAAGTACAAATATAAGCTACATTAACAGGTATATAAACATATTGTAGAATATGAAAATAAACAATTTGCATACATTTTGCATACATTTCATTAAGGCGCACATAAGCACAAATATAATCTACATTAAAAGGTATATAAACATATTGTAGAATATGAAAATAAACAATTTGCATACATTTTGCATACATTTCAGTTATACATGTATATGTGTGAATATATATATGATAGTATACGGTCACGTGCATGACACAAAACATAATACAATATTAAGTAAGTTTAATATATATGCGAGTAACTCGTGTAACAAATCAGAGGGTTGAACATTACAGACTACAATCCGCACACTTAATATTGTTGCACTGTACAATATTCAGGTAGGTAGACATGCTGTTTCGGACGCTTTTTTTAAAATGTGAGATGGACGACGTAGTGGCGTCATTGGAACACCATTTGTTCCATAATCGGGGAAAACTACGCAAGGGTAGTCTGTCTGCAAAATGTGTTTTAGAGGGTGGTACATATAACAGTTTGGAATTTCGCATTTCATATTTGCATTTTATTTCATAGTTTCGATGAAAACAGTCGTTAAACGATGCAGACAATTGGTGGTTATTAAGTTCGTTCATAAATACGGCAACGTGATATTCGTATAAGTGTTTCAGTTTCAGTATACCACAAGGCCTGAACAGGGGATCTGTGTGACTGTTATAGGAGGATTTATTTATGTAACGTATGGCGCGTTTTTGGAGAAGTTACGTTTTTTTAGTACAGAGTCCCGTGCATTACCCCATGCCAGGACGCCGTATGTTATGTATGGGTGCACCATAGTGAAGTAAAGAGTACGCAAGGCTGATTGGGGGAGTATGTATTTGACTTGTTTGATAGCGAATAGAGCGCGAGAGAGTTTAGTTTAGATGTACATGGCATGTGGTTTCCATGATAGGTGCTCGTCAATAAATATACCAAGAAACTTGTAAGCTTCTTCGGGTTGTCCTGCACCTACTCTTGCAACGCATTGACCATTGATTTTCAGAACATGATCATTCATGTTTATGTCGAGCTGGGTTTTGTCGACTTTGAAGACGTGATGATTTAACAACACAAACGACGTTGTAGGGCCGAAAGGATGAAATATATTTTTATTCGTCTTAAGACAGGATAACTCCTTTATTTAATAAACGTGGCCGAAAAGGATGATACTGTAATATGGTCGGGGGTCCGTCCTGTTAGCGTGTGTTCCCTGCCTTTTATATCCTGTTACTTTTGGGGGCTGAGCCCCATCGGCGAGTGCTATTGGCTGAGACGCTTCTAGCATGATCACCAATGAGGTCGCCCCTTAATGAGGTAGTTAAGTCGGGCTTAAGGAATAACTGACGGGTAACATGCTTTAATTAAGTAAAACTGTTTACGACATTTATGTTTGCTAATTTATAAGTTGGTCTAAATACAATATATTTAGTTTTTTTTGGTATTGAGAAATAACTTATTGGCACAAAACCAGTCATGTAATTTTCCAAGTGCATCATTAGCCGTACAAAAGAGAGTATTGAGGTCACAAGAAGAAGTCAGTCGTGCAGTATCGTCCGAAAACGAGAGAAGGTCTGCTGGGCATGACATAGATAAGTCATTGACGTATAATAGGAAAAGAAGCAGGCCGAGTATTGACCCTTGAGGGACTCCGCTCTTTATTGGTTGCATTATGGATTTGTGTTCATCGACTTCTGTGTATTGAAATCGATCGGTTAAGTAGCTTTTGAACCATGTAAGCGCTATCCCCCTTATCCCAAGTCTAGACATTTTTTCCAAGAGTATACCGTGGTCTATCATATCAAAGGCTTTGGAAAGATCACAAAATACTGCGAGTGTATACTATTTTGGCGAACTATTGGATGAAATATCGTATTTTTTAAGTAACTGTAAAATGGGATGAACTGTACAGTGATATTTTCTAAAGCCATATTGATGTTCATATAGTATGCTATGAGTATTTAAGAAATTAATAATTCTATGGTACAACAATTTTTCAAGAAGTTTAGAAAATGCAGGCAATAGGCTTATAGGGCGGTAGTTATCCATTTGACATGGGTCGGATGACTTGTGGATTGGGAATTCTTTTGCAGTTTTTAAGGGATTGGTTGAAGATATAGGTCAAGGGAAGCACAATTTGTTGTATAGATTCTTTTACAATCTTTGTAGTTATGTCGTCATGCCCTGAACTTTGTTTTGGCTTTAAGTTGTTGGCCACTGCAATCAGTTCATGTGGTTTAATGGGTTCAATGAATACACTTTGCGCGGGGCTATTAATGAAATAATCTGAAAAGTGTTTATTAGTATCCGGTAAGTTATCATACAAATTGCAACTTATGTTTGCAAAGAAGTTGTTAAACTCATTGGCGATCGTTGATTTATCTGTAATGTTATGTTTATCGATGACTCTCGATCTTGGAAACTGGGGTTTGTTTGTTGCGTTTCCCATTGCCTGTTTTAGTACGGCCCACGTTTCTTTTATATTGGATTTATGTTCATTAATCAATTTAACATAGTAGTCTTTCTTTTGCTGCCGTTTTTTCGGTTATACGTGTTATTGTATTGTTTATATTTGTAAGTGTTATGAACATCCGGTTTGGTTTTCATCAATTTATAAAGCTTATTTTTACGTCGGGATGATTTGATTAAGCCAAAAGTCATCCAGGGTTCACGAATGACTTTTCTATTTGTCTTTGTTTCAGGTTGTACTGGAAAGGCTTGATCGTAAGCTGATTTATATTCCTGCAAGAAATGATCATATGCTTGTGAAGGACATTTGTGATGATAAGCTCTGGAAAAATCAATATTTACCAGGGAATTCTTGAACGTGCTTATTCCTCCCGGCGTAAAGGTTCTGCACATTTTTCTGGGGGGAACGGCCCTTTCAACTTTGTGAATTGCAATGTGAAATGTTCCAAAGTGGTCAGCTAAGTCGGTGATGATTATTCCTGACTTACTTTGGGTTGATAAGTCGTTTGAATATATATGGTCAATAAGAGTGGCTGAGGTGTTGGTTACCCTTGTTGGTTTAGTAATTGTTGGTACAAAGCCTATGGCAAAAACATTGTCCACAAATTTATTGGTTTTACCGTGAGTCCGGTATTTAAGTAAATCTATGTTCAAGTCCCCCATTATTATACATTTTTTGTGTTCAGCATTGATTAGTTCCATAAGTTCAAGGATGGTTTTGGCGGATACATCAAATACTTTGGGGGTTGAGTTTGGTCTGCATATCAAACCAAGTATTTCTTTTGTTTTGAATACAGTTTCATATTCTACAAAGAGCGTTTCGATGACATGAGGAATAAAAACTGACAAATCTTCCCGTATTCGGAAAGTAATGTGATCCTTTATAAATAAACCTACTCCTCTAAAATCATATGTACGATTGCGGGATATGAGGCTATGGTATCCCGGAAGCATCAATCTATTTTCATCCTTGCAGTTGTACAATTCCGTTACACCTAAAAATTCGAATGCAAATGTTTTACCATGGAGATAACATATTAATTCTTTAAAGGTCTCCCTATTGGCTGATAATCCTCGACAGTAAACATAAAAATATGCTAGGTTATTTAGATAATTATTGCTTAGCTCTAGATAACATTTAGGTTCATAGTATTTACACGTATTAGTTTGGTTATTAATTGGAGAGTCATAGAGATCATCAATGAGATCATAAGAATTGTAGATGGAAGGAAAATCAAGGTTAGCGTCATCCCCAGTCTAGCTAGCAGCGATGTCAGCCATCAGTATATATCATCCCTAACCCCCAGCCCTTAAATATGTGGACAATATGTGGAATAGAAACATTTTTAAGTTCATGAACAGATACACATAGAGTAGTCACAAGTATAAGAATAGTGCAAGTAAAATAACAATACGCATACAGGGGTAATATGAGGGTGCTCATAATGTTAGTGAAAAAAATACGAATGAAATAACTTATGATTGTACTCCCCATGATGGGTGATAGTGATCACATTTCTCTCGATTGTGTAGAGGAGTAGTCTGACTCAGAATAAGTCACATGTTCTCGCAGAACTTGATATAGTCCGCATTTGAAACAATCCTTTCTATCGCACTGGTGTGCAGTTTAATAAATATGGTTCCGTCATGGGTCCAAGTATCTTGAATTTTGTCTTTTTTCTTTAACAATCTGCACTTGTATGCCAACTCACTTCTTTGTCTGGTAAGGTTTTCATTGATATAATGTCTTGTATTTTTAAGCCGAAATCTTTTCGACATGACGTCTGCCTTTTTGTTGTAAGTCACAAATTTGATCAGAATATCTCGGTGTTTTCCAGTTTGCTTTTTCCCAACGCGGTGGTATCGATCTATGTCTCTGTCTATATCCATGTGGATCTCGAGCTTTTCTTTTATCAGATTGATGGGGTTAATATCCGAGTTTTCCTCCACTCCTGATATTCTGATTGAGTTTCTTCGATCGTATTGCTCCAAGTGGTCTAATCGATTGGTAAGTGAGTCATTAGTTTCTTGAAGTTCTTTAATTTGGGCGTCCTTTTCTTTCAGTTTAGATTCGAACAGCGCTTGTATAGAAGCGTCCTGGGCTTTAAATAAAGCTATCAGTACGTCAATGTTTATTGGCATTGACTTGTCAATTTGCCTTACGGCCTGATCAAATGGATCAGTGGTTTCCAAACCCGTTTCTTCACCTGCTGGCTTGCTTAGCGCATCACAGGGCGTGGCTGTTCCCTGGCCGGCTTATTGGTTATGTTTGACCATTGTTTCCAATTGTCTTTTGGGAGTTATATCCAGTGATTAGTGTATAGTTTTGCTTTTCAGTGCAACCTATGTATCTTTATAAATTTCTCCTCTTCGTCTTGGGTAGATTCACTATTCCATCACGGGGAAAAAAGCGAAGTTTAGTAGAGCCTCTCTTTTATTACAAACTGCATCGAGATACGTTATGATCTTTCATTATAAACTGTTTACGCCCTCAAAAGGTCGTCCTGTGCGCTTTAAAGGAATGTAGAGATGTTGTTTTCTTCGTCATAACCAATGACACTTCATCACTCACCTGAATTGAATAGAGGCGTGGTTATCAACTGACATTAACGACTTATAGCACATGATTAATAAAGATGAGGCGGAAAAGAAGTCACGACTTCTTGCAGTCCGTCGTGTGTTGGGCGTAGTATAGTTTTCAGCAAAAATGAGATATATCGAGTGCTTAGGCCCATCATTGATATAGAATGGAATTTTTATTTCGTATGTTATTCAACTATTCACGTTTGTCCACATAGCACATCCAATCGAGACTTCGATATATTTACAAGGAGAAAGGAGGAGCGTTTTATCACATGAGTGCCTATGCTCTGTTGTGTGAGCTTCATGAAACTCTTTTCATCGGCACATAAACCGACGGTGACGAAATCGTCAACGCGTTGGCCATAGGCCAATATCTGAGGTCATCACATAGTATAAGCAGCTGTGTTTTCAAAGTTACTCACAATGACTAAATTACCATCGCTTTGTTGCTAAGTTCATCATGATAACTACTTACTGACTATCGCTGTCGTGTATGTATAAGTGTATATGCAAGTATATATATATATATATATATATATATATATATATATATATATATATATATATATATATATATATATATATATATATGTTTATATATATATATATATATATATATATATATATATATATATATATCGATATATATAGAAATATATATATCCACATGCATACATACATACATACATGCATACATCCATACACACACATACATACATACATACATACATACATACATACATACATACATACATACATACATACATACATACATACATACATACATACATACATACATACATACATACATACATACATACATACATACATACATACATACATACATACATACATACATACATACATACATACATACATACATACATACATACATACATACATACATACATACATACATACATACATACATACATGCGTACATACATACGTACGTACGTACGTACATACATACATACATACATACATACGTACATACATACGTACGTACATACATACATACATACATACATACATACATACATACATACATACATACATACATACATACATACATACATACATACATACATACATACATACATACATACATACATACATACATACATGCTAATTGCATCTTCATTGAATGGAACACAACATATCTGCAAATTAAGATGTGATAATGACTATCGCCGTTCGATATTATGATCCGATCAAAACGCTTCCAGTGACATCAAAGACTTAATAGCTACGCATGGAGCATATCTACACGCAATGACAAAAACACTTTGAATTGCATGCACTAAAAATGCAAGGTTTTCTTCTCAACAATCGTACCAACATCTGAGCATGGCACATTTAAAACTTTGGCTATTATTTTCAATTAAAAACAGTCAATGAAGATGGGAACATTGGATTTAAACACACGATGATGGTTTGGTTGCAGACAGACGTATATTCATCTTGCCGTACTCTTGTTAACTTGGCGAATTCGCATTCGCCAAGTTATGGCGATCACCCCGGTTTGTATGTTTGTATGTATGTATGTATGTATGTATGTTTATATGTTTGTTAACACTTTTTTTGTTTCGCGATACAGGTCGCAGTTTTTGAAATTTTCCAATTTTTTTTTCACCAATCGTTAGGCGTGAATGATGCGCAGAACCGAGAGGTTTTGTTTTGACCTTGACCCAAAACTAAGGTCAGGGTCATTGAATAAGTGAAAAACTAGTACCTCGAATAACTCCGTTATTAATGGTCCGATCGTTACAAACGTTACACCATCGTGTAGCTCATTCAAATTGCAAACTTTTTCTAAATACATATACGGCGATCCAACCAATGGTTTTCCCAAGCGTCTAAGGTCGAAAAAAAGTGGTATCGGTCCAAATGGCAACAAAAGTTTCATGAATATGTTGAGCGCCTATCAGATATCATTTGTTGTGATCCGCGATACAGGTCGCAATTTTGGAAATTTTCCAATTTTTTCTTCGCCCATCGCTAGGCGCTAATAAGACGCAGAACCGAGAGGTTTTGTTTTGACCTTGACCGAAAAGTAAGGTCAAGGTCATTGAATAAGTGAAAAATTAGTACCTCAAATAACTCCGTAAATAATAGTCGGATCGTTACAAAATTTACACCATCGTGTAGCTCATTCAAATTGCAAACTTTTTCTAATGACATATACGGCGATCCAACCAATGGTTTACCCAAGCGTCTAAGGTCGAAAAAACGTGGTATCGGTCCAAATGGCAATATAAGTTTCATGAATATTTTGAGCGCCTATAAAATCGTCAATACATGTCCGATGGTAATAAAATTTGGTTCACATGTTCTCCGCAACATACCAAGACGTGTCCTAAAAAATCATGAATATCGATGACGTCACTTTCGGTTACAATAGCATCAAAGTTTTCAAAAAATGACACAAGTTCAATGCTCAATACGTCCATACTTTAGAGTTCCATTTTTAAACAGTTTAGATATTCTGAAAGTGTAATGTAATTGTAAACTTTTTCTAAATATACTTAGTTGTAAATAATGCATTGTTAAAAAAATTGTAGTAGGTCGAAAATTTCTGGTAACCAAAATCTCTCAACTTATTTATTTCGCAATAAATTCACTAATTATCTTCCGATCGTAAGAAAATTAACATTTTCTGAAAGCTGATACAATTGCCAAACTTTGATTGTCGACATATGCTATCAAAATATTCGTCGTTTTCAAAGCGCGTTGAGTTGAAAAAAAAACAAATTTCACTCAGTCAATTTTCGTCAAATTTTCGATTGCTAACAAAAATCGTAAATATCAGTTCTATAGTCATAAAAAACTGCTCAGCTGTTGTCATCGTCAGCACGAATCGTGTTCTATTGAAATTAGATGAAATAATTGTTGTGGCACGAAAATTCGGAAAAAAAATTATGTCCGTGTACTGGATTTGAACACCGGCCTCTGGCATGGAAGTCTAAAACTGCGCCGCTACGCCACGCGGCCTAGCACACTGAACTGTATTGTCATATAAATCTCATGAATATAACAGGTGCCAACAACAGCTAAACGCTCAACATGATTGATAAATCCATAGTAATTTTGTTAATTATAGGTTGATACGGATTTTTTATTGCTTAATGTTGTTTGGCTTCTGAATGAATGTTTAAGGTTGATAGTTTCACAAAGGTCGCCGCTGCTGTCAGCTCGCTTTGCGTAAAGCCGGCAAGCAGCAATACGGACAAGTCCCGGGGGGGGGGGGCCCTTAATAGTATAGAGGTAGTACATATGTGCCGCGCGACGGGGTATGTTTTTTCGGCCTCATGACTTGTACGACGGGTTTTTTGGCCTCATACTTGTACGACGGGGTATGTTTTTGAGCTTCAATCTGTACGAGGGGTTATACATTCGCATAATACCTTGTACAACGGGGTATGCTTTTGGCCATTTTGACCTTGTACGACGGGTGCGGGTTTTCGAGGTCCCGCGGCACACCTCTATCCAGAATAAGGCCAAGTGCCCCCACCCCCCCCCCCCGGGGGGACCAGTCCAATTCACTGTAAAAATGAATGTCCTCTAAAAAAATTTGCATATCGATGCAACACACAGCAAACGAAACCATGCCAGTCAATACTTCTTTATCACCATTGGTTATCGATGGTTCCCATTAGACATCATAACGATGATAACGTACCTTATGATTTTTCATTTCCCTCTCGTGCTACACAAACAAGAGGCCCATAGATACATGGGGGAACTTTGAGGCCCATGGGTAAATGGGGGAACTTGGCGAACTGCATAAGGAATATTTTAAAATCGGCCATCTAATTCATCTTATTGTATATATTATAACGTAATGACGATTTGCACGTTATGATTTTTCATTTCCCATGAATCACTTTGCAATCATAATGATTTTCAACATAAGAGGCATGATAACTTAGGTAATTTTTGGCCGATTTTGGCCAATTTTGGCCCGATTTAGAAATTGTTGCAATTGTTTGGATGAAGTTCGCCAAGTTCCCCCATGTACCCATGGGCCTCTTGCTTAAGTTGGCCATTTCATCAATGGTAACTATGACAACAAATTTTGATATATTGAGTCAGATAGTCCCGCTCTGGTCAATAAAAAAAAAGCGTAGTCGATTCTTGACGTTCTGTTTTATTTACCTATAAATTATTAAAACTGCAACAGGGGCAGCCGACTAATAAGCATAAGTTCCAGTGAGCAATGTCCCGCTTGTGAAGCTGCGTTTAGTCTAAAGCCTTCTTTACAAGAAATTCAGGAGTCAGATTCACCGGCTGCGGTCTTGGTGAGCAGGGCCCCGGTAATATTTATTGATAGACGTATGGGAAATGTCAATTTTATTAATGGTTATTTTGTTTGATAAAACTCACTTATATAATACGCAGATGGAGGACCAAGTTACTACCCAGAAGATTGCAGAGATGTGTAAAATTGTGGGTGGAGAGTGTCTGGTGTCTACAACATATACCAGTTCCTGGCAGGTCAGCCTTATAATATCCAAGTCTACTGTCACATGGATACAGACGGAGGTGGATGGCTGGTGAGAGCTAAATAGTTTACCAACCAGGTATTTCAAAGAAGACAAGATGGGTCCATCAATTTTTACCGTGACTGGATTTCATACAGGAGAGGATTTGGAGAATTAGCAGGCGAATTTCAGCTGGGTGAGATAAAGGATCATTAGATTGATTATGATTGCTATCTAAGAAATCTTTTTCTTTGTAAGGCACAATTTCAACCTTGATCCTAACCTGAATATAAACAGATATTAGCTTTACCATTTAACATTGTACATTTTAGGAAATGATTCCATCCACTCTCTCACTGGGTTGAAGCCACAAGAACTGCGAGTGGATTTAACAGATGCTGATGGAATTTCTGCCTTTGCAAAATATGGAGAATTTTATGTTGGTTCCCAGTCAACTTTCTTTCAGTTGAATATCAGCACATACTCCGGTTCTGCAGGTGCAAACTCCTTTCTCTATATTGTTGTCAGCGATGCCTGGATGACTGGGATCATTTATAAAGTTTCAGATTCAGTCGCTTACGATTACTGACCAGTCTATTTGCTCAACACATATCCAGAATGTTGGTTTTACGGCCAAATTTCTGTTGCTTAAATAACTATAGGGTACCCCATCGCAAAAAAGTGTAGTTCCGGATTATCCTTTTTATGTCAATTAAAAAGCTAAATTTCCATACAGCAATAATGAGTAAGTCTTTAATTATTTGCTACATTGGCGGTAAGTAACTGAAATATGTATCACGATTTTAATAGATAGAGAAAATAAGTATTCATTTTGAAAAGAGGGTATACTCAGCAATGTCGGCATACGAAACAAACAGGTTAAACAGGTGCACATTATTTGTTATTAAAGTTGGATATTATACTTGACGGAAATGCCTCGTATATACAGCCCTTAGACAAAAAAGTGAATGACATTCGAAAGTTCATAACAAAACAACACCGATTATTTGAATACCTTACTTTCAGTTTTTCATACTTAAGCAAGCTTTACTAACTAAGATCAAATTTGAGCCAATGATAGACGGATTTCGAAATTCAAATGGAATGCAATTTACAACTTTTGACGAAAACCATGTTACATGGAGTGCCAGCTGTGCTGTAAATTTTCGAGGAGCCTGGTGGTACTATGTTTGCCATTACAGTAACCTGAATGGGTATTGTACAATCCCCAGTCGCCAGACAGCTTCTTATGCAGACTTTGTCGCGTGGCAACCTTACCGAGGATAAACTTACTTAAGTACACTGAAATGAAAATGAGACCCAAGGTTTGATTCTGGGAGTAAATATCAATGATTGTTCTGTCACTAATCCTTCTTGGCATTGGCGTACCATTTGACACATATATGTGATATAGTAATATCTTTATGAGATACTGCTTAACGTATGTATGCATTTTTCTTAATATGACCTCATTTTACGTTAAAGATTTGTAATTAGAGATATATTAATGGCAATCATAACGCAACACTGTCATCATGACAATCATAACGCTACACTGTCATAGTGGAGCTCACATTAGCAATGGTATGTGTTTGACATCCCCACGAACAGCTAACCAAGACTTCACCTGGTGAGGTTTTCTAGTTAGGTGGTATGCTAATATATGGAATCAGGTTTTAACACGATTGAGTTGTTATGTTCTGGATAAATGTTTGTAATTTCAAATTACAACATGGTTCTTTTTGATCAACTTCTATTCCTTTGTCTCACATTTTTTTTGCAACATGGTCCCACAAATCATACAAATTATAGTCGCCCCCTTAGGAATATATGTATTATCACAGAGTACATACTATCAAGCAAGTGCATCTGCTCAGATAAATGGTACACGAAAAAAATAGTGGTGTGGTGGGGGTGCTCTCGGTAGTTTCCGTCGGTTTCAACACAGGTGCCGAATGGGGCTGTCATGCCATGAAACTCTTCTGGCTGAAGTCATTGAAAGATTTTCGAACAATATTTTTGAATTAGATGGGGTTTGAAATTTGTGTCACGCAAAAATAGGAAATCGGCCAAAAATATAGCCATGGTCAATGGACTCGTGTATTTGGTTATCATTAATAAACGTAGTAGGTAATCAGATAATGAATTGGTTTTGATGAAATCCAGGTATTGCCCGTGATAATGATGGGACGTTCATAACTAATCTCCGAGATTCAAGAAGTTCGAAGGGCCAAATTTCCCATTGCCATCCCACTTTAAACTCAAAGGAAAAGACTTGCCCTTCTCCCAAATGAGAGCAATATTTGTCTGACACCTGCCCAAGATCGCGTTCATTGTGACTTCGTAGTTCCGTTATATGCGGCTTGCGGTAAGACAATATACCATGTGATTTACCCTACAATAAACGACTAACCTTCCCCTAAAGAGAGTCCCACAAGTCGCCCTCATTCCAATACCCGACCAAGTTGTCCGACTCTCCCCCTCAGACAAAAAGTTAACGTCCCCTAACCATATTACAGACATAGCAGTAATGATAAGGCGATGTGGGGAAGTAACCTATTTGTTTCATCGATTTGTGCCAAACAAACAAACAAACAAGCATGCAGGGCTTTTAGACTAAGATGCATTTAACTTTATAGAACTTGCCTTTCGAATGTCTTCACATTTTGACCGTTGCATAGAAAATCGAGATTAATGGATGGGCGACGATCGTGGAGATTGATCAGTCCTATGGACTGTTTGAGGATCAACACAGACTGATGTCGAACAATTATATTGACTGTTTGGATATCAACATGGACTGATGTCAACCTGTTAAATGGACTGCTCGAATATCAACACGGCCTGATGTCAGCCTGTTCAATGGACTGCTTGAAGATCAAGATGGACTTATGTCAAACTGTTCAAGCGACTGTTTGAGGATGAACGTGATCAACTTCGTTGTCCCGTCGATAATCTGTCGAATAAATTATCCAAGCGCTAGTCGATCCATTATCTTGTAGCTCCAATACAGGCTAAGTTTAGTACAGTCGGTTCAGGACGGCGTGTTATGAATGGTTATAATGTTATAATTGATAATTAATGGTCATTACCATACAATAACGCACACTCTAAGACATTATGAACTTAATCCATTGATCCGTCTCCATGGCTAACTAAGTAATGGCTTCCACGCAACCATGTTCTAAGGCCACGTGCAACGCTGTCTTTCGGCAATAACTTCCGGCCATGTGGTTCACAAGCACGCCATGTTGAATAAGGTGACTGATACAGTATGTGACGTTGCTTTCTGAGGTTACCGCGCAGCGCAGGGGAGTTAAACTGCTATTTGAGATTCCATTTGCATCAGCGCCGTACTGCAGCAAGGCTTGGACACAGCCGACATGTCCAAGACTAGATGCATGGTGGGGAAGCATAGATTGGTTAATGTGGTGTTTCGTGAAAGCGCTTTCCAGTAGCAAGCTATATAAGGCATCCGCGTCGTCACCGATGATGGCGTCGTCAAGCAATTTGGCTGCCTGGTGGTGGAACTACTGCGGCCTTGCATTCAGTTGCCCCATATCAACAGCCAACTGCCCTGCATACTATGCATGCATACATATTTGCATGCATTTATGAATACATGCATGCATGTATTGATGTATGGGTGGATGTATCTGTAACTAATCCAAATAATATTAAATCCAATTGATCTAGCAAATGGTGTCTTGGAACATCCCTGCTTATGCAGCCAAGAAATTTCGCCAAGAAGCAAGTGATGGTCTATTAATTGTGGAACACCTGCTCATGTGATGGCTGGATGAATTGTCGACGCCATAAGCCCTCAGAAAATAAAGGTACTATAATTGATTATTGGCTGTGAGGGAATACCAAAATGAGCCCGGGGTTGAGACCGGTGTATTGATTAGCAAAGTGTTACACCCATCCAGATGCAGGTGCGCTTGGAAGTGGTTGCAGGTGCAAGCCAACATTGTGGCCGAATCAATCGCATCTATTAGCAGACAAAATTCCTACACGCAGACACACACACGCACACACACACACTAACGCATGCATATATGAAGATATATATGTATAAATGTACATGCAGACATAAATATATGTTTATATGTGAATATATATGTATATGTGTATGTATATATAGATATCTGTATATTGATAGAGTAATGTAAATAATGATGTTATGTGTGTATACGTATATAAATAAAGTGACGTACTTATTTGTTCCGATCCAGAGGACAATTTTAAGGTGCATTTTTAATTGCATCGCCATATTTGTTACATGCTGTCCCTGCGTCCATCTCCTCTTTGTCCAACGCATGTAAGAAAACAAGTCACTTGTAGAAAACATTTCGACGATATTCGTTTAACGTTGCATAATTTGATCATGGTGACTGATAATGGGCCTTGAGCCAACGTGAATTATCACCTGCCAAATGCTATTTTCTGCGGAAATAAAAAATCAACTTGACCATATCTGCATCACATGACTTCACCAAACACGATAACCATGGAAGCGACCCATCGTCGGTCGTTGTTGCCTGGGAACCAAGTTGTATTTACTGGCTAAAAGAACGAAAATATCGTGGATTTTGGGCTGCAAGACTTGTTTTGTTTTGCAGAAATCTCGTGGGATTTGACATGCGTTGGCCCGTCACAAGGCTGATCCAGGTATTGACTATTCAACGGTTATGTAAATGGTTCCTTCATATGAAAAAAACAACAGCGGCTCTTTGGCAGATACAGCGGATGTATCCTGTTGTGGCGGGAAATGGCCAGTTGTGATGGGAAATGACCCGTCGCAATGGGAAATGGCCAGTTGAGAAGGGAAATGGCTGGCTGGGGGGGAAACTGCCAGTTCTTTTTGGAACTGGCCAGTTCTGCTGGGAAATGGCCATTATGGTTGGGAAACGATCAGTTGTGGTGGGAAACGACCAGTTGTGCTTTGAAATGGTCAGCAGAGGTGGTATGCGGTCAGTGGTGCTTGGAAGTGGCAAGTTATTTTGAGGCGTGGCCTGTTATTGTGATGGCGTTTGGTGAGCTGTCATGGGATATGGCCAGTTGTGGGTGGATGTGATTAGCTGTCACATTGAATGACATAAGGGTCGCTTTGCGTACATTTCGGTCCCTCTCCAAGTCATGCTTAATCTCTTCAGGTTTCGGATGAAAATCGATCGGCAGCTTGGTCAAAACTGTATAGCTTTATTGTTGACATAAATATATATAGATATATATATATATAGATATAGATATATAGATATATATATATATATATATATAGATAGATATATAGATATATAGATATATATATATATATATATATATATATATATATATATATATATATATATATATATATATATATATATATATATATATATATATATATATATATATATATATATATATATATATATATATATATATATATATATATATACAGGGCATGAAACTAAGAAAATTTGCCACCTGTCAACCTGGCTGGTAGTTCCCAAAATCCACCGGCCCAGAAAAAAATTCCACCAGCCAACAAAAATTCAATACAAGTTGATGTATATCTATGAATACTTAATTTTTTTTTACCCATAACCCGCATAATATAACTCACAATAAACACGAGCAAAAAATAAAATAAAATTGCACCACATTCAATCACTTGATAAACACAGCATGAAAAACATGACACTCGGGCAAGAACATATAATACACACAACAATAACACCCTACTTAACAACGGTCTTTCTGGTATGTGGCATCGAGCGCCCGGGACAAACCAATGTAATCCATCCTCCTCCTCACTTTCACATCGAATGTTTTTCTTGTAGCTGGAGAGTCAATACCAGGTCCCAGTAATCTATAACAGTTCTATAGCATGCTCAGGGTTGAAGTCAACAGTAGGGGGTGACACAAGAAGCACTGTCATCAGGTCGTTGAGGGAGTCTGCGCCAAGACTGGACCTCCAGTCATATTTTATGTTGAATCCTCTTTCACACAGCTGTAGAGGCAGGAAGGGTCAGAATGAGGTCCATGAGGGCTACTACATCACAACTGTCTGTCATATGTGCCCTGTTGATGCTTGCCCAGGACATCTAGTCAATTCCTGGACCTCTGCTGCTGTCTGTGAGAATCTGCACAAGACATATGAGCATACTATAGGCAATGAATATTTACATAACACAAATGATAAATAGGTTTATTCAGCATCAGCTCACCGGTGCTTTAAGCATTGCCCACTGGTCTGGGATATATGCAGTGTCAACACCTACACCAGAGAGCCCAACACTGAAATGTTCAACGAGTTTGGCTGCTGCCTGATCACCAAAATCTGAAAGCATATTCTGACAGTTGCATATCTTTGTTTGCATATGTTCTGCAGCAATCGCAAAACATTACATCTTGCTTTTCATCGTGTCGCAGTCAACCTCTTTCTTCTCCGCAGTCTGTTTTCAGCCAGCTAGAATTCAATTTCCTGCCTCTTTTTTCTCATAATCTTTACTTTGAAGCCTTAGCTCTTCTGGTAGCTTGCGCTTACTCGGCTGGGGAGTCTTGGCCCCTTCAACGAAATGCCACTTAGTGTAGAAAAATTGGGGATTTGGACGCTGACGATTTGACTTGGTCGACTCGTAGAACAGAGATTGGTGATTAATCATGATCAAACGAAGCCTTATTCATCCACATAAGTTCGCCGAGACCCAAAAGCAACGCGCGACGCTACGCAGCGACCGACGTTTCGCTCGTGTCATGACGTGACACGTTGACAGCACGCGCCGCATCGAGACGCGCTGACCAGTTGAAAGCGCGAGCTCCTGTCACATACCTCTGTGCACCTACTTACATTATTACCTGAAAAAACAACAATAAATTGACACATGCTGCAAAAATAAAAGACCAGAAAACATATGAATGAGGATGCGTCATGAACAAGTCGTCAGCTAAGTGAGCGACGGTATATTAGCGCCCAATTAACAATACCAACGGACATCCGATAAAGTCGTATAAGGTGCCCAAATCTGTATATTTAATACTACAATGAAGACCAGAAACCCTCTAAATAAATACTCGCTGCGTATGGAGTAAACAATCACTGGTGATCTCAGTCGGGGTTCGGGGCTTAAGTGCGTGTTAAATTAAAGGTGGGCGCTTCAGAACGTGCTGTGAGCGGGCGCATCATAACAACTTAATACAACAATTTGTTGACTCGCCACCCTGGCGACCAGTTTCGTAATTTCTACCCGCCCGATCCGATTTTGACTCGCCACTGCCGGGCGGGCGTTAGTTTCCAGTCCTGTATATATATATATATATATAGAGAGATATATAGATATATAGAGAGAGAGAGAGATAGAGAGAGAGAGATAGAGAGAGAGAGATAGAGAGATATAGAGAGAGAGAGAGAGAGAGAGAGATATGAGAGAGAGAGAGAGAGAGAGAGAGAGAGAGATAGAGAGATAGAGAGAGAGAGAGAGAGATATAGATATATAGATATATATATATCTATATATCTTTATACATATATATATTATATATATATATATATATATATATAAATATATATATATATATTTATATATGTATATATATACATAAGCATATATATATATATATATATATATCAATATATGTATATATGCGTGTATATATAAATATAGATATGTATATATATATATATATATATATATATATATAGATATATATATATATATATATATATATATATATATATATATATATATATATATATATATATATATATATATATATATATATATATATATATGTATATATATATATATACACACATATGGCAGAACTGTTCTTTGCTATTTCCAACTTCTCATCGAATCATCAACCTTTATCGGAGGCGTCGACAGACAACAACTCAAATACCTTTTAGGAGTCCTGTCCACTTAACAACTTGCCCATTCATATCAATCTGTTAGGGTTGTGAATCTTATATTTATATATATATATATAGAAAGACAAAAAATATTTTTTTTCTTCATAATAACTCTCATTCGATGCTGCTCCAATCTTAAGGTACCGGGCGAAACAGGACTGCTGTATATCGTCCATCCAACAAGAAATTCCCAAACAATCTTTCTCATCAGAAACACATCTACAACGACTGCCATACTAAGTTTGAACATGATGACAATAAATTAGAGCTGGTGGCTGGTTTTCTGGCATATATATTTATATATATATATATATATATATATATATATATATATATATGTATATATATATATATATATATATATATTATATATATATATATATATATATATATATATATATATATATATATATATATATATATATATATATATATATATATATATATATATATATATATATATATATATATATATATATATATATATATATATATATATATATATGACTCCTCTCATTTCTTTGTTGAATATTCTTTCTTCGGCTATCTGAAAGGTATTTGAGTTGTTGTCTGTCGACGTCTCCGATAAATTCGATGATTCGATGAGAAGTTGGAATAGCAAAGAACAGTTCTGTCATATAAAGGTACAGATATATCATGAAGGCCGACGTTAAGTTATGTGGGGGTGGGGAGAGGTGGAGAGTTAGCGTAGAAACAAACAGACTACCTCAGCTGCTTGGCACACAAACCTTTAATGATTATTCATGAAGAAGTTTATTATTAGTCGTGGCCAATTCATAAAAGCTTCATTAAAAAATATTGTTTTAACTTATAATTAAAACTTATAATTCACGGATTGCATTATTTTTTCCCAGTCGGGCCACACCTGATCTTTCACTCGGTTGACATAATCGACTACGTTATGACATTCTCTCGAGAGACACTCTTTGTGTGGGAAGGGGAAGTCGACGAAGATGATCTGACTGAGATGACCGAACAGACAGCAATCCAACTGGAACAGACACAAAACAACGTCACCTTAATTAGACACGCCAACATGGCTTGATCAGGCGAAAGTCGTATTTAGCTAAGCGTCATTTCATGGACAATTGGTCTTATTGATCAATGTCGCTCAATATTGTATCAAAATCGGCTTGGTACCCTTGAACTGGAGTATTAAGAGACCAACTGGCTTCAACATATAAAATTCGTAATAAATCATGCTGATCCCTCCTTCCCCATTTCCACGTCTTTAGAATCTCATCAATGATTTACCTGTGTGATTTTATCTCCAAACATGAATTTCTTGTCGGACAGAAAGCTAGAAATCGCTCGGATGTCATCCTGGCCTAAGTCGGCAACAGCCTGCTCTGATTTTCTGCCTATACCGTGTGCTTTAGCACGTTGCAATACCTGGTACAGATCGACAAAGGAGTGGAAAACATGTCAACCAAATTTAATTAAGTTGCTGGGAGTTTGGTTCCGCCATCTTCAGAATGAAATCCCTTTTTAAACATGGAGCCAATATTAAGCAAACTAACTATCAATAAAATTCTGAAATCAATAATCGGATCATTTATGGAGAAACTTAACCAAGTTCTCAAGAAATCATTTTATTTTATGTCTTCAATAATCTATCGGTTCCGCGCTCGGATAATGGCATCGGGAAACGAGCGTTCGTGATTTTACCTACCGATTTGGAGAGCCTGCTTGTCAGCAACGGTCTGAGAGGCCAAGGAAGCGTCAAACGAAACACTTTAGCAAACAGGTCGGGTTGGTAACAGTATCGTGGAAGGAAGTAGGTCCTGCAGCAAGACTGTAGGGTTGCATTCATATAAACAGCGCTGCTACACAGTCTATCGTGCCGTCCACAAAATAACCAGATAATAGCAAATTAACGGAATGGGGTGTTCAGACACAAATATATGTTAATGAACCTCTGTACATTATCCACACAACTGTATTAAACGTAGATCGCCACTATTTGTATTACATATTTTTTCGCTTGCACAATTTTGTCACCAAACGTGATATAAGAGCTGATTCGACGTGGTAATCAATTTGAATAGATTTTGTATATCTCGGGAATATCATATTTGTGTTCATTGAAAAGAGGAGCTTATGTGTTTGGTCATCATCAGACGTACCAACTCATGTGTTCTTCTACCATCTTAATGAAGGCCCTTGACACGGCCTGCTGCTCGCTGGTGAGGCCTTCTCCTGGCTCTAAACCATAATGACGACCTAGGTATGTTATGATATTGTTGCTGTCCGCATGCTCCTCCCCTTTAAACACGATATAAGGAATCTGGCGGGTCGATTTGGAGAATGTGGTAGTTTCAACGACCTGCATCGAATAAACAGACGATACTTTGAAGTAGCATTGCATAACATTGAATAGAGATACTGAGTGGAATTTGAAGGGTTACTATTGTTTTACCTGCTACAACCACCTAGTGTTTGATCGATTTCATGACCACATGGTATTTGATTGAATTCTCTTATTCCACTTGCCACCACCTCCTAGTCTTAATAATTGACGGGCTTACCTTGTATTCGATCTTATGTAGACGCAACCAAGTCTCTAATTTGATGGCAAAGGGAGAAAGGTTGATAACTCCTTTGGTGTATTCCCGAGGAAACATGTGAACGTGCACGAAATCATCCCCTTGACTAACTTTGCTCATTGTTAAATAAAGTCAATTGAACCTTTTCGATTAGCGTCTCTAGATCAAAGTTATATACCGTGTCACTCTGTGGCTTCTACCAAATCGGCTCAACTTGAATCACGGCTCTCCTCTGCTGGCAGTTATGTGACTAGATAAGCGGCGTGCTATGCATGGTATATGATGTGGTGTCGGGTCAAGGGGCAGCGGAGACTCAGTTGAGGTGATTAGGTAGATAGCGAAGACCGACAGAGTATAGTATGTATGCTTGGGTGTATATGCGTACGTGTGTATGAGTGTAAGTGTATGTATTTATACATATATATACACATATAAATATATACATGTATATATAAATATATATATATAAATATATATATATATAAATATATGTGTATGTGTATATAATATATATATATATTTATATTTATATATATATGTAAATATATATATATATATATATACATGCACACTCATATTTTTTCAGTCATATGTTAATGACAAGGAAGAGAGTTTGACTAAATTTTCACGCTTCATTTCCAGGAACGTTTACGCTCTGGTCAGCTAGACCACACGATGTGTTATGGGTATTTTTACGATACTTCGATACTTCGTTAAAGGTTAATTTTTCTTTAGCCAAAAACAAAGATGTCAAAGAATATTTGTTATGGGTATTTTTCCGCTACGCTGGATTGACTTGAAACGTTAAGGATCATTCACTCTGCATATCACAAACAAATCTAAGCTTGATGTGGATTAGAATACAAATAAAATGTTCCTAAGTTTAACGAGATGCCGTACATTCTCTGTGTTAAGCCAACTGTATCAAGGCCTTAGTTCCGCTTCCCCCGAAATGTAAGTGGCGCGTCAGAACAAACATTCCGAACCATTTCGTTATCTATCCTTAAGCATAGAAAAACTAACATTGCAGCCTTTAACTTAAAGCCTTACAAGCAAATGGTTGCGGAACAGCGTTAGGTCGATTCAACAAAGGAAGCGAACTGTCACATTGCCATGTTCATACCTGCTTGTGTGGGTTCTTTCAGCGGGTCGAATTACTTCTCAAAATGAGAATGGGAAGCACCGGAGTCTGGAATCAATCAACTGGGTGAGTTTGCATGCTATTATGTAACATTAATTCGAATGTGATTATCGAAAATTTACTATTTGAGAAAATTGTTGGAGCTTGACTCCTTAGGGGAGCAAATGTTTTAAAAGGTTCAGCGGAAGCAATTGATATCAAATATCTAACATAACATTTCTTGAAAATCTCACCCAACAGTTCATAGCTACACTAAGAGTGCTCACTCGCACCTCCACCCATGAACATTTGTGAAGACGCCACCTGGTTCCAAAAGGATGGTTTAAGGAATGTAATGGTTAAAATGGGTGGAGTGGTATCTTTGATTTGTTCCAGCATCCCCATCCAATGTTCTGCTAAATGCATCTTCATTGAATGGAATGACTAAAATCTGACAATTAAGATGTTATGATGACTATCGCCGTTCTATAATATGATCCAATCAAAACGCTAGTAGAGGGATCAAAGGGTTTATAGCTACGCATGGAGCATATCTACACGCAATGACAAAAACACTTTGAATTGCATGCACTAAAAATGCAAGGTTTTCTTCTCAACAATCGTACCAACATCTGAGCATGGGACATTTAAAACTTTGGCTATTATTTTCAATTAAAAACAGCCAATGAAGATGGGAACATTTTATTTAAACACACGATGATGGTTTGGTTGCAGACAGACGTATATTCATCTTGCCGTACTCTTGCTTAAGTTGGCCATTTCATCAATGATAACTATGACAACAAATTCCAATGTTTTGATATATTGAGTCAGATAGTCCCGTTCTGGTCAATAAAAAAAAAGCGTAGTCGATTCTTGACGTTCTGTTTTATGTACCTATAAATTATTAAAACTGCAACAGGGGCAGCCGACTAATAAGCGAAGTTCCAGTGAGCGATGTCCCGCTTGTGAAGCTGCGTTTAGTCTAAAGCCTTCTTTACAAGAAATTCAGGAGTCAGATTCACCGGCTGCGGTCTTGGTGAGCAGGGCCCCGGTAATATTTATTGAGAGACGTATGGAAAATGTCAATTTTATTAATGGTTATTTTGTTTGATAAAACTCACTTATATAATACGCAGATGGAGGACCAAGTTACTACCCAGAAGATTGCAGAGATGTGTACAATCGTGGGTGGAGAGTGTCTGGTGTCTACAACATATACCAGTTCCTGGCAGGTCAACCTTATAATATCCAAGTCTACTGTCACATGGATACAGACGGAGGTGGATGGCTGGTGAGAGCTAAATAGTTCATTTGTCAAAAATAGCATGAGATTGATTTGGATTTTATAATATAAACAATGTTTTCACCAACCAGGTATTTCAAAGAAGACAAGATGGGTCCATCAATTTTTACCGTGACTGGATTTCATACAGGAGAGGATTTGGAGAATTAGCAGGCGAATTTCGGCTGGGTGAGATAAAGGATTGATTGATTATGATTGCTATCTAAGTAATCTTTTTCTTTGTAAAGCACAATTTCAACCTTGATCCTAACCTGAATATAAACAGATATTAGTTTTACCATTTAACATTGTACATTTTAGGAAATGATTTCATCCACTCTCTCACTGGGTTGAAGCCACAAGAACTGCGAGTGGATTTAACAGATGCTGATGGAATTTCTGCCCTTGCAAAATATGGAGAATTTTATAATGGTCCCGAGTCAACTTTCTTTTAGTTGAATATCAGCACATACTCCGGTTCTGCAGGTGCAAACTCTTTTCTTGTTGTCAGCGGTAGAAAAATCAACGCCTGGATGACTGGGATCATTTATAAAGTTTCAGATTCAGTCGCTTACGATTACTGACCAGTCTATTTGCTCAACACATATCCAGAATGTTGGTTTTACGGCCAAATTTCTGTTGCTTAAATAACTATAGGGTACCCCATCGCAAAAAAAGTGTAGTTCCGGATTATCCTTTTTATGTCAATTAAAAAGCTTTTGACGAAAACCATGTTACATGGAGTGCCAGCTGTGCTGTAAATTTTCGAGGAGCCTGGTGGTACTATGTTTGTCATTACAGTAACCTGAATGGGTATTATACAATCCCCAGTCGCCAGACAGCTTCTTATGCAGACTTTGTCGCGTGGCAACCTTTCCGAGGATAAACTTACTTAAGTACACTGAAATGAAAATGAGACCCAAGGTTTGATTCTGGGAGTAAATATCAATGATTGTTCTGTCACTAATCCTTCTTGGCATTGGCGTACCATTTGACACATATATGTGATCTAGTAATATCTTTATGAGATACTGCTTAACGTATGTATGCATTTTTCTTAATATGACCTAATTTTACGTTAAAGATTTGTAATTAGAGATATATTAATGGCAATCATAACGCAACACTGTCATCATAACAATCATAACGCTACACTGTCATATTGGAGCTCACATTAGCAATGGTATGTGTTTGACATCCCCACGAACAGCTAACCAAGACTTCACCTGGTGAGGTTTTCTAGTTAGGTGGTATGCTAATATAGGTTTTCAGGTTTTAACACGATTGAGTTGTTATGTTCTGGATAAATGTTTGTAATTTCAAATTACAACATGGTTCTTTTTGATCAACTTCTATTCCTTTGTCTCACATTTTTTTTGCAACATGGTCCCACAAAGCATACATATTATAGTCGCCCCATTAGGAATATATGTATTATCACAGAGTACATACTATCAAGCAAGTGCATCTGCTCAGATAAATGGTACACGAAACAAATACTTAAAAATAGTGGTGTGGTGGGGGTGCTCTCGGTAGTTTCCGTCGGTTTCAACACAGGTGCCGAATGGGGCTGTCATGCCATGAAACTCTTCTGGCTGAAGTCATTGAATGATTTTCGAACAATATTTTTGAATTAGATGGGGTTTGAATTTAATGTCACGCAAAATAGGAAATCGGCCAAAATATAGCCATGGTCAATGGAGTCGAGCATTTGGTTATCATTAATAAACGTAGTAGGTAATCAGATAATGAATTTGTTTTGATGAAATCCAGGTATTGCCCGTGATAATAATGGGACGTTCATAACTAATCTCCGAGATTCAAGAAGTTCGAAGGGCCAAATTTCCCATTGCCCTCCCACTTTAAACTCAAAGGAAAATACTTGCCCTTCTCCCAAATGAAACCAATATTTGTCTGACACCTGCCCAAGATCGCGTTCATTGTGACTTCGTAGTTCCGTTATATGCGGCTTGCGGTAAGACAATATACCATGTGATTTACCCTACAATAAACGACTAACCTTCCTCTAAAGAGAGTCCCAAAAGTCGCCCTCATTTCCCTACCCGACTAAGTTGTCCGACTCTCCCCCTCAGACAAAAAGTTAACGTCCCCTAACCATATTACAGACATAGCAGTAATGATGAGGCGATGTGGGGAGGTAACCTATTTGTTTCATCGATTTGGGCCAAACAAACAAACAAACAAGCATGCAGGGCTTTAGACTAAGATGCATTTAACTTTATAGAACTAGCCTTTCGAATGTCTTCACATTGACCGTTGCATAGCAAATCGAGATTAATGGATGGGCGACGATCGTGGAGATTGATCAGTCCTATGGACTGTTTGAGGATCAACACAGACTGATGTCGAAACAATTATATTGAATGTTTGGAGATTATCACGGACTGATGACAGTCGGTAAAAAGAACAGTTTGAAGATCAACACGGAATGATGTCAACCTGTTCAATGGACTGTTCGAAGATCAACACGGACTGATGTCAGCCTGTTCAAAGGACTGTTTGAAGATCAAGATGGACTTATGTTGAACTGTACAAGCGACTGTTTGAGGATGAACGTGATCAACTTCGCTGTCCCGTCGATAATCTGTCCAACAACTTATCCAAGCGCAAGTTGATACATTATGTTGTAGCTCCAATACAGGCCAAGTCCGTCCAACAACGGGCGGCTCAGGACGGCGTGCTATGAACGATGATTAATGGTTATTACCATGCAATAACAAGACATTAAGAACTTAATCCATTGATCCGTCACCATGGCTACAGGGCGCCTTAATTGGAAATTTGGTACATCGTATTGGTTTCATCAACCGAACAGTGCAATAAGAGGGTTCCAGGTGTCAAAAATGTAGTCGAGATCAAAGAAAAGAGGTTTGCAGATGTTACTGAAAAGTGTTTTGTATACGCACTATATAAATTCACAGCCAAATCAAGTCAGGTTGAGGAATGTTAGCCATAGTAATGAGATCGAGAATATTATCCGGACACTTCTCAAGACCACGTGACCCATGCAACACATTTTTCTGCATGCGTTTCCGAATCACTTTGACACAGAGTTGCTTTAAAGTCGCCACAGTCGCCATGAAAAACTTCAGCAACCCGTATGCAGATGAATCGAAATTATGAAGATAGGCCACAGATTCGCCCTTGGGTTTGTAACCACTTAAAATCAGGACAGCCAGAAATTCGTGAGCTTGCTTGCCGTAGTGAACTTTCAGTCGCTCTAATATCGTCCTCAAGCAGCAGAGCGTCCTCAAAGCTCCAACTTTCGTTTGCTGACCTTGAGGCATTAAACACAAAGTCAAGGTCAAATTTCCATCCGCTTGTAGAAGCAGCCGGAAGATGGCGGCACGTGCGGGATTGTACTCGTCACTGACCATCATTCGGTGTGTGATTAAGTCAAGAGGGGGCATTAGAGTCGACTTCCATATCCAACATTTCCTCAAGTCAGCCCCCGATTCTAGGAGGAGTTGGAATACTGTGCAGTCATCCAGCTGGGCAGCCAATAACAGAGGAGATATTCCTTTATCACATTCCGAGACTACATTCACAGATATTCCACATTCGAGTAACTTAGTAATGGCTTCCACGCAACCATGCTCTACGGCCACGTGCAACGCTGTCTTTCGACAATGACTTCCACCCATGTGGTTAACAAGCGCGCCATGTTGAATCAGGTGACTGATACAGGAAGTGACGTTGCTTTCTGAGGTTACCGCGCAGTGCAGGGGAGTTAAACCGCTACTTGAGATTCCATTTGCATCAGCGCCGTACTGCAGCAAGGCTTGGACACAGGCAACATGTCCAAGACTAGATGCATGGTGGAGAAGCATAGATTGGTTAATGTGGTGTTTCGTGAAAGAGCTTTCCAGTAGCAAGCTGTATAAGGCATCCGCGTCGTCACCGATGATGGCGTCGTCAAGCAATTTGGCTGCCTGGTGGTGGAACTGCTGTCGCCTTGCATTCAGTTGCCCCATATCAACAGCCAACTGCCCTTGTATTCCAAGGTAAAATTCGTCAGAGAAGTGGAACACACAGCATTGATATTTTAAAAGAATGCAGCGACTTTGTTGGTGAGGTGAACTGCAGTCCACAGTGACTGCCAGGCAATAAACACGCTATGTATCTAGCTGAGCGGGTTGCTGCAGATTTGACGCGCGGTATCTGACCGCGCATAGGAGGGTATCCCCCTGGTCTTAAGCTGCTGCGAATGAATGTCCTACCAGTCTACCCCACACCCTATACATACTCCTACCACCCACTCCCCTTCCCAATGCCCCCATATACCCGCGCCACAGGCCCAACTTCCCTGTTTATTGAGAGCGCCTTAACGGGCAAGGTAACAAAGCGTGTGTATCGAGTCTACCCCGTTTCCACGTGAGCCGGCTTAATGGTGCACGTCAATTATTAATGGCTTCGGTTCCGCTCATGTCGTCATATCACATGCTACGAGATGGGCGGGGTTATTGACTGAGTACATAAGACGGTAAATATGTCTGTTTGTCTGTCTGTCTCTCGGTATGTATGTATTAATGTATGTGTGTATATATGCGCTTATGGATGCATTAATATATGCATGCATGCAACCATGAATATATGTATGTATGTATGCATGAATGCGTGCATGCGTGCATGCATGTAAGTATGTATGTTTATATGTATGTATAAATGTATGTATGTATGTATGTATGTATGTATGTATGTATGTATGTATGTATGTATGTATGTATGTATGTATGTATGTATGTATGTATGTATGTATGTATGTATGTATGTATGTATGTATGTATGTATGTATGTATGTATGTATGTATGTATGTATGTATGTATGTATGTATGTATGTATGTATGTATATGTATGTGTATGTATGTATGTATGTATGTGTATGTATGTATGTATGTATGTATGTATGTATGTATGTATGTATGTATGTATGCACGCATGAATGTATGCACGCATGAATGCATGTCTACATACATATATGTATGCATGTATATATGTATGCATGTATATATATAAATATTTATATGTATGCAAGTTGGTATGTATGTATGCATGTATGAGAGTATGCATGCATGTGTGTAGGGAAGTTTATTGCAAGCATGTATGCATGCATATATGTTTGTATGCATGTATGCATGCATATTTGCATGCATTTATGAAATATGAAAACGTGCATGCATGTAAGGATGAATGGGTTGATGTATCTGTTACTAATCTGAATAATATAAAATCCAATTTATCCAGCAAATGG
>CM067357.1:6127062-6164562 GCA_034190875.2 Urechis unicinctus
CTACCGGTTTTGCAATGGTTAGCTATTGGATCAACATGGTTAATTGTTGGTCTTTGGGCTTAACAGTCCAAGTTTAAATGTGATTACTTTGAACAAAACGGTTGCATGCAGCGCGTGACGTATGCCCTGGTTATTGATTGAATGACGTAAATGTACAGATAAGCTAATACGATAATTATCCAACACCATACTCGTACAAGAATCAGGCATGACACCATCCATCATACATCTATAGACATGCACACTGACAAATAATCCAACCGTGTGTGAATCAGAGTTGAAGTCTACTGTTGAATTTGGGTCTAATGGGACTCGCTGTCACTTTGCAATAGTCACTATATTTACTGTAGCTGCATTATTGTCAATGAGTAACTGTCACTGACACAGGGTAACTGTCACTGACACATTGTTATGGCCACCAGCTCAGTGTTAATGTCATTGGCACGGTTAATGTCACTGCTACTGCCACTGGCAGAGTGTTACTGTCATTGAGTTAGTGCAGTTACAGTATCACTGTCACTGTTATTGTAACTTTGTTACTGTCGCTGTGGTACTAGCGATGCGTTTCTGCCGCCATGTTATTGTCACTGTCTCACTGTCACTGCAGTTGATGACATTGATTGGTGTCGTTGTGTGGATATCCCATATATCTACAGCGCGGATACGAGAGTTCGGTAGCTATAAAAAGTTGAAGCTCAGTTGGCTGTTCAAGGGTCCGAAGGCTGGGCCTGTGCCCGGGGAGATGCCCAGCACATAGGTACAGCCTATTGCAGAGGAGGAAGAGGAGGAGGAAGAGGTGGGTACACATCACAGCCAAGTCTACAAGTCAAATCTATTATGGCAAAGGAAAGCCTCATATGATGAGCTGTTATTGATGCAAAACTTGATTAAGGACTGTTTGATAGAGCACCTAGGATATATGGATGCCATACCAGGTTGTCTGATCCAGCACACAAGTCTTCCTGCGATGTTTTCTCTTTCTCAGATTAGTGTAAAACATTCCGATAATTGCCTGCTTGAGCAACGTTTCTACGGGGTTCCCCCTCTACCATTTAGAACTAAACTTCTCTTCACAAAAGTCATGTTAACGTTGCCTCTCTTTAGTTTGCGTATTCTTAGATGCCCACTAAGGTTAAAACAGCTCTCACTAGTGTTGCATTGATGGTTGGCATGGCTGTATCACGCCAACGTGTTGCTGATTTCAGATCGACGAGACTGGCAATGAAGTGAAAGGCGTGGAGCTGGGTATGTCCCATGCGAAAGTATCCCGCTCCAAGGCTGTTCATGCTCTCAAGAACTATCAAAACGATATCGTTAACGCCATCATGGTAAGGTACTTATGGATTATCTTATACCCGCCGCAACATTTGGGGTGTCAACTTTTTGTTGAAAGTAGTGTTAACCCCAGTATATCATTTCGCTTTGTTTAAAACTTTAGAATCTAATTGCAATATCACCTGATTGAAAGTGTGTTTCCATTAATTTGCACAAAACTTGTATCTCTAGTGGAGTTATCGTCTTGTTGTTTAAAAGGAAGTCATCAATATGCTGTTACCGTGTAGTTGAAAGTGACCCTAAAGCCCTAATATTTTATTTCATTTACACCATCACTGTCGAGAGAGGTGTTTTTGGGTTGACGCTGTGACTTATGTGTGACGTATAAGCCCTGTGAATAATATTACCATTGCAAAATTATCCATGAACAAAAATAAAACAATTTTAAAATATTTTTGGTTGTTCAGTGTATACTGGTATGTGTCGTACTAAGTAACTTGATAAGACTCTTTGTTTTGGTGGAGTGGAGGATTTCTCTTGGAATTACTTAATTGGGTTGAGTTTGGCATGTTTGCATGTGATGAATTGGCTCAAGTGAAAAGCCTTCATGCATGGTTAAGCATGGTGGCGGGTTGGGGTAATGTGCTAACTAAAAGACCATCTCAGCTGCTGAGCACACAAACCCATAATGTTTGGGTATGAAGATGTTTAATCTTAGTCGTGGCCAATTCATAAGAGCTTCATGACAAAATATTATGTTTCAAATTAAAATTAAAACTTATAATTCACGGATTGCATTATGCTTTCCCAGTCGGGCCATAACTGATCTTTCACTCGGTTGACATATTCGACTACGTTATGACATTCTCTCGAGAGACACTCTTTGTGTGGGAAGGGGAAGTCAACGAAGATGATCTGACTGAGATGACCAAACAGACAGCAATCCAACTGGAACAGACACAAAACGACGTCACCTTAATTTGACACGCCAACATGGCTTGATCAGGCGAAAGTCGTATTTAGCTAAGCGCCATTTCATTGACAATTGGTCTTAATGATCAATGTCGCTCAATATTGTATCAAAATCGGCTTGGTACCCTTGAAATGGAGTATTAAGAGACCAATTGGCTTCAACATATAAAATTCCTAATATATCATGCTGATCACACCTTCCCCATTTCCACGTCTTTAGAATCTCATCAATGATTTACCTGTGTGATTTTATCTCCAAACATGAATTTCTTGTCGGACAGAAAGCTAGAAATCGCTCGGATGTCATCCTGTCCTAAGTCGGCAACAGCCTGCTCTGATTTTCTGCCTATACCGTGTGCTTTAGCACGTTGCAATACCTGGTACAGATCGACAAAGGAGTTGAAAACATGTCAAATAAATTTAATTAAGTTGCTGGGAGTTTGGTTCCGCCATCTTCAGTATGAAATCCCTTTTTAAACATGGAGCCAATATTAAGCAAACTAACTATGAATAAAATTCAGAAATCAATCATCGGATCATTTATGGAGAAACTACACCAAGTTCTCAAGAAATCATTTTATTTTATGTCTTCAATAATCTATCGGTTCCGCGCTCGGATAATGGCATCGGGAAACGAGCGTTCGTGATTTGACCTACCGATTTGGAGAGCCTGCTTGTCAACAACGGTCTGAGAGGCCAAGGAAGCGTCAAACGAAACACTTTAGCAAACAGGTCGGGTTGGTAACAGTATCGTGGAAGGAAGTAGGTCCTGCAGCAAGACAGTATGGCTGCATTCATATAAACAGCGCTGCTACACAGTCTATCGTGCCGCCCACAAAATAACCAGATAATAGCAAATTAACGGAATGGGGTGTTCAGATACAAATATATGTTAATGAACCTCTGTACATTGTCTACACAACTGTATTAAACGTAGATCTCCACTATTTGTATTTCATATTTTTTCGCTTGCTCAATTTCGTCACCAAACGTGATATAAGAGCTGATTCGACGTGGTAATCAATTTGAATAGATTTTGTATATCTCGGGAATATCATATTTGTATTCATTGAAAAGAGGAGCTTATGTGTTTGGTCATCATCAGGCGTACCAACTCATGTGTTCTTCTACCATCTTAATGAAGGCCCTTGACACGGCCTGCTGCTCGCTGGTGAGGCCTTCTCCTGGCTCTAAACCTTAATGACGACCTAGGTACGTTATGATATTGTTGCTGTCCGCATGCTCCTCCCCTTTAAACACGATATAAGGAATCTGGCGGGTCGATTTGGAGAATGTGGTAGTTTCAACGACCTGCATCGAATAAACAGACGATACTTTGAAGTAGCATTGCATAACATTAAATAGATACGGAATTGTATTTGAAGGGTTACTATTGTTTTACCTGCTACAACCACCTAGTGTTTGATCATTTCATGACCGCATGGTATTTGATTGATTTCGCTTATTCCACTTGCCACCACCTCCTTGTCTTAATAATTGACGGGCTTACCTTGTATTCGATCTTATGTAGACGCAACCAAGTCTCTAATTTGATGGCAAAGGGAGAAAGGTTGATCACTCCTTTGGTGTATTCCCGAGGAAACATGTGAACGTGCACGAAATCATCCCCTTGACTAACTTTGCTCATTGTTAAATAAAGTCAATTGAACCTTTTCGATTAGCGTCTCTAGATCAAAGTTATATAGCGTGTCACTCTGTGGCTTCTACCAAATCGGCTCAACTTGAATCACGGCTCTCCTATGCTGGCAGTTATGTGACTAGATAAGCGCGTGCTATGCATGGTATATGATGTGGTGTCGGGTATATATATGTATATATATATACATGCACACTCATATTTTTTTCAGTCAAATGTTAAATGACAAGGAAAAAAGTTTGACTAAATTTTCACGCTTCATTTCCAGGCACGTTTACGCTCTGGTCAGCTAGACCACACGATGTGTTATGGGTATTTTTACGATACTTCGATACTTCGTTAAAGGTAAATTTTTCTTCAGCCAAAAACAAAGATGTCAAAGAATATTTGTTATGGATATTTTTCCGCTACGCTGGATTGACGTGAAACGTTAAGGATCATTCACTCTGCATATCACAAACAAATCTAAGCTTGATGTGGATTAGAATACAAATAAAATGTTCCTAAGTTTAACGAGATGCCGTACATTCTCTGTGTTAAGCCAACTGTATCAAGGCCTTAGTTCCGCTTCCCCGAAATGTAAGTGGCGCGTCAGAACAAACATTCCGAACCATTTCGTTATCTATCCTTAAGCATAGAAAAACTAACATTGCAGCCTTTAACTTAAAGCCTTACAAGCAAATAGTTGCGGAACAGCGTTAGGTCGATTCAACAAAGGAAGCGAACTGTCACATTGCCATGTTCATACCTGCTTGTGTGGGTTCTTTCGGCGGGTCGAACAACTTCTCAAAATGAGAATGGGAAGCACAGGAGTCTGGAATCAGTCAACTGGGTGAGTTTGCATGTTTTTATGTAGCATTAATTTGAATGTGATTATCGAAAATTTACAATTTGAGAAAATTGTTGGAGCTTCTTTTTTTCTCTCCTAAGGGGAGCAAATGTTTTAAAAGGTTCAGCGGAAGTAATTGATATCAAATATCTTACATAACATTTCTTGAAAATCTCACCCAACAGTTCATAGCTACACTAAGAGTGCTCACTCGCACCTCCACCCATGAACATTTGTGAAGACGCCACCTGGTTCCAAAAGGATGGTTTAAGGAATGCAATGATTAAAATGGGTGGAGTGGTATGTTAGATTTGTTCCAGCAGCCCCATCCAATGTTCTGCTAAATGCATCTTCATTGAATGCAATGCCGTAAATCTGCCAATTAAGATGTTATGGTGACAATTACCATACGATAATATGATCCAATCAAAACGCTAGTAGAGGGATTAAAGGGTTTATAGCTACGCATGGAGCATATCTACACGCAATGACAAAAACACTTTGAATTGCATGCACTAAAAATGCAAGGTTTTCTTCTCAACAATCGTACCAACATCTGAGCATGGGACATTTAAAACTTTGGCTATTATTTTCAATTAAAAACAGTCAATGAAGATGGGAACATTGGATTTAAACACACGATGATGGTTTGGTTGCAGACAGACGTATATTCATCTTGCCGTAGTCTTGCTTAAGTTGGCCATTTCATCAATGGTAACTATGACAACAAATTCCAATGTTTTGATATATTGAGTCAGATAGTCCCGCTCTGGTCAATAAAAAAAAGCGTAGTCGATTCTTGACGTTCTGTTTTTTGTACCTATAAATTATTAAAACTGCAACAGGGGCAGCCGACTAATAAGCGAAGTTCCAATGAGCGATGTCCCGCTTGTGAAGCTGCATTTAGTCTAAAGCCTTCTTTACAAGAAATTCAGGAGTCAGATTCACCAGCTGCGGTCTTGGTGAGCAGGGCCCCGGTAATATTTATTGATAGATGTATGGGAAATGTCAATTTTATTAATGGTTATTTTGTTTGATAAAACTCACTTATATAATACGCAGATGGAGGACCAAGTTACTACCCAGAAGATTGCAGAGATGTGTACAATCGTGGGTGGAGAGTGTCTGGTGTCTACAACATATACCAGTTCCTGGCAGGTCAGCCTTATAATATCCAAGTCTACTGTCACATGGATACACACGGAGGTGGATGGCTGGTGAGAGCTAAATAGTTCATTTGTCAAAATTAGCATGAGATTGATTTGGATTTTATAATATAAACAATCATTTCACCAACCAGGTATTTCAAAGAAGACAAGATGGGTCCATCAATTTTTACCGTGACTGGATTTCATACAGGAGAGGATTTGGAGAATTAGCAGGCGAATTTTGGCTGGGTGAGATAAAGGATCATTAGATTGATTATGATTGCTATCTAAGTAATCTTTTTCTTTGTAAGGCACAATTTCAACCTTGATCCTAACCTGAATATAAACAGACATTAGCTTTACCATTTAACATTGTACATTTTAGGAAATGATTTCATCCACTCTCTCACTGGGTTGAAGCCACAAGAACTGCGAGTGGATTTAACAGATGCTGATGGAATTTCCGCCTTTGCAAAATATGGAGAATTTTATGTGGGTCCACATTCAACTTTCTTTCAGTTGAATATCAGCGCGTACTCAGGTTCTGCAGGTACAAACTCCTTTCACTATATTGCTGTTAGCCATTACGAAATCAACGCCTTGATGACTGGGATCTTTCATAAAGTTTCAGATTTTATCACGTATGATTACTGAAGCCTGTTTACGCAACACAGATCCAGACTGTCGGTTAGACGGCCGATTTATGTTGCTTATATGAGAATTTAAGATGCCACCATCGTAATAATGAACAGTTGCAGTTTATCCTATTTTGTCAATAAACAAGCTAAATAATCGATATCTACAGCGATGCCCTTATAATATGACCTTTTGATACATTAGCAGTAAGTAACTGAAGTATGTATCACAATTTTAGAAGGAAGGGAAAATAATTAAACAGACTCAAAAATTAAGTGTGCATTTTCAAAAGAATGGATAGTCAGCAATGTAGACATCCCATCCCGTTGTGTCAAACAGGTGCACATAATTTTAAAATTAAGCTGGACATTATACTTGGCGGCAATACCTCAGACCAAATAGTGAATGACATTCGAAAGTTCATAACAGAACAACACCGAACAGTTGAATGACATAGCATTGTTATTTTGATATGAACCTTAGTTTTAGTAAGTTATTCCTAAGTAAGCTTAACAGACTAAGACCAACATTGAGCCAATGATATATGACTTCAGGAACTGGTCGTCATCATTCAAATGGAAAGCAGTTTACAACTTTTGATGAAGACCATGATTCATATGGACGCAACTGTGCTGTAAGTTTTCGAGGAGCTTGGTGGTACCGCAGTTGCTATTCCGGTAACCTGAATGGGTATTATGCCACCCCCGGAAACCAGACGACTTATGCAGACACTGTCACGTGGTCACAATTCCGGGGATATTATTATTCACTTAAGTACACTGAAATGAAAATGAGACCCAAGGAGTAGATTGTTCGGTCACTATTCCTTTGTCCGTATCATTGGCGTCCCACTTATCACAAATTTGTGATTTAGCAATATCTATATGGTCTACTGGTTAATATCATTTTGCTTAACATGACTTATTGTTACATTATATTATATTGTAGATATAATGACAATCATAACGCAACACTATCATAGTGAAGGACACTTTAGAATTGTATATGTGTTTGACATCCCAACGAAGAGCAAACCAAGACTTCACCTGGTGATGTTTTCTTGTTAGGTAGTATGTTAATATATGGAAGCAGGTTTCAACACGATTGAGTTGTTATGTTCTGGATAAATGTGTCTAATGTCAAATTACAACATAGTTCTTATTAATAAACTGCATATACATTATTATATGGACGCAGGTTATATTACGATAGCGTTGATAAGTAGGTAGTATGTTAAAATATTATATGGACAATTTGAACAATAATTCTCTTGACTTGCATTTTTTGCAATATGGTCCCACAAAGCATGCAAATAATAGACAAATAATAGACAATCCATTTGCAATATATGCATAATCACTGAATACACACTAACTGGCCGACATTCGGAGTGCTTCGGTGACTGTTGATGAAAAAAGGGGTATTATCTCGGCCATTAATGGTTCGATTTGATGAATTGTTTAAATCATGTGTTACCACTAAAATAAATGCTACAAAAAGAAAAATATTTAAAAATAGCGGTGCAGGGGAAGGGGGGTGCTCTCTGTAGTAGGGCTGTCATGTCATGAAACTCGTCTGGGTGTCGTCATTGAAATAATTAACAAGCAATTATATTGAATACGATGGGGATTGGTGGCGGTGGAGGCGAAATAGGTGGGGGGGGTGAGGCTCAGACTACGCCGTTTTAATGAGGGGTCTCCAACAGTGTGGAATTTGGCATAGGTCGGCGGAGAAATTTACATAAATGGTGCACTGGATCAGAAGAACATATCATCGATGGAGCCACCGCTTAATATAACAGGTCTTATATGGTCACATGACCAAAATGTTAATCAGAATAAAGCTATTTATAATTATATCAAATCAGACATTTAAACTAAACAGTAGGTTCGATTCTCTCTCATCAAAAGACGTTTGCTTTTGGACCAAGCCGCACGACAGGGTGTAAACCGTCTTGATATGCCTGGTTGGTTTAAAGGTGGTTTCGTCTAACACTTGCAGGCGGTAGCAAAGCAACGGTGTTGACTTATTAGTTTAATACGCCTACAATAAGTAGGTAGGTAGATAGGTAGGTAGGTTGGTAGGTAAGTAGGTAGGTAGGTTGGTAGGTAGGTAGGTAGGTAGGTAGGTAGGTAGGTAGGTAGGTAGGTAGGTAGGTAGGTAGGTAGGTAGGTAGGTAGGTAGGTAGGTAGGTAGGTAGGTAGGTTGGTAGGTAGGTTCGAATGGTTAAATTTCCCATCGCCCTCCCAAAGGAAAAGACTTGCCCTTCTCCCAAATGGAAGCAATATTTGTCTGACACCTGCCCAAGTAACGTTTTGCATAACATCGCGTTCATTGTGGTTTCGTAGGTCCGTTATACGCGGTTAGTGGTAAGACAATAGACCAAGTGATTTACCCTACAATAAACGACTAACCTTCCCCTTAACAGTGACAAAAAGCCGCCCTCATACCCCTACCCGACCAAGTTGTCCGACCCTGCCCCGCAGACAAAAAGTTTACTTCCCCTAACCATTTGCTTGAAAAATGTTACAGACATAGTAGTAATGATGAGGCGATGTGGGGAGGTAACCTAGATTGTTTCATCGATTTGGGCCAAACAAACAAACATGAAGCACTCTAAGACTAAGATGCATTTAACTTTAAAGAATTTGCCTTTCAATTATTTTCACATTTTGAGCCGCTGCATAGAAAATCGAGATTGATGGACGGCCGTCAATCATGGATACTGATGTTAATCAGTTCATTGGACTGTTTGAGGATAACAACGGACTAATGTCGAACATTTATATGGACTGTTTGAAGATAACCAGAGACTGATGTCAGTCGGTAAAAAAGACTGTTTGGAGATCAACACCGACTGATGTCATCCTGTTCATTGGACTGTTTGAGGATCAAAATGGACTTATGTTGAACTGTTCAAGAGACTGTTTGAGGATGAACGTGATCAATGTCGTTGTCTCGTCTATAATATGTCCAATAACTTATCCAAGCGCAAGTCGATCCATTATCTTGTAGCTTCAAGTTTAGTACAGGCGGCTCAGGACGGCGTGTTATGAACGATAATTAATGGTTATTACCATACAATAACGCACACTCTAAGACATTAAGAACTTAATCCATTGATCCGTCTCCAATGCTACAGGGCGCCTTATTTGGAAATTTGGTACATCGTATTGGTTTCATCAACCGAACAGTACAATAAGAGGGTTCCAGTTGTCACAAATGTAGTCGAAATCAAAGAAAAGAGGTTTGCAGATGTTACTGAATAGAGGTTTGTATACGCAACTTATGTATTCACAACCATATCAAGTCAGGTTGAGGAATGTGAGCCATAGTAATGAGATCGAGAATATTATCTGGACACTTCTCAAGACCACTTGACCCATACAACACATTTTTCTGCATGCGTTTCCGAATCACTTTGACACAGAGTTGCTTTAAAGTCGCCACAGTCGCCATGAAAAACTTCAGCATCCCGAATGAAGATGAATCGAAATTATGAAGAAAGGCCACAGATTCGCCCTTGGGTTTGTAGCCACTTAAAAACAGGACGGCGAGAAATTCGTGAGCTTGCTTGCCGTAGTGAACTTTCAGTCGCTCTAATATCGTCCTCAAGCAGCTGAGCGTCCTAAAGGCTCCAACTTTCGTTTGCTGACCTTGAGGCATTAAATACAAGGTCAAGGTCAAATTACCATCAGCTTGTAGAAGCAGCCGGAAGATGGCGGCACGTGCGGGATTGTATTCGTCACTGACAATCATTCGGTGTGTGATTAAGTCAAGAGGGGGCATTAGAGTCGACTTCCATATCCAACATTTCCTCAAGTCAGCCCCCGATTCTAGGAGGAGTTGGAATACTGTGCAGTCATCCAGCTGGGCCGCCAATAACAGAGGAGATATTCCTTTATCACATTCCGAGACTACATTCACAGATATTCCACATTCGAGTAACTTAGTAATGGCTTCCACGCAACCATGTTCTACGGCCACGTGCAACGCTGTCTTTCGACAATGACTTCCGCCCATGTGGTTCACAAGCGCGCCATGTTGAATAAGGTGACTGATACAGGAAGTGACGTTGCTTTCTGAGGTTACCGCGCAGTGCAGGGGAGTTCGACCGCTACTTGAGATTCCATTGGCATCAGCGCCGTACTGCAGCAAGGCTTGGACACAAGTGACATGTCCAAGACTAGATGCATGGTGGAGAAGCATAGATTGGTTAATGTGGTGTTTCGTGAAAGAGCTTTCCAGTAGCAAGCTGTATAAGGCATCCGCGTCGTCACCGATGATGGCGTCGTCAAGCAATTTGGCTGCCTGGTGGTGGAACTGCTGTGGCCTTGCATTCAGTTGCCCCATATCAACAGCCAACTGCCCTTGTATTCCAAGGTAAAATCCGTCAGAGAAGTGGAACACACAGCATTGATATTTTTCAAGAATGCAGCGACTTTGTTGGTGAGGTGAACTGCCGTCCACAGTGACCGCCAGGCAATAAACACGCTATGTATCTAGCTGAGCGGGTTGCTGCAGATTTGACGCGCGGTATCTGACCGCGCATAGGAGGGTATCCCCCTGGTCTTAAGCTGCTGCGAATGAATGTCCTACCAGTCTACCCCCGCACCCTATACATACTCCTACCACCCACTCCCCTTCCCAATGCCCCCATATACCCGCGCCACAGGCCCAACTTCCCTGTTTATTGAGAGCGCCTTAACGGGCAAGGTAACAAAGCGTGTGTATCGAGTCTACCCCGTTTCCACGTGCGCCGGCTTAATGGTGCACGTCAATTATTAATGCTTCGGTTCCGCTCTTGTCGTCATATCACATGCTACGAGATGGGCGGGGTTATTGACTGAGTACATAAGACGGTAAGTATGTCTGTTTGTCTGTCTGTCTCTCGGTATGTATGTATTAATGTATGTGTGTATATATGCGCTTATGGATGCATTAATATATGCATGCATGCAACCATGAATATATGTATATGTATGTATGTATGCGTGCATGCATGAATGCGTGCATGCGTGCATGCATGTAAGTATGTATGTTTATATGTATGCATAAATGTATGTATGTATGTATGTATGTATATGTATGTATGTATGTATGTATGTATGTATGTATGTATGTATGTATATGTATGTATGTATGTATGTATGTATGTATGTATGTATGTATGTATGTATGTATGTATGTATGTATGTATGTGTATGTATGTATGTATGTATGTATGTATGTATGTATGTATGTATGTATGTATGTATGTATGTATGTATGCACGCATGAATGTATGCACGCATGCATGCATGTCTACATACATATATGTATGCATGTATATATGTATGCATGTATATATATAAATGTTTGTATGTATGCAAGTTGGTATGTATGTATGCACGTATGAGAGTATGCATGCATGTGTGTAGGGAAGTTTATTGCAAGCATGTATGCATGCATATATGTTTGTATGCATGTATGCATGCATATTTTCATGCATTTATGAAATATGAAAACGTGCATGCATGTAAGGATGAATGGGTTGATGTATCTGTTACTAATCTGAATAATATAAAATCCAATTTATCCAGCAAATGGTTTCTTTGAACACCCCAGCTTATCCATTTCGTCAAGAAGCATGTGATGTCTACTTATTGTAGAACACATGCTCATGTGATGCCTGGGTAGATTTTCGGCACCCTAAACCCTCAGAAAATAAAGTTACTATAATTGTTTGGCTGTGTGGGAATACCAAAATGAGCCTAGCTGGGATTGAGAACTACAGGAGACTCGATGTATTGATTAGCAAAGTGTGACACACCTCCAGAAGCAGGTGCGCTTGGAAGTGGCTGCAGGTGCAAGCCAACATTGTTACTGAATCAATCGCATCTATTTGCAGACAACATTCCTGCACGCATACACATACACATACACACACACACACACACACACACACACACACACACACACACACACACACACACACACACACACACACACACACACACACACACACACACACACACACACACACACACACACTAACGTATGCATATGTGAAGATATATAGGTATATAAATGAAGTGACGTACTTGTGTGTTCCGATTCCGAGAACAACTTTGAGGTGCATTTGTGATTGTAACGCCATATCTGTTGCATGCTCTCCCTGATTCCATCTCCTATTTGTCCAACGCAATTAAGCAAACGTCACTGGAAGAAATCATTTTGACGATATTTGGTTAACGTTGCATAAGTTGGCCATGTCGACTGCTAGTGGGCCTTGATCCAACGTGAATATATCACCTGCCAAATGCTATTTTCTGCGGAAATAAAAAATCAACTTGACTCACCATATCTGCATCAAATGACCTTAACAAACACAATAATAATGGAAACGACTCATCGTCGTTCGTTGTTGCCTGGTAACCAAATAAGATTTACTGGCTAAAAGAACGAAAACATGGCAGATTTTTGGCAGCAAGAATTTTTTTTTTACGAGAGTTGACACGCGTTGGGCCGTCACAAGGCTGATTCTGGTATTGACTAGAGATGTCATCTGTTATGTGAATGGTTCCGTCAGAAGGAAAAAAACAACAGGCGTTCTTTGGCAGATACAATATATAGAGGATGAATCCTGTTGTGGCGTGAAATGGGAAATGGCCTGTCACAAATATATAATATATATATATATATATATATATATATATATATATATATATATATATATATATATATATATATATATATATATATATATATATATATATATATATATATATATATATATATATATATATATATATATACATAGTATCATATATATATATATATATGCATATATATGCGTATATATATATATATATATATATATATATATATATATATATATATGTGTGTGTGTGTGTATGTATGTGTGTATGTGTTTGTGCGTTTACAAAAATAGATTTATATATTTACATGAAGATACATCTATATATATATATGTATGTACATATATATATTTATAAAAATTTATATGTATATTTTTTTATATACCTATATATATATGCATATATATGTTGATATACATATATATGTATGAATTTATAGAAATATATGTATATATGTATATATACTTATGCATTTATATACATAGAGATATATATTCATGTATATATATGCTTATATTAAGGCAACAAATATATGTTTACGTTCATGTATATTTATATATACATATAACTTCATATATATATACATATATATTTTATACATATATATGTCTGCATATATGTATTGATATACATCAATATTTGTAGAAAAAAGAACATCTATTTATATATAAATACATAAATAAGTACATATATATGCATATATATATAAATATATAGATACATATAAATATATATATATATATTTGTATATATATATATATATATATATATATGTCTATATATATGTATTTATATTCATCAATATTTGTAAAGAAAAGTACATTTATTCATATGTATATACATATGAAAATACATATATATATATATATATATATATATATATATACATTTAAACAAATATATTTATTTGTCTGCACGTATGTATATACATATACGTATATATATAAATATACATACAAATATATAAGTCTATGTCTATATATATATATATATATATTTATCGATATATTTAGATATATTATGCATGTCTATACATATATAAATATATATATATATATATATATATATATATATATATATATATATATATATATATATATATATATATATATATATATATATATATATATATATATATATATATATATATGCATATATATATATGCATATATATTTATGTATATATATGATTCACAATCTCCCTGTTTGATATGAAACGGCAAGTTGTTAAGTGGACTGGACTTCTGTCATTCTCTTCTTTTGCTATCTGATAGTTATTTGATTTGGGATTCTACTGAGTTGTTGTCTGTCGACGCTTCAGATAGATGATGATTCGATGAGATGTTGGAAATAGCCATAGATTTCTCGGTCATATAAAGTTACAAATATATCATGAAGGCCGTCGTTATGTCGTCATACATCTGATTACCCATGTTGCTCATTTTCGCCCGAAATTTGGCGCGCTCTCTCGCACTCACCTTTCGCATAACTCTTTCTAAGAATCATGGGCTGGAGTTGAAAGTAGTTCCAGCAAGATGGCAACGTCTCTCAATGTTTGCGGTGTTTCGGATCTGGAAAATATCAAGCCTGTCGTAAGTAAGCAATTGCAATGACTTTTAACTATTTCCTATGCAGATAGGGATGATTATCACTTCCTTTTGTGACTCTGTTCCTTGCAAACTTACAGTTTATTTAAATGTGCAACCTTTACATGTTGTGGTGGCTGTTTTCTCCCCCACCTTTGCTGTGAGCAATGTATTTTTTGTTTATACCATTTCTTATTTGCACCTGGCTTAAAGTTTAAGCCCATTTAAAAACTCTAACCATATTTTATCTTTCACATCAAACTAGTTGCAAGGTCATAACTCCTACAATTTCAGCCCACTTCAGTTTACTATATGACCACCAACCATAAAATATATTTTGTCCATGATAATTAGATTTTTCCATGTTTCAATATTTTCCAGAACTTAAAATAAAGAAGGCTATGTGTTGCACAACAGTGAACTTTGGTTATGTATTCACACCATAATGTTCCCCTCTGTTTATAAAAACAATTACTTTAGAGCCTCATTATTTTTTATTACAGAGGAATTATATTCGGAGACCATTGCCTCGCTTAAATTATCCATTGCATTCACCCAATTTTCCAATGGCATTAACGGTCGCTTCTTGAAATCAGAAATATTAACATAAACACCCTTTTCGATCCTAATTCATCTTCAGAGATGCTAGGGACTGGATGAGACCCATTTTCGAATATCTTACCCCACCCCCTTCCATGCCCAAGGCGTTTGTGTACACATGATTTCTTTTATTCATTTTGCTCTTATTTCTTCAACCCAACAGTTGAATATGAATGCGAAGATTCTAATATTAGCATCGATAATTACAATCATATGACGAAAACTGTTTTCGCTGAGCTTGCAGCGAACTGATTGCGGTGTAAAACCACGTGCAGAATTTGACTCGAATGTTTATTTGTATCGAGTAGTAATTTTTAGAACTATGTTTTTGGCGTAAGGAGACTCCCGATAATCTCGGGACTGGTGAATCAGTTATTAGAAAGGGGTATGCTGTAAGGGAAAGGAAGCGGCCCCTTGCAGCAGAAAATGCCATGTTGCTTGCTGCTGCACAAAAAGGAAATCCTATCATGACATGAATATCGAACATTTTTATATCATCTACCACGAAACAATAAATTCAGACGTTAATTGTATTTGAAGGTCGTAGACATGAAGTATCTGAAAGCAACAGGCATTCCACACGTCACTTATCAGATACATTTATATATATATATATATATATATATATATATATATATATATAATATATATATATATATATATATATATATATATACATATATATATATATATATATATATATATATATATATATATATGTGTATATATATGATTATATATATTAGTATATATATTATTATCAAATTTATATGTATATATTTATATGTATATATGTATATATAATATATATATATATATATATATCTATATATATATATATATATATATATATGTGTGTGTGTGTGTGTGTGTGTGTGTGTGTGTGTGTGTGTGTGTGTGTGTGTGCGTGCGTGCGTGCGTGCGTGTGTATATATAAAATTTGAGAAGATATTACCCTTCTGCTTGCATTATAGTCGTAATTCAGCCAGGGTTGGTCGTTCACAGCACTCCAGTAGGAGGGACCGCTACGCCGTACACAAGTATGTGTTTAAAGTACAGCGAGCGAACTCCATTATAGCTGTCAACCTTGCTCACCCCCGTCAGTCTTGTCTGGTTTCACACGAGAAGACTAACGTATGAATAAAATGGTTAAGTTGAGCTGGTCGTGTTTTATAAGCCGCACCATGGGCTAATCCTGAAATGCAACGAGTTGGGTTGAGAGGTGTAGAAGACTTACCCCGGATGCAGAGTACCCACCCAGAAAGTAGAAGCCGTCTTCGGAGGTATCTGAAAGTAGGTCACGCACCACGACGTCATGTGACGTTTAGTGATTATGGGGTGTATGCACTGGGGTTGGATATCATCTATGTGGTGTCAAAATGCGTGTACATATGCAGCATTTATTCATGTATTCACCCCTCGCGCACAAAAAGCGGGATATCGTCCAGCGTAGCATCGATTATCGCCCAGTCCCCTCGCACAGGCTCCTCTGCGCCCTGGCGACGGCAAAGTGGCAAATACCGAAAAGTGAATGACTCAGTTTGGGGTTGCTAACTTCGCTAGATCTCGTGGCCTCGGACGAATACGTATCACGTTCAGTTAGGGAAGAAAAGACGAGTTCTACCGTTAATATGCAACCTCACATGGCCGTACAATATTAGTCAACATATACTTTGAGATCCACTGACTGTACTTAAATATAATTTTCTGCTTGCGGTAAGACTATTTACACATCGATATAGAGAGTTCAAAGAAAGTATACATTTGCTTAGAAAAACAAAATTCCCTCAAAAAGCCAAATCTCGTAAGCCTTGCGGGAAGGGTGGACCTACTCCCTTGGGAGTCGTTCACGGCGGTGGCGCCTTCCTCCAGGACGGGGATGATGAGGAGCGTGTAGGTCGTCATGTCACGCGTTAACCTGCGGGAACCGAGTTGTTAGAGGTAACAATGGTATGTGATGCAACATACCTTTGGTTTTTTCAATTGTTTAAAATGATAATGGGGCTCATGAAACATGTAGACATCAGCTGAGATTATGAACGATACCGACAATTAGCATTGTAGGGGTAAAAAAGGACATAAACTAATTGTATATGCTTATTAAGACAACTTATAAATGTCAAGCTTGCAAACTCTATCAACGCATTAAGATAGCTCGTAAATGTGAATTCTATCAATGCTTGCAGGTAGCTCATCTATGCGTTGCTGGCGAGCACAATTTCAACTGCGTGAAAACTCATTCATGTAAGGTTTGCGAACTCGAACAACTCTTTCAGATAACTCATCAATGCGAGATTTGCGTTCCCAAACAAAGCTTTCTATCAGTGCGAGGTTTTCAAACACATTCAAAGCTTTAAGGATCTCATCGATGTGAGCTTTGCTAACTCTATCAAAGCTTTCAGTAACCTCAATAATTCGAAGTTTGCAAACTCTATCAATGTCCCATGATCGCTCATCAATGAGAGGTTCGCAAATAATCTGAACGCTTTCAGATAACTCATCAATGTTCCCATCGCCGACGGCGTGCAGTTCAGCTGACTCGTTCATGAGGGGTAGGTTGACAGTACCCGCCCAAGGGTCCGCTCATGAAGATCGTGTACAGATAGGGAAGGTGTCTGTAACGGATGTAGAATCTACCGGTTTTGCAATGGTTAGCTATTGGATCAACATGGTTAATTGTTGGTCTTTGGGCTTAACAGTCCAAGTTTAAATGTGATTACTTTGAACAAAACGGTTGAATGCAGCGCGTGACGTATGCCCTGGTTATTGATTGAATGACGTAAATGTACAGATAAGCTAATACGATAATTATCCAACACCATACTAGTACAAGAATCAGGCTTGTTTGATAGAGCATCTAGGATATATGGATGCAATACCAGGTTGTCTGATCCAGTACACAAGTCTTCCTGCGAGGTTTTCTCTTTCTCAGATTAGTGTAAAACATTCTGATAATGGCCTGCTTGAGCAACTTTTCTACGGGGTTCCCCCTCTACCATTTAGAACTAAACTTCTCTTCACAAAAGTCATGTTAACGGTGCCTCTCTTTAGTTTGCGTCTTCTAAGATGCCCACTAAGGTTAAAACAGATCTCACTAGTGTTGCATTGATGGTTGGTATGGCTGTATCACGCCAATGTGTTGCTGATTTCAGATCGACGAGACGGGCATTGAAGCGAAGGACGTGGAGCTGGTCATGTCCCAGGCGAACGGTATCCCGCTCCAAGGCTGTTCGTGCTCTCAAGAACAATCAAAACGATATCGTTAACGCCATCATGGTAAGGTACTTATGGATTATCTTATACCCGCCGCAACATTTGGGGTGTCAACTTTTTGTTGAAAATAGTGTTAACCCCAGTATATCATTTCGCTTTGTTTAAAACTTTAGAATCTAATTGCGATATCACCTGATTGAAAGTGTGTTTCCATTAATTTGCACAAAATTTGTATCTCTAGTGGAGTTATCGTCTTGTTGTTTAAAAGGAACTCATCAATATGCTGTTACCGTGTTGTTGAAAGTGACCCTAAAGCCCTAATATTTTATTTCATTTACACCATCACTGTCGAGAGAGGTGTTTTTGGGTTGACGCTGTGACTTATGTGTGACGTATAAGCCCTGTGAATAATATTACCATTGCAAAATTATCCATGAACAAAAATAAAACAATTTTAAAATATTTTTGGTTGTTCAGTGTATACTGGTGTGTCGTACTAAGTAACTTGATAAGACTCTTTGTTTTGGTGGAGTGGAGGATTTCTCTTGGAATTACTTAATTGGGTTGAGTTTGGCATGTTTGCATGTGATGAATTGCCTGGAGTGAAAAGCCTTCATGCATGGTTAAGCATGGTGGCGGGTTGGGTTAATGTGCAAACTAAAAGACCATCTCAGCTGCTGAGCACACAAACCCATAATTTTTGGGTATGAAGATGTTTAATCTTAGTCGTGGCCAATTCATAAAAGCTTGATTACAAAATATTGTTTCAAATTAAAATTAAAACTTATAATTCACGGATTGCATTATGCTTTCCCAGTCGGGCCATAACTGATCTTTCACTCGGTTGACATAATCGACTACGTTATGACATTCTCTCGAGAGACACTCTTTGTGTGGGAAGGGGAAGTCGACGAAGATGATCTGACTGAGATGACCGAACAGACAGCAATCCAACTGAAACAGACACAAAACGACGTCACCTTAATTTGACACGCCAACATGGCTTGATCAGGCGAAAGTCGTATTTAGCTAAGCGTCATTTCATGGACAATTGGTCTTAATGATCAATGTCGCTCAATATTGTATCAAAATCGGCTTGGTACCCTTGAACTGGAGTATTAAGAGACCAATTGGCTTCAAGATATAAAATTCGTAATATATCATGCTGATCCCACCTTCCCAATTTCCACGTCTTTAGAATCTCATCAATGATTTACCTGTGTGATTTTATCTCCAAACATGAATTTCTTGTCGGACAGAAAGCTAGAAATCGCTCGGATGTCATCCTGGCCTAAGTCGGCAACAGCCTGCTCTGATTTTCTGCCTATACCGTGTGCTTTAGCACGTTGCAATACCTGGTACAGATCGACAAAGGAGTGGAAAACATGTCACCCAAATTTAATTAAGTTGCTGGGAGTTTGGTTCCGCCATCTTCAGAATGAAATCCCCTTTTAAACATGGAGCCAATATTAAGCAAACAAACTATGAATAAAATTCAGAAATCAATAATCGGATCATTTATGGAGAAACTTAACCAAGTTCTCAAGAAATCATTTTATTTTATGTCTTCAATAATCTATCGGTTCCGCGCTCGGATAATGGCATAGGGAAACGAGCGTTCGTGATTTGACCTACCGATTTGGAGAGCCTGCTTGTCAGCAACGGTCTGAGAGGCCAAGGAAGCGTCAAACGAAACACTTTAGCAAACAGGTCGGGTTGGTAACAGTATCGTGGAAGGAAGTAGGTCCTGCAGCAAGACAGTATGGTTGCATTCATATAAACAGCGCTGCTACACAGTCTATCGTGCCGTCCACAAAAAAACCAGATAATAGCAAATTAACGGAATGGGGTGTTCAGATACAAATATATGTTAATGAACCTCTGTACATTGTCCACACAACTGTATTAAACGTAGATCTCCACTATTTGTATTTCATATTTTTTCGCTTGCTCAATTTCGTCACCAAACGTGATATAAGAGCTGATTCGACGTGGTAATCAATTTGAATAGATTTGGTATATCTCGGGAATATCATATTTGTGTTCATTGAAAAGAGGAGCTTATGTGTTTGGTCATCATCAGGCGTACCAACTCATGTGTTCTTCTACCATCTTAATGAAGGCCCTTGACACGGCCTGCTGCTCGCTGGTGAGGCCTTCTCCTGGCTCTAAACCATAATGACGACCTAGGTACGTTATGATATTGTTGCTGTCCGCATGCTCCTCCCCTTTAAACACGATATAAGGAATCTGGCGGGTCGATTTGGAGAATGTGGTAGTTTCAACGACCTGCATCGAATAAACAGACGATACTTTGAAGTAGCATTGCATAACATTGAATAGATACGGAGTGGAATTTGAAGGGTTACTATTGTTTTACCTGCTACAACCACCTAGTGTATGATCGATTTCATGACCGCATGGTATTTGATTGATTTCGCTTATTCCACTTGCCACCACCTCCTAGTCTTAATAATTGACGGGCTTACCTTGTATTCGATCTTATGTAGACGCAACCAAGTCTCTAATTTGATGGCAAAGGGAGAAAGGTTGATCACTCCTTTGGTGTATTCCCGAGGAAACATGTGAACGTGCACGAAATCATCCCCTTGACTAACTTTGCTCATTGTTCAATAAAGTCAATTGAACCTTTTCGATTAGCGTCTCTAGATCAAAGTTATATAGCGTGTCACTCTGTGGCTTCTACCAAATCGGCTCAACTTGAATCACGGCTCTCCTCTGCTGGCAGTTATGTGACTAGATAAGCGGCGTGCTATGCATGGTATATGATGTGGTGTCGGGTCAAGGGGCAGCGGAGACTCAGTTGAGGTGATTACGGTAGATAGATAGCGAAGACCGACAGAGTATAGTATCTGTATGCTTGGGTGTATATGTGTACGTGTGTATGAGTGTAAGTGTAGGTATTTATACATATATATACACATATAAATATATACATGTATATATAAATATATATATATATATATATATATATATATATATATATATATGTGTATATATATATATATATATATATATATATATAGATATATATATAGATATATATATATATATATATATATATATATATATATATATATATATATATATATATATATATATATATATATATATATATATACATGCACACTCATATTTTTTTTCAGTCAAATGTTAATGACAAGGAAGAGAGTTTGACTAAATTTCCACGCTTCATTTCCAGGCACATTTACGCACTGGTCAGCTAGACCACACGATGTGTTATGGGTATTTTTACGATACTGCGATACTTCGTTAAAGGTAAATTTTTCTTCAGCCAAAAACAAAGATGTCAAAGAATATTTGTTATGGGTATTTTTCCGCTACGCTGGATTGACTTGAAACGTTAAGGATCATTCACTCTGCATATCACAAACAAATCTAAGCTTGATGTGGATTAGAATACAAATAAAATGTTCCTAAGTTTAACGAGATGCCGTACATTCTCTGTGTTAAGCCAACTGTATCAAGGCCTTAGTTCCGCTTCCCCAAAATGTAAGTGGCGCGTCAGAACAAACATTCCGAACCATTTCGTTATCTATCCTTAAGCATAGAAAAACTAACATTGCAGCCTTTAACTTAAAGCCTTACAAGCAAATAGTTGCGGAACAGCGTTAGGTCGATTCAACAAAGGAAGCGAACTGTCACATTGCCATGTTCATACCTGCTTGTGTGGGTTCTTTCGGCGGGTCGAACTACTTCTCAAAATGAGAATGGGAAGCACAGGAGTCTGGAATCAGTCAACTGGGTGAGTTTGCATGTTTTTATGTAGCATTAATTTGAATGTGATTATCGAAAATTTACAATTTGAGAAAATTGTTGGAGCTTCTTTTTTTCTCTCCTTAGGGGAGCAAATGTTTTAAAAGGTTCAGCGGAAGCAATTGATATCAAATATCTTACATAACATTTCTTGAAAATCTCACCCAACAGTTCATAGCTACACTAAGAGTGCTCACTCGCACCTCCACCCATGAACATTTGTGAAGACGCCACCTGGTTCCAAAAGGATGGGTGGAATGCAATGATTAAAATGGGTGGAGTGGGTATGTTAGATTTGTTCCAGCATCCCCATCCAATGTTCTGCTAAATGCATCTTCATTGAATGCAATGCCGTAAATCTGCCAATTAAGATGTTATGATGACAATTACCATACGATAATATGATCCAATCAAAACGCTAGCAGAGGGATCAAAGGGTTTATAGCTACGCATGGAGCATATCTACACGCAATGACAAAAACACTTTGAATTGCATGCACTAAAAATGCAAGGTTTTCTTCTCAACAATCGTACCAACATCTGAGCATGGGACATTTAAAAAAACTTTGGCTATTATTTTCAATTAAAAAACAGCCAATGAAGATGGGAACATTGGATTTAAACACACGATGATGGTTTGGTTGCAGACAGACGTATATTCATCTTGCCGTACTCTTGCTTAAGTTGGCCATTTCATCAATGGTAACTATGACAACAAATTCCAATGTTTTGATATATTGAGTCAGATAGTCCCGCTCTGGTTAATAAAAAAAAGCGTAGTCGATTCTTGACGTTCTGTTTTATGTACCTATAAATTACTAAAACTGCAACAGGGGCAGCCGACTAATAAGCGAAGTTCCAATGAGCGATGTCCCGCTTGTGAAGCTGCGTTTAGTCTAAAGCCTACTTTACAAGAAATTCAGGAGTCAGATTCACCGGCTGCGGTCTTGGTGAGCAGGGCCCCGGTAATATTTATTGATAGATGTATGGGAAATGTCAATTTTATTAATGGTTATTTTGTTTGATAAAACTCACTTATATAATACGCAGATGGAGGACCAAGTTACTACCCAGAAGATTGCAGAGATGTGTAAAATCGTGGGTGGAGAGTGTCTGGTGTCTACAACATATACCAGTTCCTGGCAGGTCAGCCTTATAATATCCAAGTCTACTGTCACATGGATACAGACGGAGGTGGATGGCTGGTGAGAGCTAAATAGTTCATTTGTCAAAAATAGCATGAGATTGATTTGGATTTTATATATAAACAATGTTTTTTACCAACCAGGTATTTCAAAAAAGACAAGATGGGTCCATCAATTTTTACCGTGACTGGATTTCATACAGGAGAGGATTTGGAGAATTAGCAGGCTAATTTTGGCTGGGTGAGATAAATGATCATTAGATTGATTATGATTGCTATCTAAGTAATCTTTTTCTTTGTAAGGCACAAACTCAACCTTGATCCTAACCTGAATATAAACAGATATTAGTTTTACCATTTAACATTGTACATTTTAGGAAATGATTTCATCCACTCTCTCACTGGGTTGAAGCCACAAGAACTGCGAGTGGATTTAACAGATGCTGATGGAATTTCTGCCTTTGCAAAATATGGAGAATTTTATGTTGGTCCCCAGTCAACTTTCTTTCAGTTGAATATCAGCACATACTCCGGTTCTGCAGGTGCAAACTCTTTTCTCTATATTGTTGTCAGCGGTACCAAAATCAACGCCTGGATGACTGGGATCATTTATAAAGTTTCAGATTCAGTCGCTTACGATTACTGACCAGTCTATTTGCTCAACACATATCCAGAATGTTGGTTTTACGGCCAAATTTCTGTTGCTTAAATAACTATAGGGTACCCCATCGCAAAAAAGTGTAGTTCCGGATTATCCTTTTTATGTCAATTAAAAAGCTAAATTTCCGTACAGCAATAATAAGTAAGTCTATAATTATTTGCTACATTGGCGGTATGTAACTGAAATATATATCACGATTTTAATGGATAGAGAAAATAATTAAGTATTCATTTTCAAAAGAGGGGATACTCAGCAATGTCGGCATACGAAACAAACAGGTTAAACAGGTGCACATTATTTGTTATTAAAGTTGGATATTATACTTGATGGTTTTTCATATCTAAGCAAGCTTTACTAACTAAGATCAACTTTGAGCCAATGATATATGACTCCAGGAGACGGATTTCGAAATTCAAATGGAATGCAATTTACAACTTTTGACGAAAACCATGTTACATGGAGTGCCAGCTGTGCTGTAAATTTTCGAAGAGCCCGGTGGTACCATGCTTGCCATTACAGTAACCTGAATGGGTATTATACAATCCCCATTCGCCAGACAGCTTCTTATGCAGACTTTGTCGCGTGGCAACCTTTCCGGGGATAAACTTACTCACTTAAGCACACTGAAATGAAAAAAAAGAACCAAGGTTAGATCCTGGGAGTAAATATCAATGATTGTTCTGTCACTAATCCTTCTTGGCATTGGCGTACCATTTGACACATATATGTGATCTAGTAATATCTTTATGAGATACTGGTTAAAGCATGTATGCATTTTTCTTAATATGACCTAATTTTACGTTAAAGGTTTGTAATTAGAGATATATTGATGGCAATCATAAAGCAACACTGTCATCATGACAATCATAACGCTACACTGTCATAGTGGAGCTCACATTAGCAATGTTTATGTGTTTGACATCCCCACAAACAGCTAACCAAGACTTCATCTGGTGAGGTTTTCTAGTTAGGTGGTATGCTAATATATGGAAGCAGGTTTTAACACGATTGAGTTGTTATGTTCTGGATAAATGTTTGTAATTTCAAATTACAACATGGTTCTTTTTGATAAACTGCTTTTCTTTTGTCTCGCATTTTTTTACAACATAGTCCGACAAAGCATACAAATTATAGACGCCCCCTTAGCAATATATGTATTATCACAGAGTACATACCATCAAGCAAGTGCATCCGCTCAGATAAATGGTACACGAAACAAATACTTAAAAATAGTGTTGTGGTGGGGGTGCTCTGGTAGTTTCCGTCTGTTTCAACACAGGTGCCGAATGGGGCTGTCATGCCATGAAACTCTTCTGGCTGAAGTAATTGAAAGATTTTCGAACAATATTATTGAATTAGATGGGGTTTGAAATTTGTGTCACGCAAAAATAGGAAATCGGCCAAAAATATAGCCATGGTCAATGGACTCGAGTATTTGGTTATCATTAATAAACCTAGTAGGTAATCGGATAATGAATTTGTTTTGATGAAAACCAGGTATTGCCCGTGATAATGATGGGACGTTTATAAGTAATCGCCGAGATTCAAGAAGTTCGAAGGTCCAAATTTCCCATTGCCCTCCCACTTTAAACTCAAAGGAAAAGACTTGCCCTTCTCCCAAATGGAAGCAATATTTGTCTGACACCTGCCCAAGTAACTTTTTGCATAAGAACGCGATCATTTTGACTTCGTAGTTCCGTTATACGCGGCTTGCGGTAAGACAATATACCATGTGATTTACCCTACAATAAACGACTAACCTTCCCCTAAGGTGAGTCCCAAGAGTCGCCCTCATTTCCCTACCCGACCAAGTTGTCCGACTCTCCCGCTCATAACGTCCCCTAACCATATTACAGACATAGCAGTAATGATGAGGCGATGTGTGGAAGTAACCTATTTGTTTCATTGATTTGTGCCAAACAAACAAACAAGCATGCAGGGCTTTTAGACTAAGATGCATTTAACTTTATAGAACTAGCCTTTCGAATGTCTTCACATTTTGACCGTTGCATAGCAAATCGAGATTAATGGATGGGCGACGATCGTGGAGATTGATCAGTCCTATGGACTGTTTGAGGATCAACGCAGACTGATGTCGAACAATTATATTGACTGTTTGGATATCAACACGGACTGATGTCAACCTGTTAAATGGACTTCTCGAATATCAACACGGCCTGATGTCAGCCTGTTCAATGGACTGCTTGAAGATCAAGATGGACTTATGTCAAACTGTTCAAGCGACTGTTTGAGGATGAACGTGATCAACTTCGTTGTCCCGTCGATAATCTGTCCAATAAATTATCCAAGCGCTAGTCGTTCCATTATCTTGTAGCTCCAATACAGGCTAAGTTTAGTACAGTCGGTTCAGGACGGCGTGTTATGAATGGTTATAATGTTATAATTGATAATTAATGGTCATTACCATACAATAACGCACACTCTAAGACATTATGAACTTAATCCATTGATCCGTCTCCATGGCTAACTAAGTAATGGCTTCCACGCAACCATGTTCTAAGGCCACGTGCAACGCTGTCTTTCGGCAATAACTTCCGGCCATGTGGTTCACAAGCACGCCATGTTGAATAAGGTGACTGATACAGGATGTGACTTTGCTTTCTGAGGTTACCGCGCAGCGCAGGGGAGTTAAACTGCTATTTGAGATTCCATTTGCATCAGCGCCGTACTGCAGCAAGGCTTGGACACAGGCGACATGTCCAAGACTAGATGCATGGTGGGGAAGCATAGATTGGTTAATGTGGTGTTTCGTGAAAGAGCTTTCCAGTAGCAAGCTATATAAGGCATCCGCGACGTCACCGATGATGGCGTCGTCAAGCAATTTGGCTGCCTGGTGGTGGAACTACGGCGGCCTTGCATTCAGTTGCCCCATATCAACAGCCAACTGCCCTGCATACTATGCATGCATACATATTTGCATGCATTTATGAATACATGCATGCATGTATGGACGTATGGGTGGATGTATCTGTAACTAATCCAAATAATATTAAATCCAATTGATCTAGCAAATGGTGTCTTGGAACATCCCTGCTTATGCAGCCAAGAAATTTCGCCAAGAAGCAAGTGATGGTCTATTAATTGTGGAACACCTGCTCATGTGATGGCTGGATGAATTGTCGACGCCATAAGCCCTCAGAAAATAAAGCTACTATAATTGATTATTGGCTGTGAGGGAGTACCAAAATGAGCCCGGGGTTGAGACCGGTGTATTGATTAGCAAAGTGTTACACCCATCCAGATGCAGGTGCGCTTGGAAGTGGTTGCAGGTGCAAGCCAACATTGTGGCCGAATCAATCGCATCTATTAGCAGACAAAATTCCTACACGCAGACACACACACGCACACACACACTAACGCATGCATATATGAAGATATATATGTATAAATGTACATGCAGACATAAATATATGTTTATATGTGAATATATATGTATATGTGTATGTATATATAGATATCTGTATATTGATATAGTAATGTAAATAATGATGTTATGTGTGTATACGTATATAAATAAAGTGACGTACTTATTTGTTCCGATCCAGAGGACAATTTTAAGGTGCATTTTTAATTGCATCGCCATATTTGTTACTTGCTGTCCCTGCGTCCATCTCCTCTTTGTCCAACGCATGTAAGAAAACGTCACTTGTAGAAAACATTTCGACGATATTCGTTTAACGTTGCATAATTTGATCATGGTGACTGATAATGGGCCTTGAGCCAACGTGAATTATCACCTGCCAAATGCTATTTTCTGCGGAAATAAAAAATCAACTTGACCATATCTGCATCACATGACTTCACCAAACACGATAACCATGGATACGACCCATCGTCGGTCGTCGTTGCTTGGGAACCAAGTTGTATTTACTGGCTAAAAGAACGAAAATATCGTGGATTTTGGGCTGCAAGACTTGTTTTGTTTTGCAGAAATCTCATGGGATTTGACATGCGTTGGCCCGTCACAAGGCTGATCCAGGTATTGACTATTCAACGGTTATGTAAATGGTTCCTTCATATGAAAAAAAACAACAGCGGCTCTTTGGCAGATACAGCGGATGTATCCTGTTGTGGCGGGAAATGGCCAGTTGTGATGGGAAATGACCCGTCGCAATGGGAAATGGCCAGTTGAGAAGGGAAATGGCTGGCTGGGGTCGAAACTGCCAGTTCTTTTTGGAACTGGCCAGTTCTGCTGGGAAATGGCCATTATGGTTGGGAAACGATCAGTTGTGGTGGGAAACGACCAGTTGTGCTTTGAAATGGTCAACAGAGGTGGTATGCGGTCAGTGGTGCTTGGAAGTAGCAAGTTATTTTGAGGCGTGGCCTGTTATTGTGATGGCGTTTGGTGAGCTGTCATGGGATATGGCCAGTTGTGGGTGGATGTGATTAGATGTCACATTGAATGACATAAGGGTCGCTTTGCGTACATTTCGGTCCCTCTCCAAGTTATGCTTAATCTCTTCAGGTTTCGGATGAAAATCGATCGGCAGCTTGGTCAAAACTGTATAGCTTTATTGTTGATATAAATATATATATATATATATATATATATTTATATATATATATATATATATATATATATATTATATATATATATATATATATATATATATATATATATATATATATATCTCTAGATATATATATATATATATCTATATATATCTATATATATATATATATATATATATATATATATATATATCTATATATATATCTATATATATATATATATATATATACAGGGCATGATACTAAGAAAATTTGCCACCTGCCAACCTGGCTGGTAGTTCCCAAAATCCACCGGCCCAGAAAAAAATTCCACCAGCCAACAAAATTCAATACAAGTTGATGTATATCTATGAATACTTAATTTTTTTTACCCATAACCCGCATAATATAACTCACAATAAACACGAGCAAAAAATAAAATAAAATTGCACCACATTCAATCACTTGATAAACACAGCATGAAAAACATGACACTCGGGTAAGAACATATAATACACACAACAATAACACCCTACTTAACAACGGTCTTTCTGGTATGTGGCATCGAGCGCCCGGGACAAACCAATGTAATCCATCCTCCTCCTCACTTTCACATCGAATGTTTTCCTTGTAGCTGGAGAGTCAATACCAGGTCCCAGTAATCTATAACAGTTCTATAGCATGCTCAGGGTTGAAGTCAACAGTAGGGGGTGACACAAGAAGCACTGTCATCAGGTCGTTGAGGGAGTCTGCGCCAATACTGGACCTCCAGTCATATTTTTATGTTGAATCCTCTTTCACACAGCTGTAGAGGCAGGAAGGGTCTGAATGAGGTCCATGAGGGCTACTACATCACAACTGTCTGTCATATGTGCCCTGTTGATGCTTGCCCAGGACATCTAGTCAATTCCTGGACCTCTGCTGCTGTCTGTGAGAATCTGCACAAGACATATGAGCATACTATAGGCAATGAATATTTACATAACACAAATGATAAATAGGTTTATTCAGCATCAGCTCACCGGTGCTTTAAGCATTGCCCACTGGTCTGGGATATATGCAGTGTCAACACCTGCACCAGAGAGTACAACACTGAAATGTTCAACGAGTTTGGCTGCTGCCTGATCACCAAAATCTGAAAGCATATTCTGACAGTTGCATATCTTTGTTTGCATACGTTCTGCAGCAATTGCAAAACATTACATCTTGCTTTTCATCGTGTCGCAGTCAACCTCTTTCTTCTCCGCAGTCTGTTTTCAGCCAGCTAGAATACAGTTTCCTGCCTCTTTTTTCTCATAATCTTTACTTTGAAGCCTTAGCTCTTCTGGTAGCTTGCGCTTACTCGGCTGGGGAGTCTTGGCCACTTAGTGTAGAAAAATTGGGGATTTGGACGCTGACGATTTGACTTGGTCGACTCGTAGAACAGAGATTGGTGATTAATCATGATCAAACGAAGCCTTATTCATCCACATAAGTTCGCCGAGACCCAAAAGCAACGCGCGACGCTACGCAGCGACCGACGTTTCGCTCGTGTCATGACGTGACACGTTGACAGCACGCGCCGCATCGAGACGCGCTGACCAGTTGAAAGCGCGAGCTCCTGTCACATACCTCTGTGCACCTACTTACAGTATTACCTGAAAAAACAACAATAAATTGACACATGCTGCAAAAATAAAAGACCAGAAAACATATGAATGAGGATGCGTCATGGACAAGTCGTCAGCTAAGTGAGCGACGGTATATTAGCGCAGAATTAACAATACCAACGGACATCCGATAAAGTCGTATAAGGTGCCCAAATCTGTATATTTAATACTACAATGAAGACCAGAAACCCTCTAAATAAATACTCGCTGCGTATGGAGTAAACAATCACTGGTGATCTCAGTCGGGGTTCGGGGCTTGAGTACGTGTTAAATTAAAGGTGGGCGCTTCAGAACGTGCTGTGAGCGGGTGCATCATAACAACTTAATACAACAATTTGTTGACTCGCCACCCTGGCGACCACTTTCGTAATTTCTACCCGCCCGATCCGATTTTGACTCGCCATTGGCGGGCGCGGGCGTTAGTTTCGAGTCCTGTATATATATATATATATATATATATATATAGAGATATATAGAGAGATATATATATATATATATATATAGAGATAGAGAGATATATATAGATATAGAGAGAGAGATATAGATAGATAGAGATCAGATCTCTATAGATATATAGATTATCTCTATATCTCTATCTCTAGAGGAGAGAGAGATATCTCTCTATCTCTATATATATCTCTCTATAAAGATGTCTCTATATCTCTCTATATATATTCTCTATATCTGTATATTCTCTACTCTATATATATATCTCTATATCTCTCTCTATATCTCTATATAGACACTAAGCATATCTCTCTATATATATATATCTATATATATATGTATATAAGCGTGTATATATATAAATATATATATACATGTACATATATATATATATATATATCTATAGATGTAGATATAGATATATATATATATATATATATATTATATATATATATCTATATATATATATATATATATATATATATATATATATATATATATCTATATATATATATATATCTATATATATATATATATATATATATAATACATATACACACACTATGGCAGAACTGTTCTTAGCTATTTCCAACTTCTCATCGAATCATCAACCTTTATCGGAGGCGTCGACAGACAACAACTCAAATACCTTTCATGAGTCCTGTCCACTTAACAACTTGCCCATTCATATCAATCTGTTAGGGTTGTGAATCTTATATTTATATATATATATATATATATATATATATATATATATATCTATATATATAGATATATATATATAGATATTAGAGATATATATATATATATATATATCTATATATATATATATATATATATATATTCTATATATATATATCTATATATATATATATATATATATATATATATATATATATATATATATATAAATATATGACTCCTCTCATTTCTTTGTTGAATATTCTTTCTTCGGCTATCTGAAAGGTATTTGAGTTGTTGTCTGTCGACGTCTCCGATAAATTCGATGATTCGATGAGAAGTTGGAAATAGCAAAGAACAGTTCTGTCATATAAAGGTACAGATATATCATGAAGGCCGACGTTAAGTTATGTGGGGGTGGGGAGAGGTTGAGAGTTAGCGTAGAAAACAAACAGACTACCTCAGCTGCTTGGCACACAAACCTTTAATGATTATTCATGAAGAAGTTTATTATTAGTCGTGGCCAATTCATAAAAGCTTCATTACAAAATATTGTTTTAACTTATAATTAAAACTTATAATTCACGGATTGCATTATGTTTTCCCAGTCGGGCCATAACTGATCTTTCACGCGGTTGACATAATCGACTACGTTATGACATTCTCTCGAGAGACACTCTTTGTGTGGGAAGGGGAAGTCGACGAAGATGATCTGACTGAGATGACCGAACAGACAGCAATCCAAACTGGAACAGACACAAAACGAGGTCACCTTAGTTTGACACGTCAACATTGCTTGATCAGTCGAAAGTCATATTTAGCTAAGAGTCATTTCATGGACAATTGGTCTTAATGATAAATGTCGCTCAATATTGTATCAAAATCGGCTTGGTACCCTTGAACTGGAGTGTTAAGAGACATATAAAAATAAAAATTATTCAAAATATATCAAGCTCATTCCACCTTCCCGATTTACGCGTCTTTAGAATCTCATCAATGATTTACCTGTGTGATTTTATCTCCAAACATGAATTTCTTGTCGGACAGAAAGCTAGAAATCGCTCGGATGTCATCCTGGCCTAAGTCGACTTGTTTTTTTTTGCAGAAATCTCGTGGGATTTGACATGCGTTGGCCCGTCACAAGGCTGATCCAGGTATTGACTATTCAACGGTTATGTAAATGGTTCCTTCATACGAAAAAAACAACAGCGGCTCTTTGGCAGATACAGCGGATGTATCCTGTTGTGGCGGGAAATGGCCAGTTGTGATGGGAAATGACCCGTCGCAATGGGAAATGGCCAGTTGAGAAGGGAAATGGCTGGCTGGGGTGGGAAACTGCCAGTTCTTTTTGGAACTGGCCAGTTCTGCTGGGAAATGGCCATTATGGTTGGGAAACGATCAGTTGTGGTGGGAAACGACCAGTTGTGCTTTGAAATGGTCAACAGAGGTGGTATGCGGTCAGTGGTGCTTGGAAGTGGCAAGTTATTTTGAGGCGTGGCCTGTTATTGTGATGGCGTTTGGTGAGCTGTCATGGGATATGGCCAGTTGTGGGTGGATGTGATTAGATGTCACATTGAATGACATAAGGGTCGCTTTGCGTACATTTCGGTCCCTCTCCAAGTTATGCTTAATCTCTTCAGGTTTCGGATGAAAATCGATCGGCAGCTTGGTCAAAACTGTATAGCTTTATTGTTGATATAAATATATATATATATATATATATTAGTATATATATATATATATATATATATAATATATATATATATAGATATATATATAGATATATATATATATATATATATATATATATATATATATATATATATATATATATATATATATATATATATATATATATATATATATATATCTATATATATATATATATATATATATATATATATATATATATATATATATATATATATATACAGGGCATGATACTAAGAAAATTTGCCACCTGCCAACCTGGCTGGTAGTTCCCAAAATCCACCGGCCCAGAAAAAAATTCCACCAGCCAACAAAATTCAATACAAGTTGATGTATATCTATGAATACTTAATTTTTTTTACCCATAACCCGCATAATATAACTCACAATAAACACGAGCAAAAAATAAAATAAAATTGCACCACATTCAATCACTTGATAAACACAGCATGAAAAACATGACACTCGGGTAAGAACATATAATACACACAACAATAACACCCTACTTAACAACGGTCTTTCTGGTATGTGGCATCGAGCGCCCGGGACAAACCAATGTAATCCATCCTCCTCCTCACTTTCACATCGAATGTTTTCCTTGTAGCTGGAGAGTCAATACCAGGTCCCAGTAATCTATAACAGTTCTATAGCATGCTCAGGGTTGAAGTCAACAGTAGGGGGTGACACAAGAAGCACTGTCATCAGGTCGTTGAGGGAGTCTGCGCCAATACTGGACCTCCAGTCATATTTTATGTTGAATCCTCTTTCACACAGCTGTAGAGGCAGGAAGGGTCTGAATGAGGTCCATGAGGGCTACTACATCACAACTGTCTGTCATATGTGCCCTGTTGATGCTTGCCCAGGACATCTAGTCAATTCCTGGACCTCTGCTGCTGTCTGTGAGAATCTGCACAAGACATATGAGCATACTATAGGCAATGAATATTTACATAACACAAATGATAAATAGGTTTATTCAGCATCAGCTCACCGGTGCTTTAAGCATTGCCCACTGGTCTGGGATATATGCAGTGTCAACACCTGCACCAGAGAGTACAACACTGAAATGTTCAACGAGTTTGGCTGCTGCCTGATCACCAAAATCTGAAAGCATATTCTGACAGTTGCATATCTTTGTTTGCATACGTTCTGCAGCAATTGCAAAACATTACATCTTGCTTTTCATCGTGTCGCAGTCAACCTCTTTCTTCTCCGCAGTCTGTTTTCAGCCAGCTAGAATTCAATTTCCTGCCTCTTTTTTCTCATAATCTTTACTTTGAAGCCTTAGCTCTTCTGGTAGCTTGCGCTTACTCGGCTGGGGAGTCTTGGCCACTTAGTGTAGAAAAATTGGGGATTTGGACGCTGACGATTTGACTTGGTCGACTCGTAGAACAGAGATTGGTGATTAATCATGATCAAACGAAGCCTTATTCATCCACATAAGTTCGCCGAGACCCAAAAGCAACGCGCGACGCTACGCAGCGACCGACGTTTCGCTCGTGTCATGACGTGACACGTTGACAGCACGCGCCGCATCGAGACGCGCTGACCAGTTGAAAGCGCGAGCTCCTGTCACATACCTCTGTGCACCTACTTACAGTATTACCTGAAAAAACAACAATAAATTGACACATGCTGCAAAAATAAAAGACCAGAAAACATATGAATGAGGATGCGTCATGGACAAGTCGTCAGCTAAGTGAGCGACGGTATATTAGCGCAGAATTAACAATACCAACGGACATCCGATAAAGTCGTATAAGGTGCCCAAATCTGTATATTTAATACTACAATGAAGACCAGAAACCCTCTAAATAAATACTCGCTGCGTATGGAGTAAACAATCACTGGTGATCTCAGTCGGGGTTCGGGGCTTGAGTACGTGTTAAATTAAAGGTGGGCGCTTCAGAACGTGCTGTGAGCGGGTGCATCATAACAACTTAATACAACAATTTGTTGACTCGCCACCCTGGCGACCACTTTCGTAATTTCTACCCGCCCGATCCGATTTTGACTCGCCATTGGCGGGCGGGCGTTAGTTTCGAGTCCTGTATATAGAGATATATAGAGATAGAGAGAGAGAGAGAGAGAGAGAGAGAGAGAGAGAGATATCTAGATAGAGAGAGAGAGAGAGAGAGAGAGAGAGAGAGAGAGAGAGAGAGATCTTATATATAGAGAGAGAGAGAGAGAGAGAGAGAGAGAGAGAGAGAGAGAGAGATCTAGAGAGAGAGAGAGATAGAGAGAGAGAGAGAGAGAGAGAGAGAGAGAGAGAGATATAAGAGAGAATCTATATTTATATATGTATATATATCATCCCTCTCGACAGAATATATAGATATATATCTTTATATATGTATAGATATAGAGGAGAAAGCATATATATATATATATATATATATATATAAATATATGTATATAAGCGTGTATATATAATAAATATATATATACATGTACATATATATATATATATATATATATATAGATATAGATATATATATATATATATATATATATATATATATATATATATATATATATATAGATATATATATATATATATATATATATATATATATATATATATATATATATATATATACACACACATATGGCAGAACTGTTCTTAGCTATTTCCAACTTCTCATCGAATCATCAACCTTTATCGGAGGCGTCGACAGACAACAACTCAAATACCTTTCATGAGTCCTGTCCACTTAACAACTTGCCCATTCATATCAATCTGTTTAGGGTTGTGGAATCTGAGAGATTTAAATCTTATAGAGAGATAGAGAGATAGAGGAGAGAGAGAGAGAGAGATATATAGATATATAGATAGATATCTATATATAGAGAGATAGATATATATAGATATATAGATATATAGATATCTATATATATATATATATATATATAGATATATATATATATATATATATATATATATATATCTATATATATATATATATATATATATATCTATCTATATATATATATATATATATATAAATATATGACTCCTCTCATTTCTTTGTTGAATATTCTTTCTTCGGCTATCTGAAAGGTATTTGAGTTGTTGTCTGTCGACGTCTCCGATAAATTCGATGATTCGATGAGAAGTTGGAAATAGCAAAGAACAGTTCTGTCATATAAAGGTACAGATATATCATGAAGGCCGACGTTAAGTTATGTGGGGGTGGGGAGAGGTTGAGAGTTAGCGTAGAAACAAACAGACTACCTCAGCTGCTTGGCACACAAACCTTTAATGATTATTCATGAAGAAGTTTATTATTAGTCGTGGCCAATTCATAAAAGCTTCATTACAAAATATTGTTTTAACTTATAATTAAAACTTATAATTCACGGATTGCATTATGTTTTCCCAGTCGGGCCATAACTGATCTTTCACGCGGTTGACATAATCGACTACGTTATGACATTCTCTCGAGAGACACTCTTTGTGTGGGAAGGGGAAGTCGACGAAGATGATCTGACTGAGATGACCGAACAGACAGCAATCCAACTGGAACAGACACAAAACGAGGTCACCTTAGTTTGACACGTCAACATTGCTTGATCAGTCGAAAGTCATATTTAGCTAAGAGTCATTTCATGGACAATTGGTCTTAATGATAAATGTCGCTCAATATTGTATCAAAATCGGCTTGGTACCCTTGAACTGGAGTGTTAAGAGAGATATAAAAATAAAAATTATTCAAAATATATCAAGCTCATTCCACCTTCCCGATTTACGCGTCTTTAGAATCTCATCAATGATTTACCTGTGTGATTTTATCTCCAAACATGAATTTCTTGTCGGACAGAAAGCTAGAAATCGCTCGGATGTCATCCTGGCCTAAGTCGACTTGTTTTTTTTTTGCAGAAATCTCGTGGGATTTGACATGCGTTGGCCCGTCACAAGGCTGATCCAGGTATTGACTATTCAACGGTTATGTAAATGGTTCCTTCATACGAAAAAAACAACAGCGGCTCTTTGGCAGATACAGCGGATGTATCCTGTTGTGGCGGGAAATGGCCAGTTGTGATGGGAAATGACCCGTCGCAATGGGAAATGGCCAGTTGAGAAGGGAAATGGCTGGCTGGGGTGGGAAACTGCCAGTTCTTTTTGGAACTGGCCAGTTCTGCTGGGAAATGGCCATTATGGTTGGGAAACGATCAGTTGTGGTGGGAAACGACCAGTTGTGCTTTGAAATGGTCAACAGAGGTGGTATGCGGTCAGTGGTGCTTGGAAGTGGCAAGTTATTTTGAGGCGTGGCCTGTTATTGTGATGGCGTTTGGTGAGCTGTCATGGGATATGGCCAGTTGTGGGGTGGATGTGATTAG
>CM067357.1:6169562-6199562 GCA_034190875.2 Urechis unicinctus
TCGCTGGTGAGGCCTTCTCCTGGCTCTAAACCATAATGACGACCTAGGTACGTTATGATACTGTTGCTGTCTGCATGCTCCCCCCCTTTAAAACACGCTATAAGGAATCTGGCGGGTCGATTTGGAGAATGTGGTAGTTTCAACGACCTGCATCCATTAAACAGACGAGACTTTCAAGTAGCATTGGATAACATTGAACATATATGGAATGGTGTTTGAAGAGGGTTTTTACCTGCCACAACCATCTGGTTTTTGTTAGAGTTTGCCTATTCCACCAGTCATCACCACCTGGCATTTGATTTATTTCAGTTATTCCACCTGCCATAACCGCATGGTATTTGATTGATTTCGCTTATTCCACTTGCCACCACCTCCTAGTCTTAATAATTGACGGGCTTACCTTGTATTCGATCTTATGTAGACGCAACCAAGTCTCTAACTTGATGGCAAAGGGAGAAAGGTTGATAACTCCTTTGGTGTATTCCCGAGGAAACATGTGAACATGCACGAAATCATCCCCTTGACTAACTTTGCTCATTGTTAAATAAAGTCAATTGAACCTATTCGATAAGCGTCCCTAGATCACAGTTGTATAGCGTGACTTCCACCAAATCGACTCAACTTGAATCACAGCACTCCTCTGCTGGCAGTTGTGTGACTAGATAAGCGGCGTGTTATGCATGGTATATGATGTGGTGTCGGGTCAAGGGACAGTGGAGACTCAGGTGAGGTGATAACGCGAGATAGAGAAGACCGACAGAGTATAGTAATGTCTGTATGCTTGTGTGTGTATGTGTGTATGAGTGTATGTTATATATATATATATATATATATATATATATATATATATATATATATATATATATATATATATATATATATATATATATATATATATATATATATATATATATATACATAAATATATATATATAAATTATATATATATTTATATAAATATATATAAACATTTATATGTATATTTATATATATACACATACATATATAAACACACACTTATATTTTTTTCAGTCAAATGTTAATGACGAGGATGTGTAATGGGTTTTTTAAGATACTTTGTTAGAAGAAAAATTTTCTTCAGCTAAAAAGAAAGAATATATGTTATGGGTATTTTTCCGCTATGCTGGCTTGACGTGCATCGTTAAGGATCACTCACACTGCATATCACAAACAAATCTAAGCTTTGTGTGGATTGGAATACAAATGAAACGTTCCTAGGTTTAACGAGATGCCTAGAGACTCTGTGTTAAGACAACTGCATCAAGGCCTTAGTTCCGCTTCCCCGAAATGTAAGAGGCGCATCAGAATAACCATTCCGAACCATTTTGTATTTTTTATCCTTAAGCATAGCCAAACTAGCATCACAACCTTTAACTTAAAGCCTTACAAGCAAATGGTAACTGAACATCGTTAGGTCGATTCAACAAGGAAGCAATCTGTCACATTGCCATGTTCATAACTGCTTAATTTAAATGTGATTAACGGTAATTAACAATTTGAGAAAATTGTTGGAGCTTTTTCTTTTTCTACTTAGGGGAGAAAATCGTTTAAAAGGCTCAGCTTACATAACATTTCTCGAAAATCTCACCCAACAGTACATAGTTACACTAAGAGTGCTCACTCGCGCCTCCACCCATGAACATTTGTGAAGACGCCACCTGGTTCCAAAAGGATGGTTTAAGGGCTGTACTAATTAATATGGGTTGAGTGGTATCAATTCATTTGGGTTCCTCGAAACCAATCAATTATGTTAACTTTATTTTCTGAGGACGTAGGGCCTAGGGCACCAAAAATTCAGCTGAAGAAAATTTTTCCTCGAAACCAATCAATTATGTTAACTTTATTTTCTGAGGACGTAGGGCCTAGGGCACCAAAAATTCACTCAGCGATCACAAGAGCAGGTATTCCACAGTTAATATAACCTCACTTGGTTCTTGGCGAAATGTCTTGGCTGCATATGCTGGGAGGTTCCACGAAAAAATTTACTGGATCAATTGGATTTTATATCACTGTTCAATTAGTAGAGATTAATAAAAAATGCATCCACCCATTCAACCTTACATGCATGCATGTATTCATATATATATATATATATATATTTATATATATATATATATATATATATATATATATATATATATATATATATATATATACATATATATATATATATATATATATATATATATATATCTATATACCTATATATATATATATATATATATATATATATATATATATACATACATGCATACATACATACATCCATACGTACATACATACATACATACCTCACAGACATACATACATACATACATACATACATACATACATTCATGCATGCATACATACATACATACATACATACATACATACATACATACATACATACATACATACATACATACATACATACATACATACATACATACATACATACATACATACATACATACATACATACATACATACATACATACATACATACATACATACATACATACATACATACATACATACATACAGACATACATGCATGCATACATACATACATACATACATACATACATACATACATACATACATACACATACATACATACATACATACATACATACATACATACATACATACATACATACATACATACATACATACATACATACATACATACATACATACATACATACATACATACATACATACATACATACATACATACATACATACATACATACATACATACATACATACATACATACATACATACATACATACATACATACATACATACATACATACATACATGCATACATACACACATACATACATGCATACATACATGCATACATACATATACACTCACAAAACTTTCACAAAATTTCTATGCCTCCTTTCCGAGCTCATTTGATCACGATGTGTAAAGGGTATTTGTCCGCTATGCTGGCTTGATGTGCATCGTTAAGGATCACTCACACTGCATAGCACAAACAAGTCTAAGCATGATGTGCATTGGAATACAATTGAAATGATCCTAGCTTTAAAGAGATGCCGTACAGTCTCCGTGTGAAGTCAACTGTATTATGGCCTTAGTTCCACTTCCCCGAAATGTAATTGGCGCATCAGTATAACCATTCCGAACCATTTTGTTAGTCTATCCTTAAGCATAGCAAAAATAGCATCACAACCTTTAACTAAAAGCTTTACAAGCAAATGGTTACTGAACAGCGTTAGGTCGATTCAACAAGGAAGCAAACTTTTGCATTACCTAGTTCAAAACTGCTTAGGTGGGTTCTGTCGGCGGGTCGAATTTCTTCTCAAAATGGGACTGCGTAGCACCGGGTTCTGGAATCAGTCAACTGAGTGAGTTTGCATGTTTTTACTTGACACATGACTAAGTGTGATTAACGAAAATTTACAATTTGAGAAATTTGTTGTAGCTTCTTCTTTTTCTCCTTTGGGGAGCAAATGTTTTGAAATGTTCAGCGGAAGGAATTTAGATCCAATATCTTACATCACATTTCTTGCAAATCTCACCCAACAGTTCATAGCTAAAATAAAAGTGCTCACTCGCACCTCCGCCCATGCATATTTGTGAAGACACTACCTGGTTCCAAATGGATGATTTAAGTAGCAATGAAAAGGGGTGGAGTTGTATCTTAGATTCTTTACAGCTTCCCCATCCAATTTCTGCTAATTGCATCTTCATTGAATGGAACACAACATATCTGCCAATTAAGATGTGATAATGACTATCGCCTTTCAATATTATGATCCGATCAAAACGCTTCCAGTGAGATCAAAGACTTAATAGCTACGCATGGAGCATACCTAGACGCAATGACTTATACTTTTTGAAATGCATGCACTGAAAATGCTGGGTTTTCTTCTAAACAATCGTACCAACATCTGAGTATCGGACATTGCAAACATTTTGGATGTGGTTTGTAATTAAAAAGAGTCATTGAAGAACAATGATCATTTAAACACACGATGGTGGTTTGTTTTCAGACTGATGTATGTTAATCTTGCCGTACTCTTGCTTTGGTTGTCCATTTCATCAATGGTAAATTTGACAGCACATACCAATGTTTTGATATATTGAGTCAAATAGAAACGCCCTGGTCACTAAACAGATGAGTGACCAAGAATTGACATTCCTTTTAATATACCAATGAATTATTATATCTGAAACAGGGACAGCCGACTAATAAGCGAAGTTCGATTGAGCGATGTCCCGCTTGTGAAGCTGCATTTAGTCTAAAGCCGTCTTTGCAAGAAATTCAGGAGTCCGTGAATGAAATCATATTCACTGGCGGCGGTCTTGGTGAACAAGGACCCGGTAATATTTATTGAAGGCTGAATGGGTTATGTCGATTCTGTTCACTGGATTTGATCAGTGGTTATGTTACTTGATAAAACTCAATAATATTTTAACCAGGTGGAGGACCAAGGTACTACCCAAAAGATTGCAGAGATGTGTACAATCGTGGGTGGAGAGAGTCTGGTGTCTACAACATTTACCAGTTCCTGGCCGGACAGCCTTATGTTATTCAAGTCTACTGTGACATGGATACAGACGGGGGTGGATGGCTGGTGAGTGTTAAATAGTTCATTTTTCAAATATAGCAAGAGATTGACTTGGATTTTATAATATAAACAATCATTTCACCAACCAGGTATTTCAAAGAAGACAAGATGGGTCCATCAATTTTTACCGTGACTGGATTTCATACAAGAGAGGGTGTGGAGATTTAGCAGGCGAATTTTGGCTGGGTAAGATAAAGAACATTAGATTGATTATGATTTCCCTTTAAGTAATCTTTTTTCTTGGTAAGGCAAAATTTCAACCTTGATCATAACCTGCAAATATAAAAGATGTTAGTTGTATCATTTAACATTGTACATTTCAGGAAATGATTTCATCCTCTCTCTCACTGGATCAAAGCCACAGGAACTGCGAGTGGATTTAACAGATGCTGATGGAATTTCCGCCATTGCAAAATATGGAGAAGTTTATGTTGGTCCACATTCAACTTGTAGTTTCCGTCGGTTTCAACAAAGGTGCCAAATGGGGCTGTCATGTCATGAAACTCATCTGGTTGACATCATTGGAAGATTGACCATAAAAATTATATTGAATAAGATGGGGGTTGGTGATGGGGAGGCGGAGGAGGAGGGACGGGGTTCGGGATTGGGCGACCTGGCTCAGACTACACCGTTTTAATGAGGGGTCTCAAACACTGTGGGATTTTGGCTTAGGTCAGCTGAGTAATTTACACCAATAGTGCGCTTGATCAGAGGAACATATCATCGATGGAGCCATGGCTACATATAACTTGTCTTACATGGTCACATGACCAAAATGTTAATCACAATCATGCTATTTATAATTATACCAAATCAGAGATTGTAACTAAAAAATAGGTTTGCTTCTTCCTCATCAAAACACGTTTGCTTTTGGATCAAGCCGCACGACAGGGTGGAAACTTGATACGCCTGGTTTGTTTAAAGGCTCTTTCGTCTAACACTTGCCGGCGGTAGCAATGCAACGGTCATGATTTATATGTTTAATTTGCCTAAGATCACAAGCATTGTGAAAGAAAATAGTTGCCTGGGTCGCAAAGGATCACTTACGCAGTGGCACAACGAAAATCAAACTACTTGTTAACACACCACGCGAACAGATTCTAACAATGTATCTCACATCATGCTAATGAATCATTAAGCTCAGCAATGCAATTAAGATTATCAAAACGGATAGGTTATCATATCCTCTTCGCGTCTGTTAAGGATTCACCTTATTGGCCGCATTGACAAGGCAATACGCAGCCCGTAGGTGGTGTTGGCAGGCAGGCAGGCAGGCAGACAGGCAGACAGGCAGGCAGGAGGTAGGTAGGTAGGTAGGTAGGTAGGTAGGTAGGTAGGTAGGTAGGTAGGTAGGTAGGTAGGTAGGTAGGTAGGTAGGTAGGTAGGTAGGTAGGTAGGTATGTAGGTAGGTAGGTAGGCAGGTAGGTAGGTAGGTAGGTAGGTAGGTAGGTAGGTAGGTAGGTAGGTAGGTAGGTAGGTAGGTAGGTAGGTAGGTAGGTAGGTAGGTAGGTAGGTAGGTAGGTAGGTAGGTAGGTAGGTAGGTAGGTAGGTAGGTAGGTAGGTAGGTAGGTAGGTAGGTAGGTAGGGTAGGTAGGTAGGTAGGTAGGTAGGTAGGTAGGTAGGTAGGTAGGTAGGTAGGTAGGTAGGTAGTCAGGCATGTTGAGGATTCGACGCACGTTTTATATTAGACATATGACATCCTTTATTGGAAATAGTCATGCTGCAAGGCTGTCAGGCAGGCAGGCAGACAGGCAGGAAGGCTGACTGGCAGGCAGGCAGATAGACAGGCAAGCAGGCAGGCAGGCAAGCAGGCAGACAGGTAGGCAGGTAGGTAGGTAGGTATGTTTAGGATTCGACGCACGTTTTATATTGGACATATGACATCCTATATTGGAGATATTTAGCAGTTGCTCACCAGTAAATCCGTTAACTTGTCCTTCTGATAACTTTATTCTTAGGGCTATATTGAATAATTTTTTGTCAATCAACCTTTTTATTGCGTCAGTGTTTTGTGGTGACAAGAAACTAATCGACTATACTTGTCCGTCTTTTATTGAGAAACAAGCGTTTTCTTTAGTATCGCATAGAGTTACGATTAGAGATGAATTTTTCAGCAATTTGTTGAATTTTTTATGTGGCTTCCATTAGTGTGTAGTTGCTTAAATGACTCGTTCATCTTTTCGTGCTGCTGGGAACACTTAATCATCGATAATTAATCGATAGAGGCGCTTTGAAAACAGCCTCCGAACTTTGTTTACAAAAATACTCATATGAATAGCGTCCTAAACTAATAATAAACTCCATCATTTTCTGGTATTATCGCTCAAATTCCGCCCCTTTTAGACTTTAGATGTATTGTAGCGTCCATTGTGTGCCATATTTGGATTGAAATTCGTGTCGCGCAAAAATAGGAAATCGGACTTCACGATGGCCGAAAATATAGCCATGGTCAATGGAGTCGATCATTTGGTTATCATTACTAAACGTAGTAGGTAATAGGATAATTAATTTGTTTTGATGAAATCCAGGTATTGCTCGCGATAATAATGGGACGTTTATTACTTATCTGCAAAATTCAAGAAGTTCGAAGTGTCAAATTACCCATCGTCCTCCCACTTTAAACTCAAAGGAAAGACTTGCCCTTCTCCCAAATGGAAGCAATATTTGTCGCGGTTTGCGGTAAGACAATAGACCAAGTGATTTACCCAACTATTACACGACTAACCTTCCCCTAAAGAGAGTCCAAAAAGTCGCCCTCATCCCCCTACCCGACCAAGTTGTCCGACCCTCCCCTGCAAACAATAAATTAACGTCCCCAACCATCTACTTGAAAAAATGTCACAGACATAGCAATAATGATGAGGCGATGTGGGAGAGGTAACCTAGTTTGTTTCATCGATTTGGGCCAAAAAAAACAAAACAAATAAGCATGCAGGGCTTTTAGACTAAGATGCATTTAACTTTATAGAACTAGCCTTTCGATTGTCTTAACATTTTGACCGTTGCATAGAAAATCGAGATTAATGGATGGGCGACGATCATTGAAATTGATATTAATCAGTCTTATGGACTGTTTGAGGATCAACACGGACTGATGTCAACCTGTTCAATGGACTGTTTGGAGATCACCATGGACTGATGTCAACCTGTTTAATGGACAAGCAGTAATGGGTAGGTGCATGTTTAAGGAATGATCACACTCCTGTTCGATATGATTACATCAGTATTCAATACTTCTCTGTTCAGTTAAGTGATATTGTTTACTTTCAGCTGATAACACATGTGATGTGCTCCTGAAGCCAGTTGTGCCCACATCTGATGCAAGCACACAAACTGATATAACCCTGGATAACATCCAGAAGTATGATGACGACATGTTACAAAATTCTGAAAGCTTGAAACGAGAGCTGTTCATCCATGGCGTGTTTGCGGATGACCAATCCTGCTCCTTCTATACAGGTAGGCTTATTCCACAAAAAAAGCAATTTTTTAGTCAATGTCTCAAAAGTAAATAAAACCATTTCATCACATTTCACTGCATCTGCTGATGAGACAGTAATATGCCTAAACATGATGTATATTTCAGAATGTTTTGAATAGTCACAATATGCTTCCAAGTATTGTGTATGACTCTAACAAACCATTTTGTCCAAATCCAGGTCTAAAAACCACTATGCTCTTCGTGCTGTTTTAAAGTCTGCATGCTAAAGCACAGAAACTCACTATGTGGAGAGGGGATGAAACCTCAACAGATGACAAAAGGGTGAGAGAGAGTATTTGTGGTGCATATCTATTACTATTTTTGTTATATAAAAATTGACTACGATAAAATACCTCACAAGCAATGATTGCAATGTCTTATTTTTAAAATGCCTTCAGAATCACAGACGAGGACCTGAGTGCATGCTGACTCACTTCAACCAGTTTGTTCTGACTCTTGTTCGACTTAGACGTGGTCTAGATGTTCGGCAACTGTCTGATCTATTTGGTACATCAACCAGCAATATCAGTAGGACGTTCAACACGTGGGTGAGATTTTTATCACTCGAGTGGAGACCTTTCATCCGTTGGCCCACCAACAGACAGGTTTTGAAGCATTTCCCAAAGTCATTCAAGTGTTTCCCTAGAACAAAAGCCATAATAGATTGTACAGAATTTTTCACTCAACGACCAAGTTTACCCTCCGCTCAACGTTTTACATGGTCCTCATACAAGCACCATAACACCTTCAAATGTCTCATTGCTATATCACCTACTGGCTCCGTCATATTTGTGTCCAAACTATGGTCAGGAAGCATATCAGACAGACAAATTGTCAAGGAAAGTAATTTCCTTGACCATGTACAAAAAGGAGATGACATCATGGCAGACAGAGGCTTTGTAATACGTGACCTTCTAGCTCTCAAAGGTGCGACTCTCAACATTCCCCTTTTTGCCCATGGGAAACAGCTCAGCAAGCCAGCAGTAATACGGACCCGTCGTATTGCTTCTCTCAGGATTCATGTTGAACGTGCAATGGGAAGATTGAAGACCTTCAATATTTTGTCTGGTGTCATACCACTAAAACAGCATCGCATTATGGATGATTGTTTAGTTGTTTGCAGTGCTTTGGCTAATATGGACACCAAGCTTGTCAAGTAGAATGTATATTGTTTTGAGCATAACAATTGTACATTTTGAATATCATTTGTCATATGTGTTCACTAAAAGGTTGTTAGCCAAGTTACCCAACATTGTTTTCCGGTTACTTAGCTGACTGGTCAGTAAAGGTCCAATTTTGATATCTTAATATTCATAACATAAATTGCTTGATCTGGTTAATGTAGTTCTCTGGATTGATTATATAATAAATGATGATAAACACACACTTCTATTGCAGTTAACCGAGTACCATTTATTTATATACATTATGGCTAGTACGACAGGAACATGAAAAGAAATATTATAAATTTAAACAAACTATACATCAAAACATTTATCCACAGAAAAAACAAGAACACTATTGCTGTGCCAACTTTATAATTTCTGGAAACATAAATGATGAAAAAAAAAATGACATATTGCAGGCAATTTCTTCAAACTTTTCTTTATCAAACGGTACACTGATGATGTGGATTCCTTTCATTGTGTATGGGCACTTGATCTCAAGAAGTCTTTTGGGATGACATGAACAAGTCACAATGCCATCAGCATAACACGCCATATAGGGTCTCTCTGAAGACACAAGAAGTCCTGCTGTATCAACTTTATGGTGCTTGTGCATCTTTCTACTGACTGTGGCGTATAACGAACGGGCACACTTCTCCTTCTTGCGACCCCATTCGAGAGCTGGCTTAGTAACTGGTGCATTGTCCCCCATTATTTTGGCAATGAGAACAGATGGATCAGTGTCTGGTTGGTTCACGATGGTGTGCATCCTGGTGCACACCTGGTGGAACACTGAGGCTGTTATTCTTCCTCGCCTCATTGCATGCCAGGCAGAGTTTTCAGCTTGCCCTTCAGTGTCCGAAGCAATGAGTTGAATCTCAGCGGGGGTGTATTTGAAAAATCTGACGAAATCATCTGCAGTGCAGGTAACTGGTTTCTCCTGGTATGGCTTGAGCAGACTCAATGATCTGCCCAACAAACTCCTTAGCTCTAGCCAGCACACCCAGTGAGAGGCATGTTGGCTCTGGCGCTGGAGGCTCAGACATGTGCTTACTTGGGTCCTCCAGTATTTCGAGGACTTGAGCGCGAGGGCTGATCTGTTCAACAGAAAGAATCAATAAAGTTACTAAATTGGTGGTTGCATATTTACAATTCTGCAGTTATTTATTCTGTACAATCAGTTCTAAACAAATAAAATTTTATGCAATTTTTTCCCTATATGTGCAGTCAACTGAAGCATTTAATCCATACCTGTCTAATTTGGTGCGTCAGGCCCTGTAGCTGGTCTTCCGAGGCAGGCAACCTGTCACTTGGGTGACGAGGGTCAAAGTCATCAACTTTTTGACCAAGCGGTGATTCGAGGGTGGTTCTATACCTAGAACAGATACAAAAATGATAGTAGGAATTATTCATAGTCTTTATAATCCTAACTGACAACTTTAGCTTGGGATAAATACAGCTAATGTTGTCTCAAAAGAACCAAAATATTTCTCACCTCACACTTTGAATCGTCATATCCTGTACTGGCACAGGATGGTCATGCTGTCTTGAATGTCTTGCCCACTGATTGGCCCCATCAGTACAAGATTTCCTTTCGAAGGATTCAACTTCATAGAGCATGGCAGACACGTGACGGCATGCTCCATCAGCCCTATGAAACAAACAATGAAGTGAAAAATATAACATATTGAAATCAGGGACGAGAGGGGTAAAACAAACATATTGCTATTCCCCATTTAACATGGCAAAATGATTTGCAGCACTTTTATGATACATTAATGATAAATTATCTAGCACAGCACTCACAATATACCCTACACTATTTGGAATACAAAATATGCTGATTATGAGGCTGCTAGACCATGTTTATGGATGGAGCTTCAGGCTATTTTAATGTTTAGAATATTATCTTGAGTAAGATATTTATAATGCATCAGGTGCAAACTGAAACAGTAATTAATTTCAACTCACCCTCCTCGCCATTCACAGAAGGCTGTGAGGACTTCGCACAGCTCACAATCAATAGCAATCCAGGCTTGGTATGAGTCAGTCTTTAGGAAGGTTTTGTCCTTGCATGTTGGCTTTACTCGGCTGGTCACCTGGCAAAACTCTAGCTGGAGCACATGACTATCGGCAAAAAGTCTGTAGTCTTCGAAAGACTTGTAGCTTTTGACTTTTCTCTTGTCGAAATCAGAGCGCGATGCTATTAAATAGTCAAAAATGTCGTAGAGAGTAATCTCCGGAACCACAGAAAAGTCAGTGGAGAACTGCAAACTAGCATCCGAGCACGGGGGGGCAATCCAAATTTTTCCAAACGGTCGTCGGGCTTCTCACTAACATGACTGAAGTCAGGATCACAGGGCAAATTAAGTCCACTTGCACACTCCGCAAGTTTAACTAAAGCTTGACGCCGGTAATCCGTCGTGGTAACTCCTCTATCCTTCAAAAAATTCCGCAGTTGATCAACTTTCCAACACGAGAAATCTGTTTTGTCCGACATTGTCGTGTACATGAGCCTCTTTGTTTGTACCTAGGCCACGCCCCTCATTACGCCAGGTGCGCTGTTGCGCATGCGTGCATGCTTAATAGGGGTTACCGGGAAATAGACTATTCCAATGCTATGGGTGACGTATCAAGACGCTTCCTATTTAATTTACTCGTAATTCATTCATCGAAATATAACAAGTATGATATAGACTTGTATTAAAACCTTGTGGGTTTCAGAGGTCACCATGACTCCGCTACCCGGATTTCAATACCGACAATATGAAAGAGGCCGTGGAGCGCATGCGCCAACACGACATCCCCCATGTCAGTATAGTTACTGCTATAATGAGGGCAGCAACCCTCGGTTGTGGTAAATATGACATCACAATTTATGTTTCGTGGATCACAGGACGTTCAACATGGCGACCTCGACTACTTCGAGCGACAACTAGACTTCACGTATGATGCCGAGCGATTCCCAGGCTTCCCCGAGTACATACGAGAGTTGAAGCAGGAAGGAACCCGTTTTATCACACTTCTGGTGATTTACCCTTATTGGCAGGATCTATATTTCTATCGTCACATTAATTTCATCATAACATGCTTTCATGACACATCATCATAAAGGGTTTTCTGTGCCACCAGGATCCGTTCATCTCGACGGGAGAGGCCCCGGGGACTTACTCGCCCTACGACCGAGGACAAGCGGCCGGCGTCTGGCTTAAAGAGGCCGATGGAACCAGTGACGCAATTTCCGATGTGAGTTACGGGGATACAAACAAAACACTTCCCGGTGACGCACATGCCCCTATCCCCCCCCCCACCCCACTGTGCGTCTATTGTCACGTCAGTACGGCTGGCTGTGTACGCAGTACTGTCTGTCTATTGGCACGTCAGTACGGCTGGCTGTGAACGCAGTACTGTCTGTTTAGTGGCACGTCAGTACGGCTGGGTTTGTACGCAGTACTGTCTGTCTATTGTCACGTCAGTACGGCTGGCTGTGTACGCAGTACTGTCTGTCTATTGTCACGTCAGTACGGCTGGCTGTTTACACAGTACTGTATGTCTATTGGCACATCTGTACGGCTGGCTACGTACGCATTACTGTGTCTATTGGCATGTCAGAACCGCTGACTGTGTACGCAGTACTGTGTGTCTATTGTCACGTCAGTACGGCTGGCTGTGTACGCAGTGCTGTGTCTATTGTCACGTCAGTACCGCTGACTGTGTACGCAGTACTGTCTGTCTATTGTCACGTCAGTACGGCTGGCTACGTACGCAATACTGTGTGTCTATTGTCACGTCAGTACCGCTGACTGTGTACGCAGTACTGTGTTTCTATTGTCACATCATTGCCGCTGACTGTGCACGCAGTACTGTGTGTCTATTGTCACGTCAGTACCGCTGACTGTGTACGCAGTACTGTGTTTCTATTGTCACATCATTGCCGCTGACTGTGCACGCAGTACCTTCTGTCTATTGGCACGCCAGTAACGCTGTCTATTGTCACGTCATCACCCAGACTATTACAACACACACACACACGCGCGCACACGCACACGCGCACGCACTCATCATTGGTAACAAACATTCACACGAATGCCTTCTTCCTGAATCTTCAAACACAAATAATTAAACAACTACAGTTGACTGGCAATTTTGTCATTTCTTACAGGATTTTCTGGGTAGCTCTTCGAATGAGTCTGAAACCAAACGCTGGCTGGGTGAAGAATTGAACATCCACCAGGGGGTTTGGAGCAGCAAACTCCGGCGACGTGATATTGAGAGGTACTTCGTAGCGCTGTGTAGAGGGGTCGTAGATCTATAGTTTAACACAAAGACAAGACATACTGTAACTACCAGTTATGACGTGTTTAGTTTGGACAGGATGTCATGCAATCGGTAGGCACATTCGCCTCTGAAAATGATTGCTTCACGCTATTTAACTCGTTATTGTTGAACCTGTAACCATGTTACCAATTATCCACAAATGACCCTTCCTCGACTGAGCCCTACACATTGATCTCCCCTGCATCACTAGACACCTCATATTCAATGCTCTAGTTATATGCAAGAATATATACAGGATAGCTCATTTTACCTTGACCCTGACTCGGTAGTTTTCTTGAAACTCTACGTCTACTGTCAGTTCGTCAACGTCCGCACCGAACCAGCTGGGAGTATTGACCCGTCTCACTTGCACTCGATAACCTTTCGGAGTGGTCTCCACTCCCCCTATCAGTCGATATCCGTGTTGTTTGGGCATGAAACACCAGGGGACGCCAGCGGTGGCGCAGGAGCACCAGAAGCATCCTCGTGCCAGACAATTGCTTCGTCCGAGTTTTCTTCCGGGGCACAGTCTATCCTCTCATTGTCAGTGATGTCGCCGGGGCACCGCGGTCCACCCTGGGATAAGCTGTCGTCATGGAAACACCAGGGAATTCCAGGCTCACCATGTGGGCACCAGATGCAGCCGCGGGCATTGCAGGTTTCGCGGGTCGAGTTCGGATCTGGGACACTCCACGCGAACGTTCTGATCCAACTCCGATGGGCAAACCTAAAGACCAGTGTACAACAAAAGATGGGCACACCTAAAGACCAGTGTGCAACAAAAGATGGGCACACCTAAAGACCAGTGTACAACAAAAGATGGGCACACCTAAAGACCAGTGTACAACAAAAGATGGGCACACCTAAAGACCAGTGTGCAACAAAAGATGGGCACACCCACAGACCAGTGTACAACAAAAGATGAGCACACCTAAAGACCAGTGTACAACAAAGATGGGCACACCTTATTAACAACAAATGATGGTCTAAATCATATCATCAGTCCATAACCAACTATGGCCATGCCTTAATCAACGGTGTTCAATAAAGAAAGTCACCTCTGAACTCACATTTGAGCTATGTTACCACAACACAAGGGAGTACAAATACTTTATTGACTATAACTGTTACACAGAGCGGTTGCTGTTCTCACCTCGTCGTCGATGAAGCACCAGGTGACACCGCGGTTTACGCATGCGTCATGGTCCAGATCTGGCCAGGGATAGCAGTCCCTCCTGGCCTCTCCCGGGTAGTCGCAATTCTGTGCCGCTTCATACAGAGAGAGTCATGTGTAGAATGCGATGATAGTCACTCGATTCGTCGTGAAAAGGGAAATGTGGGGATACTCCATCTCGGGGCAAAATGTACATCTTTATTTAAGTTGATAGGTTCTAGATTTAGACCAACCGATGGAAGTTGATAAAGATGTTCTATATTAAGGCCAATTAGAGATGTTGAAAGGTACCATCATAACACTAAAAGGGAGATGTTGGAATGTACCATCATAACACTAAAAGGGAGATGTTGGAAGGTACCATCATAACACTAAAAGGGAGATGTTGGAAGGTACCATCATAACGCTAAAAGGGAGATGTTGGAAGGTACCATCATAACACTAAAAGGGAGATGTTGGAAGGTACCATCATAACACTAAAAGGGAGATGTTGGAAGGTACCATCATAACGCTAAAAGGGAGATGTTGGAAGGCTCAATTAATGATTGAAACGGGTGAAGCGATGGGAGACAAAGTCACCTAGTACGGGTTAAAAAATTGGAAGACGTGTTGGAAACAGAGGATAATGCAGTACAATTTCTACATATGACCCAATTGCTTGGTTGAATCAATGGTCATGCAACAGTTAGTGAATGGGTGGTAGGGGGCGTTGGGAGGGTGATCAAGTCGATGTAAGGGTGTCAGGTCTAGAACTACGCTTGAAAGAAGTCATTTCATGCAGTCAATATCGCTATATAGTATATTCAAACACTTACCGGATTTGCAGATGATGAGAGCTGTAAACACAGCTATGTACGCCAGTCGTGTTGGCATCTTGCACAATAACATCCACAATAACACGAATGGTCCTTGACCAGAATAGCTCTAGCGCTTCTTCTGCTCAATAGCAAAGTTCAATTTCACCATCTGTCATGTCACTCGCCGTCGCCAACAAACAACTCCTCCATGCCTAGCGTCACATCCTTGTAGAGTCGCATCAATGGGAATATCAACACCCGTACTGAGCAGAGATTTACCTGAACCCAACATGATCAATGCTTCAATCATGATCAATGCTTCAATCATGATCAATGCTTCAATCATGATCAGTGCTTCAATCATGGCCAATGCTTCCATCATTGTCAATGCTTCCATCATTGTCAATGTTTCCATCATGATCAATGCTTCCATTATTGTCAATGCTTCCATCATTGCCAATGCTTCCATCATGATCAATGCTTCCATCATTGTCAATGCTTCCATCATTGACAATGTGTTCATCACGATTGTCAATAAGATCATGATTGTGTCTCTAGAATCTAGAGTTTCAGGGCAGCATAATGTGCCGTATGCTAGACCCTCTTGCCTGCTTGTATGTAACAGGGTTTTGCACGGCAGATGAAGTCACACCTTAGGCACATTCTCTCAAGGTTATATCACTTTAAGTCTAGGGCAGAGATATCTCAGAGACAGGTGGTGGAACATTACAATATGACCCTCGTTACAAACGCTTTGCTTCAATGTCAACATCAGTTAAACAGCAGAGACCGCACCACCGTGTATAGACTTAACTGTAGTGTGTATCTCAGACCTCACTGCGGCGTGTGTCTTAGACCTAGCTGTGGCGTGTGTCTCAGACCTAACTATTGTCTCAGACCTAACTGTAGTGTCTCAGATCTAACTGTAGTGTCTCAGATCTAACTGTAGCGTCTTAGATATATAATTGTAGTGTCTCAGATCTAACTGTAGTGCCTCAGATATAACTGTAGCGTCTCATATATAACTGTAGCGTCTCAGATATAACTGTGGTGTCTCAGATCTAACTGTAGCGTCTTAGATATATAACTGTAGCGTCTCAGATATAATTGTAGTGTCTCAGATATAACTGTAGCGTCTCAGATATAACTGTAGTGTCTCAGATCTAATTGTAGCGTCTCAGATATAACAGTAGCGTCTCGCACTTTAACTCTAGCCGCAGCTATTGGGGTTTCTCAATATTTATGCATGCCGCACATTCCGCGGCCAGAACGAGGCCATGGGTGGGCAGCCCAGTTGACCTCCGACCTCGTTAGCCGGACCGCAGCGAGTTGTAAACATGGCATCGTCTGCCGCTGTGTCTCGACCAAATAGCCATCGTCATTATTGCGTTCCGTTTTGTAAGAGTGATGGAACAGTTAACCCAGATATTTCATTTCACCGACTTCCAAAAGATTCTATAAAAAGAAAAGCCTGGCTTCAAAAACAAGGTCCAGAACACGCTCTAGAACATGTGGCGGTGAGCGATTATAAGAAGGCTTGAGCTATTTGAATAGTTTCATGTGTTTTAAGAAAGTAAAGCACATAAGATGGAATACGTTGATACTTTACATATATATTATCTTGTTTTCATAATGTATATGCACTCCAGGTATCAGACAGCACGTCTGTGTGTTCTCTCCATTTCACCAAAGACGATTTCAGGTGGACACCTGTAAGGAAGTGCCTTAAATCGTCAGCGATCCCCTCCATATTCGAATCGTCGTCACCTAAAGAACCAAGAAGAAAGATTACCAAGCATGATATAGTGTAATCTTATATTCATACAAATTTAATTGCTCTTTACAAAAAGAACTTGTGTCAAATGATTCTTAAGAAAATAACTGCTGTCTTACATGGGGACATAAAAACACATGATATATATATATATATATATATATATATATATATATATATATATATATATATATATATATATATATATATATATATATATATATATATATATATATATATATATATATATATATATATATATATATATATATATATATATATATATATATCAGTGTAGTTGACAACTACCAGTTTTTATTAACGACATATCTTAATAATGATTGCAGGACTTCGAAACCAACAACCAGCACCAGTCAAGTAGACGACCAGCTCTTGCCTGTCACTACAAATCTTGACTAATCCAGATGATTGTGGAAGAGAGTGACAGCAAAGGAGCTCAGCTAGAGAAGTTGCTATAGGATATGCAAATCAAGTATGAAGAATCACAAAAACAGAATCAGGCCATGAAAGATCAACTACAGATCGAAAAGTGCGGTATTTGTCGGATTTCCTATGATCCTGACATGGTACGGTTTTATACTGGGTTCAGTAACTATCTTGAATTTGTAGCTTTTTTTGAATACCTACAGCCGGTGGCTAAGAACATGACCAGTATGTACTATGTTCCTAGTACAGATGTTACAATGGCAGGTAAGCCTAGAGGCATGCAACTCATTGATGAATTGTTTATGTTTCTGTGTCGTCTAAGGGTTGGGCTTAAAACTAAAGACTTAGGAGTCAGATTTATCTGTTCTCTGGCCTCAGTCAGTAGGGAAGTTATAACTATGGTGAACCTTCTGTTCACGGTACTTGGTAGGATACCAATATGGCTTCCACAAAACACCATAAGGAAGCAGATGCCAACAATTTTCAAGAACTCCTTCCCCAATACCAGAATAATCATTGACTGTTGTGAAATAGAAATCCAACAACCATCATCTCTAGCTGCCAACTCACAACTGTATTCACACTATAAGGGCAGAACGACAGTTAAGTGCCTGGTTGGTATCGCCCCACATGGAATGACTTTGAATCCCCTGGACTTGAACTTCGCCATCTGGTAGAGCACACCACCAATATGCCCACACTGACCACTAAGGCCTATAGTACAGCTACAGGAGGCTGTTAGGACCGCTGTCGTCTCCTCTGTAGATAATGTGATCTGTTAAAAAACCATAATTGGGAATATCAATTGCATTCAATGATTATTTCTAAGATTTCATATTGATTGACTTGTTTTTGAGTTAATTCATAGAGATAGCATGAATCTGCAGATATTTTGAAACATTTCACCTCTTAATTTTATCCATGCACTACCAACCACACGGTGTGGATTTTATTATCACTATCGGGGCGATGCAGTGGATATGTTCTTAACTCTGCAAGAAATGGAAAAGCATGCCAGATTAGTATCTTAATGGTTGTATAATCAGGAAACATTAGTGAGGATTATATAAGTGTGAATCACCATGCCTTCATGCGTACCATTTGTTGTCAGAAACAGTTCTACAGCAGTGTCTTTTCTCCTTATCTTCAGTTTTTATCAATAAAAAATGTTTAAAAATTATGACCACTACCATGTAGTCGATTTTTTTCCTCATGCTAAGAGACAGTAACCACATGCATTTATGGGCCACAGTAACCATGCAAGCAAGACATATGTATTCAGGTCGAGATGTCATACCTCTATTGAGTGGGCATCTTCATTTTTCTTCTGAGATCGGTGGCATCTTCCCTTGATGACACAGCAGTTACTGACAAGCTTCTCCACTGGAGAAATAAACATGAACAAATAAGCATCTATCCTGTGTTATCCATCCTGAGTGAACAGCGATCAACTACTTAAACACACCTCCAAACAACTCTATCAACGCCACCAGCAAGCGCCCAGATGCCAAGCGGTCGCCGACCATGCAGGTATATGTAATGATAAAATTACCTCTTATGCCGTAGACGTATTCCTCATCAAAATATTTTATGGCTTTTGCGATGTTTCTTTTCCCGGAAGCATCCGAAGTCTTTGATAAATAGGTTTCGACAAACCCGAACGATAAGAGGGGAACGAGAGACAAATTATGCTTACTCGCAATCTTCGCCGTGTTGTTTACATGTGCGGCGACTTGAGGGCTGCTGAGAGCCCTTACTAGCCTCGCTCTCGATATCGCTGCATTATTCATGAGGCAATATTAAGCACCCCCAATAGGGCTGTTACATAAGTGTTTCATAATTATAGGTCTGTTACACCGTCCTAGGCCGGCAACAGCCTGCTCTGATTTTCTGCCTGTACTGTGTGCAGTAGCATGTTGCAATACCTGATACAGATCGACGAAGCAGTGAAAAACATACCCCCTAAAATTGATTAAGTTGCTGGGAGTTAATTTCCGCCAGATTCAGAATAAAATCACTTTTTAAACATGGAGCCAATGTTAAGCAAACTAACTATGGTTCAAATTCAGAAATCAATAATCGGATAATTTATCTAGAAACTCCACCAAGTTCTCACGAAATCCTTTTATTTGATGTCTTTAACTTTTGAACATAATTTGACACACAGCCGCTAGAATCCGAAATGCCGAATTCTCGATCGCAGAGTAGATCTACAGCGGAACCCCAACCAGCGACTTCCCCTCTAGAGCGACCACATCGTTCCGCTACTACGACCACTTCTTCCAAAAACGTTATGATATTGTGCTGTTTGCATGCTCCTCCCCTCAGAACACGATACAAGGAATCTGGCGGGTTGATTCTAATGACCTGCATCGATTAAAAAGGCGCGAATTGCTTTACATTGAGCGGATATGGAATAGTATTTCAACGATATCTACTGTTTTACCTGCCACTTCAACCTGGTATTGATAGCGCTCACTTATTCCTCCAGTCATCACCACCTGGTGTATTTGATTAATTTCACTTATTTTTGATCTTATGTAGACGCAACCATGTCTCGAATTTGATGGCAAATGGAGAAGGCTGATCGATGTTTTATTGTATTCCCGAGGAAACATGTGAACGTGCACGATATAATCCCCTTAATTTACTGCGCTGTTTAAATAAAATGATTTGACCCTTTGCGTGTTCCCTCGTGCCTGGTTCTATCAGCGTGTCACGAGGCTACTAAAGATCATTGTTCTAACCACGCTAGTATGCCTAGCGTATTATAGCTTAGTGTATAATAGCGGGTCACTAGCGGCTACTACCTCATATTGGGCTTAACTTGAATCACGCTCTTGTCTGCAGACATTTTTGTGACTAGATAAGCGGGCGGCGTGTGTGTCTGATATAAGATGTGTGTGTCGGTTCAAAGGGCAGTGGAGCCTCTCTCTGCAGGGTGCATGGTGAGAGTGATAACGCGAGAGAGAGATGACCCCGACCGAGCATAGAAATGTGTAGAGATGTGTACGTGTGTGTGAGGGGTGAGTAGGCATGGGGACATATATCGATAAAGGGAGGCATATGATATATATAGATATACTCTCTCTAGGATAGATATATAGAGAGAGAGAGGATATATAGAGATAGAGATAGAGATGAGAGAAAGGGTATAGATATAGAGGGATATTATATATAGATCAGAGAGAGAACGAGAGGATAGAGATATATAGAGAGACATCGAGGAGATCTCTCTAGAGGAGACAGAGAGAGGGGGAGGAGAGCGATCCATAGTATATCTTATCGACTCAGAGATAGAGAGAGATGGAGATATATAGAAAATAGAGAGAGAGATCTCATATATATATCTATCTAGATCTTAGAGAGAGTATATATCTCTAGATATCTATCTGTGTGTCGCTCCTAAGAGATCTCTCTATATCCCTATGTCTATAAATAGATCTATAAATATATATATATCTCCCCCTCTAGATATATATAGATATCTATATAAATAGATATGGATATAGTAGATATATATATAGGTACTATACTATCTATATATCGATATCTCTAGGAGATAGATATATCTGATAGATGTATAGATATCTACATATAGAAGATAGATAGAGAGATATATAGACATCTATATATAGATTATATAGAGAGAAAGGCATAGATAGTGTGCATCAGAGATAGAGAGAAAGGGAGAGAGAGAGAGGAGAGATCTAGATAGAGAGATAGAGAGAGAGAGAGAGATAGGGAGAGAGACCTATCTAGATATCCATGTCTCTCTCTTCTCTCTCTATCCCTATCTTTATCTCCCTCCCTCTAGATGAGGAGAGAGAAGAGAGCTAGAGAGATCTCTCTCTGTCTCAGATAGATCTTATATATATCCTCTCTATTTATAATATCTATATATATAGATATGAGAGTATATATATAGGATCCCTCTATCTCTATATATATATATAGATATTTATATATCTATATATTCTATATATCTATATATAGATATATATCTATATATATCTATATATTTATATATATATATATATCTCCTCTATCTCTATATCTATCTATATATATCTCCACTGTCTCTCTTGATAAATATCGCGCCACGCCCTCTCTCTCTCTGTCGAAAATATCGCGCCCGCCCCTCTGGAGACAGTTTGACAAAATAGGCACGCCTCATTACCAAGAATCACATTTAGGCACTTCTAAGCTTGTCAACACGATGTGTTAAGGGTATTTATTCGCTATGCTGGCTTGTCGTGGATCGTTAAGGATTACTCCAACTTCATATCACAATCAAGTCTGATCTCTCTTTGCATTGTAATACACCTGAAATGATCTCAGGTTTAACACGATGACTTACACGTCTCCATGCGAAGCCAACTGAATTAGTTCTAAATTATTGTACTTCCACCCAAATGTAATTAGTGAATCAGAATAACCATTTCGAAGCATTCTGTCAGTGTATCCTTAAGCTTAGCAAAACTAGCTTTGCAACCTTTAAAAGCCTCACAGGGCGCTCTCTCCAATTGCCTCGCTGCACATGGCCTTGGTTTTTAAACATCGACTCAACAAGGAAGCAAATTCACATTTTAAAGTTCATAGCTGCTTGTGTGGGTTCTGTTGGTGGTTGGAATTTGCTATCAAAATGGTATTGCGAAACACCTGGGGCGGGAAACAGTCAACTGGGTGAGTTTGTATGTTTTTATGTGACATCGATTTAAATGTGATAACCGGATAAACAAGAAATTTGCTTGTGCTTCTTCATTTTCTCCTTAGGAAAGCAACTGTTTTAAAAGTGTCAGCGGCAGCAATGTAGGTCAAGTATCTAACTTCACATTTCTTGCAAATCTCACCAGACAGTTTATAGCTACACTAAGAGTTCTCACTCGCGCCTCCTATGAGCCGCGTGTTGTTTTGTCATTGCGTCTCTTAAAACCACATGGAATTCTCTGATTACTTCCGAGGCGTGGTTACATAGACCAATCAGTCGACTCCATATCTTTAACCGACGCTGAGCCCCAGCTGTTGGATCAACAGCGCCATGTGCTTTTGTTGATTTCATGATAGCCTCACTTGGTGACGGGCGTGTAATTACTCATTTTTAGAATCACCACGCTGCTTGTTGGGGCGAGCCCTCTTAGTGTAGCTATAAATTATTTGATCTCACTACTCGCGTGTAGACTGGATCATAATATCGAACAGTGATAGTCATTTTCGTATCTTAATTGGCAGACCTATAGCTTTCCATTCAATGAAGATGTAAATAGTGGAACATTGAATGTGGATGTTACTACGAATCTAAGATTCCACTCCAGCCCTTTTCATTATTTAACCCCGTAAAGCACCATTTTAGATCTTAGTTGTAAGAAAGTGCTCATCGTACCAACATCTGAGCAGAAGCAAGGGCCGTTTAAAACTTGGAATCTAATATTCAACTCACAACAGTCATTGAAGATAAATGTTGATAGTGTGAAAAATGTTTATTTAAACACACGATGGTGGCTTGGTTGCAGACTGATGTATGTTCATCTTGCTGTACTCTTACTTTGGTTGCCCATTTCATCTATGGTAACTATGGCAACAAATGCCAATATTTTCATATATTGAGTCATATAAAAACCCTCTGGTGAATAAACAAATGAGAAGTGTCAAGTATTGACGTTGTTTTTAATGTACCAATGCATTATTATAACCGCAACAGGGGCAGTCAACTAAGCGAAGTTCAGTTGAGCGATGTCCCGCTTGTGAGGCTGCGTTTAGTCTAAAACCGTCTTTGCAAGAAATTCAGGAATCCGTCGATGAAATCAGATTCAATGGCGGCGGTCTTGGTGAACAAGAACCCGGTAATATTTATTGATGGATGAATGGGTTATGTCGATTCTGTTCACTGGATTTGATCAGTGATTATGTTGCTTGATAAAACTCAATAATATTTTAACAAGGTGGAGGACCAAGGTACTACCCAGAAGATTGCAGAGATGTGTACAATCGTGGTTGGAGAGAGTCTGGTGTCTACAACATATACCAGTTCCTGGCAGGACAGCCTTATGTTATCCAAGTCTACTGTGACATGAATACAGACGGGGGTGGATGGATGGTGAGTGCTAAATAGTTCATTTGTCGAAAATAGCATGAGATTGACATGGATTTTATAATATAAACAATCATTTCACCAACCAGGTATTTCAAAGAAGACAAGATGGGTCCATAAATTTTTACCGGGACTGGATTTCATACAGGAGAGGATTTGGAGATTTATCAGGCGAATTTTGGCTGGGTAAGTTAAAGGTCATTAGATTGATTAAGATTCCCATCTAAGTAATCTTTTTCTTTGTACGGCACAATTTCAACCTTGACCCTAACCTTAATATATAAAAGATATTTGTTGTAACATTTAACTTTGTACATTTCAGGAAATGATTTCATCCATTTTCTCACTGGGTCGAAACCACAAGAACTGCGAGTGGATTTAACAGATGCTGATGAAATTTCCGCCTTTGCAAAATATGGAGAATTTTATGTTGGTCCACTTTCAACTTTCTTTCAGTTGAATATTAGCGCGTACTCCGGTTCTGCAGGTACGAACTCCTCTCACTATATTGCTATGAGCGATATCAAAATCAGCGCATTAATTACTGGGATCTTTAATAAAGTTTCAGATTCAATCTCGTATGATTACTGGAGCCTGTTTACGCAACACTAATCCAGACTTTCGGTTTGACGGCCGAATTTAAGATGCCGCCATCGTAATAAAGTGCAGCTGCAGTTTATCCTATTTTGTCAATAAACAAGCTAAGTAATCGATATCTACACCGATGCCTTGATAATATGACCATTTGATACATTAGCAGTAAGTAACTGAAGTATGTATCACAATTGTAGTAGAAAGGGAACATAATTAAACCGACTCAAAAATTAAGTGTGCGTTTTCAAAAGAACGGATAGTAAGCAATGTAGACATCCCATCCTGTTGTGTCAAACTGGTGCACACAATTTTAGAATTATACTTGGCGACAACACCTCAAAAAAAAAGAGTGAATGACATTCGAACGTTCATAAGAGAACAACACCGAACAGTTGAATGACATAGCATTGTTATTTTGATATGAACCTTAGTTTTAGTACGTTATACCTAAGCATGCCTTACAGACTAAGATCTACTTTGAGCCAATGATATATGACTTCAGGAGACGGACTTCGAACATCAAATGGAATGCAGTACACAACTTTTGACGAAGACCATGATACAAATAGACACAACTGTGCTGTACGTTTCCGAGGAGCTTGGTGGTACAGTTCTTGCCATGCTGGTAACCTGAATGGGTATTATGCCACCCCCGGAAATCAGACGACTTATGCAGACACTGTCACGTGGTCACCATTCCGGGGATCTTATTATTCACTTAAGCACACTGAAATGAAAATGAGACCCAAGGAGTAGATTGTTGGTCCCTAATCATTTGTCCGTATCATCGGCGTCCCACTTAACACAAATTTGTGATTTAGCAATGTCTATATGGTCTACTGGTTAAAATGACTTATTCTTACATTATATTATATTGTTGATATATTAATGGCAATCATAACGCAACACTATCATAGTGAAGGCCGCTTTAGAATTGTATATGTGTTTGACATCCCCACTAAGAGCAAACCAAGGCTTCACCTGGTGAGGTTTTCTAGTTAGGTAGTATGCTAATATATTATTATATGGACGCAGGTTTTATTACATAGCGTTGGCATCTCAATAAATATTTCCATGTGTCCTATGGCAAGTCACAGCCTAGTTCTAACTAATGAACAGTAATTCTATTGACTCAATTGTTTTGCAACACGGTCCCACAAAGCATGCAAATAATAGACGCTCCCTTAGCAATATATGCATAATCACTGAATACACACTAACTGGCCGACATTCGGAGCGCTTCGATGAATAAAGAGGTATTATCTCGCCCATTGTTGTGTCAATGCGATAAACTGTTTTAAAGCATTTGTTACAACTCAAATGAATTCTACATGAAGAAAAAATATCTAAAAATAGCAGTGTGTGTTGGGGGGTGCTCTCTGTAGTTTTCACCTGTTTCATAACAAGTGGGGCTGTCATGTCATGAAACTCGTCTGGGTGTCGTCATTGAAGCAATTAACAAGCAATTATATTGAAAACGATGGGGTTTGGTGGCGGTGGAGGCGAAAGGGGGATGGGATGAGGCTCAGAATACGCCGTTTTAATGAGGGATCTCTAACAGTGTGGCATTTGGCATAGGTCGACGGAGAAATTCACATCAATAGCGCGCTGGATCAGAGGAACATATCATAGATGAAGACGCTTATATGGTCACATGGCCAAATTCTTAATCAGAATAAAGCTATTTATAATTACATCAAATCAGACATTGTTACAGAAAAGTAGGTTCGATATTTTTCCTCATCAAAACACGTTTGCTTTTGGACCAAGCCGCACGACAGGGTGGAAACCGTCTTGATACGCCTGGTATTTTTAAGGCGGTTACGTCTAACACTTGCCGATTTATAAGTTTAATTTGCTTACGATCACAAGCATTGTGACAGAAGGGAGTTACCTGAGTCGCAAAGGGTCAATAACGCAGGTGCACAACGAAAATCAACTAATAGTAAACAGACCATGCGAACATATTCTATCAATGCATCTCACATCATGCTAATTAATAACTTAATTCAGCAATTAAAATCATCAACACGATTAGGCGACCATACCCCTGTGCTAGTGTCATCATAACGACCAACATCTCATTATACATGCTTGGTATCCAAAGCGAAGAGTTAATAGCTTCGCAAGCAGGGCTCTCTCCAACAAGCTGTGTGGTGTTTACGAAAAGGAGTCATCAAGTGACCCTGCCATGAAACAAAGTAAAAAGGTAAAGCACATCCAAGGTCTAGGGGCTTGGCGTCAATTAACACGCAGCCCACAGGTGGCCCCTTCACATACTTTCACGGGCGGAGGCAGTCAGCAGGCACACTGGTAGGTAGGTAGGTAGGTAGGTAGGTAGGTAGGTAGTAGGTAGGTAGGTAGGTAGGTAGGTGGGTGGGTGGGTGGGTGGGTGGGTGGGTAGGTAGGTAGGTAGGTAGGTAGGTAGGTAGGTAGGTAGGTAGGTAGGTAGGTAGGTAGGTAGGTAGGTAGGTAGGTAGGTAGGTAGGTGGGTAGGTGGGTAGGTGGGTAGGTGGGTAGGTGGGTAGGTGGGTAGGTGGGTGGGTGGGTAGGTGGGTAGGTGGGTAGGTGGTTGGGTGGGTGGGTGGGTGGTTGGTTAGGTGGGTAGGTAGGTAGGTGGTAGGTAGGTAGGTAGGTAGGTAGGTAGGTAGGTAGGTAGGTAGGTAGGTAGGTAGGTAGGTAGGTAGGTAGGTAGGTCGGTAGGTAGGTAGGTAGGTAGGTAGGTAGGTAGGTAGGTAGGTAGGTAGGTAGGTAGGTAGGTAGGTAGGTAGGTAGGTAGGTAGGTAGGTAGGTAGGTAGGTAGGTAGGTCGGTAGGTAGGTAGGTCGGTAGGTAGGTCGGGTAGGTAGGTAGGTAGGTAGGTAGGTAGGTAGGTAGGTAGGTAGGTAGGTAGGTAGGTAGGTAGGTCGGTAGGTAGGTAGGTAGGTAGGTAGGTAGGTAGGTAGGTAGGTAGGTAGGTAGGTAGGTAGGTAGGTAGGTAGGTCTGGTAGGTAGGTAGGTAGGTAGGTAGGTAGGTAGGTAGGTAGGTAGGTAGGTAGGTAGGTAGGTAGGTAGGTAGGTAGGTAGGTAGGTAGGTAGGTAGGTAGGTAGGTAGGTAGGTAGGTAGGGTAGGTAGGTAGGTAGGTAGGTAGGTAGGTAGGGTCGGTAGGTCGGTAGGTAGGTCGGTAGGTAGGTAGGTAGGTAGGGTAGGTAGGTAGGTAGGTAGGTAGGTAGGTAGGTAGGTAGGTAGGTCGGTCGGTAGGGTAGGTAGGTAGGTAGGTAGGTAGGTCGGTAGGTAGGTAGGTAGGTAGGGGTAGGTAGGTAGGTAGGTAGGTAGGTAGGTAGGTAGGTAGGTAGGTCGGTAGGTAGGTAGGTCGGTAGGTAGGTAGGTCGGTAGGTAGGTAGGTAGGTAGGTCGGTAGGTAGGTAGGTAGGTAGGTAGGTAGGTAGTCGTAGGTAGGTAGGTAGGTAGGTAGGTAGGTAGGTAGGTAGGTAGGTAGGTAGGTAGGTAGGTAGGTAGGTAGGTAGTAGGTAGGTAGGTAGGTAGGTAGGTAGGTAGGTAGGTAGGTAGGTAGGTAGGTAGGTAGGTAGGTAGGTAGGTAGGTAGGTAGGTAGGTAGGTAGGTAGGTAGGTAGGTAGGTAGGTAGGTAGGTAGGTAGGTAGGTAGGTAGGTAGGTAGGTAGGTAGGTAGGTAGGTAGGTAGGTAGGTAGGTAGGTAGGTAGGTCGGTAGGTCGGTAGGTAGGTAGTAGGTAGGTAGGTAGGTAGGTAGATAGGTAGGTAGGTAGGTAGATAGGTAGATAGGTAGATAGGTAGATAGGTAGATAGATAAGTAGGTAGTCAGGTATGTTGCGGATTCGACGCACGTTTTATATTAGACATAAGACATCCTTTATTGGAAATAGTCATGCTGCAAGGCAGTCAGACAGGCAGGCAGACAGGCAGGCAGGCAGGCAGGAAAGCTGACTAGCAGGCAGGCAGATAGACAGGCAAGCAGGCAGGCAGGCAAGCAGGCCGACAGGTAGGCAGGTAGGTAGGTATGTTAAGGATTCGACGCACGCTTAATATTGGACATATGACATCCTATATTGGAGATATTTAGCAGTTGCTCACCAGTAAATCCGTTTACTTGTCCTTCTGATAACTTTATTCTTAGGGCTATATTGAATAATGTTTTGTCAATCAACCTTTTTATTGCGTCAGTGTTTTGTGGTGACAAGAAACTAATCGATTACTTGTCCGTCCTTTATTGAGAAACAAGCGTTTTCTTTAGTATCGCATAGAGTTACGATTAGAGATGAATTTTTCAGCAATTTGTTGATTTTTTTATTTTGCTTCCATTAGTGTGTAGTTGCTTAAATGACTCGTTCATCTTTTCGAGCTATTGCGAACACTTAATCGTCGATAATTAATCGATAGAGGCGCTATGAAAACAGCCTCCGAACTTTGTTTACAAAAATGCTCATATGAATAGCGTCCTAAACTAATAAATCGGCCAGCGTAATTCCATCATTTTCTGGTATTATCGCTCAAACTCCGCCCCTTTTCAACTTTGGATGTATTGTAGTGTCCATTGTGTGCCATATTTGGATTGAAATTCGTGTCGCGCAAAAATAGGAAATCAGACTTCACGAAGGCCGAAAATATAGCCATGGTCAATGGGCTCGAGCATTTGGTTATCATTACTAAATGTAGTAGGTAATCGGATAATGAATTTGCTTTGATGAAATCCAGGTATTGCTCGCGATAATAATGGGACGTTTATTACTTATCTGCAAAATTCAAGAAGTTCGAAGGGCCAAATTTCCCATCGCCCTCCCACTTTAAACTCAAAGGAAAGACTTGCCCTTCTCCCAAATGGAAGCAATATTTGTCTGACAACTGCCCAAGTAACGTTTTGCATAACATCGCGTTCATTATGGTTTCGTAGTTTCGTTATACTCGGTTTGCGGTAAGACAATAGACCAAGTGATTTACCCAACTATTGAACGACTAACCTTCCCCTAAAGAAAGTCCAAAAAGTCGCCCTCATCCCCCTATCCGACCAAGTTGTCCGACCCTCCCCAGCAAACAATAAATTAACGTCCCTAACCATCTACTTGAAAAAATGTCACAGACATAGCAATAATGATGAGGCGATGTGGGGAGGTAACCTAGTTTGTTTCATCGATTTGGGCCAAACAAACAAATAAGCATGCAGGGCTTTTAGACTAAGATGCATTTAACTTCATAGAACTAGCCTATCGAATGTCTTAACATTTTGACCGTTGCATAGAAAATCGAGATTAATGGATGGGCGACGATCATGGAGATTGATATTAATCAGTCTTATGGACTGTTTGAGGATCAACACAGACTGATGTCGAACAATTATATTGACTGTTTGGAGATCACCACAGAAGATCAACACTGACTGATGTCAACCTGTTCAATGGACTGTTTGGAGATCACCATGGACTGATGTCAACCTGTTTAATGGACTGTTCGAAGATCAACACCGACTGATGTAAACCTGTTCCATTGACTGCTTAAAGATCAAGATAGACTTATGTCGAACTGTTCAAGCGACTGTT
>CM067357.1:6204562-6232062 GCA_034190875.2 Urechis unicinctus
AAGGCCGTCGTTATGTCGTCATACATCTGATTACCCATGTTGCTCATTTTCGCCCGAAATTTGGCGCGCTCTCTCGCACTCACCTTTCGCATAACTCGTTCTAAGAATCATGGGCTGGAGTTGAAAGTAGTTCCAGCAAGATGGCAGCGTCTCTCAATGTTTGCGGTGTTTCTGATCTGGAAAATATCAAGCCTGTCGTAAGTAAGCAATTGTCAACCTTCATGAATCACACTTACGTTCAATGATTGCATTTATATATTTAATAAATTAGATTTGATAATGCAGGCTCTGTGACATATTGTCGAATAGGTTAATTGGGGAAGAATGAGCGTTGAAGTACGCCGCACCGGTGCATGCATATGTCAGTGTGGTTGACGCGGGGTCAGAGGGGGTACGGAGGGAGTAATGGCAGTGTTGCAATTTTATGTGATTTCTACCGGCATTTACATACGATGTATTCAAACTAGGATGCACATGGGCATTCAAGTTGACTGTCCTGTCACCTGGGGTCCACTCTAGCATGCACTCTCATAAATTAAAGCATATTTGTTGGAAGTGTAACAAACACTGCTAGAACAAAACTGTTCTTCCTTACTGAGTGACGATTCATAATTTACAATGACTGTACAATTTTATTCTATCAAAATAGTATTCGATAAAAATAGTATTCATTTGTTTGTGTCCATGCTTCAAAATTTCAGACTCCAAAGAAGATAACCTTGTCCAGGTTAAGACCCTATAATCTGTCCTTTTCATGCCGGGTGGAAAGAAGCCTTCTGAATAATGTGGCTCTGCAGAGAACCTACATCAATTTGTTTCGCGGCTGCAGTCGCTATAATGCCAAAAATGCCCTAGCAGTGTACTAGAAACTTCATCACCCGGTAACAAAAGTGTCAAAGAAATGTATCCTGATGATCACACCAATGTACGATCTAGGGTAAAAACAATGACTGAAGAGTGCAGGAAGAGCATTCAAGATTCGACTTCTATGGTGAGAAGGGCCCTTCGAACACTGTACCATGGGAAGTTCTGTCAGTATTCTTTCTTTGAAACTCGATGGTCCAATTTCCTCTCTTGCTGAAGATGCCACTGACGAGTTGAGGAAAGAGTTTCCTTCTTGATGAAAGTCCTTGTAATGGCTACATCATCAGTTACCAGCAAAGAAAGCCATTCCTTGTTTGCTGCTTACAGTATCATAATTTACAGACACAGTCACACTAATTGGTAAATTAGAATAGCATGATAATATGATTGGTCATTAAATTGTTAAGAAATACAGATTCAATATGCTCTTAATTAAATTGTTTTTATGGAGGTGTTCATGTGTTGACATTCGTCTTAGGCTTCATATATCTGTCTTTTAGTATAGTTGGGAGACATAGTGATTGTTAATGTCGTAATGTTTGGCTTTCTCTCACTATGAACTTGAATGATGTTCATGTGATCTGTTGGTCAACAGCTTACCACCCCACATGGAGATCACATGACTTTTAACTATTTCCTATGCAGATAGGGATGATTATCACTTCCTTTTGTGACTCTGTTCCTTGCAAACTTACAGTTTATTTAAATGTGCAAACTTTACATGTTGTGGTGGCTGTTTTTTCCCCCACCTTTGCTGTGAGCAATGTATTTTTTGTTTATACCATTTCTTATATGCACCTGGCTTAAAGTTAAAGCCCATTTAAAAACTCTAACCATATTTTATCTTTCACATCAAACTAGTTGCAAGGTCATAACTCCTACAATTTCAGCCCACTTCAGTTTACTATATGACCACCAACCATAAAATATATTTTGTCCATGGTAATTAGATTTTTCCATGTGTCAATATTTTCCAGAACTTAAAATAAAGATGGCTATGTGTTGCACAACAGTGAACTTTGGTTATGTATTCACACCATAATTCCCCCCCCCCCTGTTTATTAAAACAATTACTTTAGAGCCTCATTATTTTTTATTACAGAGGAATTATATTCGGAGACCTTAAATTATCCATTGCATTCACCCAATTTTCCAATGGCATTAACGGTCGCTTCTTGAAATCAGAAATATTAACATAAACACCCTTTTCGATCCTAATTCATCTTCAGAGATGCTAGAGACTGGATGAGACCCATTTTCGAATATCTTACCCCACCCCCTTCCGTGCCCACGGCGTTTGTGTACACATGATTTCTTTTATTTATTTTGCTCTTAATTCTTCAACCCAACAGTTGAACATGAATGCGAAGATTCTAATATTAGCATCGATAATTAAAATCATGCAGCGAACTGATTGCGATGTAAAACCACGTGCAGAATTTGACTCGAATGTTTACTTGTATTGAGTAGTAATTTTTAGAACTATGTTTTTGGCGCAAGGAGACTCCCGATAATTTAGGGACTGGTGAATCAGTTATGAGCGGCCCCTTGCAGCAGAAAATGCCATGTTGCTTGCTGCTGCTCAAAAAGGAAATCCTATCATGACATGAATATCGAACATTTGAATATCATCTACCACGAAACAATAAATTCAGACGTTAATTGTATTTGAAGGTCGTAAAAATAAAGTGCCTGAAAACAACAGGCATTCCACACGTCACTTATCAGATACATGTATATATATATATATATATATATATATATATATATATATATATATATATATATATATAGATATATATATATATATATATATATATATATATATAAAATATATATATGTATATATATATATATATATATATATATATATATATATATATATATGTGTGTTTGTTTGTATATATATATCATTACAACATAGGTATTTATTAGTATATATATTTATTATCAAATTTATATCCAGATATATATGTATGTATATTTATATGTATATAAATATATATATATATATGTATATATATAAATATATATGTATATATATAAATATATATATATATATATATATATATATATATATATATATAAAACAAATGTTTATATATATATATATATATATATATATATGTGTGTGTGTGTGTGTGTGTGTGTGTGTGTGTGTGTGTGTGTGTGTGTGTGTGTGTGTGTGTGTGTGTGTGTGTGTGTGTGTGTGTGTGCGTGTGTATATATAAAGTTTGACTTACCCTTCTGCTTGCATTATAGTCGTAATTCAGCCAGGGTTGGTCGTTCACAGCACTCCAGTCGGAGGGACCGCTACGCCGTACACAAGTATGTGTTTAAAGTACAGCGAGCGAACTCCATCATAGCTGTCAACCTTGCTCACCCCCGCCAGTCTTGTCTGGTTTCACACGAGAAGACTAACGTATGAATAAAATGGTTAAGTTGAGCAGGTCGTGTTTTATAAGCCGCACCATGGTCTAATCCTGAAATGCAACGAGTTGGGTTGAGAGGTGTAGAAGACTTACCCCGGATGCAGAGTACTCACCCAGAAAGTAGAAGCCTCTTCGTAGGTATCTGAAAGTAGGTCACGCACCACGACGTCATGTGACGTTTAGTGATGATGGGGTGTATGCACTGGGTTGGATATCATCTATGTGGTGTCAAAATGCGTGTACATATGCAGTATTTATTCATGTATTCACCCCTCGCGCACAAAAAGCGGAATATCGTCCAGCGTAGCATCGATTATCGCCCAGTCCCCTCGCACAGGTTCCCCTGCGCCCTGGTGACAGCAAAGTGGCAAATACCGAAAAGTGAATGACTCACTAGATCTCGTGGCCTCGGACGAATACATATCACGTTAAGTTAGGGAAGAAAAGACGAGTTCTACCGTTAATATTGCAACCTCACATGGCCGTACAATGTTAGTCAACATATACTTTGAGATCCACTGACTGTACTTAAATATAATTTTCTGCTTGCGGTAAGACTATTTACACATCGATATAGAGAGTTCTCAGAAAGTATACATTTGCTTAGAAAACAAAATTCCCTCAAAAAGCCAAATTTCGTAAGTCTTGCGGGAAGGGTGGACCTACTCCCTTGGGAGTCGTTCACGACGGTGGCGCCCTCCTCCAGGACGGGGATGATGAGGAGCGTGTAGGTCGTCATGTCACGCGTTAACTTGGGGAACCGAGTTGTTAGAGGTAACAATGGTATGTGATGCAACATACCTTTGGTTTTTTCAAATGTTTAAAATGATAATGGGGCTCATGAAACATGTAGACATCAGATGAGATTATGAACGATACCGACAATTAGCATTGTAGGGGTAAGAAAGGACATAAACTAATTGTATATGCTTATTAAGACAACTTATAAATGTTAAGCTTGCAAACTCTATCAACGCATTAAGATAGCTCGTAAATGTGAATTGTATCAATGCTTGCAGGTAGCTCATCTATGCGTTGCTGGCGAGCACAATTTCAACTGCGTGAAAACTCATTCATGTAGGGTTTGCGAACTCCAACAACTCTTTCAGATAACTCATCGATGCGAGATTTGCGTTCCCAAACAAAGCTTTCTATCAGTGCGAGGTTTGCAAACACATTCAAAGCTTTAAGGATCTCATCGATGTGAGCTTTGCTAACTCTATCAAAGCTTTCAGTAACCTCAATAATTCGAAGTTTGCAAACTCTATCAATGTCCCATGATCGCTCATCAATGAGAGGTTTGCAAATAATCTGAACGCTTTCAGATAACTCATCAATGTTCCCATCGCCAACGGCGTGCAGTTCAGCTGACTCGTTCATGAGGGGTAGGTTGACAGTACCCGCCCAAGTGTGCGCTCATGAAGATCGTGTACAGATAGGGAAGGTGTCTGTAACGGATGTAGAATCTACCGGTTTTGCAATGGTTAGCTATTGGATCAACATGGTTAATTGTTGGTCTTTGGGCTTAACAGTCCAAGTTTAAATGTGATTACTTTGAACAAAACGGTTGAATGCAGCGCGTGACATATGCCCTGGTTATTGATTGAATGACGTAAATGTACAGATAAGCTAATACGATAATTATCCAACACCATACTAGTACAAGAATCAGGCTTGTTTGATAGAGCACCTAGGATATATGGATGCAATAACAGGTTGTCTGATCCAGTACACAAGTCTTCCTGCGAGGTTTTCTCTTTCTCAGATTAGTGTAAAACATTCCGATAATTGCCTGCTTGAGCAACTTTTCTTCGGGGTTCCCCCTCTACCATTTAGAACTAAACTTCTCTTCACAAAAGTCATGTTAACGGTGCCTCTCTTTAGTTTACGTCTTCTTAGATGCCCACTAAGGTACAGCTCTCACTAGTGTTGCATTGATGGTCGGCACGGCTGTATCACGCCAACGTGTTGCTGATTTCAGATCGACGAGACTGGCAATGAAGTGAAAGGCGTGGAGCTGGGTATGTCCCAGGCGAACGTATCCCGCTCCAAGGCTGTTCGTGCTCTCAAGAACAACCAAAACGATATCGTTAACGCCATCATGGTAAGGTACTTATGGATTATCTTATACCCGCCGCAACATTTGAGGTGTCAACTTTTTGTTGAAAGTGACCCTAAAGCCCTAATATTTTATTTCATTTACACCATCACTGTCGAGAGAGGTGTTTTGGGGTTGACGCTGGGACTTATGTGTGACGTATAAGCCCTGTGAATAATATTACCATTGCAAAATTATCCATGAACAAAAATAAAACAATTTTAAAATATTTTTGGTTGTTCAGTGTATACTGGTATGTGTCGTACTAAGTAACTTGATAAGACTCTTTGTTTGGGTGAAGTGGAGGATTTCTCTTGGAATTACTTAATTGGGTTGAGTTTGGCATGTTTGCATGTGATGAATTGCCTGGAGTGAAAAGCCTTCATGCATGGTTAAGCATGGTGGCGGGTTGGGGTAATGTGCAAACTAAAAGACCATCTCAGCTGCTGAGTATACAAACCTATAATGTTTGGGTATGAAGATGTTTAATCTTAGTCGTGGCCAATTCATAAAAGTTTGATTACAAAATATTGTTTCAAATTAAAATTAAAACTTATAATTCACGGATTGCATTATGCTTTCCCAGTCGGGCCATAACTGATCTTTCACTCGGTTGACATATTCGACTACGTTATGACATTCTCTCGAGAGACACTCTTTGTGTGGGAAGGGGAAGTCGACGAAGATGACCTGACTGAGATGACCGAACAGACAGCAATCCAACTGGAACAGACACAAAACGACGTCACCTTAGTCTGAACGTCAACATTGCTTGATCAGGCGAAAGTTGTATTTAACTAAGCGTCTTTTCATGAACAATAGGGGCATTCACATTCTCAGGTTTCCGTCGCGGCCGCCAGGCGGCGATACTGATTTTCCACCGGAAATAGGGGCATGTTTTTCCAAAACTCAACGCAATACACGACGCGGAAAGTAGAGTTAAACTGTAGTGAATATTCGTCGTTTTATGTTTGATATTGGTGTTATTTTGGATTAATTGTTTATGATTTTGCTGGATTAGCCTTTGCATTGATATTGAAGTCAGCCACTGCAAACATCATGGCCACAACATGTTTGCAACCACCATCATCTCTGCAAAGAAAGATGAGAAAATAAATAATTTTTTTTATTTATCTTCCACCAAACGACAACACCACATAAAACAAAACGCAAAGTTAATATTGTACCATCAAGTCTTCATAGGTATTTATACATATCAATGAGATCTGTGACATATCTGTATTCAACTTTCTTAAGTTAAATAATCAAATTATATAAATTCAGAATTACCCTGTGCACTCACATCCAGCAGACTCTATGGTACCAGATGGGGAGAAGAGACGCCATACATTGTATGGTTGCTCGGACTGGGACTGCTCCCTAATACATTTCCCCCTCAGATACCACCTACAATGATTCAGGGATTTATATTCAACTGCATGTATGTGTCTGTTGAGGAACAGCTGATATCCCCTTTCGCTTTCAAATGATGCCACCCTGCTAGGACTCCATTTGCATTTGGTCATCAAATGAATAAGACAGTAAGCCCCAGTAAGCTCAGGTGCATTTGACATGTCGGCTTGCCATGCAGAAAGTTTGTTGGGATATGGGATTGACTTGCTGACCCTCTGTGCTAGTAGTTCTTCATTCATTGTTAATATTTACGTGCTGCATGCATTTCTTACTAATTCTACGAGCTCAGTTTTCTTATAACTCGAGCAAGGGATTCCCCTATCCTTGAGGAAAGTTTTCAGCTGAGGTACTTTCCACTAAGAAGGGGACAGTGATGACATGGTGTAGCAACAGTCACGCACGCTAACTTCGAAATTGTATCGGGTGAATACTGATGTTCTTGCAGAATACTTCCCAGACGACTAGAGATGAATGTAGTTGGCAACATTTTGGATCACTATTTTATGATAATCTCAGTGTTTGAAAACTATTTCAAATGTGCTCAATGCGCTGTGACAGCGTTCAGATGAACTTTGGCGAAGTTCAGAATACACTTGACACCTTCGGCGACGTCTTTGATGTCCTTAACAGCTATAGAAACACGCAACAAGAATGCGCGCAATAATGCAGGAACTTAAAACAGCAACTGGAAAGCGCGAACAAGGCGTTGACAGCTTGACAGGCAGAGAAACAAGCCCCCAGTCCCGGTTAAAATCGTTGTGCGCGACGGTGGCCCTCCTAGCGGCCGCGGCGGAAACCCGATAATGTGAAGGCTCCTATTTGTCTAAATGATCAATGTCGTTCAATATTGTATCAAAGTAAGAAACTTTCGCCTGGTAAATCCCCTGGGCCCGACGAATGGCACCCCGCATCCCGAAGGAATGCTCCTCCGGACTGACCACCCCCCTCAAGAAGTGTTCCGAACTGTCCCTCACTGCTTCCGACTTCCCCCGCTGAATGGAGAGTAGGCCATGTCACCCCAATCCATAAGAAGGGCTCCAGGAGATCGCCGTGCAACTACCGCCCAGTTAGCCTCACCGCTCTGGGATCGAGGGTTCTCGAGTCAATAATACGCGACGCAATCATTGACCACATGAACAATCTCTTCGTAGATGAACAACATGGTTTTATGCCAGGCGCTCCTGCGCAACACAACTCTTATCAACCCTTGAAGCCTGGACCGACGCCCTCGACCACGGCAAGTGCGTCGACTGCATATACCTCGATTTCGCCAAAGCATTCGACTCCGTCCCCCACGGCCGCCTTCTCAGCAAGCTAACAGCTTGCGGCATCGACGGCGCCTGCCACCAATGGATCAAGAAGTTCCTCGCAAATCGGCGCCAGCGAGTAGTCAATGGCCAGCTGTCATCATGGCGTCCTGTGACGAGTGGAATCCCACAGGGATCGGTCCTCGGGCCGGTCCTATTCGTCATCTTCATTAACGACCTCCCAGATTGCACCGTCAACTTCTGCCGCCTCTTTGCCGATGATTCGAAGATAAGCCGCCCCATTGCATCCCAAGCCGACCAGGATAGCATCCAAGACGACATCGACCGACTCGATAGCTGGTCCGCCACATGGCAGCTGCCATTCAACCGCCTGAAATGCAAGGTGCTGCATATTGGTCCGAACAACCCAGGCTACAGTTACCACATCGGCACTTCGGCGATCGAGCCCGTACAACATGAACGCGACCTCGGGGTAATCGTTGATGTGGATTTCAAGTTTCGCCATCAGACTGCCACAGCGGCGAAGAAGGCCAGCAGCATCCTCGCTGTCATCAAGAGATCGTTTTACGTTTTGGATGAAGTCTCGCTGCCCCTGCTCCACAAGGCATATGCCCGCCCTCATTTAGAATACTGCTACACAGTGTGGGGGCCCCTACTCAAGACAGACAAAGAATTGATAGAAAGGGTGCAGAGACGAGCCACTAAGCTAGTACCCGGGATAAGGGATTTAAGCTACCTAGATAGGCTACGCCACCTAAAACTCCCAAGCCTCCACCACCGGGGCCGCCGAGGAGACATGATTCAGACCTATAAAATCATGCATGAAATCGATCGATTGCAAATATCTGACTTTTTCCAGCGAGCACCAGTACCAGGTACCCGCGGTAATGCCCTCAAGACTTTCAAGCAACACAGCACCCGCCTATGCAGGACGAACTTCTTCTCTCAGAGAGTGGTATCCGACTGGAACTCTCTCCCCGAGGGTGTGGCCACAGCCCCCTCCGTCAACTCTTTCAAGGCACGCCTTGACAGCCTCTGGACTCCTTGAACTGGAGTGTTAGGAAACCGCTTGGCTTCAACATATAAAATTATTCCAAATATATCAGGCTCATCTCATCTTGCCAATTTCCGCCTCTTTAGAATCTCAACAATGATTTACCTGTGTGATTTGATCTCCAAACATGAATTTCTTGTTGGAGAGAAAGCTAGAAATAGCTCTGATGACATCCCGTCCTAGGCCGGCAACAGACTGCTCTGATTTTCGGCCTATAACGTGTGCAGTAGCACGTTGCAATACCTAATACAGATCGACAAAGCAGTTAAAAAAATATCCCCTAAAATTGATTAAGTTGCTGGGAGTTATTTTCAGCCAGCTTCAGAATGAAATCACTTTTTAAACATGGAGCCAATATTAAGCAAACTAACTATGGTTCAAATTCAGAAATCAATAATCGGATCATTTATCGAGAAACTCCACCAAGTTCTCACGAAATCCTTTTATTTGATGACTTTAACTTTTGAACATAATTTTACACTCAGCCGCTAGAATTCCAAATGCCGAATTCCCGAGCTCAAGAGTAGATCTACAGCGGAACCCCAACCAGCGACTACCCCTTTAGAGCGACCACATCGTTCCGCTACTACGACCACTTCTTCCACAACAAATTCCATGTTCTTCTACCATCTTAAAGTGCCTATCGCATATAACCCAGAAGTACCTATTCTGTCTATGTATTAGTCGCCAAAGTGCGCGCTTTCGGATCGAAATTCGTCTTTAAAGATGAATCTGGCGTATCGAGACGACGAGCTCATGAATAATTAATCTCCCTTACCTGACGTCAAACGCATGGTTGACCTAGATAATGGCCGCCGCAACGTTTTGGCGGGCGCGCTAATTTGAACTGACATTTTATCAAATCTTGGCCTTAACTGATCAGATGCGACGGTTATAGGACCGGTTTGAGTTTATTGATCACATTATGAATTGATTTCAGCGAAGTACCTATAACCGTGCGATAGGCACTTTAATGAAGGCCCTTGACACTGCCCGCTGCTCGCTGGTGAGGCCTTCTCCTAGCTCTAAACCACAATGACGACCTTGGTACGTTATGATATTGTTGCTGTCTGCATGCTCCTCCCCTCTGAACACGCAATCTGGCGGGTTGATTTGAATGACCTGCATTGATTAAAAAGGCGCGAATTGCTTAACATTGAGCGGATATGGAATAGCATTTCAACGATATCTACTGTTTTACCTGCCACTTCAACCTGGTATTGATAGCGTCACTTATTCCTCCAGTCATGACCACCTGGTATTTGATTAATTTCACTTATTTTTTTATCTTATGTAGACGCAACCAAGTCTCGAATTTGATGGCAAATGGAGAAGGCTGATCGATGTTTTACTGTATTCCCGAGGAAACATGTGAACGTGCACGATATCATCCCCTTAATTTACTGCGCTGTTGTTAAATAAAGTGATTTGACCCTTTGCGTTAAGCGTCCTTAGTGCCTAGTTATATAGCGTGTCACTAGCGGCTACTACCTCATTGGCTTAACTTGAATCACGCTCTTGTCTGCTGACAGTTTTTTGACTAGATAAGCGGCGTGATGTGTCTGGTACATGAGGTGTTGTCGGTTCAAGGGGCAGTGGAGACTGATAACGCGAGATAGAGATGACCGACCGAGCATAGGAATGTGTACGTGTGTGTGTGTGAGGGTATATATATATATATATATATATATATATATATATATATATATATATATATATATATATATATATATATATATATATATATATATATATATATATATATATATAATATATCTCTCTATATATATATATATATCTCTCTATATATATCTATATATATATATATATATATATATATATATATATATATATATATATATATATCTATATACATATATCCACTGTATGATGATAAATATCGAGCCATGCCCTACTGTTGAAAATAATTGGAGACAGTTTGACAAAATAGGCACGCCTCATTACCAAGAATCACATTTAGGCACTTCTAAGCTTGTCAACACGATGTGTTAAGGGTATTCATTCGCTATGCTGGCTTGTCATGGCTCGTTAAGGATTACTCAAACTGCATATCACAAACAAGTCTGAGCTCTCTTTGCATAGAAGTACACCTGAAATGATCCCAGGTTTAACACGATGACTTGCACTTCTCCATGCGAAGCCAACTGAATAAGTTCAACATTATTGTACTTCCACCCAAATGTAATTAGCGAATAAGAATAACCTTTCCGGAGCATTCTGTCAGTGTATCCTTAAGCTTAGCAAAACTAGCTTTGCAACCTTTAAAAGCCTCACAATGCGCTCTCTCCAATTGCCTCGCTGCACATGGCTGTGGTTGTTGAACATCGACTCAAAAAAGGAAGCAAACTCACATTGCCAATTCATAGCTGCTTGTGTGGGTTCTGTTGGCGGTTGGAATTTGCTCTCAAAATGGGACTGCAAAACACCGGGGGGTATAAACAGTCAATTGGGTGAGTTTGTATTTTTTTATGTGACATCGATTTAAGTGTGATAAACGGATGAACAAGAAATTTGTTGGGGCTTCTTCATTTTCTCCATAGGGAAGCAAATGTTTCAGCGGCAGCAATGTAGGTCAAATATCTAACTTCACATTTCTTGCAAATCTCACCAAACAGTTTATAGCTACATTAAGAGCGGTCACTCGCGCCTCCTATGAGCCGCGTGTTGTTTTGTCATTGCATCTTTTAAAACCACATGAAATTATCGCATTACTTCAGAGGCGTGGTCACATCGACCAATCAGTCGACTCCATATCTTTAACCGACGCTGAGCCCCAGCTGTTGGATCAACAGTGCCATGTGCTTTTGTTGATATCATGATAGCCTCACTTGGTGACGGGCGTGTATTTTACTCATTTTCAGAATCATCACACAGCTTGTTGGGGCGAGCCCTCTTAGTGTAGCTATAAACTCTTTGATCTCATTTTTCTCGCGTGTAGACTGGATCATAATATCGAACATCGATAGTCATTTTCGTATCTTAATTGGCAGACATATAGCGTTCCATTCAATGAAGATGTTTATAGTGGAACATTGAATGTGGATCTTACTACGAATCAAAGATTCCACTCCAGCCCTTTCCTTTATTAAACCCCGTAAATCACCATTTTAGATCTTAGTTGTAAGAAAGTGCTCATCGTACTAACATCTGAGCAGAAGCAAGGGCCGTTTAAAACTTGGGATCTTATATTCAACTCACAACAGTCATTGAAGATAAATGTTGATAGTGTGAAAAATGTTTATTTAAACACACGATGGTGGTTTGGTTGCAGACTGATGTATATTCATCTTGCTGTACTCTTGCTTTGGTTGCCAATTTCATCTATGGTAACTATGGCAACAAATGCCAATATAATGATATATTGAGTCAGATAAAACACTCTGGTCAATAAACAAATGAGAAGTGTCAAGTATTGACGTTGTTTTTAATGTACCAATGAATTATTATAACCGCAACAGGGGCAGTCAACTAAGCGAGGTTCAGTTGAGCGATGTCCTGCTTGTGAGGCTGCGTTTAGTCTAAAGCCGTCTTTGCAAGAAATACAGGAATCCGTTGATGAAATCAGATTCACTGGCGGCGGTCTTGGTGAACAAGGACCCGGTAATATTTATTGATGGATGAATGGGTTATGTCGATTCAGTTCACTGGATTTGATCAATGGTTATGCTGCCTGATAAAATTCAATAATATCTTAACTAGGTGGCGGACCAAGGTACTACCCAGAAGATTGCAGAGATGTGTACAATCGTGGGTGGAGAGAGTCTGGTGTCTACAACATATACCAGTTCCTGGCAGGACAGCCTTATGTTATCCAAGTCTACTGTGACATGGATACAGACGGGGGTGGATGGATGGTGAGTGTTACATAGTTCATTTGTCGAAAATAGCATGAGATTGACTTGGATTTTATAATATAAACAATCATTTCACCAATCAGGTATTTCAAAGAAGACAAGATGGGTCCATCAATTTTTACCGTGACTGGATTTCATACAGGAGAGGATTTGGAGATTTAGCAGGCGAATTTTGGCTGGGTAAGTTAAAGGTCATTACATTGATTAAGATTGCCATTTAAGTAATCTTTTTCTTTGTACGGCACAATTTCAACCTTGACCCTAACCTTAATATATAAATGAAATTAGTTGTATCATTTAACATTGCACATTTCAGGAAATGATTTCATCCACTTTCTCACTGGGTCGAAACCACAAGAACTGCGAGTGGATTTAACAGATGCTGATGGAATTTCCGCCTTTGCAAAATATGGAAAATTTTATGTGGGTCCACATTCAACTTTCTTTCAGTTGAATATCAGCACCTTCTCTGGATCTGCAGGTACGAATTCTTTCACTATATTGCCGTGAGCGATAACGAAATCAACGCCCTGATGACTGGGATCTTTCATAAAGTTTCAGGTTTAATCACGTATGATAACTGAAGCCTGTTTACGCAACACAGATCCAGAATGTCGGTTAGACGGCCGATTTATGTTGCTTAAATGAGAATTTAAGATGCCACAATCGTAATAATGAACAGTTGCAGTTTATCCTATTTTGTCAATGAACAAGCTAAATAATCGATATCTACAGTGATGCCCTTATAATATGACCATTTGATACATTAGCAGTAAGTAACTGAAGTATGTATCACAATTTTAGTAGGAAGGGAAAATAATTAAACAGACTCAAAAATTAAGTGTGCATTTTCAAAAGAATGGATAGTCAGCAATGTAGACATCCCATCCCGTTGTGTCAAACAGGTGCACATAATTTTAAAATTAAGCTGGATATTATACTTGGCGGCAATACCTCAGACCAAATAGTGAATGACATTCGAAAGTTCATAACAGAACAACACCGAACAGTTGAATGACATAGCGTTATTATTCTGATATGAAACTTAGTTTTAGTAAGTTATTCCTAAGTAAGCTTTACAGTCTAAGATCAACTTTGAGCCAATGATATATGACTTCAGGAACTGGTCTTCATCATTCAAATGGAAAGCAGTTTACAACTTTTGACGAAGACCATGATACAAATGGACGCAACTGTGCTGTACGTTTTCGAGGAGCTTGGTGGTACGGCAGTTGCCATTCCGGTAACCTGAATGGGTATTATGCCACCCCCGGAAACCAGACGACTTATGCAGACACTGTCACGTGGTCACCATTCCGGGGATATTATTATTCTCTTAAGCACACTGAAATGAAAATGATACCCAAGGAGTAGATTGTTGGGTCACTATTCCTTTGTCCGTATCATTGGCGTCCCACTTAACACGAATTTGTGATTTAGCAATATCCATATGGTCTACTGGTTAATATCATTTTACTTAACATGACTTATTGTTACATTATATTATATCGTAGATATATTAATGACAATCATAACGCAACACTATCATAGATAAGCTCACATTAGCAATGTTTATGTGTTTGACATCCCAACGAAGAGCAAACCAAGACTTCACCTGGTGAGGTTTTCTAGTTAGGTAGTATGCTAATATATGGAAGCAGGTTTTAACACGATTGAGTTGTTATGTTCTGGATAAATGTGTCTAATGTCAAATTACAACATAGTTCTCATTAATAAACTGCTTATACATTATATATGGACGCAGGTTATATTACGATAGCGTTGATAGGTAGGTAGTAGGTTAAAATATTATATGGACAATTCGAACAATAATTCTCTTGACTTGCATTTTTTGCAATATGGTCCCACAAAGCATGCAAATAATAAACGCTCCCTTTGCAATATATGCATAATCACTGAATACACGCTATCTGGTCGGAGCGCTTCGGTGACTGTTGATGAAAAAAGGGTATTATCTCGGCCATTATTGGTTTGATTCGATGAATTGTTTAAAGCATGTGTTACCACTAAAATAAATGCTACAAAAAGAAAAATATTTAAAAATAGCGGTGCAGGGGAAGGGGGGGGGGTGCTCTCTGTAGTGGGGCTGTCATATCATGAAACTCCTCTGGGTGTCGTCGTTGAAATAATTAACAAGCAATTATATTGAATACGATGGGGATTGGTGGCGGTGGAGGCGAAAGAAATGGGGGTTTGGGGGGTGAGGCTCAGACTACGCCGTTTTAATGAGGGGTCTCCAACAGTGTGTGATTTGGCATAGGTCGGCGGAGAAATTTACATCAATGGTGCACTGGATCAGAAGAACATATCATCGATGGAGCCACCGCTTAATATAACAGGTCTTATATGGTCACATGACCAAAATGTTAATCAGAATAAAGCTATTTATAATTATATCAAATCAGACATTTAAACTAAAAAGTAGGTTCGATTCTTCCTCATCAAAAGACGTTTGCTTTTGGACCAAGCCGCACGACAGGGTGTAAACCGTCTTGATATGCCTGGTTGGTTTAAAGGTGGTTTCGTCTAACACTTGCAGGCAGTAGAAAAGCAACGGTGTTGACTTATAAGTTTAATTCGCCTACAATAAGTAGGTAGGTAGGTTGGTAGGTTGGTAGGTAAGTAGGTAAGTAGGTTGGTAGGTAAGTAGGTAGGTAAGTAGGTAGGTAGGTAGGTAGGTAGGTAGGTAGGTAGGTAGGTAGGTAGGAAGGTAGGTAGGTAGGTAGGTAGGTAGGTAGGTAGGTAGGTAGGTAGGTAGGTAGGTAGGTAGGTAGGTAGGTAGGTAGGTAGGTAGGTAGGTAGGTAGGTAGGTAGGTAGGTAGGTAGGTAGGTAGGTAGGTAGGTAGGTAGGTAGGTAGGTAGGTAGGCAGGTAGGTAGGTAGGTTCGAATGGTTAAATTTCCCATCGCCCTCCCACTTTAAACTCAAAGGAAAAGACTTGCCCTTCTCCCAAATGGAAGCCCAAGTAACGTTTTGCATAACATCGCGTTCATTGTGGTTTCGTAGGTCCGTTATACGCGGTTAGTGGTAAGACAATAGTCCAAGTGATTTACCTTACAATAAACGACTAACCTTCTCCTAAAGAGAGTCCAAAAAAACGCCCTCATTTAACTACCCGACCAAGTTGTCCGACCCTCCCCTCAAACAAAAAGTTAATGTCCTCCAACCATTTACTTGAAAAATGTTACAGACAGATTAATAATGATGGGGCGATGTGGGGAGGTAACCCAGTTTGTTTCATCGATTTGGACCAAACAAACAAACATGCAGCGTTTTTTTCGACTAAGATGCATTTAACTTTATCGAATTAGCCTTTCAAATATCTTCACATTCAACCGTTGCATAGAAAATCGAGATTGATAGACGGGCGACGATCATGGATACTGATATTAATCAGTCCAATGGTCTGTTTGAGGATTACTATGGACTGATGTCAAATAATTATATGGACTGTTTGAAGATCACCACAGACTGATGTAAGCCGTAACAATGGACTGTTTTAGGAACAACACACACTGATGTCAAACAATTTTATGAACTGTCTGGTGATCACTACAGACTGATGTCAACCTGTTGAACGGACTGCATGAGGTTCAAGATGGGAGTTATGTCGAACTGTTCAAGCGACTGTTTGAGGATGAATGTGATCAACGTCGATGTCTCGTCTATAATCTGTCCAACAACTTATTCAAACACTTGTTATTCCATTATCTTGTAGCTCCAATAGAGGCGAAGTATAATAGTACACGAGGCTCAGGACGGCCTGTTATGAACGATAATTGATCATTATTACCATACAATAACTCAAGGACATTATGCACTTAATCCTTTGATTCGTCTCCGTGGACACAGGTCGCCTTAATTTGAAATTTGGTACATCGTATTGGTTTCATCAACCGCATAGTGCAATAAGAGGGTTCATGGTGTCACAAATGTAGTCGAAATCAAAGAAAAGAGGTTTGCAGATGTTACTGAAAAGAGGTTTGCATACGCAACTTATCACCAAATCAAGTCAGATTAAGGAATGTACACCAAGGTTAAATCCTACAGAGTTGCGTAAAACAGCTAAATGGTTCTGTTTGTCCGTCAGAATATATGTATGTATATATGATTATATGCATGTTTTTAAGCAGGTATGTATGTATGTATGTATGTATGTATGTATGTATGTATGTATGTATGTATGTATGTATGTATGTATGTATGTATGTATGTATGTATGTATGTATGTATGTATGTATGTATGTATGTATGTATGTATGTATGTATGTATGTATGTATGTATGTATGTATGTATGTATGTATGTATGTATGTATGTATGTATGTATGTATGTATGTATGTATGTATGTTTGTATGTATGTACGTATGTACGTACGTACGTACGTACGTATGTATGTATGTATGTATGTATGTATGTATGTATGTATGTATGTATGTATGTATGTATGTATGTATGTATGTATGTATGTATGTATGTATGTATGAATGTATGTACGTACGTACGTATGTATGTATGTATGTATGTATGTATGTATGTATGTATGTATGTATGTATGTATGTATGTATGTATGTATGTCTGTATGTCTGTATGTCTGTATGTCTGTGTATGTATGTATGTATGTCTGTATGTATGTGTGTATGTATGCATGTATGAATGAATGTATGCATGCATGCATGCAAGTATGTATGTATGTTTGTATGCATGTATGAATGTATGCATACATATATGTATGCTTGCATATTTGTATGTATATATGAATGCATGTATGCATGTAAGGATGAAAGGGTGGATGTATCTGTCCGTCTGTATATTCGTATGTATATATGCATACATGTATGTGTGCATAAATGTATGCATGTTTTTTATGCATGAATGTATGTATATATGTATGTATGTATGTATGTATGTATGTATGTATGTATGTATGTATGTATGTATGTATGTATGTATGTATGTATGTATGTATGTATGTATGTATGTATGTATGTATGTATGTACGTACGTACGTACGTACGTACGTACGTACGTATGTATGTATGTATGTATGTATGTATGTATGTATGTATGTATGTATGTATGTATGTATGTATGTATGTATGTATGTATGTATGTATGTATGTATGTACGTATGGATGTATGTATGTATGTATGTATGTATGTGTTTGTATGTATGTATGTATGTATGCATGTATACATGTATGTATGTATGTATGTATGTATGTATGTATGTATTCTATATATATATATATATATATCTATATATATATACTATTATCTCTATATATATATATATTTTACGATATATATGTCTATCTGTATATATATATATATTTCTATATATATACCCTATTTCTGTATATCCCTATATCTGTATGTATATATATATATATATTTATATATATATAAATACATATATGAATACATGCATGCATGTAAGGTTGAATGGGTGGATGCATCTGTTACTAATCTAATCTTTACTAAATGAACAGTGATATAAAATCCAATTGATCCAGTAAATGTTTTCGTGGAACCTCCCAGCATATGCAGCCAAGATATTTCACCAAGAACCAAGTGAGGTTATATTAACTGTGGAATACCTGCTCTTGTGATCGCTGGGTGAATTTTTGGTGCCCTAGGCCCTACGCCCTCAGAAAATAAAGTTAACATAATTGATTGGTTGCGAGGAAATACCAAAATGAGCCTAGCTGGGATTGAGAACTTAGTGTGGATGTGCATATATATTTATGTATTGATGTATACATAGATATGTATGCATATATATATTTATATATGTATTGTAAATAGTGATTTTGTATGTGTGTTTCTTTGTTCCGATCCGAGGCTAATTTTGAGGTGAATGCTGTCCGATAATGGCACATGCACGAGGTGACACCTACATTGATATGTATCTTCATTCATATTCATCAATATCTACAGATTCTGTTTTATCTCTGAGTGTATTCTTCAAACTTGAATTTAATCAATTAAGTGCATAATTTTAGCGTCCAGGTCAAGAAGCAGATTACCCGAAGAAAGGGGAAACAGGACACCGTGTCAAGATTGGGTAAAAAGGATTCCATTGATGACAGCATGAAAGGTCGACTGAGTGCATGGATGGGCTAAGACATGAGTTATCAACAACCAAATGACAACATGAGTTAGGTTGACTGAGTGCAAGTGATGGAGTGAGTGAATGAGTAAATGAGTGAGTGAGTGAGTGAGTGAGTGAGCGGATGAATGTATAGTTAAGTGTGAGTGAGTGAGTGAGTGAGTAAGCGAGTAAGTAAGTGACTGGTGAGTGGGTAGTTAAGTGTGAGTGGGTGAGTGGGTGAGTGTGTGAGTGAGTGAGTGAGTGAGTGAGTGAGTGAGTGAGTGAGTGAGTGAGTGAGTGAGTGAGTGAGTGAGTGAGTGAGTGAGTGAGTGAGTGGGAGAGCGAGCGATTTGATGTGTAAGTTAGTGAGTTGTTAAGTGGGTGGTTAAGTATGGATGAGGTAGTGAGTCGGCGAGTGGTGAGTGGGAACTTCAGTGTGAGTGATGCGGGAGTGATCGAGCTAATTAGTGAGTTAATGAGTAGTTGAATGGGTAGTTAGGCATGAGTGAGGGTCAAGTAAGTCGTTGTGATTAACTTAGCAACAGGGTGATAGTCAGTTTATCATTGCGATGAATATTGAAACAGGACGGGGCTCGCTTAGTCATTGCGCTATCTGAACTTTAGCTTCCAACAAATCACTTGACCACATCGCAATGGTTGATCTGTGACAGACGGGACCTCATCATTAACAAAGCTTGAACAGAGGACCGAAGCCTGCTGACGTTTACAACGTAGAGCTTATAATGAATATGGCCGCTTCTGAAATACTTTTTATAAAAAAGTATTAAACTGTTTACGCCCTCAAAAGGTCGTCCGGTGTGCTTTAAAGGGGACAACGCTGGGCGAGTAACGGGGTTTTGTCAAACTCAAAGGAATGTTGCGATGTTGTTTCCTTAGTCAGAAGTCCATGACCAATGTTACCTCATCACTCACCTGACTTGAATAGAGGCGTGGTTATCAACTGACATTAACGACTTATAGCACATGATTAATAAAGATGAGGCGGAAAAGAAGTCACGACTTCTTGCAGTCCGTCGTGTGTTGGGCGTAGTATATTTTTCAGCAAAAATGAGATATATCGAGTGCTAAGGCCCATCATTGATATAGAATGGAATTTTTATTTCGTATGTTATTCAACTATTCACGTTTGTCTACGTAGCACATCCAATCGAGACTTCGATATATTTACACGGAGAAAGGAGGAGCGTTTTATCGCATGAGTGCCTATGCTCTGTTGTGTGAGCTCCATGAAACTCTTTTCATCGGCACATAAACCGACGGTGACGAAATCGTCAACGCGTTAGCCATAGGCCAATATCTGAGGTCATCACATAGTATAAGCAGCTGTGTTTTCAAAGTTACTCACAATGACTAAATTACCATCGCTTTGTTGCTAAGTTCATCATGATAACTACTTACCGACTATCGCTGTCGTGTATGTATAAGTGTATATGCAAGTGTATATATATATATATATATATATATATATATATATATATATATATATATATATATATATATGTTTATATATATATATATCGATATATATGTAGAAATATATATATCCACATGCATACATACATACATACATGCGTACATCCGTACACACATACATACATACATACATACATACATACATACAGATACATACATACATACACATACATACATACATACATACATACATACATACATACACATACAGACATGCATACATACATACATACATACATACATACATACATACATACATACATACATACATACATACATACATACATACATACATACATACATACATACATACATACATACATACATACATACATACATACATACATACATACATACATACATACACACATACATACATACATGCATACATACATGCATACATACATACACACTCACAAAACTTTCACAAAATTTCTACGCCTCCTTTCCGAGCTCATTTGATCACGATGTGTAAAGGGTATTTGTCCGCTATGTTGGCTTGATGTGCATCGTTAAGGATCACTCACACTGCATAGCACAAACAAGTCTAAGCATGATGTGCATTGGAATACAATTGAAATGATCCTAGCTTTAAAGAGATGCCGTACAGTCTCCGTGTGAAGTCAACTGTATTATGGCCTTAGTTCCACTTCCCCGAAATGTAATTGGCGCATCAGTATAACCATTCCGAACCATTTTGTTAGTCTATCCTTAAGCATAGCAAAAATAGCATCACAACCTTTAACTAAAAGCCTTACAAGCAAATGGTTACTGAACAGCGTTAGGTCGATTCAACAAGGAAGCAAACTTTTGCATTACCTAGTTCAAAACTGCTTAGGTGGGTTCTGTCGGCGGGTCGAATTTCTTCTCAAAATGGGACTGCGTAGCACCGGGTTCTGGAATCAGTCAACTGAGTGAGTTTGCATGTTTTTACTTGACACATGACTAAGTGTGATTAACGAAAATTTACAATTTGAGAAATTTGTTGTAGCTTCTTCTTTTTTTCCTTTGGGGAGCAAATGTTTTGAAATGTTCAGCGGAAGGAATTTAGATCCAATATCTTACATCACATTTCTTGCAAATCTCACCCAACAGTTCATAGCTAAAATAAAAGTGCTCACTCGCACCTCCGCCCATGCATATTTGTGAAGACACTACCTGGTTCCAAATGGATGATTTAAGTAGCAATGAAAAGGGGTGGAGTTGTATCTTAGATTCTTTACAGCTTCCCCATCCAATTTCTGCTAATTGCATCTTCATTGAATGGAACACAACATATCTGCCAATTAAGATGTGATAATGACTATCGCCTTTCAATATCATGATCCGATCAAAACGCTTCCAGTGAGATCAAAGACTTAATAGCTACGCATGGAGCATACCTAGACGCAATGACTTATACTTTTTGAAATGCATGCACTGAAAATGCTGGGTTTTCTTCTAAACAATCGTACCAACATCTGAGTATCGGACATTGCAAACATTTTGGATGTGGTTTTTAATTAAAAAGAGTCATTGAAGAACAATGATCATTTAAACACACGATGGTGGTTTGTTTTCAGACTGATGTATGTTAATCTTGCCGTACTCTTGCTTTGGTTGTCCATTTCATCAATGGTAAATTTGACAGCACATACCAATGTTTTGATATATTGAGTCAAATAGAAACGCCCTGGTCACTAAACAGATGAGTGACCAAGAATTGACATTCCTTTTAATATACCAATGAATTATTATATCTGAAACAGGGACAGCCGACTAATAAGCGAAGTTCGATTGAGCGATGTCCCGCTTGTGAAGCTGCATTTAGTCTAAAGCCGTCTTTGCAAGAAATTCAGGAGTCTGTGAATGAAATCATATTCACTGGCGGCGGTCTTGGTGAACAAGGACCCGGTAATATTTATTGAAGGCTGAATGGGTTATGTCGATTCTGTTCACTGGATTTGATCAGTGGTTATGTTACTTGATAAAACTCAATAATATTTTAACCAGGTGGAGGACCAAGGTACTACCCAAAGATTGCAGAGATGTGTACAATCGTGGGTGGAGAGAGTCTGGTGTCTACAACATTTACCAGTTCCTGGCCGGACAGCCTTATGTTATTCAAGTCTACTGTGACATGGATACAGACGGGGGTGGATGGCTGGTGAGTGTTAAATAGTTCATTTTTCAAATATAGCAAGAGATTGACTTGGATTTTATAATATAAACAATCATTTCACCAACCAGGTATTTCAAAGAAGACAAGATGGGTCCATCAATTTTTACCGTGACTGGATTTCATACAAGAGAGGATTTGGAGATTTAGCAGGCGAATTTTGGCTGGGTAAGATAAAGAACATTAGATTGATTATGATTGCGTTTTAAGTAATCTTTTTCTTTGTAAGGCACAATTTCAACCTTGATCCTAACCTGAAAATATAAAAGATATTTGTTGTATCATTTAACATTGTACATTTCAGGAAATGATTTCATCCACTCTCTCACTGGGTCAAAGCCACAAGAACTGCGAGTGGATTTAACAGATGCTGATGGAATTTCCGTGTTTGCAAAATATGGGGAATTTTATGTTGGTCCACATTCAACTTTCTTTCAGTTGAATATCAGCTCACACTCTGGTTCTACAGGTACGAACTCCTTTCACTATATTGCTGTGAGCGATAACGAAATCAACGCCTTTATGGCTGGGATCTTTCATAAAGTTTCAGATTTAATCACGTACGATTACTGAAGCCTGTAGGCTCAACAAAATCCAGACGTCGGTTTTACCGCTGAATATGTGTCGCTTAAATGACAATTTAGGATGCCACCATCGTAATAACAAGCAGTTGCAGTTATCCTATTTTGTCAATTAATAAGCTAAATGATCGATATCTACAGCAATGTCCTTATTATATGACAATTTGATACATTGGTAGTAAGTAACTGAAGTATGTATCACAATTTTATTAGGAAGGGAAAATAACTAAACAGACTCAAAAATTAAGTGAGCATTTTCGAAAGAACGGAAAGTCTGCAATGTAGACATCCAATCCCGTTGTGTCAAACAGGTGCACATGAATTTAAAATTAAGCAGGACATAATACTTGGCGGCAATACCTCAGACTAAATAGTGAATGACATTCGAAAGTTCATAACAGAACAACACCGAACCGTTGAATGACATAGCATTGTTATTTTGATATGAACCTCAGTTTTAGTAAGTTATTCCTAAGCAAGCTTTACAGACTAAGATCAACTTTGAGTGAATAATATATGACTTCAGGAGACGGTTTTGTAACTGGAATGCACTTTACAACTTTTGACGAAGACCATGATACATCGGGAATCAACTGTGCTGTAAGTTTCCGAGGAGGATGGTGGTACCGCGCTTGCCATTCAGGTAACCTGAATGGGTATTATGCCGACCCTGGAAATCAGACGACTTATGCAGACACCGTCACGTGGTTTGCATTCCGGGGATTTTATTATTCGCTTAAGCACACTGAAATGAAAATAAGACCCAAAGAGTAGATTGTTCGGTCCCCAATCCTTTGTCTGTATCATTCCCACTTAACACAAATTTGTGATGTAGTTATATCTATATGGTCTACTGGTTAATGTCATTTTGCTTAATACGACCTATTACTACATTATCGGTTTGTAATTATTGATATATTAATGAAAATCATAACGCAACACTTTCATAGTGAAGGACACTTAAGCGTTGTATATGTGTTTGACATCCCAACGAAGAGCAAACCAAGACTTCACCTGGTGAGGTTTGCTAGTTAGGTAGTCTGCTAATATATTATATGGACGCATTTTCTATTTCGATAGCGTTGGCATCTCAATAAATGTGTCCAAGTGTCCTATGGCAAATCACAGCATAATTCTTACAAATGAACAGTAATTCCCTTGACTCGAATTCGTTGCAACATGGTCCCACAAAGCATACAGCTAATAGACGCCCCCTTAGCAATATATGCATTTAACACTGAATACACGCTATCTAGTCGATATTCCGAGCGCTTTGGTGACTGTCAATGAAAAAAAAAGGATATTGTCTCGGCCATTAGCGGTACGATTCGATAAATTGTTTAATGCATGTGTTACCACTAAAATGAATGCTACAAGAATGCTCTCTGTAGTTTTCGTCGGTTTCAAAACAGGTGCCAAATGGGGCTGTCATGTAATGAAAATCTTCTAAATAATTAACAAACAATTATATTGAGTACGATGGGGGTTGGTGGCGGTGGAGGAGGAGGCGAAAGGGGATGGATGAGGCGTTCTGGCTCAGACTACGCCGTTTTAATGAGGGGTCTCCAACAGTGTGGGATTGGGCATAGGTCGGCGGAGAAATTTACATAAATGGTGCACTGGATAAGAGGAAAATATCATAGATGGAGCCACCACTTAATATAACAGGTCTTATAAGGTCACATGACCAAAATGATAATCAGAACAAAGCTATTTGTAATTATATCAAACCAGAAATTGTAACTAAAAAGTAGGTTCGATTCTTCAACATCAAAACACGTTGGACCAAGCCGCACGACAGGGTGGAAACCGTCTTGATACGCCTGGTTTGTTTAAAGGCGGTTTCGTCTAACACTTGCATGCGGTAGCAAAGCAATGGTGCTGATTTATAAGCTTAATTTGCCTACGATCACAAGCATTGTAACAGAAGGGAGTTGCCTGGGTCTCAAAACGAATATCACCTACTTGTTAACAGACCACACGAACAGATTCTTTCAATGTATCGCGCATCAAGCTAATTAATAATTCAGCAGTGCAGTTTAAATTATCACCACGAATAGGTGATCATACCCCTGTGCTAGTGTCATCATAACGACCAATATCTCATTATACATGCTTGGTACCCAAAGCGAAGAGTTTATAGCTTCGCAAACATGGCTCCCTCCGACAAGCTGTGTGGTGTTTAGGAGACATCAGGTGACGCTACCATGAAACAAAGTAAAGCACATCCTAGGTCTAGGGGATCGGTGTCTGTTAAAGTTCTGAATCATCTGATAAGCAGGAATGACAATGCAACACGCATCCCACAGGTGGCGCCTTCACATACTTTCACGGAGGGAGGCAGGAAGGTAGGTAGGTAGGTAGGTAGGTAGGTAGGTAGGTAGGTAGGTAGGTAGGTAGGTAGTAGGTAGGTAGGTGGGTAGGTAGGTAGGTATGTTGGTAGGTAGGTAGGTAGGTAGGTAGGTAGGTAGGTAGGTAGGTAGGGTAGGTAGGTAGGTAGGTAGGTAGGTAGGTAGGTAGGTAGGTAGGTAGGTAGGTAGGTAGGAAGGTAGGTAGGTAGGTAGATAGGTAGGTAGGTAGGTATGTAGGTAGGTAGGTAGGTAGGTAGGTAGGTAGGTAGGTAGGTAGGTAGGTAGGTAGGTAGGTAGGTAGGTAGGTAGGTAGGTAGGTAGGTAGGTAGGTAGGTAGGTAGGTAGGTAGGTAGGTAGGTAGGTAGGAGGTAGGTAGTTAAGCAAGCATACAGGCATGCAGGCGGGCAGACAGAGAGGCAGGCAGGCATCTAGTCAGGCAAACAGACAGGCATGCAGGTAGGCAGGCAGGAAGGCTGACAGGCAGGCAGATAGACAGGCAAACAGACAGACAGACAGACAGGTATGCAGGTAGGTTAGTAGGTAGGTATATAGGTATGTTAAGGATTCGAAGCACGTTATATATTGGACATTTGACATCCAGTATTGGAGATATACTGCTGTTGCTCACCAGTGAATCCGTTAACTATTATACTTGTCCGTCGTTTATTGAGAAACTAGCGTTTTCTTTAGTATCGCACTAAGTTATGAATAGAGATGAATTTTTCAGCGATTTTTTTTTGAATTTTGTATTTGGCTGCCATTAGTGTGTAGTTGCTTGAATGACTCATTCATCTCTTCGTGCTACTGGGAACACTTAATCATCGATAATTAATCGATAGAGGCGCTTTGAAAACAACCTCCGAACTTTGTTTACAAAAATACTCATATGAATAGCGTCCCAAACCAATAAGTCGGCCATCATTTTCTGGTATTATCGCTCAAACTGTGCCCCTTTTCAATATTGGATGTATTGTAGCGTCCACTGTGTGCCATATTTGGATTGAAATTCGTGTCGCGCAAAAATATCGGACTTCACGAAGGCCAAAAAAATAGCCATGGTCAAGGGACTCGAGCATTTGGTTATCATTACTAAATGTAGTAGGTAATCGGATGATGAATTTGTTTTGATGAAATCCAGGTATTGCCCGCAATAATAATGGGACGTTTATTACTTATCTGCAAAATTCAAGAAGTTCAAAAGGTCCAAATTTCCCATCGCCCTCCCACTTTAAACTCAAAGGAAAAGACTTGCCCTTCTCCCAAATGGAAGCAGTATTTGTCTGACACCTGCCTAAGTTACGTTTTGCAAATCATCGCGTTCATTGTGGATCCGTAGTTCTGTTATACCCGGTTTGCAGTAAGACAATAGACCATGTGATCTACCCGACAACAAACGACTAACCATCCCCCAAAGAGAGTCCAAAAAACCGCCCTCATCCCCTACCCGACCAAGTTGTCCAACCATCCCCCGCAGATAAAAAGTTAACGTCCCCAACCATGTACTTGAAAAATGTTACAGGCAGTCTAGTAATGATAAGGCGATGGGGGGATGTAACCTAGTTTGTTTCATCGATTTGGGTCAAACAAACAAACCAGCAGCGCTTTTAGACTAAGATGCATATAACTTTATAGAACTAGCCATTCGAATGTCTTCACATTTTAACCGTTGCATAGAAAATCGAGATTAATGGATGGGCGACGATCATGGATATTGATCAGTCCTATGGACTGTTTGAGGATCAACGCAGACTGATGTCGAACAATTATATTGAATGTTTGGAGATTATCACGGACTGA
>CM067357.1:6239562-6252062 GCA_034190875.2 Urechis unicinctus
TCTATATATATTTTTATAAGATATATATATTTATATATAGATATTATCTATATAGATATCCCTCTATATATATATATATATATATATATATATGCCTATATATCTGTCTATGTATATATATATGTATCCCTATATTTTATATATGTATATATCTACATATATATATGTCTATTTATATATATTCTCTATATCTAATCTATCTCTCTATACCTATCTCTATCCCTCTATATCTCTCTCTCTCTATATCTCTATATCTCTCTCTCTCTCTCTATATATCTATATCTATATATCTATATATCTATATATCTATATATATATATATCTATCTCTCTATATATATGAGCCGCACCATTGTATAATCCTATGCTATGAGTTGTGTTGAGATGTATAGAAGACTCACCCAGGATGCAGAATACCCGCCCAGAAAATTTACGCCGTCTTCGTTTGTATCTGAAAGTAGTTCACGCACCATGGCGTTACTTTACGTTCAAAGATTACGGTTTATAGGCTTTGATGAACGCCCTTGCGACAGCAAAGTGGCAAATACGGAAAAGTAAATAAACCATATTTTGGGTTGATAACTTCGCTAGATCTCGTGATCTTAGACGAGAAACGTACCACGTTCAATTAGGAAAGAAAACACGATTTCTTCCGTTAATAGAAAACCTCCCAATGCCGTACCATGTTAGTCAACATATTCTTTGAGATCCACTGACTGTACTTAAAGATATTTATCTGCTTGCGATAAGACAATGTACGCATCGATATTGAGAGTACACAGAAAGAAAACAGAAACAAAATCTAGTTTGCCTTGCGGGAAGAGAGGACCTACTCACGACGGAGATACTGTACCAGCAGGCATCCGGGAACTAGGCGTTCACGGCGGTGGCGACCTCCTTGAAAGTTATGAACACCATGGAAGCTGTCAGAGGTGAGGTTTCTTTGCCTATCAACGTAGTGCAGTACTATTTCAATGTAAATATGGCTGTAACCGCCTATTGTTAACACCACCCAATTGTTTCATGTCAGGTATCTATAATGGGTTTTAGCTCAGATGGCTGTTCAAGGGTCCAAAGGCTGGTTGTGTGCCCGGGGAGATGCCCAGCACAGTTGTACAGCCTATTGTAGAGGAGGAAGAGGAGGAGGAAGAGGTGGGAACGAATCACAGCCAAGCCTACAAGCCAAATATATGCTGGCAAAGGGAAGCCTCTATAGGATGAGCTGTAATTGATGCAATACGTTTTTCTACATTGTTCCCCGTCCACTTTCTAGAATTAAACTTCTCTTCACAAAAGTCATGTTAACGGTGCCTCTCTTTAGTATGCGTCTTCTTAGATGCTCACTGAGTTTAAACCAGCGTTCACTAGTGTTGCATTGATGGTTGGTATGGCTGTATCACGACAACGTGTTGCTGATTTCAGATCGACGAGACGCGCATTGAAGCGAAGGACGTTGAGCTGGTCATGTCCCAGGCGAACGTATCCCGCTCCAAGGCTGTTCGTGCTCTCAAGAACAACCAAAACGATATCGTTAACGCCATCATGGTATGCTATTTATGGATTATCTTATACCCGCCGCAACATTTGGGGTGTCAACTTTTTATTGAAAGTAGTGTTAACCCCAGTATATCATTTCGCTTTGTTTAAAACTTTAGAATCTAATTGCGATATCACCTGATTGAAAGTGTGTTTCCATTAATTTGCACAAAACTTGTATCTCTAGTGGAGTTATCGTCTTGTTGTTTAAAAGGAAGTCATCAATATGCTGTTACCGTGTTGTTGAAAGTGACCCTAAAGCCCTAATATTTTATTTCGTTTACACCATCACTGTCGAGAGAGGTGTTTTTGGGTTGACGCTGTGACTTATGTGTAACGTATAAGCCCTGTGAATAATATTACCATTGCAAAATTATCCATGAACAAAAATAAAACAATTTTAAAATATTTTTGGTTGTTCAGTGTATACTGGTGTGTCGTACTAAGTAACTTGATAAGACTCTTTGTTTTGGTGGAGTGGAGGATTTCTCTTGGAATTACTTAATTGGGTTGAGTTTGGCATGTTTGCATGTGATGAATTGCCTGGAGTGTAAAGCCTTCATGCATGGTTAAGCATGGTGGCGGGTTGGGGTAATGTGCAAACTAAAAGACCATCTCAGCTGCTGAGTATACAAACCTATAATGTTTGGGTATGAAGATGTTTAATCTTAGTCGTGGCCAATTCATAAAAGCTTGATTACATAATATTGTTTCAAATTAAAATTAAAACTTATAATTCACGGATTGCATTATGCTTTCCCAGTCGGGCCATAACTGATCTTTCACTCGGTTGACATATTCGACTACGTTATGACATTCTCTCGAGAGACACTCTTTGTGTGGGAAGGGGAAGTCGACGAAGATGATCTGACTGAGATGACCGAACAGACAGCAATCCAACTGGAACAGACACAAAACAACGTCACCTTAATTAGACACGCCAACATGGCTTGATCAGGCGAAAGTCGTATTTAGCTAAGCGCCATTTCATGGACAATTGGTCTTAATGATCAATGTCGCTCAATATTGTATCAAAATCGGCTTGGTACCCTTGAACTGGAGTATTAAGAGACCAATTGGCTTCAAGATATAAAATTCGTAATATATCATGCTGATCCCACCTTCCCCATTTCCACGTCTTTAAAATCTCATCAATGATTTACCTGTGTGATTTTATCTCCAAACATGAATTTCTTGTCGGACAGAAAGCTAGAAATCGCTCGGATGTCATCCTGGCCTAAGTCGGCAACAGCCTGCTCTTGATTTTCTGCCTATACCGTGTGCTTTAGCACGTTGCAATACCTGGTACAGATCGACAAAGGAGTGGAAAACATGTCACCCAAATTTAATTAAGTGCTGGGAGTTTGGTTCGGCCATCTTCAGAATGAAATCCCTTTTTAAACATGGAGCCAATATTAAGCAAACTAACTATAAATAAAATTCAGAAATCAATAATCGGATCATTTATGGAGAAACTTAACCAAGTTCTCAAGAAATCATTTTATTTTATGTCTTCAATAATCTATCGGTTCCGCGCTCGGATAATGGCATCGGGAAACGAGCGTTCGTGATTTGACCTACCGATTTGGAGAGCCTGCTTGTCAACAACGGTCTGAGAGGCCAAGGAAGCGTCAAACGAAACACTTTAGCAAACAGGTCGGGTTGGTAACAGTATCGTGGAAGGAAGTAGGTCCTGCAGCAAGACTGTAGGGTTGCATTCATATAAACAGCGCTGCTACACAGTCTATCGTGCCGTCCACAAAATAACCAGATAATAGCAAATTAACGGAATGGGGTGTTCAGATACAAATATATGTTAATGAACCTCTGTACATTGTCCACACAACTGTATTAAACGTAGATCTCCACTATTTGTATTTCATATTTTTTCGCTTGCACAATTTCTCCAAACGTGATATAAGAGCTGATTCGACGTGGTAATCAATTTGAATAGATTTGGTGTATCTCTCGGGAATATCATATTTGTGTTCATTGAAAAGAGGAGCTTATGTGTTTGGTCATCATCAGACGTACCAACTCATGTGTTCTTCTACCATCTTAATGAAGGCCCTTGACACGGCCTGCTGCTCGCTGGTGAGGCCTTCTCCTGGCTCTAAACCATAATGACGACCTAGGTACGTTTATGATATTGTTGCTGTCCGCATGCTCCTCCCCTTTAAACACGATATAAGGAATCTGGCGGGTCGATTTGGAGAATGTGGTAGTTTCAACGACCTGCATCGAATAAACAGACGATACTTTGAAGTAGCATTGCATAACATTGAATAGATACTGAGTGGAATTTGAAGGGTTACTATTGTTTTACCTGCTACAACCACCTAGTGTTTGATCGATTTCATGACCACCACATGGTATTTGATTGATTTCGCTTATTCCACTTGCCACCACCTCCTAGTCTTAATAATTGACGGGCTTACCTTGTATTCGATCTTATGTAGACGCAACCAAGTCTCTAATTTGATGGCAAAGGGAGAAAGGTTGATAACTCCTTTGGTGTATTCCCGAGGAAACATGTGAACGTGCACGAAATCATCCCCTTGACTAACTTTGCTCATTGTTAAATAAAGTCAATTGAACCTTTTCGATTAGCGTCTCTAGATCAAAGTTATATAGCGTGTCACTCTGTGGCTTCTACCAAATCGGCTCAACTTGAATCACGGCTCTCCTCTGCTGGCAGTTATGTGACTAGATAAGCGGCGTGCTATGCATGGTATATGATGTGGTGTCGGGTCAAGGGGCAGCGGAGACTCAGTTGAGGTGATTACGGTTAGATAGCGAAGACCGACAGAGTATAGTATGTATGCTTGGGTGTATATGTGTACGTGTGTTTGAGTGTAAGTGTATGTATTTATACATATATATACACATATAAATATATACATGTATATATAAATATATATATATGAATATATATATATATAATATATATATATATATATTATATATATATAAATATATATATATATATATATATATATATATATTTATATATATATATATATATATATATATATATATATATATATATATATATATATATATATATATATATATACATGCACACTCATATATTTTTTCAGTCAAATGTTAATGACAAGGAAGAGAGTTTGACTAATTTTCACACGCTTCATTTCCAGGCACGTTTACGCTCTGGTCAGCTAGACCACACGATGTGTTATGGGTATTTTTACGATACTTCGATACTTCGTTAAAGGTAATTTTTCTTCAGCCAAAAACAAAGATGTCAAAGAATATTTGTTATGGGTATTTTTCCGCTACGCTGGATTGACTTGAAACGTTAAGGATCATTCACTCTGCATATCACAAACAAATCTAAGCTTGATGTGGATTAGAATACAAATAAAATGTTCCTAAGTTTAACGAGATGCCGTACATTCTCTGTGTTAAGCCAACTGTATCAAGGCCTTAGTTCCGCTTCCCCGAAATGTAAGTGGCGCGTCAGAACAAACATTCCGAACCAATTCGTTATTTATCCTTAAGCATAGAAAAACTAACATTGCAGCCTTTAACTTAAAGCCTTACAAGCAAATAGTTGCGGAACAGCGTTAGGTCGATTCAACAAAGGAAGCGAACTGTCACATTGCCATGTTCATACCTGCTTGTGTGGGTTCTTTCAGCGGGTCGAACTACTTCTCAAAATGAGAATGGGAAGCACCGGAGTCTGGAATCAGTCAACTGGGTGAGTTTGCATGTTATTATGTAACATTAATTCGAATGTGATTATCGAAAATTTACTATTTGAGAAAATTGTTGGAGCTTGAGCAAATGTTTTAAAAGGTTCAGCGGAAGCAATTGATATCAAATATCTTACATAACATTTCTTGAAAATCTCACCCAACATAGCTACACTAAGAGTGCTCACTCGCACCTCCACCCATGAACATTTGTGAAGACGCCACCTGGTTCCAAAAGGATGGTTTAAGGAATGTAATGATTAAAATGGGTGGAGTGGTATCTTAGATTTGTTCCAGCATCCCCATCCAATGTTCTGCTAAATGCATCTTCATTGAATGCAATGCCGTAAATCTGCCAATTAAGATGTTATGATGACAATCGCCGTACGATAATATGATCCAATCAAAACGCTAGTAGAGGGATTAAAGGGTTTATAGCTACGCATGGAGCATATCTACACGCAATGACAAAAACACTTTGAATTGCATGCACTAAAAATGCAAGGTTTTCTTCTCAACAATCGTACCAACATCTGAGCATGGGACATTTAAAACTTTGGCTATTATTTTCAATTAAAAACAGTCAATGAAGATGGGAACATTGGATTTAAACACACGATGATGGTTTGGTTGCAGACAGACGTATATTCATCTTGCCGTACTCTTGCTTAAGTTGGCCATTTCATCAATGGTAACTATGACAACAAATTCCAATGTTTTGATATATTGAGTCAGATAGTCCCGCTCTGGTCAATAAAAAAAAGCGTAGTCGATTCTTGACGTTCTGTTTTATGTACCTATAAATTATTAAAACTGCAACAGGGGCAGCCGACTAATAAGCGAAGTTCCAGTGAGCGATGTCCCGCTTGTGAAGCTGCGTTTAGTCTAAAGCCTTCTTTACAAGAAATTCAGGAGTCAGATTCACCGGCTGCGGTCTTGGTGAGCAGGGCCCCGGTAATATTTATTGATAGATGTATGGGAAATGTCAATTTTATTAATGGTTATTTTGTTTGATAAAACTCACTTATATAATACGCAGATGGAGGACCAAGTTACTACCCAGAAGATTGCAGAGATGTGTACAATCGTGGGTGGAGAGTGTCTGGTGTCTACAACATATACCAGTTCCTGGCAGGTCAGCCTTATAATATCCAAGTCTACTGTCACATGGATACAGACGGAGGTGGATGGCTGGTGAGAGCTAAATAGTTCATTTGTCAAAAATAGCATGAGATTGATTTGGATTTTATAATATAAACAATGTTTTCACCAACCAGGTATTTCAAAGAAGACAAGATGGGTCCATCAATTTTTACCGTGACTGGATTTCATACAGGAGAGGATTTGGAGAATTAGCAGGCGAATTTCGGCTGGGTGAGATAAAGGATCATTAGATTGATTATGATTGCTATCTAAGTAATCTTTTTCTTTGTAAAGCACAATTTCAACCTTGATCCTAACCTGAATATAAACAGATATTAGTTTTACCATTTAACATTGTACATTTTAGGAAATGATTTCATCCACTCTCTCACTGGGTTGAAGCCACAAGAACTGCGAGTGGATTTAACAGATGCTGATGGAATTTCTGCCCTTGCAAAATATGGAGAATTTTATGTTGGTCCCCAGTCAACTTTCTTTCAGTTGAATATCAGCACATACTCCGGTTCTGCAGGTGCAAACTCTTTTCTCTATATTGTTGTCAGCGATGCCTGGATGACTGGGATCATTTATAAAGTTTCAGATTCAGTCGCTTACAATTACTGACCAGTCTATTTGCTCAACACATATCCAGAATGTTGGTTTTACGGCCAAATTTATGTTGCTTAAATAACTATAGGGTACCCCATCGCAAAAAAAAGTGTAGTTCCGGATTATCCTTTTTATGTCAATTAAAAAGCTAAATTTCCGTACAGCAATAATGAGTAAGTCTTTAATTATTTGCTACATTGGCGGTAAGTAACTGAAATATGTATCACGATTTTAATAGATAGAGAAAATAATTAAATATTCATTTTCAAAAGAGGGGATACTCAGCAATGTCGGCATACGAAACAAACAGGTTAAACAGGTGCACATTATTTGTTATTAAAGTTGGATATTATACTTGACGGAAATGCCTCGTATATACAGCCCTTAGACCAAAAAGTGAATGACATTCGAAAGTTCATAACAAAACAACACCGATTATTTGAAAGACACAGCATTGTTATTTGAATACCTTACTTTCAGTTTTTCATACCTAAGCAAGCTTTACTAACTAAGATCAACTTTGAGCCAATGATATATGAGTTCAGGAGACGGATTTCGAAATTCAAATGGAATGCAATTTACAACTTTTGACGAAAACCATGTTACATGGAGTGCCAGCTGTGCTGTAAATTTTCGAGGAGCCTGGTGGTACTATGTTTGCCATTACAGTAACCTGAATGGGTATTATACAATCCCCAGTCGCCAGACAGCTTCTTATGCAGACTTTGTCGCGTGGCAACCTTTCCGAGGATAAACTTACTTAAGTACACTGAAATGAAAATGAGACCCAAGGTTTGATTCTGGGAGTAAATATCAATGATTGTTCTGTCACTAATCCTTCTTGGCATTGGCGTACCATTTGACACATATATGTGATCTAGTAATATCTTTATGAGATACTGGTTAACGTATGTATGCATTTTTCTTAATATGACCTAATTTTACGTTAAAGATTTGTAATTAGAGATATATTAATGGCAATCATAACGCAACACTGTCATCATGACAATCATAACGCTACACTGTCATAGTGGAACTCACATTAGCAATGGTATGTGTTTGACATCCCCACGAACAGCTAACCAAGACTTCACCTGGTGAGGTTTTCTAGTTAGGTGGTATGCTAATATATGGAAGCAGGTTTTAACACGATTGAGTTGTTATGTTCTGGATAAATGTTTGTAATTTCAAATTACAACATGGTTCTTTTTGATAAACTGCTATTCTTTTGTCTCACATTTTTTTTGCAACATGGTCCCACAAAGCATACAAATTATAGACGCCCCCTTAGGAATATATGTATTATCACAGAGTACATACTATCAAGCAAGTGCATCCGCTCAGATAAATGGTACACGAAACAAATACTTAAAAATAGTGGTGTGGTGGGGGTGCTCTCGGTAGTTTCCGTCGGTTTCAACACAGGTGCCGAATGGGGCTGTCATGCCATGAAACTCTTCTGGCTGAAGTCATTGAAAGATTTTCGAACAATATTTTTGAATTAGATGGGGTTTGAAATTTGTGTCACGCAAAAATAGGAAATCGGCCAAAAATATAGCCATGGTCAATGGAGTCGAGCATTTGGTTATCATTACTAAACGTAGTAGGTAATCGGATAATGAATTGGTTTTGATGAAATCCAGGTATTGCCCGTGATAATGATGGGACGTTTATAACTAATCTCCGAGATTCAAGAAGTTCGAAGGGCCAAATTTCCCATTGCCCTCCCACTTTAAACTCAAAGGAAAAGACTTGCCCTTCTCCCAAATGGAAGCAATATTTGTCTGACACCTGCCCAAGATCGCGTTCATTGTGACTTCGTAGTTCCGTTATATGCGGCTTGCGGTAAGACAATATACCATGTGATTTACCCTACAATAAACGACTAACCTTCCTCTAAAGAGAGTCCCAAAAGTCGCCCTCATTTCCCTACCCGACTAAGTTGTCCGACTCTCCCCCGCAGACAAAAAGTAAACGTCCCCTAACCATGTTACAGACATAGCAGTAATGATGAGGCGATGTGGGGAGGTAACCTATTTGTTTCATCGATTTGGGCCAAACAAACAAACAAACAAGCATGCAGGGCTTTTAGACTAAGATGCATTTAACTTTATAGAACTAGCCTTTCGAATGTCTTCACATTTTGACCGTTGCATAGAAAATCGAGATTAATGGATGGGCGACGATCATGGATATTGATCAGTCCTATAGACTGTTTGAGGATCAACACAGACTGATGTCGAATAATTATATTGAATGTTTGGAGATTATCACGGACTGATGACAGTCGGTAAAAAGGACAGTTTGAAGATCAACACGGAATGATGTCAACCTGTTCAAAGGACTGTTTGAAGATCAAGATGGACTTATGTCGAACTGTACAAGCGACTGTTTGAGTGAACGTGATCAACGTCGTTGTCCCGTCGATAATCTGTCCAACAACTTATCCAAGCGCAAGTCGATACATTATCTTGTAGCTCCAATACAGGCCAAGTCCAACAACGGGCGGCTCAGGACGGCGTGTTATGAACGATGATTAATGGTTATTACCATACAATAACGCACACTCTAAGACAATAAGAACTTAATCCATTGATCCGTCACCATGGCTACAGGGCGCCTTAATTGGAAATTTGGTACATCGTATTGGTTTCATCAACCGAACAGTGCAATAAGAGGGTTCCAGGTGTCAAAAATGTAGTCGAGATCAAAGAAAAGAGGTTTGCAGATGTTACTGAAAAGAGGTTTGTATACGCACTATATAAATTCACAGCCAAATCAAGTCAGGTTGAGGAATGTTAGCCATAGTAATGAGATCGAGAATATTATCCGGACACTTCTCAAGACCACGTGACCCATGCAACACATTTTTCTGCATGCGTTTCCGAATCACTTTGACACAGAGTTGCTTTAAAGTCGCCACAGTCGCCATGAAAAACTTCAGCAACCCGTATGCAGATGAATCGAAATTATGAAGATAGGCCACAGATTCGCCCTTGGGTTTGTCACCACTTAAAATCAGGACAGCCAGAAATTCGTGAGCTTGCTTGCCGTAGTGAACTTTCAGTCGCTCTAATATCGTTCTCAAGCAGTAGAGCGTCCTCAAAGCTCCAACTTTCGTTTGCTGACCTTGAGGCATTAAACACAAAGTCAAGGTCAAATTGCCATCCGCTTGTAGAAGCAGCCGGAAGATGGCGGCACGTGCGGGATTGTACTCGTCACTGACCATCATTCGGTGTGTGATTAAGTCAAGAGGGGGCATTAGAGTCGACTTCCATATCCAACATTTCCTCAAGTCAGCCCCCGATTCTAGGAGGAGTTGGAATACTGTGCAGTCATCTAGTTGGGCCGCCAATAACAGAGGAGATATTCCTTTATCACATTCCGAGACTACATTCACAGATATTCCACATTCGAGTAACTTAGTAATGGCTTCCACGCAACCATGTTCTACGGCCACGTGCAACGCTGTCTTTCGACAATGACTTCCGCCCATGTGGTTAACAAGCGCGCCATGTTGAATCAGGTGACTGATACAGGAAGTGACGTTGCTTTCTGAGGTTACCGCGCAGTGCAGGGGAGTTAAACCGCTACTTGAGATTCCATTTGCATCAGCGCCGTACTGCAGCAAGGCTTGGACACAGGCGACATGTCCAAGACTAGATGCATGGTGGAGAAGCATAGATTGGTTAATGTGGTGTTTCGTGAAAGAGCTTTCCAGTAGCAAGCTGTATAAGGCATCCGCGTCGTCACCGATGATGGCGTCGTCAAGCATCTTGGCTGCCTGGTTGTGGAACTGCTGCGGCCTTGCATTCAGTTGCCCCATATCAACACCCAACTGCGCTTGTATTCCAAGGTTAAATCCGACAGAGTTGCGAAACCCAGAGCATTGATATTTTAAAAGAATGCAGCGACTTTGTTGGTGAGGTGAACTGCAGTCGACAGTGACCGCCAGGCAATAAACACGCTATGTATCTAGCTGAGTGCGATGCTGCAGATTTAACGCGCGGTATCTGATGGCACATAGGAGGGTATCCCCACGGTCTTAAGCTGCTGCGAATGAATGTCCTACCAGTCTACCCCTCACCCTATACATACTCCTACCACCCACTCCCCTACCCAATGCCCCTCATATTCCCGCTACAGGCGCAACTTCCATGTTTGTTGAGAGCGCTTAACGGGCAAGGTAACAAAGCGTGTGTATCGAGTCTACCCCGTTTCCACGTGCGCCGGCTTAATGGTACACGTCAATTATTAATGGCTTCGGTTCCGCTCTTGTCGTCATATCACATGCTGTGAGATGGGCGGGGTTATCGACTGACGGGAAGTACACAAGACGGTATGTATATCTGTCTACCAGGGTCCGTATGTATGCATGTCTGTCTCTCTGAATAAATGTATGTATGTATGCATGTAGTAATGCATGTATGTATGTATGTATGTATGTATGTATGTATGTATGTATGTATGTATGTATGTATGTATGTATGTATGTATGTATGTATGTATGTATGTATGTATGTATGTATGTATGTATGTATGTATGTATGTATGTATGTATGTATGTATGTATGTATGTATGTATGTATGTATGTATGTATGTATGTATGTATGTATGTATGTATGTATGTATGTATGTATGTATGTGTGTATACATGCATATTTGCATGCATTTATGAATACATCCATGCATGTAAGGATGAATGGATGGATGTATCTGTTACTAATCTAAATAATATAAAATCCAATTGATCTAGCCAATGGTTTCTATGAACACCACAGCTTATTCAGCTAAGAAATTTCACCAAGAACAAAGTGATGTTCTATTAATTGTTGAATACCTGCTCATGTGATGGCTGGGTGAATGTTCGGCGCCCTAAGCCCTCAGTAAATAAAGTTACTATAATTGATTGACTGTGAGGGAATACCAAAATGAGCCTAGCTGGGGTTGAGACCTGGTGTATTGATTTGCAAACTGTGACACCCATCCAGATGCAGGTGCGCTTGGAAGTGGTTGCAGGTGCAAGCCAACATTGGGGCAGAATCAATCGCGTCTATTCGCAGACAAATTCCTGCATGTAGACACACACACACACACACTAGCGCATGCATATATGAAGATATATATGTATAAATGTACATGCAGACATATATATATATATGTTTATATGTGAATATATATGTATATGTGTATCTATATATAGATATCTGAATATTTATATAGTAATGTAAATAATGATATCATGTGTGTATACGTATATAAAAAAGTGAGGTACTTGTTTGTTCCGATCCAGAGGACAATTTTGAGGTGCATATTAGTTGCATGCTGTCCCTGCGTCCATCTCCTATTTGTCCAACGTAAGTAAGAAAACGTCACTTGAAGAAATCATTTTGATATTCAGTTAATGTGGCATAATTTTGCCATGGTGACTGATAATGGGCCTTGAGCCAACGTGAATTATCACCTGCCATGTGCTATTTTCTGCGGAAATAAAAT